>JAXCHB010000040.1:3010000-4210000 GCA_036926305.1 Uropetala carovei | reverse complement strand
AAAAAGAATTAAGCTGAAGTAAATCCGGTTTTTTTATTCTTACCCACGTTGAATATAGAGAAAGAATTGTAATCACGAAAAAATTCGATTTCGGGATTTTTATGGAATTACGTTTCATGTGTCCCTGAGTCCAAAAAATATTCTTCGCTCTGCCGTACTTTTGTCTGTGCACAGTTATAGGGCGTAAACGGTTAAAAGAACACGATAGATATCTCGTAATTAGGCATATATACTATTATCCAGAATAGTTACTCTGAAGAGTTAAGCTATTTGTCGAGTTCGAATTTAACGTATATGAGGACATCAATAGTATATTAAAACTATTTGTTTTGAATGCGAAGATTCGACGTTTTTTGATATGAAAATCATTTGCGCACACAGCGGCCGTCGAATAGGCTAAAATTTGCCGAAGGGAAACGAGGTTTGCCCTTTCTCCGATGTATCAG
The DNA here is from genome assembly GCA_036926305.1 of Uropetala carovei. Lineage (NCBI taxonomy): Eukaryota > Metazoa > Arthropoda > Insecta > Odonata > Petaluridae > Uropetala > Uropetala carovei. The sequence goes on along the minus strand of JAXCHB010000040.1, from coordinate 4,209,554 downwards.
GGTTCGAGTCCAGATGCAGTGTTTAGGGGATTTGCGTGTGAGAGCTAGGGAATTATATCATACACGAAGTACAATGGATTTGCCCTGGCAACGCAAAGTAATTCAGCGAGGATACATTTAAAAGTACTCTATGATAGAGTACGTATGGTAACCTTATTTGAATGGAACAGTTGCGAAGTCAGCGGAGAGAAATAGAGAGCGTGGAGTGGAGAGAGGGACGATAAATGCAAAGGGCATTTCGGTTGAGTTCCATAAGATGAGGTCTTAAATTCCAAGTTTGTGTTAATCGGTTTTTATTCGTTGGCATTAATACAGGGAGGCAAAGACCGCCGCGTCTACGTCGACCAATTGGAGCGACCGCTTAACTAACGACTCACGGACGGCCAAAGCCAGCGTTCAGCGGATTGGACAAGGACGCATGCGATCGATAAAAGATCTCCGATCGATCCCACGACAAAGAGTACATATTCTCTTATATGGAAGTGTGGATGGATCGATTCGCCATTCTCCTCGATAGAGGAAACTGCGGATTGGTGGAGTTAGTGGCTAGAACGTTGGTCCTCCACGCCCCGAACCCTGGGTTCGAATCCGGCGAAAGTTGAATTTTTTCAATCTGGAAGACCACGCAAGGCAGCGATCCGTCCTTCGCAAGGCCTTTTAAGTCAAGGGATTTCCAATCTTTTTGATATGGCGACCCACGAATCCAAGTTTTCTTGGTATGGCAACCCACCGATTTATTGTCACATAATTTTTGGATCCTCGGTCTTCGGCAATCATTTGTTTCGTGTATTTTAACAGCAGTTTGCGGATTTTATAATAATTACAAGAGGCATCCATGGAAATACATTATTTAAAACTCCTATTAATATAGAATTTGTTGAAAAAATATATATGGTACAGTGCGTTGGCGACCCACTTGCATGGGCTTCGTGACCCATATGTGGGCCGCGGCCCAAATGTTTGGAAACGCTGCTTTAAGCAGTTGACACCCTTGGTGCTCTTCGTAAAGAGTAATGCCAGGTTTCCCTCCTCTCTTTTCTATGTGTCTGGTGTGGAAGGATAGATATTATAGTCCAAGAGGCTGATTAACCAGAGAAACAGACAGACTGACAGACAACAGAATCGATGAAACGGGATAATCCGATCGTTATCATTCGGTTCGAAGGTGAATGAAATGGCGACACTATTTTCCTGTTGGATATCACTCATTCATGGGGAAATGAATGCAGTTGCGTAGGTAAAATGTGGCGCGACCCTCGCAAGTTATTTTAGACTCTCTCTCTCTCTCGTGGAGAGAGCGGGAAGGAAGCAAGTTCAACGGAAAAAAGAGAGAGAGGGAGAGAGAGAGAAACAGAATCCTATATTCCAATTTATAGAGTTGGGTTTATTTTTCGCCTGCGCCCTTAAAAAGAGAATACGTAAACCCTTCCAATGCGTCGCGGACGACGAGAAGATGAAGGCATTTGTAAATTACAGGTCGCTCAAACATTCGAAATTCGTTTACGACGATAGTATTGTCTCAGGCGGGATAATTTTGCCAAAAAAGAATTGGTTTTCTTGATGTCTTGTCGGATACTGAATTAGTCGACACATAGAAGTGTGGTAAGAATCAGCGTTTTTGTTTCAGAAAATTGATGAAAAACGACGAGAAGTGCAAACGATACTCGATTTACGACATCCGGCGTTATACGACTTGGAGAGTGGTGTCGATGAAAAGGTCTCGGTTGTCGGCCCTTGTTTTTACTGTTCCATGATACTCTCCGTTATCCTCTCTTATTATGTCTACGTACGTATGTATGTATGCCTGTGTATTTATTTATGCGTATATGTAACAAGGGCGGATCTAGAAAATTCTCAAGGGGGGGGGGGGGGGGGGGGGGGCGATTATTGACTATTTTTCTATGGGGGTGGGAGATATTTTTTATGTGTGCAATAAATGCTGGTCAAAATAATCTATATACTATATATATATATATATATATATATAAGGCTTAGGTATGTTTCCGAGAAAGAAATATTAGGCACGTGTGTAGGTCTAAGATATGAAAGTTTAGGTACTTCTAGATATGCTAGAAAGTTGAAATTTGAGGATATGATCAGTCATGGGTCACAACCATTAGGAAAAATCCTAACATTATCCATTTTGAGGGGGTCTTTTTGACCTCAAGCTGCCATTTAATAACCCCATAAGAAAAGCATTGGAATCGGTGCAAGCCGTTTTTTTTAATTTCATTTTAAAATTACTTAAAATTATTATATAAACTCCGGACTTGAAGTATTAAATGGAAAAAAGAGTGAAAATTATTTTTTTTGAAAAGAGAATAGGAATTTTTGCCGAATTACCTTAAATATTTATTTTAACTGCATAAAAACGAGAAATTTAAAAATATATAACATTGGGAAATTTTATCTACCATGGAAAGACTACAATGCTTTTATATGGGATTCTTGCCTTTTTAATAACTTTTATATTAACCTCACTCGATATATATATATATATATATATATATATATATATATATATATATATATATATACACATACATACATACATATATATATATGGCGGTTTGTAACCACTTTGGCAGGATACAAAATTGAGGCACTTCCAGATGTGCCTAGAAACTTGAAATTTGGTAGGATTATAGGTTTTTGGTCACAGCCGAAGGAAAAAATCCGAAACTTTCGAAATTCCCAATTTAAGGGGCTATTTTGGCCCCTTTTTGCCCCATTTTTGGCCCATAAGAAAACGTAAATTGGTGTAGAGGTTTCTATATTTGCACTTTAAAATTATTTCCCGTCAAGATAGGAACTCGAGACAAACTATCGGATAGGATATAAATTGTAGTTTCTTATTTTTGAAGACAGAATTAGCGTAAATTTATAGTTTTTATCGGAAAAATATGGTAATTTTTCTGGGTCCAACAATCAGCTACCTAGGCAACAGCCTTAATGCTTTCATATAGGTAAGCTTTTAATGGGAATTAGAGTCTTATATTTCTCCTTTAAAACCTTACTAGCGTAATGCCCATTGTAATATCAACGGGAGTAAAGATTCGATCGTTCAAGCTATTTATGGAGATCAAATTGGCATCAGAAACATTAATTGTATTGAAAGTAATTTCCCTCTCTCACCCTCCCTCCCTTTGTCCCCCCTCCCTCTCTCGTATTAAAAGCAATCAAAGCACATTTACGCCCAAAATGATTGTATAATAGTACCGATTACTTACCTTTGATATTACTCGTGTTGCGCTTCGTTTATTTGTATACGACAAGAAATGTCTTCAGCCTTGATATCCAGTTCAATTGAATATAACACCGCCTCCACCAGTAAAAGGTAACTTATGCCGGTAATTTCACCAAATTTGAAGTAACGAGTATAATAAATGTTAAAATATAAAAGTTATTTATAAAAATTTATTTTTATACCCATTACTTTTTTATAGTATGAACAATTATATAGCTTACGAGCGTAAAAATAACGTGTTTTATAAGTAGTTTAAATGAAGAGGGGGTAAGGGAAAAGGAGAGGGGGAGGGGAAAAGGAGATAGGGTGGGAGGGAAAGGAAAAGACGTGAAAGGGAGATAGAGGGGAGAGGGGGGGAAGCAGGAGAGGGAGAGATAGGGAGAGAGAGAGAGAGGGGAAAGAGAGGGAGGAGGGAAATAGTGGAGAAGGTTTATGCAGGAATGTAGTAATAGAGAGGGTAATGGGAAAAGGAGACAGAGTGAGGGAGGGGAGAAAGGAGAGGGGAGAAAGGGGAGAGAGAAAGAGGGGGAGCGGGAGAGGGGGGGGTAGGGAGAGGTATCAATAATGCAAGAATAGAGTAAAATACGTCATTAATAGAATAATTTTCTATGGGGATGTCATTTGCACCATTAATTGATTCAGATTATTATTAATAAATTAATTGAAAGAAATCCGCATAAACATTACGTGGGTACAGCCGGAATGCCTCCTCATGAACTGAAGCTTAAAGTAGGGGCCGTTATCATGCTTCTTAGAAACCTAATGCCATTGAGAGGACTATGTAACGGTACAAGACTTACTGTTACTCTAATACAAACACACGTAATCGAAGCAAAAGTGATTGGTGCAGCAAACTCAGACACGGTACTTATTCCAAGAATCTCACTCGTTCCAGCATACATAAATTTACCATTCAGTTTCAAACGAAAACAATTCCCCTTACGATTGACTTTTTCAATGACAATCAATAAGTCACAAGGTCAAACATTTGATAAAATGCCTTTACCTACCTAAGCCGGTTTTTAGTCATGGACAATTATATGTTGCCCTATCAAGAGTCAGCCCATTTGATACACTTACTGTAGTGTCAGGAAAGAACCCAGAAATTGATAATTGTGTCTTTAGAGAAATCTTTGATTAAATAATATGTTCAAAAAATAAATAAATATCTGAATGTTTAATTAAGAACCTTTAAGATCTGCTAGATTAACGTATGTTACGCGGGCTACAGCTAATTTTCTATTAATAAACCATGGTACGCGATAGAATAGTATAACAATTAAGGCAAAACTGGGTGACGCGACGCACCGGGACAGTTGCCGCACTAGCTGTAGTTTTTAAGTATGAAGCTATATGGCTCCAATGACCATGGCATCAGCTCCGTTGAGTGAAGAACAGTATTGTGATGACACGTGGTCAAACTCCGTTGTGTTTTTTAGTCGTGGCTCTTGTTTTGGTTAGGTACGTGCACAAATTTTATCATGAAACTTTTTATTCATAGTTGCTTTATCGTTTTCTAAACTACTTCTTTCAAAGTTTTACTGTAGCTAATTATTTTAAACGAAAATATTCGCTGTACTTGTGCTTCTTCGTTCAAAGTCCGCCATTACAACACAAGTTAAAGCTTATCAGCTAGGTACGGCATCTATTCCGGGAGTTCGGGACACTTGCCGCGGTTTTTTAAGGGCGACATGCCGCACCCAATAGTACTGATAGCAACAAATGTTGGGAGAATTATTATGTGACAGAAAGCAAAGCAGACTGGATTAGGTGTAAAGTTTGTCAATATTGGCTCCATAAAACTTGCACAATTTATGGTGAATTGTGTGGCAACTGTGGGAGAACCAAAGTACGGCATGAAAATCAGAAAACTGCTAATTTATTATTCTCATTTATGTTATTTTCTCTTTTCATTTGTTTTCTCATTAGGTAATTGTATTTCTGTATTATCAGAGGACAATGAAACTTTTTTGTTTACCTTTTGCAAAATTTTTGAAGTTGTAATTTTTAGACCTAAAGGTTTTCTGAAAATTTTCTTAATTTTGAAAACTGAACATTAGGATAATATTAAATCCTTTTTTTTATTTTTGAGGCCAATCACATAGTTCTGTAATTACACTTTCAAATTGATTAAGTGCCTTGTATGTTTTTGAATTTTCCCTTTGAAAATGTGTTCAATAAATAATTTTCAACAGTTAATACTACTCTCACAAATCATTTTATTCTTTTTTTCACATTCTATTCTAAAATTTATTTTATCATCACAAAAATGAAAGGCATTTCGATTTTTTGTATGTGCGCGGCAACTCTCTCAATGGTGCGGCATAGCACCCGGCAATGCGGAAACTCACCCTGTCTGCTAACTTCTTTTCTTTCACAGTAAATGCCATCTAAATAATTTTTTTAAATTATTTTTCTAGTCGAAATGTGTAGTTCAAGGACCACTCTTTTATATATACATATAGGTTTTTTAGGCATTTAAATTTGTATCGATTTATAACGGATTTTCAAAAAGTGCGGCGCGTCACCCGGTTTTGCCTTATCACAGTGAAGCCTATTGGGGAAAACCTCCTGCAGCATGACAATCCTCTCTCGGCTTCACCACTAAATAATATCCATGGGGAGGGAGGGTGGGGGGGAGGAGGAGGGGGCTTCCCCTTGGATCCGCCACTGGTATGTAAGCGTGCACTTGCGTAATATTAATACGTGTTTTTAACGAAACATTTTTCAGTTTTTATCCTTATATTTTGTTCCTTCTTTTTCATTGACGTCTTTTAACACAGGTTTTTCACCTAACATTATTCACCTTGTTTATATGCGCTTTTTGTATATTTAATTTATGACAAATTTCCTTAACTATCTTATTGTAGGCCTGCGCAGGTACCCCACTTCTTGATGGTGTTTTCCTGCAAGTGGGGTTTTACTAAATATTCCTTTTAAGCTTAGCCTTTTCCGCTTAAATTTCTCTACATCCTTTTATCTCTTTTAAACTTTATATTTAAACTCCATACACGTTTACTTTGTAAATCCTATTTTACAGTTTCATGTAATCTTTAAATATTTATTAACATTTTATATGGTATATTGTAATATACTAGGCGTTTGGGTCCAGGTGTAACAGGGGCTAACAAGCTTCAGTCCATCTCCTCACATAATGCGCCTTCACACGGGCAAGAGTGCTAACCCTCGGAGCGCAACCTTCCTCTCACGACAAATCGTATCGACTGTCGTTATAATAATAATAATAATAATAATAATAATGTATTTAACACAAACAGGTTTCCCCAATTACATGTGTTGTAATACATTTTTATGAAAAGCACAAACGACCATGCCCTCGGCAGGATTCGAACCCGCGACCCTAGACACGCTAACCACCCCTCTACCAAGGCCGGCACTCACTCACTCTTCGCCATCTTCTTGAGCTATTTTGAAGACAGAAATCAGTTTATGAGGGTCGGATCGTATTTTGAAAGAGAGAAGATTAAAGAGGGCGAAATAAATTCGAACCGATTATTGTCTGCTTGAGGAAAGTATTTCTGATAAAATCCTTCTTACCCAAAAGAAGTTACATAGGTATATAAAGGAATATGTTAGGGAAAAGACGAAGAATTAGGAAGAGAATATAAATACAGTGGAACTCCGATTATCCGAACTAGTACGGACCAATGGTAATTCTGATAATCGACATCATCAATAACTATAAAAGGCTAAATCTCTTGGTCACTTGGTCATCATTTTTTGCGTAACGCTAAATATCTCAACATATCTCGGCCATTTCTTCAGCCTGTCCAGCCAAATTCGGTTGGATTGCTATGAATACGTTCAAAAAGCGAATGCTATGAAAAAATTTTCAAAAAAGTCCCGGGATCGACGCCAGGAGAATGTTTTACATTCCATATGAATCTCATATCTCGGCCCATAAGTTTACACGTCAAAATTTAATTTTCAACGAGCAGAGTTTTACCCTTTTGGAAATTAAAATTAGAAAGAATTGACCTACGATCTTCAAATTAGGACCATTTTAAAGGAAAATAAACGGGACGATTAATTTTGTTCGTCTTTTCTCATCTAAAGGTAAAACTTTAGCAAATTTTACGTTTAAATTCGCCGATTTAAGAAAAATCGTTCATTTTCATAAATGATCGCCTTGGAAACGGGCGTTGTTTTTTCAAGCCATATATATGCTCATACAAACCTATATTCATTTACGTAAATTGGATGGATAAATGCGGTAAATTACGTATTTTATGTTTGAAATAATACGACGATGTTTTAATGTGCCTTCGTTGTCTTATTGAAGTCTTTCTGGATATTAAAGGCAGTTGCTTGCGCTGTGCCTTCGCATTATCTGAATAGAACAGTTATTATGAATTACATTTGCCAGATGCAGTTTTTTCACATGGACAGCTGTATGTAGCCATAACTAGAACACGTGACAAACATAATTTGAAATTTTGGGTTAAGGATAAAGATAATCAAGAGCAATTGCTGTTAAACGAAAGTGTATTTACAAGGAACGTCGTTATAAATAATATTATTGAGGTATAAGATTGTTTTCCTCTTAATTTTTTAAAACTATTCCTTTGTTTTCATTTGTAGCCCTTTCCAATCTTATTCAAATATTATAATTTTATCATTTGTTTGTTGGTTTTATATTTATATTGTTTGTTTTCAAAGGCCGTTTTAAACGGGCTCATTCGTCTTGTTTTACATAATTGGGGAATAAAAAGAAAGGGCAACTGTGACTTAAAAACATAAACTTTCAGTTTTAGTTGTCAAGGAGACAAAAAGCGAAATTGTTTATTTCTGAAAATTATTATAAAGTTTTATTATAATTACAAATCTTTACAAAATTTCAGAATTACAAATCTTTACAAAATTTCAAAATAAAATCCCTTCCTTAGGTACAGAGTAACTTTACAGCATTACAAAAATAAGCAGGTATTAATAGTAATTACACATAGTGTTTATAATAATTATTTAGAACATTTAGTGACATAACATTAATAAATTATAGTATATATATTTATGTAACACAATAGATGTGGTATTATTTATAAAATTACTGTAACAGGAGATTTTTATTATACAAAAAGTGTAAAATCACAAAATCTACAATTCATTAATTATAAAATGAGAAATAATTTCAAGTGAAATACGTTCTGGTCCCGCTAAGTCCAAAAACAAATTGGACTTGACAGCAGGTGCCAAAGATTTACATATATGAATCCAATTGATGACCTAGGTATTTGGGTAATTCAAATCATACAAAAAACCAAAGAGTAAATACAAAATCACAATGATTATACTTTGATGTACTTAAAATATTTAACCTTATCTTAAGAAGTTATCAAGAAAATTGAACATTTAAAATTCATAAATTATCTAATAACCATAATTTGAGTTTCCTCTTTATTCCAAAATATTTATTTAATGTTTTTAGTTCATGTGGTAGTTGATTAAAAAGTAGAGGAACCTTAACTTCCAATTTATTTTTACCATTTAGGTTAAAATATCTAGGTACATTATATATAATCCTATTTCTTCTATCCATTTCATGTTTATCTGTTTTAATTGTTTTATATTTATATGAGAAGTAGTTATCAACCAAAATTATGTATCTGAACAATTCATTCATCGGCAAAATTCATAATTTTTTGTAAATATCATTGATATCTAACTTAGCATTTGTTACATCCAATAATTTAATGACTCTATTTTGATTTCTTTGTAATACCTTCAAATAACCAGTTTTGGCATTTCCCCATATTGTGATACCATATCTTAAAATTCATTCATAAAGAGAATAATGAATAATTTTTTTAGCAGTTGTTGGTAATATACTTTTGATGTGGTATAATTGATAGTTCACTTTCCTTAATTTACTATTTATTTTGTAAATATGCTTATTAAATTTAAAGTTGTCATCAATAAACAATCCTAAATAATGAATTTCTGATACTTGTTCAAGTGATTTACATTTGCAAATATTTAGATCATTATTATGTAAACATTTATGTTCATGAATTATAAGACTAATCCTTTTGCGTTTTGTCATCATATTGGAAATAAACATAATTTTAGACTTTTATAGGTTTATTAATAATTCATTATCGTGTGCCCACTTTGCCAACTCATTTAATGCCGTTTGTATATTGTCTATTGTCTTATTCAGATTTTTATGATATGATATTAAGATGGTATCATCAGCATATAATAGTGTATCTACTACAGATATTGTGTCAAATATATCATTTACGTATATTAGGTACAATATTGTCCCAGAATGGTTCCCTGTGGAACTCCAATGTTTATATTATGTATATTACTTACAATTAGATAGCCTCCTAATTTAATCCTTTCTTTTCTTGATATAAGGTAACTCCTAAACCAATTCCAAGCTATACCTCTAATTCCAATTTTATATAATTTATCTAAAAGGATATCAGTATCGATTAAATCAAAGGCTTTTCTAAAATCTACAAAAGTGACAATAATGTAGAAATTTAAGGCTAAATATTTATTTATCATGTTTGCAATCTCTTGTAATATTTGTTTATTACCCAATTATTTCTGTAATGCATATTGGTTTTTGATATTAATTTATGTTTAGTTATGAAATTCATTAATATATTTATGCTATGTATTTTTCTAATATTTTAATTATTGACGGTAAGATGGATATTGGCCTTTAATTATTTGGCTCCATTAAGTTACCTCCTTTATGTATCGGATTTATTATGGCTAATTTCAAGTCGTCTGGTACCATACCTTGTTTAATACTACATATATAGCATTTATCGATGTAGTTATTATTAGAATAATGAAAACATTCCTTTTGATATCCTTGGTTCGTATACCATCATTACCACTTGCAGTATTTTTAAGTTCTTTGACAATTTTAAGTATGTTATTATCAGTATCTTCTGGGATAAATATACTTTCCTGTAAACATTTATGATACGAATAATAGTGCGAATAGCTGGTCGGAAGGCGTATTACCGCGCGTATTTTACGCACCCAATTATTTAGTCATGATATTATGAGATAAATGTGCTTGAATTTTTTGAGAATATACAATATTCTTATGCAAATAATAATTTACCTAATAATATGGCAAAATATCTGACATAACTGTCGATAAGTGGACAAGTATAAAAAACTGAGGAAGAACGCACGTCTGAAATCCGTGAAGAATGTTCAAAAAACCTAGAGCAAGTTTTATAGCCCTGGAGATGGTTAAAAAGGCATTTTAGATAAATTTGTCCAGAAGTTTCTCCAAAACAAATGACAATCATCAAAAAAACCTTCAATCATCCACTCTAGATGGGTGATCTAGGAAGTGAGTGAAGCATATTGCATCGGTATTCACACAAATTAGAGCATTCAAAAGGTGTTTGGAATGTCTGAAGGCAAAGAGGTGCTGCAGTTATATCGACGGAAATTTTGTTTTCAAGGAAGTACAAATGTCTAAAAAAAATTTGATGTGGCCAACACTTGCCTTTCTCCATATTTGGGGTATATATATTTAAATTATTATTAATAGCATTATGAGGCAAAATCATCATTTCGTATAATACAGTCGTCTTTATTGCCGTAATTTAGGTATATTTTGAATATGTTTACAGAATTCCCGCTACATGGTGGTGGCGCTGTATACTGGAAATTACGAAGAAGTTAAATATCTCCGAAATGGATGGTTCTACGAAAATTTGTTTCAAACAAAACTTGGAAGAAATATTATTCTCTACAACTTTGGTCCTCAAGCAGATGACCAATTACGACGTTTTTAAGGGGATATTTGACGGAAACCGAAAAAACCAATTTTTTATAAATAATTCCTAAACAATAACTGCCATGGAAAATTGTTTCAAATGAAAGTTGTGGAAAATTACATTCTCTATAATCTTTGTATAGAATTGTATATGCAATAATGATGTTTTAACGGAGAAATATCGCCAAAACCGAATCGAGTTTCGAATAAACCTCGACTTGCGATTTACCGTTATTGTTCAAAAACTAATCTGTTCTTTGTGCTTATGCTTAAGTGTTATATATGAAATTTGGTAACGATATGACAAGTACTTTTTGAGTTAGAGCGCCCACTATCACATACATCCATCCATCCATCCATCCATCCACACACACACAGACATACATCATTCCGAAAATAGTCTAAACGTGTTCTAGGGATCTCAAAACGTGTATTTCCGTTGGAATCTCGAAGTCGATTTTTTTCATCATCAAAATACTTTCCCATTACTTCGTATGGAGAAAGTAAAAAGAAAGGTTTGGAATCGCATGATTGCGTTGGCTAGAATGACAGGTTTCTCTAGCTAAATGGCATCCACTTCATACTATCGCTGACATGGTGTGGTGGTTTAAGAGTAAGGGGAATAAGAATGTTGAAAGGAATGCCTGATCGAAAACAATTTCAAAGGTTCGAAAACCATTCATAAGTAAACATAGGGGCGATGATATAACTACAAAACATTTTCCTATTACCTTCTCCCAATCGATGATAGAATTTATAGAGAAGCTAAATACAAGAGATAGAGAGAGGGAGATAGACAGACAGACAGACAGACATACAAACGACTTTATTTAGGGCGAAATTGAGACCGGGGATTCCCTTCTTACATTTAATAGAGACAGCGAGAGAGAGGGGGAGGGAGAGAGGGAGAAGGAGAGAGATAGAGAGAGGGAGATAGAGAGAGAGGAGGAGAGGGGGAGTGAGAGAGGGAGAGGGAGGGAGAGAGATAGAGAGAGGGAGAGAGAGAGGAGAGAGAGATAGAGAGAGAGGGAGAGAGAGGAAGGGGAAGAGGGAGAGAGGGAGGGAGAGAGAGAGGGTGGGGGGGAAGGAGTGAGAAGCGGAAATGGGTTGGTGGATCGAGAACCGGATCGCCCATCGCTTGATTCTCCTAAAAATATTCAAAATTTTCAAATTGTCACTTCACCGCCTTCACTAATAACGTCTTCTTTCTTACCTAGTCGTTCCTTTTGCGATCTCTTCGGGTGATCCCTAACATGCACCTCTCCATGCTCCTCTGCGTTGTTTGTAGACGATGGACTATTCTGGCGTTCGTGGTCCACGTTTTGCATCTGTATGTCGGAAAGTGTAGAATACATTGGCCGTAAAATTTCTTCTTTAGAAAGGCTGGATTTTTGATTCCGTTCGAACGCATTCCGTGCTATCTTAACCCTCCATTTGTTTTATTCAAAAAATTATTCGCCCGCTATTATTTATCAAATTAAAGATAATGATAAATGAAATCAAATCAAGTTAAAAGTTGTGACTAATGTTTTTTAAGAGGTATAGAAAGAACAACTGAACAAATAAATTTTCTGTTGATAGCGCACGCAAAGAGCATAGTCTCCATCTGGTCTAGGGCCTTTGGGCGCCTCGTACCTAGGAAAGCTAATGAGTAAATGTTGAATAAGGTGCTTATTGGGAGAGGGGAAAGAAATTTGTGTGTTAATTGCGTAAAGTCAAAACAAAAAGAATCTGCTGCATACTGTAAATGGTGATTAGGATAAACGTAAACTATCTATTAACGGGTATAATTGAAACAGACCTCAAAAGCGCAGCCACTATATTTTGTGTGTGTGTGTGTGTGTACGCAAATAAACTGTTAATAATTTGATAGCCTGTTTTCCTTAACAAAATTTAACCACGCGTTTGCAGAATTCGCTGGCCCCGAAAACCACCATCGCGCAGCGGTCTCGCAAACCACAACCACCTATGGGCCTCGTCACCCTCTAAATACGCGCGAGAGAGTAATTATTCTCCATATCCCAGATCGTCATGTGTGGCGTCGAATCGAGAGAATATAGCAGTGCTTCTTTTGAGTTTAAGATCAGAGTATTCGTTTAGAGGAAGTAGTTTCCATCTCGCTCGTGTTAAGTGATGAGTATCGCTTAGGGATGTCGACGGCCCTCTAAGCGAAGAAGCACTCGTGGTCGACCAAAGGGTTTTCCTCTCCTAAATCTCACCCTATGCTCCCACATACGAATCGCAGGGAGAGGGGAAATCATTACGGCGGGACAGAGCGTCGCGCTGTCGGCTATTTCGAAAAGGAGAGAAACTGAGAAAGGATTCGACGGAAAAATGTGGTGGCACTTTGGACGTGTTCCACGCTGTTATTTCGGTGTTCACTTGTTGATGATATCGCGGTTCGCGCCATGAAACAAACTACAGTTGAGCCAGACTGCGGGATCCCTTAGAGAACACGTGTCTGAAGGATCTATTAGGAGATAGATAGATAGAGAGAGAGAGAGCGGAAGAGATAATAGGCTAGGGAAAGAGGCTGAATGTAGGAGGATAACTTATAAAAGGGAGAAAATGTGGAGGAGGGAGAGAGAGAGCAAATGAAAGAGAAATCGTAGAGAGTGAGTTATATTAATAAGATGAGAATATAAATAAGAGAGAACGTATTAAGGACTTCCGCTCGACTCTTCTGTCCCGTCCTCCCCTTTCCTCTTCTTCCCCTCTCTCCTTCCATCCTCTTCCACTCTTTCCTTTCTTCCGACCCCTCCATCCACCTCCAGAAGAACGAAATTTTAGGCGCGCTCTTTGCCTCTTATATCGCTGGTACATGGGTCCGGTACCCGTTGAGGGCAGTAGGTCAATTGATTGCCAGTAGAACGGACATTTCCTCTAATCTTCGGAGTTAGCGCTCAGTTTGTATTAACATACGTGATCGAGTTGATTCGATATCCTAAACATATCTTGGAAGATCTTTTAAAAAAAAATCAACATGTCCTTCTTACGGTTCTCTTGCAAAATAAAATGTAGCGGAGAGTCCTCTTTAATAGCTCACTAGGGAATCTATTTGCATCATCGGGGTGGGGTGGGGAGGGGGGATGAGGATGTGGGGTTTGGAGGGGGAGGGGGGGAGGAGAGGGGGATGAGGAATGGGGACATGAGCGGTGTGGTGGGCAAAGGAAGAAGGTTGGAGGGGGGAGTGAGGAGGAGGAAAGTTGGAGGGCAGAGGAGTGGGATTTGGCGAAGGGGAGGGGGAAAGGGGAGAGTGAAGATGAGGAGGAAGGATATATGGCAGGCTTCGAGGAGTAGGGCGATTCAATAGGACACCACTACATTATGAGATAATGTGTAGGAATCTCTTGTCATCGCTAGGCTTATGTAGCTTATGTAGACGAGAAGCACACGATAAAAGTACTGCCGATTTGAAGAGAGAGGATCGTGAGGGAAGGAAGGAGAGAAAGAGATGTGTAGCGAGAGAGAAATTTATTTATTTAAGGAAGAAGAAGTGAAAAGGCTGGGAATCACGAGAGACGTACTCCTCCGATTTGTATTATTATAGATTAAATAGCAAAATAATGTTAATTTCAATTATATTAGAAATGAATTTTCATTATTTCTTTTGGCATTATTTTTATACTAACTGGGGTACCCGGCGTTGCCCGGGGAAATTTATCATTTGACTTTACTCCTTTCACTTGCAGCTTTGGCTTGTGATTGGCTCGCTTCGCTCACAGCTGTTATAACACCTATGGTGCAATGAATTCAACAATTTAAGCAAGAAGATGGAGTATCAAATTTAGCTTTATTTGCATCATAAAGAATCAATCATCAATCATTTTCATCTCTTCTGCAATCCTACCAATCTTAATGGGAGATAATTCCTGCCTATCCAGCCTGCCAATCATATCATTCCTATCTATCCTACTGAAGAGCTTTTGGATAGACAACATTGAGGGTTTTGCCAGTTGGTGCTAAGATAAATAGGTTTTTGGCTGTTCCAACTCGGGAGCATGCAACATAGAGCTGGCCATGTGAGAAGCAAGGGCTCTTCAGATTGATGTCTGCCAGTTGCAGTGACTGTCCCTGAGCTTTGTTAATCGACATCGCAAAGCAAAGCTTCACAGGAAACTGGATCCACTTGAATTGGATGCGGTTATCTGTCTGGATGAGGGAGATCCGTGGGATGAGGACATCTTCCCGTTTGCCACAGCCAGTCATGATAATTCCTGGATAACATTTCTCGTCACTTGTTTCACGCAGAGTCTGGTGCCATTACAAAGCCTGGGTGGGTCTAGGTTGCGCATCAACATAATGGGGGAGCCAGCTTTCAATATCAAGTTGTGATCAGGCAACACGAAAAATATGCCGCGCTTTCTCGTTATCCAAATATAAATTCGCATATCTCGAGAACGAAGTAAGATATCGGAAAGAATCCTTAAGATGCTATCGACTTAATCCTTCTTCTACATTTCACAGGAGAACACTTTGAGTGTATCTCTAATAGAACGTAAATTCGATAGAGACTCTGTTTTCCATTACACCGACGTAAATTTTTTCGTCGGGTAAGGATACATAATTTTTTATTTCACTAACGGCTGAAGTTATTCACATTCTGTTAAGTTATTCAGCGAGTGGAGATATGGAGAAATATGCCGCAATTTTCTCAACAATGTGAGTACAGCCATGTGCTCGTTATCGACGTTGACATTTTAAGAAATAATCGTAAACGCGCTCGGCGAATTTTCGGAAATTTAGGAATTTTTCTAGTCGAACCCGGGACACCGAGGTGAAAAATATCGGTGTTTTTACAGTGTACTCTATACTTTACACTATTCCAAAATATTTCAGCACTCTATTCCATATGGTATACACGGTATGGTGGTTTAAATTTTTTTGCGTGTAATTAAACGGGGAATATTCCGGACGGAACCCACAAACACACAGATTTTGAGCTTTACTTAGAAAGATTCGGTATGAAAATGCCACAAAAAATTAAATCTGACGTACTACAATAATAGTGCTTCACGACTTTCTTAATGCAATTGAATAATAGTTTCCTTGTGTCACAAATGACGTATACGCCTGATCAAAGTATTAAATTAACATGAAAATGCTCTTTATTCCACTTTCCTCTCTCACACTCTCTCTTTCTCTCCTAAAAATGTAGCTATATCTCCCATATTATTATATGTGTTCGTTCAAACAAAGATATTCTGTGAGAGCTCCAAGAAGTGCTGGAAAAGATCGAGTGGGACACTTTAGGGCTCAGTGAGATAAGAAGAAATGGAGAAGGTCCATTGGATGAAAAGAGTGGACATCTTTTTTATTTAATAGACAAATATATACAAATACTTGTGGAAGAGGAAAGGTAAAAAAAGGGATGTTGAGGGCAAGTAGGTGTTGAAGGAAACCCAGTGAGCACTTACCAAAGCAGAAACACTGGGGTGTCGAAGGGACACATTTGTAGTTGATATATTGTATATATATATATATGTGCTTATGCTGACGAAGGGATCATCCCGAAAGCTCTAACCTCTACAAATGTGTCTCTCCAACACCCCAGCGGCTCTACTTCCGGTAAGTGTTCACTGGGTTTCCTTCAACACCTAGTTGCCCAAAAAAAAATATATATATATATACACACACACACTAGCTGCGTTACCCGTCGTTGCAGGATCATTATTTCACCATTGGAACTTAGATGAAACAAAAATATACCCATGATAAACTTAAACTTCTTTTAATAAATTAACAAGTTGATAGGAAGAGTAGATTTGAAATTGTGAATATTAGTATCACAGTACCACTCAGAAGACTTAAACAGTAAGGTGATACAAACAAAAGCGAAGAATAAACTAACGAACTAAATTAATAGAGTATTTGCACATTTTTGGGAAATATTTAAAAAATAATCTTTGACTAATAAAATACCTAAATTCAAAATATAACTGCGATATCTGCTTTCGCTAATTTAATATCAATTAATAAAGTTTGGAAAAACGAAGTTACGGAAAAACATATGGTCGCCATGTTGTGACGTCATCTGCTGTACTGCTTCGTAGGCATTCGGTCAGTTTCAGTGTTTGCGTGATTCGGTAGTTATTAGGTAGGTATTCTGTGGTAGTTGTCTGAACGTTTTGTTTGTTATATGCTTTTAGAATGCTTTTATATATAATATAATGTTATAATTTATATATATAATTATAATATGCTTTTATAATATAATGGAAGATACGGAATATGGCTGGTTTCTTATCTTATGTTCCGGGGTAATTTTCCCAATTACAAAGCATTTATTTTCTGATCTTTTTATTTGAACGTATCCCATAGCTGCATCACCGTAATTTTCTCATGATGACCTAAAATGTGTAATAATGATGTCAATATAATTTCGAAGTAAAATTAATTTCGTAATAATTAACAGAGTAATATTTATCGTAATATTATAGTGATACACAAGCAGGCATACATCCTTAGTACTTGATACACACTAAAGTTTTCACACACGTATAGGCAAATAAACGTTAAGTATTATGTACTTATTAAGTATGAATGCAGAGGTGAATAATCACGAAAATACATTAATAATAATGAATACATAATGACATTTCCAACATATATTGCACTTAATGCAAACATATTGCCTGAAATGCATTTCTACGTTATCAAGATACTAATAAAATTAAACACGCGGAAGTACTGAAATATAGTACTTGATTGTTAAAAGACGAATTTGTAAAATTAAAAGATTTATAATATACTTAAACAAAGTTATGTGCTATCAATTTACCAAAACAAAAAAACACCGTTTCAACTTCACTCCACGTTGTTCAGAACTGATATAGTCAGCATTGGTGCTCATAAACTGTACCACCATCAAAGCATCCCCCACGGGGATATTATTCGAAGGTGCCTTCGTGAAACCTGATTCCATTATGCACACAATATTATCAAAACTTCCAAGCACACAGTATTTATATGTACACTTATCGGTCAAGCCAAGAGTTCGAATGGTAGGAATACCGCAATACACTCTTGCTAAGCCCAGCCGGGAAAGGTATGGCAGATGACGTCATAGCCAATCACAGGGCGTTTTATCCTGCTTCGAGGTCTAAGCTTCAATGACACTTTCTGAATTCAAATATTAATAATATTATCAATAATTAACAAATTCTGTTGTCGACATACCAAATTGTTTATCTATATATATATATGTATATATATGTATCATCATCATCAGCCTCTTTCAGTCCATTGACGGATAACGGCCTCCCCCAGACCCTTCCAGTTTTCCCTGTCAACTGTCTCCCTCCTACAAGTTTGCCCCAAGAACTTAACAAGCTCTCCTTCCCACCTGTCTTTCGGTCTTCTTTTTGGTCTCTTGATGTTTCTTAGGATCCATTCGATGGCGCTGGACGTCCAACGCTGGTCATTACTTTTAGCACCTTCGCTCTTCTAATCACGTCACAGACTCCCGTCTTCTTTCTTACCCAGTCGTTCCTCTTGCGGTCTCTTCGAGTGATCCCTAACATGCATCTCTCCATGCCCCTCTGGGTTGTTTGCAGGCGCTGTATCATTCTGGCATTCATGGTCCATGTTTCACAACCATATGTCAGAACAGGCAGAACACACTGGTCATACAGTCTCCTTTTTAGGAAGACTGGAATATTTGATTTAAAGATGTTCGCATTCTTGCCAAAAGCACTCCATGCCATCTTCACTCTCCGGTTGATTTCTCCAAGAAGCGAACCATCAGTAGCGATGAGTTGACCTAAGTAAACATAGCTGGTTACTTTTCCGAGTTCTGCTCCTTTGATATGTATCTTCTCAGGACTTGTGAAGGAGTTGTACATAACCTTTGTTTTATTAAGATTCATCTTAAGTCCAGCTTCTCGGCTTGCTTGCTCAAGCTCTTCAGTTCTTCTAAGGAGCTCTTCTGGGCTCCCTGCGAACAGTATGATATCATCTGCAAAGCGCAGGTGACTTAGATGTTCTCCATTTACTTTTATGCCTTTTTTCTCTCAGTCTAGAGTTTTGAATACTTCCTCTAGAGCTGCTGTAAATAACTTAGGGGACATAGTATCTCCTTGTCTCACTCCCTTTTCGGCCTTAAAGGCACTCGTCTCTTCATGCAGCTGGACAAATGTTGTCGCATTTTCGTAGACGTTCTTGATCAAGATTATGTACGTTTCTTCTACTCCTTGTTTCTTTAGTGCACGTAACACCGACGAAGTTCGGACAGTGTCAAATGCTTTCTCGTAGTCGATAAAGCACATACATAGAGGTAATTCATACTCGTTAGTCCGACTGATTACCTCTCTCACGACTTGGATGTGGTCCATCGTGCTATACCCACTGCGAAATCCAGCTTGCTCTCTGGGTTGGGCAGCATCAAGATGGTTTTGAAGGCGCATAGTGAGTATTTTGGTGAATATTTTGTAGGCTGTTGGGAGTAGGCTGATCGGTCTGTAGTTATTCAAGTCTTCTTTGGAACCTTTCTTGTGCAGAAGGATAATACATGCGTGGTTCCATGTTTCTGGTATCTTTTTCTTCCTCGGACAGGAATTAAAAATCTTAGCGAGAATTGTTTCCGTATGATTACCCATTGCTTTACCATTCTTCGTACTTCTGATTGCGTGTCTCACCTCTTCCGGAAGGATATCTGGGACCTCATCGGTGGGCATGTTTCCATCATCATTTACTTCATCATTACGTAGAGGATCCTCATACAGCTTGGTGTAAAATTCTTGTACCCGTTTCCGGATTAATTTCCAACTATGGGTTATGGAGCCGTCTTCTAGCATCAAGGCCGCCAGCTCTCTTTCCGATCGAGAGATGTTGCTTCATTTTCTTGTAACTTCTATTGTTTACTATGGCTTTTTCGATTAGCTCATAATTATATTTTTTCACATCTTCCTTGATGCACTTCCTTATAATTTTGTTTAGTTCTGCAAAATGTATCATTTCTTTAGGATCATTAGTAATTATCATTTTCCTTCTTTTTTCCATCAGCAGTCTTGTTTTTTCGGTCAATTTTTTCTCTGGCTTTGTTTTAACAGTTCCGCCTATTTCTTGAGCGGTTTCCTTGAGTATCTCTGTAAATTGGAATTCAACTTCTTGGTCTTCCAGTGCACTGAATCGATTTTTCAGTTGGAGCTGAAATTCTTCTTTTCGTTCTTTTAGCACCTACATGTTGATAATAGACGAGACTTCTTCTTTATAAGCTTCTGTCTTTCTAACTTTGAGTTGAATTTTATTCTGCATCTTACCAAGCGATGGTCGCTTCCAGTTTTAAACTGGTTGAGGACGGAACAGTCTTTACCCAATTGCTTCTTATTGACTAATATGTAGTCAATTTCATTTTTGGTACCATTGGATCCTTTCCAGGTCCATTTTCTATTGGGACTCTTTTTGAAGAAAGTGTCCATTATATATAGACTAGTACATCAGCAAAGTCTACAAGTCGGTCCCCTCGTTCGTTTCTGTCTCCATAGCCCCATTTTCCAACTGTGCTGTCGTCTTCCTTTTTTCTCCTACCTTGGCATTGAAATCACCCATGACCACTTTTAGATGGCAGTTTCCTTTGTCATGCAGTTCTCCAACTTCTTGGTAGAAATCTTCCACTTCCTCTTCCGAGTATGATGACGTTGGCGCATAAACTTGGACTATTTGAAGTTGATATCTTTTATTTATTTGAAGTACTAGTCTAGCTGCCCGCTCGGATGAACTTTCCATTTCCACGATATTATTCTTCAATTTTTTGTTGATGATGAATCCAACACCTCCTGTTCTTCCTGTGTCAGTTCCCCTGTAATAAAAAATATGTCCACTCTTCAACTCCAATAGGCCTTCACCTTTTCTTCTCACCTCACTAAGTACTAAAATGTCCCACTTGATCTTCTCCAGTTGTTCTTGGAGCTCTTGAAGTCTATCTTCACTGGACAAAGTCCGGCAGTTAAAGGTAGTTAGGTTGAGGTTAAGGGAATTGGGTAAGGATGAGAAAGAGTGGCAGTGGGTGTTTAACCTCCGGGGATTCTTAGCACCCTCTGCCTTCCTGCCTTGTTCCTGACCACTGCCACGGTCAGAGGCAATCCAGCCTCCGGAGAATGAGGGCCGTTTTATATGGGTGTACATGTCATGGGGGGATTGTGGGCCTTAAAACACCACGCTGACCCAGAGTGGGTTGGTGAGTACCTCTTTCACTTTGGCCGGAGATATTGCAGAAAGACTTCACAGCATGGTTGAACCTACCGGTGTCCGAGGACACCACTGTTCTTCGCCCTTTAGCCTCCGTTTACACCCTTCCGCCGACTTTGAGGGAGTGAACTGAGGCAGTTGGAATAAATAAATAAATAAATATATATATAGATATATATGTATATATAATTCTTAACGTTAATGTGTTGAAAAACAATCAGTATAGATATAAATCGTAGAAAATCCACCAATAAAATTAACAAATCTTTTTGTTAAAGATAGTTGGTGATGATTTTTGCAACATCTAATAATAATGTATTAATGAATAACGAAAATTTTCTTTTATCCTAAAATATACAATATTAATATTTTCATAAATAAGTGTACTTGTTTCTAAAAATTAATTTACATTTACAATACTCATTGTACTTTTTCTTAGTGTGATATGTCTCAAATCAAGATATTACGCACAATTCTGGCTCCCTCGGATAGCAATTTGAGCATTAACACTTGTATAAGCGTAATAGTGTCCAAGGTTTGAAAACAAATAATTTTAATAATATCCAGTATGTAAAATTAAAACAGAATCTAGCCGTGAAGGCAGGTAACAAAAATTGTTAGGATAGATTTACGTAACATTATTTAATCCATTCGGTCGTATATTACGATTATGCAAGCATGTAATAATTCCTCTGTAGATTTGTACAAAAAGATCGACAATAATATGGGTAGAATTAAATCAACCAACTTTCTCATTTTATTTACGGGTAGAATATGCTGAAAATACTGGTTCTGGTAAAGATAAGATAAAGGAACTCATGAATAGAATGAGAAAAAAATCACTTGGTATAAGTTCCACTTAATTAAAATAGATACTA
Organism: Uropetala carovei; assembly: GCA_036926305.1. NCBI lineage: Eukaryota > Metazoa > Arthropoda > Insecta > Odonata > Petaluridae > Uropetala > Uropetala carovei. Next base: position 4,187,464 of record JAXCHB010000040.1, on the reverse strand, counting down.
CCGGGTTCGACTAATATCTAGTCATCATCACATCAGGTGGGAACTCGGAAATAGTCGAAACCGGTCGTATCTATTTTTATGAAGTGGAACTTATACCAAGTGATTTTTCCGTTGATTTTAAAGGAACTCAGGTGCAACCAGCAGGAAAACTTAACAAAAACTGAATAGAATTTTTCAGGGCGTTTTAGGCAGCATAAAAGTTATTGACACGTGTTGGCTTTTTTCTTTGTAACGATAGCAAACAAAATAGAAGAGGATTAAGGTTTGTGAGCTACGTATGTGGCCTTCTATTCGAGCGCAAGGGTGATTCGAGTGAGGTATGTACATCACAAGTGACTTCGGATTTCAGAGAGAGAGAGAGAGTACTAGGGGATTTCTGAATGCGCTAAATGCAAGCGTCTCAAACTCGCGGCCCGCGAAGTAATTTACTTTATACTGCGCGACCCGAACTCAAATCTATTTCTCACAAAATATTTCACGTAAATATTTCTAAGTAATCTAAGAAGTGTAATAAATCATTCCAATTTATATCAGCCAGCACGGTTGAGTTACTGAAGAATGTTTATCCCATCGCCAGCGAGTTTCTTGCGTATCAGAAGGGCTTAACCCTCGACGCCAAATCTAGCATTTTTGTAATGACTGCGTGTAAGACGCGTAATAGAGCCATTCCATTCTTGTGGAAAGGGAGAGTGAATACAATGCAAAGAATACGAAAATATGTGAAGACTGGGAAAGTAATGAATGCGGCCCGCGGATCGTCAGAGAGCCGTCATGTGAGTTTGAGACCCCTGCGCTAAAAGGTCAAAGAGGATGGAGGGAAGGAAGTGACATCGGATAAAAGTTTTTGAAGGTCGAGGTGTAAATCCGAATTCCGCAGCTAAGGGTAAAACAAAAGCTTGTTCGGATATATCCGAATTCCCCAGCAAATGGATTAAAAGTGAAAATGACGCTCCATTGGTACTATTCAGAATAAAATTCAATTTAAAGGTGGAAAGACAGGAGTAATCGTCGTCGGGATTGAAGAAGGAGTTGTATGTGATCTTTGTTTTATTAAGATTAATTTTAAGTCTAAAATTTCGAGTTCCGGCGTTCCAATTCCTCGGCTATTCTATGGAGTTTCTCTGGGCTTCTTACAAATAATATGATGTCATCGGCAAAGTGCAGACGACTCAGATAATCACTATTTACATTTATGCCATGGTTTCTCAAACCGTGTTCTTCGGAACCCAAGGGTTCCGTAGAAGCTGATTGCGGTTCCGTGACAGACAGAGGAAGAGACCCGATACGTTCTTCCTTCTCTTATTTACAGCAGGAAACATTATCTACGCTTATAAACTATATACTGTAAGATATATTAACTATGTAAATAAAAATTACAATGATTACAAAGCTAATTTTATTTCATTTTCGCTTATCACCACTTAGAGTTACTGGAGAAAAAATAGTTGAACATAAGGGTTCCGTGGTTTCGCAAATTTTCGGAACCTCTGCTTCATAACTATTCCTTCCCAGTCTAGCGTTTTGAACACATTGATTCTACCGGCAGGTGAACGGAGGACATTGCATTCTTGATTAAAATTATGCACGTTTCTTCTATTCGTTGTTTATTTAATGCATTTAACACCGACGAAGATCAAATACAGTCGAATGCTTTGTCATATTCGGTTAAGCACATGCATAGAGGTAATTCGTGTCTGTGATGACAAACGAGCCCAAGTATCTCATTAATAATAAATTCAGAAATGGAATAAAGTCAAATTTCCTTTCTTGTGTATTTTTTGTTTCGAAAATGAATGCGTATTTACTTCTGTTTTACAAAGAATTTATTTGTATTCATAATTCTTTTAGAATAAAAGTTTCTATAATCAACTTTTGTGTACTATTATGGTTGGCCAAAAAAAATTGGAAAACTGCTTCGTCAGTTTAAAAACACTCTGCTAGAGGTTCCTCATACAACTTGGTGTAGAATTCTTGTAGGTACCCGTTTTAGGATTAATTTTCTACTATGGATTTTCTTCTACCATTAAAGCCAGGGGAAGGGGAATGTGGGGGAGACGATGGGAGAGGGAGTGGTGGATGATGGGAGGGGGAGTGGTGGATGATGGGAGAGGGAGTGGTGGATGATAAGAGGGGGAGTGGTGGATGATGGGAGAGGGAGTGGTTGATGATGGGAGGGGGAGTGGTGGATGATGGGAGAGGAAGTGGTGGGAGAGGGAGTGGTGGATGATGGGAGAGGGAGTGGTGGATGATGGGAGAGGAAGTGGTGGATGATGGGAGGGGGAGTGGTGGATGATAGGAGGGGGAGTGGTGGATGATGGGAGGGGCTGGGGTGGATGTGAGTGAGAAAGAGAGGCATGTTTATTTTAAGGCCCTTTCGGGAGACGTCTTCTCAAGTTTTAGGTTACACTTGGCGTTATTAAGAATGAGTGAAGGCGGTCTTTTCGTCGAATTTCCTTTCCCCTATTTCGCCCCTCTAATTGTAAGCACCGCTCTTCTCTCTCCCTTCCAAGCGCTGCTTCCTACTCCTGTTTCTTTTAAACAAATGCACTCATTACGAATTTTTTTTAACCTGCATAACTTTTATGTGGAATTCGGTTAAACACATAATGTTGTTCCACTAGCGTATCTTAGACCAGGCGTCGGAAACTGAATTTACAGAAAGAGCCACTTTTTTCTGATTCAAGAGAAACCCCAGCCTGAGAAGAACCGCAGTACTAAAAATAAGACTAAAAATTAAATTTATATTTCAGAACATCATAATCAAACGATAAGTTTCACTAATTGAGGTCAATTGGACGTTCTAGGCGTTTTATATGGGAGAAGAAAATGATATAATAAGTCCTTAAAGGGCCACATGCTGGCTTCCGACCTCTCTCTTAGACAAAGGACCCGTCAATTTTCCATGATGTGATGTATCTCCTAGGTAAGAGTTACTTCCGAATAGCAGTTTAAACAAACAAAATTTCCATTGCCATTTCAAGCAGTGACGTTATAGATAAAAATAAAAATATATAAAAAACTTTTTCAAATTATACCCTTTTTATAAAGCCCACTGGAAAATATAAAATAAATTTTTCGATTCAAGCAAATATTTGTTAACTAGTATAAAAGCCCGTCAATATGACGGGATATCTTTAGTTAACCTTAAAATAGTTGCCTCCCCCCCCCCCTCTCTCCTCCCTCCCTTCCCCTCCCTTCCACCTTCTCCTTTCCTTCTCCCCCTCCCTCCCATCTCCTCCTCTCCCTCCCTCTCTCTCTCTCTTAAATATAAGAAGGGATTATACGTATAGTCTCAATTTCGCCCTCAATAAAGTCGTTTGCCTGTCTGTCTGTCTCTCTCCCTCCCTCCCTCTCTTTCCCCCTTCCTCTCTTCCCATACGTTACCATCCCTCTCTCTTCCATAAGGATTGTTATAACAATTGGATTTTGAGGTCAAACAATATAATTGGTAGCCAAGGCACGTTAAAATGGTAAGATTTCCACAAAATATGTAAAACTAGCGTAATACCCGTCAATAATATAGACGATGAAAATTTCGACAAACAAAGTGTTTCTAGTATCTAGCATTTTTTTTTACTTTTATCACACAAAAATAATATCACAAAAATGGCTTTATCCCTGTAATAATTCTCTCGGTACGACATTTCTGGTAAAGGTTCTCTCATTATTGAATAATGTTCCTTGTTTGTCATCATCGACTATGAAGATCTTTAATGCATGCTCATCTCTGGTTCTGGACAATGCTACGTACAGCTGACCATGCGAAAACACTGGTTGAAGCAAGAAGACTCCCACTTCATTAAACGTTTGGCCCTGCGATTTATTGATGGTGATGACAAAGGCTAATATGATGGGGAACTGTCTACGTTTAAGGATGAAGGGCAAGTTTGTCTCGCTCGGTGCTCAATCAATGAGTGGAATAAATACTCTCTCTCCTTTGTGACTGCCAGGGAGAATTTCTGTATCAATGAAGTGTTGGTGCATTCTCTTAACAATTAGTCTCGTGCCATTCAACAATCCCTTCTTCGCATTCAAATTTTGAACAAGCATCACGATCGCTCCTGTCTTTAAGATTAGTTTGTGTGGAGGCATTCCGGATGGCGTTTGTTGATTCAGGAATTCTACCGGAAAGTTGGTTATTGTCTCTACATCTTCCGTGACAATTCTAACTACCAAATTTGCGCTTGATCCATTCACTTTTCATTGAGTTATTGCGAAAATGCTTCAAAAATCACTGTTCAGAACGAAGTCTTTGTATGGCAGCTATCTGATCCTCTTCACCGATCAAGCGCAAATTTGCAGGTACAGCTATATCTTGTGAGAGAAGCTTATGCTGAAAATTTCAGCTCAATTGGTACAAACCTCTGCCCAGGAGACATAAATTTCCATACAAAACATGCCCCCCTTCAGCTCTTGTAGCAGCGGGAGACGCATGGATCTAAATTTTGAAAGTTTGACGAATCCAAAATGGTATAGAACTTGAAAATCCATCAAGTAGTTCCAGAGATATAAGCGTGTCAAAAGCTTTACGTAAAGAGACACAGAGTGACAAATCTTGCTTTTTATATTCAGAATATACGCTAAACATGAGCGGTTTCGAACTGTAGGCGGAAAAAGATGAACAGAATAATGCTCCAAAATGGCTCAGATCCGATAACGTAAAACTGCGTATGAGCCAAAAAGAGCGACTGAGAGTTTTAAAAAATAAATATTCTTATTCAACATGAAATAATTTATTATAAATACAATTATGAGTCACGGATGGCATCCAATTCTTGACCGGAAACAGGGTTGTGTGGGATTTCTCTTGATTGTAGACTGTCTTATTTCTATGCTGTATTTTTTAAAGTTTAAATGTAGTTTGCGCATAATAAAACTAAGTTGCTTTTTATTGTTCGGGTGTTGGGCCCTTCCAGCGGGTAGATAATCGCTCTTTCTTCTCCGAGATTTGCAAGCGAGCGGATCGAGAGATAGTGTCAAAAGTGCAACTAGCGTAAAACCGTAAAAAGCGCATTGCGAAACAGCGTATCGCGAGGTATGCCTGTATTTAAATGGTCAAAGGCCTTGTGAAGACTATGAAAACGTCATCTACGTTGACATTTACACGCACAGTATTATACAGCAGTTCCTCGCCAACCGCGATAGTTACGTTTTTGTCTTAATCCGCGGTTGGGAATTTGTGGGGGCCATAGGAGTGAACCCTGAGAGATATACCTAAAGTCATATATTGCATACTTCAAGGTTATAAATTATTTTACATTTAAAATAACGTGTTTATTGTACATATATAAACACGAAATAAAATATGTTAAAATAACGAATAATTACTGCGCGTTAGTAATGTAAAGGCAAAACAGCTCCTACCGAAACATGCCGACTGGCATTCAAAGAATGCTTCCATAAAATTCATTTAATCTCCCCCACCTCTCTATTAACATGAGGTTTTTATCAGGAGGTTCAAAATTCCTCTTTCTTACGTCTCTCCTTCTGGTGAAACCCAGTTAGAACATAGCTTCTTCAATATTATAAATTTTAGTATTAGAAAACTAGATACTGACACGAGAAGAAGAGTGTATACAGTGGTTGGTGAAACTAGGAAGAAGGTTTTCAATCACGGATTTTAGTGGTATCCTCGGTTGACAGAAACGTGGTTGGCGATTGACTATTCTATCTTCAATATAAAGTCTCTTATTATTTACTTTCCCTTTAACTGTGTTTAGGAATAACTATCTATTGTTGTTAACTTATTTTCTTTCTCAGTTGTTCCTGAATTTTTCTCTTTTCTATCTAGATCAGGGATGACAAATACGTGGCACGCGTTAGCTTGTATTTTCTGTATAAAATATTACGTTTCTTAAAGGAGTGAAATAGTGGCACGCAAAAGCAATTTTGATGGTTCAAATTACTTTCCTGGCACGAGACACAAAAATCATTTGCTATCCCTGATTTAGATGGTTTTCTATGCATTAATTAATGTGGAATGTTAATTTCTCTTGCGTCTAACACAAATCCACAGTTTCCATACTCTAGCATCACATGTAGGATAATATAAACGTTCCTTTTTACTTTCTCATACGAAGTATCGAGAAAGTATTGTTTTCGCGAAAAAATTCGACCTCGAGATTTTTACGGAAATACGCGTTTTAGGTGTCGCTGAATCCAAAAAAGTGGTTTTCGCAATGCCGTCTGTCTGTCTGTCTGTCTGTTACTGGCGCTGGAGCCTAGACGGTCGAACGAAAATGAATGAAATCTCGTATTTAGGCATTCTATCATACTGAACAGAGTATACATAGAAATGGTTGACATTGATCAATAATTAAGAGTAGTTTATTCTACGCATTTTTAACAACAATCCGATTTTCTCGAAAACGGCTCTAACGATTTTGATCAAATTTCGCACAGTCACTTGAGATTACGTCTTCAATAATACTGTATAGTTCATATTTCTCAAAAAATGAATATAAGGCTAGTTTATTCTAGGCAACTTTAACAATAATTCGAGTTTCTCAGAAACGGCTCAAACGATTTTGATCAAATTTCGTACAGTTACTTGAGTATACGTCCTCAATAATACTACGTATTTCATTTTTCCCAACGAATGAATATAAGGCTAGTTTATTCTTGGGCAATTTTAACAAGAATTGGATTTTCTAAAAACAGGCTCAGACGATTTTCATTTTCTAAAGATAACTAAACGACGCATTAGTACGTATCTGAGAAAGTTTGTACAATGTATGTTGTACCGATTTTTAATTTATCTATAGTGAAATCAACTCATACGGGTGAATTAACAGTTGGCTGGATTAAGCGAACAGCAGTTTATAATTATGTAGCAAATGAATGAAATAATCGACATATATATATATAATGTTGCTTCATTAATATTTTGTCTTGTCGTATTCAGCGTGGATCCTCTTTCTGCCATTTGTGAATTTCGTGGACAGTTATCTCCAAATTAATTTTCGACATCCGTTTCAATCTTGGAATATTAGTAATCAAGTTGCAATAATCGCAGAATTACAGCATTTGGAACTCCATATGATGGAGATGTTGCACGCTGACGTAGGTATGCTAAGCTTTGGAGGTGGATTATGGGAAAGAGAGGCGAGAGGGCATATTTTCTGGTTACTTTTGTGTGTGACCTCTACGGGATGACCTCACCTAAGTAGGCAGAGTAGAGGAAGGTCCGGTGGAAGTCGAGGATTTGCATGGGGTTCTCGAGGCGTGACATTGAGGCATATGGAGGAAGAGGAAAGGGACGGAGGGAGAGCTGCCATAGGTGAAGGAAGATATCAGCCCCTTGGGTTGGCTACCTTATGTTCGTTCGCGAAGCCATCTTTTCAAGTGCAGCCGACAAAACTTTACCTATGTGAAACATATCTTCATTCTTTAAAAATGTGTCACCGGTGATGCAGTATACGAGTATGTCAAACAGCACTGAGTCAAATCGCCCGTAGCCGTCCTAAGTATGTCGTCTTTCTGCTCAGCATACTTTCGTTTGTTTTTTATATTTTCTGCAGACACTCTTCTCGAAGCGGTAATTTAAGAATCGAATTACCTCAGAGATCAGAGCGACAGTAATTGAATATTTCCTATATGCTACGTATTTTATCAAAAGAATCTGTAATGCGTGACGTAAAAGTATTTCCCAAGTTTTTATACATAGATATTTCAGCAAAACTGACCCCGAGATATTTGTCTCTGCTTTATTTTTTCTATTAACGATAGTGACGTTTCATTTTTTCAGGGGGTGGAGAGGATGGTCCAGAAGGAGGAGGCAGAACAGCTAGGGAATACACCGGAACGTCCAATCCTCTCGCTGCCTCCAGCCTCGATTGCCTCAGCCTCATCGTGGAGAGCATAAGCGGAGGCGCGCCTTCTGGGACGCAGCGACACCACGCCGATACGCCACCGCGGTAGCTCAGAGGAGGCTCGCAGCGAAATAAGCCGCCAGCCTCCATTCGGTGAAGAAAGATCTCCGTCGTGTCATGCTTGATGCTATGAGAATGCCACTTCACCCTCATTCAGCGAGCAACCGCGTCATGCGTGACGCCATGGGATTACCACTTCACTCTCATTCAGCGACTACGCGTCATGCTTGACGCCATGGGAATGCCACTTCACCCTCGTTCAGCGATTGACCGCGTCGTCCTACCTGCAAACAGGCAGATGTCGTTCATGTGACTCGAGGTGACGAAGCAAAACTTTGAGCAAAGTGTCTTAGACGGGAAAATAGAGAAATAGACAACTGATTCCACAAGTTTCTTTGGAATCGAGATAATCTTTATCGGGCCATCTGGTGGATAAGGCAATGCTTTATGCGTTGCTCAGACAAGTATGAGCTTGAGCGAAACATGTGTGGACTCTGGTGTCTTCAAATTTCCTTGGACTAAAAAGGAATGAAAGCGTGATGAAGCAGCTCGTCCGAGAAGAAGAGTGTGCTCTCGTCTGTGATTTTATTATTAATAACATGAAAATAAATAATGTATTTTCAGAGAAAAATAACTGGGACAATTTGTGTAAATTAACACTAGAAAAGAAAGGATCATTGAAAAGGACAAGACTAAGTAAGTAATGGTACACTAACAAGCCATAACGGGTGGCAACATTAAAATTCCTCGAATAAACTTCATTAATGTTAATCTATTGAATCATATCATTTTTTGAACTATCTGAGCGATTGCTTTTATTTACCAGATAACAGTAATATATACACATATACGCATAATTGCAAATAGTTCGCTATAGTCCATAGTCATATTTACAGTCAAAAACATCCAGATAGACGTATATAGAAAGCATTGTGACGCAAGTTCGCGCGTATTTCGGGTGTAATAGCAGTGTATGTTGTTTCAATGTTAACTTTAGCTGTACCTTTAGATTTACAGTTAGTGCAATAATCACCATAGAACGCCAAAAGTGGAAATGATGAACGGGAGAACGATAACAATCTTCCAAACAAATTTTAAATGGACCACAGATCATGTATTTACCAATTTATAAATTTGTAATATATATTTGAATTTGAATCAAGTATAATTGCTATAAGTTGAAAAATGTTTTTATATCAATATCATAAGATATAAGTTATTAGGAAAGCTGACTATTGAAAATCTCTGAATCTGAAAATAAGAAATGAAATATTTAAATTTGGACCAGCCATGCGGAAAATAAAAGTAATTGAAATAACGTTTTAAGTAACAGAATTATCACTCAAGTAGTTTAGTTTGCTTTTGAACAGAATTTCCAGCATGGTATGCTGTCGAAATACACTCGCTTGCCGTTGAAGTCCCAATTATTTTCATATTAGTTTATTTATTAAACTTTTTTGTTTAGGCAGTCAATATTTCGCACATATATTGTCATAGTCCCGCAAAACCTTTCAAGATAAAAGTTTAACTGCAGGTTTTCTGTGCAACAATCGCCATCACCTATAATCTAAGGAATTTGGCTCAACTTTTTGGTAAGTTACATGCATTATTCACAAGGAAAGAACGACTAACTTCCACATAAACTCTTTTGATTTCCTGCCCGGTAGAGACGAATAAGTTTCCCGTGTTTGAAAAATACTTAATTGCCCAAGCATGGTACTGCAACCTTAATTAATTAATTTATTTATTTACCAGTAGCTAATTAAAAGAACTAATTGAAGCGCGTTATGAGCACAGTATATATTACCAGATAAATCATTGCCTTGATACAGAAATGCATTGCCCTAGTATTATAATTGTAGTAAACGTTGCGTGGAAATGGTTTATGCACTCCTCCGATTTCAACGTTATTACAACTCTTCCTTCTGCTATTCTCCTCCTGTGAGTTCTGCCAGGAAATCAGTCAGACTTCGGGATTTTTTAGAAAAACAAACAAAACGAATTTCTCATTTATAATTTAACGGGCTATTTGGCACGTGCTGAGAACGGCGTGACACGTGTTCAAATCTTTACACGCTATTGACAACGGAGCGATGAAATTGTCACACACGTCAGCTCTGGCTGCGCGATGTCTGTTCTGTGAAAACGAAGAGTTTAGAGGCAAATAAATACACTAAACGTTCTTCGTAATACTTAAAAATCGATCCTTTTCTCGTTCGTTCTGCTTAATGTGTCACTCTTAATTAATTGATTCTATATATTTTTATGCTAGAGATGAAAAATTACACTGTAATTGCATTTCTGTGTTAAAATGAGGGTAGTTTGAAAAATTTATTTAAAAGAGAATCGTCTGAAACTGCCTTTCCATTAATTTAAGCCATCAAATTATTTTGTTAACTCAGATTAAATGTGTGCTTAAGATATTTTTGCATATTCACTAAAATATAGTTGACAGAACGAACGTGATATACATTGCGTTATATTTTCCTTAATTCCAAATTAGTCTTGGCGGTTCCTTAAGTAACTTGCTACCATATGCTATATTCCATTAATATTCGTAGTGCTTTCCACTATGTAATTTTGTAAAACTAGCTGAAGTAACCGGCATTTCCAGAAGGTAGGTATATCAAATGCACTTCATGCATGATGAATCTCATAACTATATCCTTGTAATTATCTATTTTGTGTGTGGCAAAATGTTCTCCCTTTTTTATCTTGTGTTTTTGTTTATTTAGAATTTATAATCGTTGTAATATTATATTTTACTTTTTGTTTCATTAATTAGGAATCCATAGTTACCATTGGAAGGCTTTTTCTTTTTTCAAATTATTTTGCTGTTGCATTATGGGCGAAGAAACACAGATTCTCTTCGGTTCCAACTTTTGAACACGCATCATAAAATTGACTATGAGAAAAGCAAGGATTATCCAATTCTTTACAGCCTCACCCTCTCCCCTAGCCAGGATTATTGAATATTTGTTTTGGATACGGAAATTTAACGTCGTTTTGAAAGCGAAAATCCATCGAAGCTAAGGAACTGCAATGTTGCTCTCGATAAGACGAAAAGTACATTTCCCTAAGAATTTTTGTCGTATCTTAGTTTGTCTAGGTGCTGCTGTTTTCTTATAATTCATCTCAAAATTGCATACGCTAAATTCAAGAACGTTCATTTCATATATTATTATACCGCGGAAAAATTCAATATTGCTAACATTGATTGCTAAGAGCAGTGCTCCGCAACCAGTGTGCCGTGGCACGCCACTGCATGGCGACAAAGTACTCAGTGTGCCGCGTTAAATTTTAAAATTACAGTCAGCCCCCGCTTTACGACGATCCGCTATTACGTCGGTTACCCCATAAAACCAATAATCCAGTTTTAAGTATAGCCGAATGCAGTTTTATGTCGGTAAGAACTTTGTATATTATGAATTTTTTGTATTTTTATGTAGGTATTTTAAATATTTACGTAGTTATGTTTTATTTAATTTTAGATAGGGTTATACATATTTGTATTATTTCTTTAATGTCCACAGGCCCCAAAACTAATAGATGCCGCTTTAAGTCGGGATCCGCATTATGAGGATGGCGTGGAACCTGTCGTAAAACTGGTGGCTGAATGTATAGGAAATGGAAAATACTATTTTATTCTTCAAATACTATTACCACAGAAGCCAAATATGTCTTATGTTACGACTTCTTATGCTGTTTCCGCTACTTGAAACCGAAACCAAGTTGCTTCGTAACTGGAGAATTGGAATTTTTATCATAGGACTATTTAGTAATCCGGGTTATATGATTTGAAAAATGTAGACTTTAGCAATACTTGTGAGACATTTACCTTTTTCGTTGGTTATAGAGTGGAAATTTTGTTCTATAAATCTCGAGATATATGGTCCGGTGTGCCGCGAAATTCGAGAGAAACCGAAAGTGTGCCGTGAAATTTAAATGGTTGAGGAGAACTGAACAAGAAGCATATTTGCGTGGAAAATAATTAAACCCCACTTATCCTAGCTCCTGCGTGATCTTTGAAGCACTTATTAGATAATTTTATTCTGAGAATTAAACCATTTGTCACCATAAAGCGAGAGAACATAACTACAACTTAAAATTTGCGAAATATAAATTCGAGAATGTGCCAAACATGTCATTAGGTACAAGTACTCAAAAAATACTTGTCTCTGGCATCTCCAATAGCCACAACAACAATATTTTTAGTTGCTTCATGAATTTTTTCACATAATTCTCTTTTGAATTCCACCATGTATTTTTATTTGTGTGTGAGACGAGGATTTTTGTGAGAAGTTTTAAAACCATCCCTTCCTCTCCCTAGATATTATATGATCTGTTAGGTACCAATTAGAAATTTATTCAAAAATTTATATTCGGAAACGTCTTAAAACTGTAGCACATGGAAAACCCAATGACGAAGAGAAAAATCCACCTGGACTCGAAATTAGTCCTCTGGAGAAAAAGGACGACCTCGTTTCTCTTCAGTTCGAAAGGTCTAACAAAACGGCACCAAATCTGGATCTATGAGGTGCCAATTACAAATATTATTCGGAGAGAAGTATTCGAGAAATTCCCAAGGCTGATTGTCACACGAATCCAGTAAACGAAAGAATAATTGCACGTGGGATCTATCCCTGATGCTAAGGAGAAAAAGAATTGCCTCATTGCTCTTCAGCTCTAAAAGGACAATAAAACGTTATCCAATTTGGCGTATTCGGTGGCCGCCGCGATAGCCAAAAGTTTTCACCCAAAATAAGCGTCCAATTTTCGCGTTCAAAACAAATCTGAGTATTCAATTGAAGCCGCTCCGAAATTCGATGGAATGAGAGTTTTGTATTCAAGTTTCGAGTTTCTGCCGTAATACTAATTGTAAGTAATTTTATAATACAAACAAATTTATGGTGTAAATCGACCTTTTAGAGTGTGGGAGGAGCGGCGGAGGTCCTTCGCGGGGGAACCCGGAATGGTTCCGCTACGCCACTGGCTCGGATAGCACTTCGCTATCCGAATATTGCACGAAAATTCAGGAGGCAACCGAGGCTACCCTCCAGAATTAATTCGATACCAAATTCACCGCTCCATCCCCCCCCCCCCCCGCCCCGCAAAAACACCGAACCCAAACCCACCTACTCAGACGGACACTCCACTTCCCACCGCCCACCCCATTCTCACCTACCATTACTGATGGACGAATCGACTACTAGAAAATATCGATTGATAGTCTAATCGCCGACCAAAAAAATCGACTAATTAGTCGATTTATTAGTCGGTTTTCAGTGCCACACGTCTGACTAACAATATTAGTCAGATAAGTTTAGTCGTTTTCCAGCGCTATCTGCACGGTCAACTAACGATATTAGTCGGTTAAGATTAGTCGTTTTCCAGCGTTATCTGCACGGTCAACTAACGATATTATTCAGTTGGTAGTACCAACTCATCTGAACAACAACGTTATCCTAATTAATTCTGTCTGTAGTAGAACTTTGAAAGAAAAATACAAAAATGAATTGTAGTTAGGAGTATATAATTTAGTTTCCTAGTTATTTAATCTACTTTACATGGGTGAGGTTGAGGCTTTAAACCCCAATCTTCCGTATAAACTCATATAAAGATATATCCATATAAACTGACAAAAGCAAACAAAAGACAAAACAATGAAACGTAGTTACACATATATAAAATTTGTAAATATATGATGTGAAAAAATAATTTCTAAGGAATGCAAAAAATACCTGAAATAAGACTGCGAATTATAAAAGATATCAAAATTACTAGAACGTCCAAGGTTACAAGAACACAAAAATTAAAAAAATTTACAATAAAAGACAAAAATACCAGAAGAAAATGAAAATACCAAAACATTGCAAAAGAACAGAGCAACTTCAAAATCGCATAAAAACTACAAGACATTAATAAAGCACGAAAAATACAATTGAGGAACAAAAATACAAATGTACAATAAAGAGTAATTTTTATAGAAATCAATGAAATATTAATAAAAATAACAATGTTGCACAGAAAATTGTACAAAGATTTTCAGGAAAGGTCAATTTTTGTTCATATTTAAGGAAACTACTGCAAATTTATTCTTAAATATTAATGTTTAAACATTATAGTAGAAGTAAATGATTAAAATCCACTGATCGGATCACAAATTTTTATTCAGGAAGATAAGCATATCTAGTTGTTTTTTATCCAGCCTGTTACGCCTTTCGCTCATAATCTGCCCGGCCTTGGAAAATATTCTCTCGGAGGGAACCGATGTAGCGGGCACGCATAAATGGCGAAATGCAGTGTCTGCTAATTCTGGCATCGCTGTTTTTTGTTGAGTCCAGAATTTTGCTGAGCAGCAGCTGAGATCCTCATGAGGAAGGTTTAAATATTGGCGAAGCAAAACTTTTGCACTACTTACGGAACTGCTCGTCTTATTTATTTCAGCCACTCTTGCATCTAAAAAGCTCCAGAGATTTGTACTGGATTGGCTGGTATTTGATGCACCCGTACACTGCTTTTTTCCAGAAGGAGATATGTCTTTTTGGGGCACTTATTGTTTCGAACTAGAAAGCTCATTTAAATAATGGTTTGTGCAAAATTTGAATTTGATTCCAACCCAAATGCAGCTGTCTTGAATCTGGGATCTAACAGGGTCGACACAGAAGGAATTTCATATCTTTCACACATATCGAGTCGATTGCTTAGTTGTTCAGTTATTTTTTCTTTAAGCTTTAGGTCAGTAGAAGTTTCCATGTTTGTTTGACGAATATTGGTTTGAACTCCTCTCACTAATGGAATAACTTTAGACACTGTACAGTATTTTTCTGCTGACAATTCCACTGTCATCATTTCTAATGATTTCAAAATTTTACAGCAGTCATCTAAAACGCTCCATTGGAAAGCAGCCAGAGGTTCAGGACATTCAGTAAAGTAACCAAAACCGCTGACATGGGCTCCTTAACTTCAATTAATCTCTCCATCATAATTAAAGTTGAGTTCCATCTCGTAATCACCTCCTGCTTCAGCTTTAACTGTGTTTGCTTCATTTGCTCCTGCATTGCTTTTAATTTGTTAGAAGCGAGCGAACTAGTTGAAGGTCGCGACATATCATTTCGCCGATTAAAAAATTCAATTTTTTCATTCTACCTTCGGGTATTTTGGCGAAGGCACTCTGCAGTGTCATTTGCCGTGATCTGTTGCCCGTTCCCGTGTAGCTGATGTAGATGGAAGATTTTTCTGAATTTCCGAATCAGAAGAAGAGCCTTGGTGATCCGCGGTCGTCACTGGTGGATCGCCAGGATTTGCTCCACTTCTTGATGAATTGGTTTCCACTACACAAGGGTGCCGTCGATTTAAATGTTCTCTCAGATTGGAAGTATTGTTGCCGCATTTCACTTCGTTTCCGCATATACTACACTTGGCAGACGAAACTGAAATCCTTTGAAAATACTCCCAAACCGCGGACTTGTTACTTTCTCCATACGTAGTAATGGGAAAGTATTGTGATCACGAAAAAAACCGACTTTGAGATTTCAACGGAAATACACATTTTGAGGTGTGTGTGTGTGTGCGTGTTTCTGTGATTGTGGGCACTCTCACTCAAAACGTACTTGCCATATCGTTACCAAATTTCAAATATAACACTTTGGTATGGGCACAAAGAACCGATTAGTTTTTGGAAAATAATGGTTAACCGGAAGTCGAGGTTTATTCGAAACCCGATTTGGGTTTTGCGATATTTCTGCGTTAAAACATCATTATTGAATATACAATTCTTTGCAAAGGTTATAGAGAATATAATTTCCTACAACTTTCATTTGAAACAATTTTACATAGCACTTATTGTTTAGAAATTATTTATAAATAAGTATTTTCGGTTTCCGTCAAATATCTCCTTAAAAACGTCGTAATTGGTCGTCTTCGTGAGGACCAAATTTGTAGAGATAATATTTCTTTTGTTTTTTTTTTAAACAAATTTTCGTAGAACCATCCATTTCGGAGATATTTTGCTTTTTTTTAATTTCCAGTATACAGCGCCACCACCATGTAGCGGTGAATTCTGTAAACATTTTCAAAACATACCTATTTTACGGCAATAAGGAGGGCTGTGTTCTTTTACGATATGAAATAATAATTTTGCCTTATAATGCTATTCATAATAATTTAAATAACTATACCCAAATATGGGGAAAGTCATATCTTGGCCACATCACATTTTTTTGCGATTCATTTTTGAGATTATTTCTCCACCCTTGATTCACACGTACACTTTCCTAATCACTGTTATCTAAGGATACAAATTTGTAACAATCATCAATTTACCGAACATACTTTAGATGCAAAGCAAAAAATATAAATACCTATCAATCCCTTGTATATCTCCAAAATTAGGATACGGTCACGGATAAATGTGCACTTTCTGTTTTCAAATCATTCACTTTAAGTGGAATTCAGTTAGTGCAAAACGTTTCTTCTTTGGTACTTTCCAGACAGACGGCGAAACATTGTTTTCCCATCCCTTAGGAAAGGCATATACCTAAGCCAAATTCTGATTTCTGATCCTTTGATACTGTGGACTTTTTTTGTATCAGTTTTTATTCAGTGGTGATTCTTTTTTTTCTTCACATAAAAATGTAAATAAATAGTAATGCTTTTAAAATCAGCATTAGAATTTGAGGTAGCCGAAATTAACAGATGATTCAGATGAGTTGGTAATGGATGAAAACGACAGATAAAATTGAAAATTCAAATAAATTTGCTAGACGGCCGTGCAGATAGCGCTGGAAAACGACTAATCTTATTCGAATAAATCGTTAGACGGCCGTGCAGATAGCGCTGGAAAACGACTACAAAATCTGACTAATCTTATTCGAATTAGTCTTTCTTGCATTCATTCGGAAGTGAAACGACTAAGTCAACTAATTCTAAACAATCGATTTAGTCGGTTTTTTGAAATAATCGACTCAGTCGATTATTATTAGTCGGTTTTGATCATCACTACATACCACTCTTACACTCCTCCCCAAGCCTCCCATTATATCATTCCGTCGACCTAGGAATCTAAGCGACTTGCTGTGGCGCAAAGAACTCCCTACAGGTCCAACAGAACCCTCCGCTGTGTCTTTCCCATGCGAAAGACCACTGTGCCTCACTTGCCCCATCATAGAGACTTCCTCCACTTTCATCAGCCCGATAACAGACATCACCTACCCGATTACGTCCCACGGAACCTGCACCTCCAGAAACATAATATACCTTTTAAAATACACAAAATGCCCGGCGTTTTACGTGGGCCTTACCACCACGCCTCTCAACACCCGCATGAACGGTCATCGGGACAGTGTCGCTCATAAGCGCCTCATTCAAGTGGCCGATCATGCGGCAAGCCACTCCCTACCCTTCAATAGATGTTTTACAGTCGAAACAATCCGGGCTCTCCCAAAAGACTCTCCCGCACCACAACTCCGCCAGTGGGAATAGGCTCATATAGAAATCCTCCGCTCTCTTTCCTTTCCCGGTCTAAACCTCAGCTAACACCCCACCTCAAATACCCTAGCCTCCTTCCCATCCCCTCTGCCCCCAGTGAGATATTTAGATTTAGTTAAACTCTTGTGCCGAAGAAAGGCGGATGCCGGAAAGCTCCAAGCAAAAGCCTTCCTCTTTCGCCATGGACGTCCACAACACCAAGTAAGTGTCCACTAGCTCCCTCCTATCCCTCTCAAATAGTAGCTGCATACTTATATATATCACATAGCATAATTACACACAGACTTACACAGAGATAATGATGTCCTTTTCCAAATGCAACAGTATGGCGCAACATCATTATACTAAACAATAGGATTTACGCGGTAAACACTAAAAAATCAGTGTTTTTTTTAGTAGTTATGTAACGGCGCAACACACGTAGCATTCACTAAAATACGTTGCTCGTTTGTCTGCTCACCGCTCCCCCGATTTGATTACAAGCCAAAGCCTAAAACGGGATGTTATAACGTTCCACCGTCTCAACTTTTATTAAGGAATGAAACGATTAAATTGGACGCAGAAGAAGAAAAAGGGAAAATCCCAAAGGGAATGGATGTCTTCCTGCCCGCGAATCTGTCGTTCGTTTCCACCCACGTGAAAGCGTCTGCCACACTCCTACTCCTCCCCCCCCCCTCTCTCTCTCTCTATCTCACTCCACATCTACCTCTTATTGCCCTCCCACCCCCCCCACCCCCCCCCCCCCATCATTCTCACATCTCTCTCATCCCACTCCACATCTCCCGCCGCCCAGAAGGACCGAGAAGATGCCAAGATACTCACTCCCCTTTGGAGAGCAGAGGGAGTGCCGGATGAATTTGGACTCCACCAAGCGACAAAACGAGGCCGCTACTAGGGGTATATCCTATAATATAATATATTAGAGATGCGAGGATTAAAAGAGAAACGTTACTTTTTACGAGGTGCCGTGAAACTTCGTACATACCATAAGATCAGGAACATCGTAATTGTACTAAAAGTATACAATGGTATCACTTCATTGTCAAATTTGTTTTATTGCTCAAATTCTAAAATCATAATCGTCATTTCTATTGCAACAGTGGACCGAAATTCAGGCTATACGCAATTTGTTTAAATATTGAACATATTAATTATATCTGATTTGTATACAATTTATTCTTGTATAAAATTACTCAAAATATTTGGTGCGTGAAAATTTTTCTGTTTTGAGCGGATTAATGTCAGTTTGCGTTTAATAATTCAGAGAGTATTTTCGAAGACGCAATTCAAAAATCTGATATGACCAACACATATTTGGGGTATAGTTATTTAAATTATTCATCATACATCATTCCGAAAATAGTGTAAACGTGTCCTAGGGAACTCAAAACGTGTATTTCCGTTGAAATCTCGAAGTCGATTTCTTTCGTGAATACAATACTTTCCCATTACTACGTATGGAGAAAGTAAAAATCTGATGTGGCCAACACGACTTTCTCCATATTGGGGTATAGATATTTAAATTATTTTGAATAGCATTATAAGGCAAAATTATTATTTCGTATCGTAAAAGAATAGAGTCGTCCTTATTGCCGTAAATTAGTTATATTATGAATATGTTTACAGAATGCACCGCTACATGGTGGTAGCGCTGTATACTGGAAATTAAGAAGTTAAATATCTCTGAAATGGATGGTACTACGAAAATTTGTTTCAAACAAAACTTAAAAGAAATATTATCTCTACAACTTTGGTATTCACGAAGATTACCAATAACGATGTTTTTAAGGAGATATTTGACGGAAACCGAAAACACCGATTATTTATAAATGATTCCTAAACAATAACTGCTAAGTAAAATTGTTTCAAATGAAAGTTGTAGGAAATTATATTCTCTATAACCTATGTATAGACTTGTATATATAATAATGATGTTTTAACGGAGAAATATCGCAAAACCCAAATCGGGTTTCGAATAAACCTCGACTTCCGGTTAACCGTTATTATCCAAAAATTAATATGTTCTTTGTGCTCATGCTAAAATGCTATGTATGAAGTTTGGTAACGATATGGCAAGTACTTTTTGAGTTAGAGCGCCCAAAATCACATAGACACATATCATTCCGAAAATACTCTAAACGTGTTCTAGAGTCCCCTAAAGCCTTGTGCACATATGCGCATTTCCCTGCAACAGAACAACGAACCGAGCAAAGTAGCGCAACATTTTGGCGAACGCGAACACGAACGTGCAACATTTCTGCGCAACAAACTGGCGATCCATGTGTAGTCGGTATTTCAGCGAACCATCAAAGGATGTTGCACGCGCACGTTGCAACCTGTCTTTTAAGCGAGCGTAGACGTGTTTGCACTGAGTTATCATCATCTTACCACCAAGGAAGACACATCGTTGTCCGCCTCTGTATATCGTTCAGTTGTAGACTGTATTATTAAAATGAAGTGACCCAATGAAACGCTGTTGAAATTTATTGAAATATATAGGAACAAAGAGATTGTTTGGATTGCAAAAAAACAAGAACCATTTTAATGAATTAATTAAGAATGATGCTTGAGAGGAGATCCCAACTGAAGTCGGCTTCTCAGCTGATGAATGTCGGAAAAAGATGACAAGCTTGTTATCATCATTCCGGCGGGAAAGAGCAAAAATTTGTAAAATCCGTGGAACAGGAAAACGTACGTATTTTTAGAAACAGATACACAAGTTATTTATTAAACGAAACCAATTTTCCTTCTTTTCTTCTTGGAAGCGTATTTATGCATAAAAATATAAGCTGCAGCAGGTACTTGAAGAGAAGTTATATCTACTCGGAAACCGAATGAATACTGGCGGACAACAGGCGAACGACGACTTGCAACACCGTGCCGAGCGTTCTCTTATTGCAAGGTTTGGCTCGCTGCGCGGTTCGTCGTTCTGTAGCAGGGAAATGCGCATGTGTGTACAAGGCTTTAGAAGAGAATCCACGGGGTTTGATCGTCATCCTCCTTAACCTTGCCGCTGTTTTGCTTCCTGATATTGTTTCTATAAAACAAACATTTCTTCTAACATACTTTTTATTTTTCTGAAATTAAATTGAAAATAAAAATGATATACAAACTTGATTTCGTTCGGAAAGGTTTCAGGTGTCTTATAAGGCGAGTTGCTGTCCTTAAAGAGCTGCATGCGGCTTAGGAGTCGCTCAGAAGAACCTCTCTCACGTTATCGTCTAACGAAGGGAGATGGGCAATTGGAGCCGATGAGAGAGAATCGAGAGTTTCTGCGATGCCTGCGAAGAAGGCACTAATAAATTTAAACCCGTGTCGAGTAGGCGATGGAGGATGGGGTAGGGGAGGGCTGGGTTGGGTTGGGTTGGGGGGTGGGGGAGGGAGGGGGGAGAGTGAAAAGCAAATGGCAGGAAACGTAAGGGGAGAGACAAATGGGATGCCACGGCAAGAAAAGAAAGAGCGTCGCGGCGTACGGCGTCTCTCGGCAGAATAGACAAATCACAGCTGCCCAAGCGAAAACAAGCCTTCAAACGCTGCAAAGAGAGCATAGAGACACGTTCTTTCTCTGGAGTGGCAATAGCCACGAGAAGAGAAGGGTGTGGGGGTGGGGTGGGGTGGGGTGGGAGAGGGAGGCAGAGGGAGGGGCGGGAGAGAAGACTGTGGAGGGATCGGAAGGGCGATGAAAGGAAGCTGCTCATTCGCAATGACGCAATTAATTTTGAATTTCAAAGGCCACGATGAAAAAGTAGGGTTTAGGAATCGAGTTCCAATCGAGAAAGCGGAATTTATAGGGTTTCGTTTCCATAGGGTGCAAACCGCGTGCCTCGGGAGACGACTCACGATCTGCAGAATTTTGGCGTAGGAGTGGGTGGTGGGAAGGGTGGGAGGAAGAGGGGAGGGAAATGTAGGAGGGGAAATAGGGGAGGGGAAGTGAGGAGGGAGAAGTAGGAGGGAGAAGTGGGCGTGAAAAGGAGGTTGGAGGAACAGTAGTTGGAGAAAGGAGAAATGGCAGGGGGGTTGCTGCAGAGGACGCGTATGTACCGTCATTTTCCGTGTCTGTATCATACGCAATTTTTTTCGCGACAATTTGACGGAAATGCATGTTAACAAACGGAAATATTTTTTCGGCCGGTGAACATTAATTATTTCCCGACACATTGTCACCGATAAAGAATGGTTGTTATTAATGTTACGTTTCGATCGAACTTACATATATTCAAATTTTTGTTTCAAAAGCAAAAATAAGAATACCTTTTACATTCAGCATTTATAGAGATGGTATTCAGAAGAAATAATCAACAAGATAAGCGTTTAATATTATTGATATTTATTAAACTTGTATAATATTAACAATACATAGTTGGAAATTTGGCGAACTTGCGTTTTGTATTGTACTAAAATATCGTAGTTATATTTATTAAAACTTGTACTGGTTAAATTTATCTTATTACCACAATTTTAGGTGCGTGTTATATATGGTGGTGAGCAGGGGCGGCCCGAGGAATTTTGGCGCCCCGGGCGAAAGAGCATTCCGGCGCCCCTTCCGTAAATGTTTGTTGAGATATTTAAAAAGTACATGTCATTTATTAATCGCTATGTAAAAATTATTGATGATGAAAAAATAAAAGGGATAACATCAAGATTATAGTCTATTCCGCGGTATAAAATGCTATCCAATATTTGTCCACTTGCAAGTAATGTATAGATATATGATCGGTATAGCGCCCCGGGCAGCCGCCTTGCTCGCCCTTACCACTGGCCGGGCCCGGTGGTGAGGCAATTTTGTTATTTCACATGTGAAAATTGTGTGCGTACTAAAATAGGGAAAATACGGCATTCTCCCGCTCCGTGGGCATCGGTTGTCAGATGCGTTCCTCTAATGCGATTATTTCGATGATTAAGTTCAACACACGGTTCGTCGCAATTTATTTTTTAAGCAAAGAGGGGATCTTTTATGCGCAATTATCCTGTACAAAAATATTAATGAAATTGAAATGCACCGCAGGTCGAAATAATGTAAACGTAAGTTGGCGAGAAGAAGGCGAACGTGTCAGAGAAGAAACGAGAAGCCGAGCATATCTGCGAATTGTCTCCGGAGAAACGACATTCTCCCATGGGTGCTCTACCCTCCTATCCCCCATCTGTCTACACCCCTCCCTGCGGAAAGCACCTTTCACCTTCTCTCCCCCTCTGCCTCACGTGGCCCCCCGAGAGACGCCATTGGCGCGATGGACCAGTTTGACGGATTCCCAGGTTACAAATGAAGTACACAAAAGAGAACCCAGAAAATGAATCGTCGATTTCGCCAGCGGCATTAACCCTAGATTCATTAACATTCCTGGGAGATACACACTATTCTTAAACATTCGTTTGTCGGATACGGGTAAAAAAATATATCTAAATATTTAATAAAATTTATTTTACCTAAGGAACAAAGATTACTTTTTAGGGGCATCAATATCCAATGCTAAAAACATTTCGTAAGTAAAAAAATATTAATCTCAACATCCCCTGCACTCCACTATTTTGGCCGTGGCTCCATTTTTCCCAGGCTGAGGTAGTCTCGCAGACGAATGTTTATGAACCCGCGAAAACTCTTCGGGCACATATATGCCGGGAGCTGACTCGCTTTTCTTTTCCTTACGATTCGGGAAATACGTCGGAAAGTTACACGGAAAGAGGTATTTTTTCACTAACGCTACACGTTCTAATATCAATCTCGCTTTGCGTTTATATATATCGAAGGCCACGCATTGCCTCGATCGATATCTGATAATGCTTATCGCACCCAAGCGATTGTAACGACACAAACGCCACAAATCAAAATGTGAAAATATTCCACGAGATTACTATGGATCTAATCACTCGTTTTTACCCGACGTTAGCCTCGATACACGCAGCACAACACGCTTTGCTGCAAGAACGTCGTTCACTCTCATGGCCCACAGTAACGAATTTACGAGATCTATACGCGAGTTTCCAATCTTTTGAAATGAGGGACTGCTCGTTCTCCATGATGTTGGATATTCCAAATCCCATGAAAATCCAATATATATGTGTGTGTGTGTGTGTGTATATATATATGCGCTGCAATTAGGCATTCTTCGTATATTTTGGGAAGGCCCTGTTTTTTCCTCCGCTCTTACTCTAACAAGAGGCGTGCCTTTTTTCGCCAGCCGATTCTTCACGCGAACGAATATCGTTCAAACGAATACCTATTGTAACAAATTGGAAGACATCCTACTCCCACCTCCTTAAAACCGACGGCCTCCTTGCCTCTTTCCCACCATCCCCCACCTGCCCCCCAAAATAACCTCACAGCCCCCGCTTCCGACTCGAGGCACTTAGCACGTACCAGTTGAGCTCCCGAGTCACACACATTCTTGAGAAAGCACATAACAGACTTCCAGCGGAAAAGGAATCCGCTTGAGTTAATGGTAGGCCGTTTAACCCCTCACCCCACCCCACACCACACCCTCTCTCCGTCTTGAAAGATCACTTTAGAGAAGGTAAGAGAGTGAGAGAGAGAGGAGTGGCTTTGTAGCAACGGAAGGGAAAAAAATGTTGTGGCGGTGTGGAGTCTACAGAGAGAGAGAGAGAGAGGGAGAGAGGGATATAGCAGTAAAAGAAATGAAAGGAAGTGGGGTGGGGTGGAGGAAGGAGGGTGAAAGAGGGGAAGGGAAGTAGGAGGGGGAGGAAGGAGGGTTTGGGATGGGGAGTGGAGGAGGGTAATGGAGAAGGGGAGGTGGAGGGAGAGGTTGAGTAGAAGGGTGATGGACTGGTGCTTGGAATCTCGAATCTTCTAAATACCTGTGTCACGTAATTTTGGTCAGTTGCTCCAAACTCTAATTTTCAGTTTCAAATATACATTTACACATCCAACGACTATAATAGCAAAATACACACACATACCGTGGCGGAAAACGCCAATTTATTCTCCTGATGCGTATGCATCTACGCTTAAAAATAAACGGTTCAGACGAATCGTTTAGAGCGGGGTACGCGTACCACAAGGGGGTACTTTTAAAAGCACCAAAGGGGTACTTGAGAAAATTTACTTAATGACTGACATCATGACACTGGCCACTCCAAACGGCTTTTTTTCATTTTGATGTTGTTATAGAATGTATTTTAGAATACATTTCTACATTGTGTGAACATAAATAAGACAGTATATCTTGTCTATAAAAATATTGAATTCACATATAACAGTAAATGGCAGGCTTATCACTGAGGGCGGTAGCATAAGTATTTTGTTTGCTTCCGCTGACCAAGGGACAAGACATGTGTTACGGATTGTCATAAAACCAGATAAAACCAAACTGGTGAATCTGAAATACGTACAAATTTCTATTCCTCGGTGTGGATTTGTTAGATATAAAGGAACACTTCAAAGGAGTCACGGACCAATTACCAGAATATTTTCAAGAAACGGACGATTCTAATAATTGGGTGCGCAATCAGTTTGATGTGGATTTTCCGATTCCACATCTAGCAGGAAAAGAACTTATAGACTTTTCTACAGACGGTGACATGAAAATTAAATTCTGGAACGTATCTTTAATTTCTTCCTGGCTAAAATTATAAAACGAGTCTGGGGAAGTGGCTAAAAGACCAATCCAAACATTCATTCCTTTCCCCAAAACGTAGAGGTGCGATCTGAATTTTCTCATCTATTATATGTAAATCTTTTCGTTTTTAAATCAATCTATTTTGTGTAATACTTGTAGTACTATTTTATATGAGGGTACTTCAATAGATTGATTGAGTTGAAAGGGGTACGCGGCTAAAAAATGTTTGAGAAACCCTGGTTTAGAGTCATCTGGGGCCTAGTGCACGTTAGACTCTCTTAGTGCTCTCATTTTGGGCCCTCTCTCTAAAGCAGGAGTGCACAACATACCGCCCGCGGGCCAAATGCTGCTCGCCGACACATTTGGTGCGACCCGATCAAGCAGAGAGTAAATCAGGTGATTCTTTCCTTTTATATAAAAAATGCAATGAAAATTTGAAAGGAAATTATATTTGTTTGTCACATCATTTTTGTCGCATAATCATTGCAAGCAAAATTAGTTATGGCAATTAATAAATCCACAATAAAAATTTTCATCATGGACCAAATTCTCATAGTGCGGCCCACTTCGATTCAGTGTCAATTTTTCAGTTGTTCACCCCCTGCCCTCAACTTTGCTTTCATCCGTTCACTCTCTCTTATTGTGTCGCCGCCAATAAATCAACCAATAACCGCTGGAGATGAGCCTCTTCCCCTCCCTCCCTCTTCCCCTCCCTCCCTCTTCCCCTCCCTCCTCTTCCCCTCCCTCCTCTTCCCCTCCCTCCCTCTTCCCCTCCCTCCCTCTTCCCCTCCCTCCTCTTCCCCTCCCTCCTCTTCCCCTCCCTCCTCTTCCCCTCCCTCCCTCTTCCTCTCTCACTCACTCCCACTTACTTATTTCTTGCCACTTTTTTCCACGTCGTTTGTGACTCTTGGTGATTTGAGCGGCTGGATTTTTTATATAATTTTGTATTGTTAACTTTTATTGCCAAATATGTTTATAATTTGCTAAACCTATGGGCTACCGCACCTCTCTCCCCCTTCCCCCCTTTTCTTTTTCCTCCAGACACAACGCTTCCTCACCCCATACAAATCCTCGACTTCCGCCAGACCTTCCTCCACTCTGCCTTTCCAGATAAGGTCAACCCTTAGGGTCACCCGCGAAAGATGTCTCTCATACCACATCTAACGTTTAGCATAAGTCACCTCATAGCAAAGTGTGGGGCGCCTCCCCCCTCCTATGGGTGCTCTTTTTAACCTTCACGAAATTTGAACGCGTCTTAATATAAAAGTTTCGTGGCTTTTGCCAAGATGATCTGATGATGGATCAAGAACTTAAATACCAAAGCATGGAAGACGTAATAACAAACATCAACATCCCAAACATCAAACATTTCCGTAGATTTATGATCAGCTGATTAGCCACACAACTTTTATATTAAGATACGTTCAAATTTCGTTAATTAGTATCCTAAAACTAGATAGTTATTAATATTAAATTTGAGAATCTATCACAACAGATGACACTCACCCCATGCCAAAATTTAATTCATTTTTCGGTTTTTAGTGACTTAAATATAAAAGTTGTGTAAACCAAAAGGTTTTTTATTTAATTTATTCATGGTTTTCACAGTGGGAAATAAAACGAGTCCAATGCTTTTAAATGGGAATCATATTATTGCATAGCATTGATGTAATGCTTTCAAAAAGAATTTATAAAAGTAATGAAACTAATCACTCATTTAAAGATTTTGCGAATATGATCTTTAGTTAGGCATTATTCTTACACTTTTAATCCTGGGCAGTAAATAGGTTATGTTAAATGTCTAAATGAGCGATTTCGCTTATTAATATCCATTGAAACATTACTACAAGACTATTTCATCAGTTCAATTGGAATTCTCATCTTAATCTTTTCAATTTTCCACGTTTTCTTAGAGAAAAACGGATTGATTTCAAAGTAAAATTAAGTTCAACGGTTTAGCAGGATTTTAGCCGGCGAAACAGACGTATCTACATTAGCCATTTATTTATATGAGTATTATAAAACCATTTATTGCTATATAAATGCTACATGCAATCCAGAGAACCCCGCTTGGAATAATAAAGGATTTGCAGATTTAAGAGAAAATTATTTCTTAAGGCGGCGTTTTCTATTCGTTAAGTAATTCCATGGAAAATAAATACTTCATCTAAAAGTCACAATAATGCATTCGAGGGCAGTTTTTTAGCAAATTAAGAAGAAATAAATTCATAAATGCCAACTGGCAATCTCTAAATTTCTTCGGTAATGTTTCTTCGCTTTCTTCAAAGCGCGATAATTTCTCCCTTCGTTTGTCTCTCCTCACAATCCGACGCTCGAGTGTTTTGACGCTCCGAGTGTGCTCAAAGCCATGGATAAACGTGACGCTGGACACTCAAACTGTTTCGGCGATGTGCAGTCGTTATCCTCCGCAGCCCACGAGAACCTGAAAAGTAATGACGCTTTTTTTTAATTCTATTTTATTATAATTACAATTGGGCAGAATTGTCAGAGGAACAGGGATGCGATGCTAAATTAATACTTCAAGGCAAGTATATATCAGAAAGCTAAGAAAGGTATAAGGCGCGTACGCTTACAGCGTGAGCGCCTATTATCGTCGGTATGTCCGAATGTTCGTTCTCGGCTTCTACGGAACGGATTTTCATGAAATTTGATGTTAAGGACTTTCAATCAAATATAATTAGAAAATCGTAAAAATTAATCACGTACGCCAATCAGGGGTACCACTTTACTGGAGACAAAAAATTTAATTTTCGTCATATCTCGTAAAGTATTGCTCATATCAATATATTTTTCAAATAAATCTTGTAGAACTGTAAATGTAGAGTATTTTTTCTCTATACATTTTTATCGTAGGAGTAGCTGTTATCGAGAAAATCAAACAAGAAAGTCTTATATCGAGTTGAACTTTGAAAATTTCTTGCATGGTTACTTCATTGTTGCTAACGTAAACAATCTCCCAAACAAACGTTTAATTTCCTTACGTGTGCATGTAATATTATTAAATAGGAAGAAAATGGATTATTTATGATGAAGGAAAGAACTTTAAAACGCTATTTCCCTTACGTACAGGTATATAATTGCTTTCTAATACTCGATTGCACGAAACGCGCCTATTTGTTATACGTTGTACACTTTCCTAACTTGTTAACTTACGTGCCAGTTTTAAATACGCCCAAAAAGAAATATTTTTGTTTTGTCTATGATCATTTATTCTTTCTTAGAGCTAAGAAACCATAGACAGGTTATATAAAATTCAATTTATCTTCTGAAAATACTCATTGTCTCATATGATTAATGGCCGATCGACAATTATGCGTACCAAGCAAAATGGTCTTGCGTGTCATAGGTTATGCATCCCTGGCCAAAGAAATTTATTTCATCCCGTGATTATCCATACTGATGATGCGATATCTCTTTGGTGCGTGTGCCATAAATAAAGCATTACTTTGTTATACCATGCATGTTCAAAGAGCTAAGTCCTGCTAAGCGACCTCCGCTTAGTACAGTAAAACTCGTTTATAACGATCACGCCTAAAACGAAATCTCGGCTATAACGAAGAAATGTCTCGGTCCCTTGAACTTCTCCATAAGGGCAATGGTTAAATTTCTCGGATGTAACGAACACGTATTTTACGAATACTCGGCTGTAACGAACAAATGTTTGGTCCCGTGGCAAAAGATGCCCCATATATAACGAATTGTGGCGAGCAGAGCGATAAGTAATGAATAGTTTCTGCCCGTTTACCGCGCACTTGTTGTTAGAGGTCCCTTTCCCCCCTCTTCCCGTTCCATACGAATTTCCACGCTTCATTTGTTTTCAAATTGATATTAAAAATGTGAAATTTTTAAGTAAATTAATGACCATAATAATAACATTAATTGACCATTTAAAAAATCGTATGTAATAGCAGTCGAACATTTTACATGCCGCGAAGTTGATAAGGATCTCTTTGCATATGTAAGTACGGCATTGAAGTCGACTCACTGCAAATACAGTAAAAGATGTGTTATCCGGCTATCTTTGGGAATGTGGAAAGCCGATTAGGAGAAATAGCCGGTTAAGGGAGCGATTTTCGATTTTGACATCGGAAATTTAGCAATTACCAAACAAAATTGGGCTTAGGTTCACTATCGTACTCCCCAAACATAACTATGCATGGGGTTTGCATTTTCCATTTTAATTCTTCCACACGTAGTTAGATATAGACATTATTTACCCATTCTTATTTCATACGTTGCTGCCCTTACATGCAAAACAAAAAACTTTGAAAAGTTTAGAGCGTCCGGGAAGCTAGGCGAGTACGACAGTGAATCTGTTCCCAAAATTGAATTTATTGGATTATATCTTTCTTATTTATCTTTATTTACTCTATTAGAAAAGCACGAAATTATTTAATTCTTCTGAACATTTCTGTGAAAACCAGTCATAATATTTTATCCAGTTCCTCCATTTTTGACTTATGAAGCGTATGATATTTATTAATTGATTTACTCGTCTCAGAAGATGCCACAAATTTTATGAATTTAGCCTTATGAGCCTTGATATCGTAGAGCGTGGAAGATCCGATGTTGAATTCTCTTGCTATGGCTGCTCTATTTTCTTCTTTTTCAATTCGTTTGATCAGCTCCAGCTTTTGTGTTAGCGTTAAAACAACCTTTTTTCTCCTGTCCCTTGCTTTTAGGTATTTATTTTCATGACATATTAAATGGATGGGTAATTTTTTAAATAATAAAAAGCGATAAAACTGGAAATTGTAGAAGTACAACAAAACATCTAGACAATGCAAATGGCTTACGTAACCAAAAACGCCATGCTTACTCAGTAGCCACAGAAGTATACGGAGTAAATACGTAATATATAAATATATCTTATATTTTAAGAAATTTTAAAGTGGAAGTTGTGGTATTACACATACAATTCACACAAAAATTCATTAAAAAAGAAAAAGAAATACAAAATGAATTGCATTTGTGTAATTGCCGGTACCTAAGGCTGGCCGGTTCTAAATAGCCGGATAGCACAGCTTTTACTGTATGTGTATACGTGTTATATGGGATGTATAGGCCAAAAACCATGTTTCTCGTATATAACGTAGTCACGCTTATAACGAAGCAATGAGTCGGTCCCCTCAAATACGTATTAAACGAGTTTTACTGTAATTTTTAGCGTTCTCTGCAGCTGTGTTTGCTGCCAAACTTGTCTTAAATTCTAGATATGCCTAATCGGACGGAATATATAGATATTTTCAGTTCTTGAGAATCCCTATTTTTCATATTCGCGCATTTAGGCAAAGGTCATTCATTTGTTGAATGATCGCATTGATATTCTCCAACATTTAGCTCCACTAATCTTACCGAGCGAAACCCTCTATATAATTCAGATATAGCATGACTCTTCAAACGGCAACGTTAGCAACATAATAAATATGTTTCCTTTTACATAAAATACCTTTCTCTGGGCTGTTAAGAATTGCGATCGATACTTGGGAACGCAAAACGGCGACGTATCTTTCTAAACTAAAAAAATCGGTACAACATACATTCTACAAACTTTCTCATATATGGGTACTAATGCGTCGTTTAGTCATCTTTAGTAAATGAAAATCTAATTAGCCTGTTTTTAGAAAAAAAAATCGGTACAACACACATTGTACAAACTTTCTCATATATGGGTACTAATGCGTCGTTTAGTCATCTTTAGTAAATGAAAATCTAATTAGCCTGTTTTTAGAAAAAAAAATCGGTACAACACACATTGTACAAACTTTCTCATATATGGGTACTAATGCGTCATTTAGTTATCTTTAGAAAATGAAAATCGTCTGAGCCTGTTTTTAGAAAATCCAATTCTTGTTAAAATTGCCCAAGAATAAACTAGCCTTATATTCAATCGTTGGGAAAAATGAAATACGTAGTATTATTGAAGACGTATACTCAAGTAACTGTAGAAAATTTGATCAAAATCGTTTGAGCCGTTTCTGAGAAACTCAAATTATTGTTAAAGTTGCCTAGAATAAACTAGCCTTATATTCATTTTTTGAGAAATATGAACTACACAGTATTATTGAAGACCTATACTCAAGTGATTGTGCGAAATTTGATCAAAATCGTTAGAGCCGTTTTCGAGAAAATCGGATTGTTGTTAAAAATGCGTAGAATAAACTACTCTTAATTATTCATCAATGTCAACCATTTCTATGTATACTCTGCTCAGTATGATAAAATGCCTAAGTACGAGATTTCATTCATTTTCGCTTTACCGTCTAGGCTCCAGAGCCAGTAACAGACAGACGGACAGACAGACAGTCGGCATAGCGAAAACCACTTTTCCGGATTCAGCGGCACCTAAAACGTATATTTCCGTAAAAATGTCGAGGTCGAATTTTTTCGCGAAAACAATACTTTCTCGATACTTCGTATGAGAAAGTAAAAAGGGTACTTTTTACTTTCTCCATACGTAGTAATGGGAAAGTATTGTATTCATGAAAAAAATCGACTTCCAGATTTCAACGGAAATACATGTTTTGAGGTCCCTAGAACACGTTTAGACTATTTTCGGAATGATGTCTGTGTGTGTACGTTATTGTGGGCGCTCTAACTCAAAAAGTACATACCATATCGTTACCAAACTTCATATATAACACCTTAACATGAGAACAAAGAACTGATTAGTTTTTGGACAATAACGGAAAACCGGAAGTCGAGGTTTATTCGAAACCCGATTCGGTTTTTGCGATATTTCTTTGTTAAAACATCATTATTGTATATACAATTCTATACAAAAGTTATAGAGAATGGAATTTCCTACAGTTTTCATTTGGAACAAATTTCTATAGGAGTTATTGTTTAGGAGTTATTTATAAATAACCGGTTTTTCGGTTTCCGTTAAATATCTCCTTAACAACATCGTTATTGGTAATCTTCGTAAGGACCAAAGTTGTAGAGAATAATATTTCTTCCAAGTTTTGTTTGAAACTAATTTTCGTAGAACCATCCATTTCGGATATATTTCGCTTTATCTTAATACCAGTAAACAGCGCCAACACCATGTAGCGGAGAATTCTGTAATCATTCAAAATATACGTAATTTACGGCAACAAGGACGTGTCTTCTTTTGCGATACGAAATAATAATTTTGCCTCTTAATATTATTCATAATAATTTAAATATCTATACCCCAAATATGGAGAAAGTCATGTGTTGGCCACATCAGATTTTTTTAGAGATAAGGTGTGGGTCCTGATATAACCCGGTATTATGATAACTGAAAATTACACATTTCACAGTCTACTTGATTTAATGATGATCGCTCAAGAGCGAACGCATGATACACTCGCTCTCGTAGGGAGTCAGAAAACACACTGGGTGAAGCGTCACCCACGCTAGTGAGCAAAAAAGAGACTGTTAAAAACTCGTTACATTGTTACATTTTTCCTAGGATGCGGGGAGAAATCATGTGAAAAGGAAGGAGGGGGGGGGGGGGGGCACGCATACGAAACCACTGGAACACTTCACCTCTACGTCGCATGTTGGCGTGGCAGTCGCATGCCCCCAAGTTTGAAATGGTCGAAGCAACATATGTTCCAAACATAGGGGTTAATAGCGGGGTAAAAAGGACTACTTTCGAAAGTAATATGGAGTAGTTGAAAAACGCAGATGGAAGCTTCGATGCTTTCACGAATCGAAGAAAATGAGCTATAAAGCATGCGGCAAAAATAACTTATTTAGATTTGGGTAAGATTAGTGAGGATTGAAAAGCTAAAGAAAAATATTATCTCGAGTACGGAAACAGAATCTCAATAGAAAAAGTCCTCTTTTATTTTCCTAACAGGAGATAATTTCGCGTCGGTTGATGTTTTGCATCTATCGCTTAGGTGCCGCTATTAGAAAATGTTTCCCATAATAAAACAATGATTGATCTCGTAAATGCGACACTTGGCGCAATAGGATCGAAAAAGTCATCAACATGGAAACGGTCTTGTCTATGATATTATTAAAAGC
This sequence comes from Uropetala carovei, assembly GCA_036926305.1. Classification (NCBI taxonomy): domain Eukaryota; kingdom Metazoa; phylum Arthropoda; class Insecta; order Odonata; family Petaluridae; genus Uropetala; species Uropetala carovei. The sequence continues at coordinate 4,154,511 of JAXCHB010000040.1, read as the reverse complement.
ATTCCGAATCGCGTAAACTTGATGAAAATTTAGTGACGCGTAGCAGCGTTCATTTTACATATGTTAACCGCTGATTATGGTTGATCAATAAATTGGAGAAGAGAGATTACACAGAGCAAAAAAAACATTAAAATCTATTTGTGAGAGAACTTGGCATTATCTACATCTACATCATACATTGCACATCACCAGCCTGGTGGGTGGCAGGGGGTGCAGCGCACCAAAACCTACCTAATAACGTCTCTCGTGGGAATCGCTCTCCTGTTATGATCTCGTGTGGTCCTTGGGAAAAATGAGCCCTTATATCGCTCGGTCCTACAGTCGATCTCTCGTATTTTTATCCTCGTGATCGTGCCTGCCCATGTACGTAGGTGCCTCTAATATTCCTGAGACCTCCTCTAAGAGAACTTCCGACCTAAATTTCTCCAGAAGCCTTAACCTAGCGCTAATTCTGCGATCCTCTAGCGATATCCAATTCAACTCCTTCAAGAGTGATGTGACGCTTAATTTTTACTCATATTTTTGCTTTACGAATCTGGCTGCTCTGCGTTGGATTCTTTCTAACTCAAGTATCTGTGCCTTTTCGTGCGGATCCCATATGCTGGAAGCGTATTCGATCTGAGATATGACCAATGATAAATAACACGTTTCTCGTACCTGTTCTGTGCTACTTCTTACTATTCTACCTACGAAGCCCAATTTCTTATTAGCTGCGCCTACGATCCTTCGAATATGCATATTCCACAATAGATCACGACAAATGGTGACTCCTAAATATTTAACATACTCCGCAGATTGGATATTCAATCTATCAATTCTGTACCCAGAGTCTAATTCATTGTTCTTAGTCTTCCAGAAACTCAAAAGGGAACATTTGCTGTGGTTAATTTCGATTTTCCAATCTTGTCACCATGCTGAAAGGGCGTTTAAATCTTCCTGGAGCGATTTTTGTCATCCTGACTCGTTATCTCCTTATATAAAACGGTGTCATCTGCGAAGTCTTATTTTGCAGGGAACTACCGAGCAGATATCGGTTATATATATCAGGAATAGTAGTGGGCCTATGACACTTCGCTGTGGAACACCTGATGCGACTTTTACCGGGTATGAAGATTTCCCATCAATAACTACTATCTGTTTTTTGTTGGAGAGGAAGTCTTTTACCCAATTCACGATACTTAGGTTTATGCCGTACTTTCCTAGTTTTCCTATTAATTTATTATTGGGTACTTTGTCAAACGCTTTTTTAAAATCAATGAAAATGGCATCAACCTGAGTGTTTTTCTCTCCGCAATGCAACAAATCGTTTACGAATAGGGCGAGCTGCATTTCGCATGACCTACCTTTCCGAAACCCGTGTTCGTTTTTGCTTAGTTAAGAACGACCATCTAAATAACGCAGAACAGAGCTAACGATTATATGCTCTAGAATCTTAACACGATAATGACGTCAAGGAAATCGGTCTATAATTTTCGGGGTTCTCTTTATCTCCGCCTTTGTGGATGGGCGTTACGTATTCTAGTTTCCAGTCTTTCGGAACGGTACCATGTGCAACGGATTTTTCGAATATTATTTTCAAGTAAGGTGCGATTACCGAGGTCTTTTAACACACGCGCGGGTATGTCCTCCGGCCCGGGAGACTTACTTTGCTTAATCGACTCTAGTTGGTGCGCGATACCTGTTTCAGAGAATACCAAATCTTCCATCGAATTTCCCTCATCATTCAAAGCTGGTTCCTCAAATTCGTTGCTCTCCGAAGTAAACGCTTTCTGAAAGTGTTCATTTAACAAAGTTGCTTTTTCCGCGCTATCGTGTACTACATCACCTGCCTCCGTTCTCAATGACGCTATGGTGGGGCCTCTACCATGAACCTCCCTAACGTACGACCAAAATGCTTTCGGATTTTCTTTCAAATTATTATGCAAAACTTTCTTTTTGTAATCATTAAATGCTTCTCGCATTGTTACTCTAGCTCTTGACCGCGCCTCTCTATATTGATGCCGTATTATTGACCTCTGTTCCTCTGTGACTTTTGAAGAATTGGTAATTAAACGAGCGTGAAGTTTTCTTTTCCGTCTAAGAATAACTTCCTGGTTGTACCATCTTGGTTCCGCACCATCACGTTTAAGTGGAATGAATTTATCCGTAACCTCTCGCATCATATCCCTGAACACGCACCATAATTCCTCTGTACTAGCGTCGATAGATGCCTCGCAGAAATTAGGGAATTGTGTCTGTAAAAAAGACCTAAATTTCGAGAAATCGCCTTTGGCGCACATATTTACGCGTCTTCTAGCCTTACCCTGTCTCTCCATTTTTAGCTTAAATTCTACGTACACGGCATTATGATCGCTTATTCCTTCCTCTATAGAAAGTAATGGGAAAGTACTGTGTTCATGAAAAAAATCGACTTCGAGATTTCAACGGAAATACACGTTTTGAGGTCCCTAGAACACGATTAGACTATTTTCGGAATGATGTCTGTGTGTGTGTGATTGTGGGCGCTCTAACTCAAAAAGTACTGGCCATATCGTTACTAAACTTCATATATAACACTTTAGCATGAGCACAAAGAACTGATTAGTTTTTGGACAATAACGGTTGACCGGAAGTCGAGATTTATTCGAAATCCGATTCGGTTTTTGCGATATTTCTCCGTTAAAACATCATTATTATATATACAATTCTATACAATTGTTATAGATAATGTAATTTCCTACAACTTTCATTTGAAACAATTTTACATAGCAGTTATTGTTTAGGAATTATTTATAAATAATCGGTTTTTTCGGTTTCCGTCATATCTATATATTAATTTTACGTTGACGTCTTTAGACATTTGTTTACTATTTATATCGGCGTATTTCTCGAGAACCGTTCATCGTAAAGATATGCGGTAAATGGCGTTTTGTTTCTACAGGCTATGAGGTCCCTGGAAAAATATTTTCGTTTGCTAAAGTATCCCGGGTTCGAATCCAGGAGACAATTATATTTTCCCATAAGTTTACACGGGATTTTCGATTTTTCAGTGTAGGTACAAGGTTTTCTTCCTTCATTCGTTAACATACCTAAATATGTACCAATTTCCTTCTTTTTTATTTGATTTTACGGATAAAGCTCTATACTATCTTACTCTTGCCATGTTTATACGTTACACGGTCGAAGTTTTCAGAAATACGCATTCTGTTTCGAAATTTTGCGGATTTTTTGTACTCATTCCGGGCGTTGCAAAGGAGACTCATTGTGAAAATTACTGAAGATATATGATTAAATTACTACGTTAAAGTTTTTGTGTTTTGTTTTATCAGTTTATCAATAAAAACTGAATTGAGCATTTTATGCTAACATGCAAGTTTTTTCCTATGCTCATCCATTTTGCGTTTCAATAATAATTAGACACTTTTTTGTAATATATAATATCGTTTTGAATTAAAAGACAGTTTTATCAATTGGAAATAAGGTTCACTCTTGAGTAATTGTTACTTTAATACGAGAACTAAATCAGATTAACATTTTGAACACGTAACGCAGTGAATTTCGAAAGATTTTATTTGAATAATACTTTTGTTGAACTTTATTATGTATTCTGAACTAAAATTAAGAATTCGTGTCTGTGGTTCCATGGGTAAAATGTAAACACTACCGATACACTCAAGTAATTAATTACGTTAGAAAAGTAAAACATTTTACTACATTATTTAAAATCGAATCGTTCGAAAATCTCAATCTATTTTCAATTAATTACGATGGAAAACACAATTAAGATATCTATTTAGAGTAATAATAGATATTCTTATTTAGTTTCTCCTGTTATTATGTTGACATACAAACTCATATTCCGCGTAATCAATATTTACTCATCACTACGACACGCTATTTTGTGATTGTTGGTTGTTTATTTAGCAACTGAATAGAAAGCGTCAGTCGCCATCATCAGATACATTGAGCTTTAGGAGATTATTCGTTGGTTGGTTTCGGTTAGTTTGTTGTTTTCATTTGCTTTCGTTTCGTGTCCATTTTTTGTGTTCTTAGTTTGTTTTCTTTGTTTTCGTTCTTAGTTGTTCATTTTGTAGTCTATGTTTATATTCTTTGGTTGTGCTCTTGATTTTTGTTCCTTGATTACCTATTTGTCGGTTTACACCTTTTATGCCGGCTATTGGTTACAGTTTAATTCATTTCTTTTTTCTTGGTGGTTTTTACATAGAACTTATATTCTTTGGTTTTACTCTTAATTTATGTTCCACGATTATTTATTTGTCGGTTTACATCCTTTTCTACCGGGTATTAGTTAGCGTTTAATTCGTTTCTTTTTTCGTGGTGGTTTTTGTAGTTTTCGTATTGGTTCGTTTCGTGTTCTTGCCACTTTATTTCAAGACTCCTAATGTAGTTTACAGAAAGGAGAGGAGAAGTTTTAGTATGTATCATTTTCTCAAGCTGTCTTCTAAGCGGGAAAAAGTATAACTATTTGCAGTCCGAAATGCACCCGGGCGAAGCCGGGTACGAAAAGCTAGTATGTGTATAAGAAATCTAACTATATATTAATTTTAGGTTGATATCTGTCAGCATTTGTGTACAATTTATTGTTAACATCTGTACATGTCCTAGAAACCTGAAATTTGGTAGGATTATAGGTTTTACCCTTACTCTTTAAATTAAGGTGAGATAAAATGCCTTTTCATTTTAATACTTTGCATTTCATTTATAGTTCATTAGTTATTCAATAAAAATTATTTCACTAAACCTTCAGTTTATTTAAATCGTAATGAGGATCGGTGATCCGGGGCTGCCCTACTAGTATCTCCTTAAAAACGTCGTTATTGGTAATCTTCGTGAAGACCAAAGTTGTAGAGAATAATATTTCTTCCAAGTGTTGTTTGAAACAAATTATCGTAGAACCATCCATTTCGGAGATATTCAACTTTTTTCATAATTTTCAGTATACAGCGCCACCACCATGTAGCGGTGAACTCATATTGAAAATATACCTCATTATGGCAGTAAGGACGACTGTATTCTTTTACGATACGAAATAATAATTTTGGCTCATAATGCTATTTATAATAATGTGAATATCTATACCCCAAATATGGAGAAAGTCATGTGTTGGCCACATCAGATTTTTTCTTGTGATTAACGTGGTATTTTATTGATTATTTACCTTTTAGTAAACTCATATTTACAAATATAACAAAAATATCTGCAATAGAACCAATTATAAGATTGGTATAAATTTTGGCCAAGTTTTTTAAAAAATTTCCCTGTGTGCGAAGGCTCATCAATATATCCTTTCAATGTTATATCCTCTTGACTGTTGCACCGCAAATTGAGAGGATATAGCATTGAAAGTATGTATTGGCGAGCCTTCGGCTCGCTTTGTTTTAAAGAGTAGTCGTCTCCGGGCGCTACCGCGCCCTTGGCCTCGCCCGGAACCAAAGTATCCCTCCCCCTTGTCCGGTGATTGGGTTTGTAAATGCCGAGACCGGCCAATCAGTTTCTGTTAATGGGGTCCGGGATAACCCAGTAGTACCGTAATATAATTTTATTTTTCCTGCTAATAATTATTTATTTGTTATCTTGAAAAATAAATAATGAAAATGTAACTATTTAATGGTAATAGCATTTGTTTACATGGTTGCTATCCATTTTATTATATTTGTTAACATCGTTACTATAAACAATAATGTATTCATCGTATTAGTTTATCCTGACTTGTGCTTTCCAGTGTTTTCTCTGTTTCTTTGTTCATAGTTTGTTCATAGTTTGTTCATAGTCATTTGTTCTTCAGTTTCTGTTTTTCTTTTTGTTTCACTCATTAGTTTTAATATGTATTTACGTTAAAAATGAATGAACGGAGACGTGAAAAGGCACGTGAAAGACAACGGTTATACCGCACACGAAATCGAGAAGAGTTATTACGAAGCCGCCGGATTGAATATACGCCTGAAGATCAAGTTGAATAATGCCGTGCTTCTCATAGAATTGAAAATATGACTGAAGAGCAAATTGAACAACGCCGTTCTTCACAGAGAATCGAAAATATGACTGAGGATCAAATTGAACAACGCCGTGATTCCCATATAATTGAAAATATGACTGAAGATCAAATTGTACGTCTCCGTGCATCGCAGAGAATTGAAAATATGACTGAAGATCAAATTGTACGTCTCCGTGCTTCCCATAGAATTGAAAATATGACTGAAGATCAAATTGTACGTCTCCGTGCTTCGCAGAGAATTGAAAATATGATTGAAGATCAAATTGAACACCGACAAACTTTACGAAGACGGAGATAAACCATTGGATATGTAGGAGAAAACACAGTCGATGCAGTAGAATTGTTAAAAATAGGTGTTCAGAAGAATATTTGTGCAAATTGTGGAATTCTGACATTTGATGGTGAACGACGACGTATTTTTAACAATTGATGTCATAAAGGTAAAATTAAATTAACACCTTTCAACGTCTATCCTGTAGCTTTGAAAAACCTTTTGACAGAAAATACGGAGGATGCTAAATATTTTCGTAAAAATATCCGCCATAGCAATAAAGCTTTTGCGTCAAGTCTTTCAATGCAAGTCAAGAAAATTTTAGTACAGGCATATCAGCGATCCGTGTTGTCGGTAATGTTCAGGCTCGAGCTGCAACCAGTATTTTATCTAACAATAAGACAGGAAAACCTCGCTATGGTCAAATTTATATTTATGATAACGAAACAGCAATAACGTTCAGAAGTTCTGAAAAATGCTTACCATCAGTATTACGAATTATTACGGTGATAATGGACAATAACACAGGCCTGTGAAAATGATTTTTTTTCTGCTGTTTCCAGTTGAATATGTGATTTTTATTAATTTAAGCATGCTGAATTAAAATCAAATGTCCGTTTTTCCGTATCACCTCAGGATTTTTCAGAAATTACAAAACAAATTTACGCTAAAATCATGCGTTTATGAATGTATATGTACAGAGACATGGAGAAGTCATATGATATATAGTCTGACAGCCCCATATAAACATCATTTAAGGTAAGAAGTTATTTAAATACCTTTAAATAGGGTGATTAGGGTCAGGATGTTTCCGTTTTCGCTCAATAGATTTCCGGTTATGTTCTTGACGAGTAACTCCTCTTTTTAAGGTCCAACAGTAGTTGGCCATCATCGACACATCCCACCGTCCCTGATATCTTCTTTCTATCTCTTTGATGTCCTGATGAAATCTCTCACCCTGTTCTTCACTGAGGGTTCCTAAATTTTCGGGAAAGTAATCGAGATGAGAGTGTTTAAACTCATGTTACGTCCCAGTTTCTGCATCTTGTCTAACATATTTCCCACGATTTTTTCATACTGGGGATCTTTTACATTGCCGAGGAACTTCTTAACAACGTTCTTGAATGCATCCCATGCCTGAATTTATATTTCATTCATGGTATCAGTAAATTCGGTGTCCTTCATGAGTTGTCGAATTTGTAGTCCATCAAATATGCCCTCTTTCACTTTAGCTTCGGACACAGATGGAAACTTACGGTAGAGATATCGGAAGGACGAGCCACTCTTGTCCAGCGCTTTTACGAATTACTTCATGATACCAAGTTTTATATGCTAAAGTGGCAATAAAACTTTCGGCGGGTCAACTAAACTGGCATGTTTCACATTTTTTGTTCCTGGTATGAATCTTTCCCTTTTAGGCCAATTTTTATTTGTCCAATGTTTGTCCCTCGCTCTACTATCCCCAAGTTTTATATGCTAAAGTGGCAATAAAACTTTCGGCGGGTCAACTAAACTGGCATGTTTCACATTTTTTGTTCCTGGTATGAATCTTTCCCTTTTAGGCCAATTTTTATTTGTCCAATGTTTGTCCCTCGCTCTACTATCCCATTCACAAAAGAAACAAGGGAATTTAGTATAGCCTCCTTGTTGACCCAATAAAATCCCTCAAACCTTTAGATCACCGCACAAAGACCACTCATGTTCGTTATATTTAATTTTTTGTAATACTGTTTTTAAATTTTCATATGACTCTTTTAGGTATATTGAATGTGCGACTGGTATGGAAGCAAATATGTTTCCATTATGCAATAATACAGCCTTTAAACTCCTTCGGGTAGTAGGTTTCTTCTCCCAACTGCTGAATCAAAGCAGGAATATCACAGCAGAAAGTCAGTTCACCTTCCATTCTAAAATACTTCTGAAACTCGTTCTCGCGATTTCTAAACCAGTAAAAGGTTGTTCCTGGGGCTAATAGGTTCTTTTCTTTTAATCTTGAACCCAATAATTCACTCTTTTCCTAGTAAGACCTAAGTCCCGGACTAAATCGTTCAACTCACTTTGAGTAAATAGCTGCGGAGTTATGTCTTCTATGTCAGATGAGAAATACACATACATATTCCTCTGCTGTAAACTCCGAGCTGGATGAGGATTCGACATCGTCCAACTCAGCCGGCGGTGTAGGAATCGGGACGTCTGGTCCATGCGGCATAGGTCTTATAGCTGATGACAGGTTGGGATATTTAATTCCCGCCTTATTGCTCACGTGCTTATGCCATTGTTGTAACTTCTATAGAAGACATTGTATTCTATTTCATGTTGTCGCTCGCGCGATCGCTATACGACCGCACCAAGAGTACTTTGTGCCAGGGTGCGAGATATCTTCGTGGTGTGTCCCTGGCTCACTTGCTCGCTTACCATAAATTGTTGCAACCTAATTCGTAGGCAGCAGAAGCATTAAGTCTACCCCACTTTAGGACGACAGTAGCGTTGAATTTTTTATCACTTCTTAATGCAATGTTCAATGCATTAAGAAATTGTATAACACTGTACATATATAGGATTCGATAATAGCCATATAATATCGAATTGTGTAAAATCATTACGTGATAAGCCAAAACGAATGCCATTTTCGAATTCAGCGCATCAATATTTATATAAATCACATATTTTTACCAAAATAGCAAAATCTTCGCAGCCTGTGTAATCCTTATGCCCATAAATATAAGAATTTATATGAAGTGTACGTCGCAACTGGTTCGAAGAATTTCATGTACCACCAGATATTTTATGTTCACGCACTGTAGACATTGTTGACACAATATTCGAAAAAGAAATTGATGAAGATGCGATCCGTTCAAGTGTTGTCTTGCTCCGAGGAATGATGAGGTGAAATACCTTAATGATGGAGCATTACAGAAATTACCTACACCTGAAATAATTTGTGACGGTTTTGATGTCGCGACTTCTGCAGATAGTGACAGTACGGACAATACAATGATTCAATGCCAGCCTGAGTATTTAGCAACTTTAATTCCAACTGGATTCCCTCCTCAACAACTGAAACTAAAGATCGGTGGAGTAGTTATATTACTTAGAAATATTTGTATTAAGGATGGACTTTGTAATGGCAGCCGACTTATTGTTCGTAGAATAGAGAAACGTATTCTTTACTGTGAGATATCAACAGGAGACCACAAAGGAGAAATAGTTTCTATTCCTCGAATAAAATTATCTACAAAATACGATACAGAACAAACATTCATTTTGCACAGAACTCAGTTCCCTGTTCGTCTAGCATTTGCGATGACAATTAATAAAGCCCAGGGACGAAGTTCGAAAAAGTCGGTTTATATATAAAGCAAAATAGACCAATTTTTGGACATGGTCAACTTTATGTAGCTATATCCAGAGCAAAGTCACGTCAGGGTGTGAAAATACAAATTACTGAAAGTGATAATAGAGCGGAGAATCAAATAATTAAAAATGTAGTTTATAATGAAGTGTTAAATTAAATATCATTTAAATAAATTATTATTGTTAATTTATTATTGGAGAGCAATTGTATATTCCGTATAAAATACTTATATTCTTTTAACCCATATTCCCTTGAAATTAATGTAAATCCAATATGTACTACATGGTGGAAACGAAGAAAGAAAGGGACTTGCTCCCTAGTTATTTCATAAAAATGAAAGGAGGAACCTCTGAATAACCACAAAAATATTTTTTTAAATATTGATATGGTTATTTGGAGGTTCCTCCTTTCATTTACATTAATAAAACATTGGGCTCATAATAAAGATTTTTTCTTTATATTATTTCATAATATTGATATGGTGCTGTCAAAGGGAATTTATAGACGACTAGCTGAGCCCGCGCAAAATTTGCGCGTTTAACTTTAAATTGATTCATAAAAAAATAATAAGTTTGTAAAATAAGTTGATGTTAATAATTCATATTTTATTCTAGCAATGAATTTACACAGTATAGGATACTTACAATTAGATATTTGACTCCCAATGTAAGGTTTGCGTGTCAGAATCTCACTGAGGGAAAGGCAGTGTGCGCATATTAAAAAAAATGTTATCCGTAGGTAATCAGAAATCTGTATTTTATAAGTTATGGTAGAGAGTAAATTGATTCGGCACAGTAATTAAATTGAAATGATTAGTGATCGGAAGATTCTTACGCGACAGGCATAAACTGTAGTGATGTGAAATGAGGAAACAAAAGAATAGAACTGCTAAGACCGGGAGTCAAACTGGGTCTTAACACCTCAAAGAAAGCAAATATTGGGAAAAGAAAGATGTGAACTTTCTGTAATTTACAGGAAATATCATCCACTTAATCAATCACAAAACATAGCTCTTGTAAAAGCGACGCCACAAAAAGTAATTATTTATCCACTTAAGCCGGGCGAAAGTATTAAAAAAGTAAGCGCTGAAACAATTGATTGTAGAATGATGCGGAGTATAAACTTACCGGGGTTTAGGAAGATTCCTCCTCATCAAAGCCTTCGTAATGAAATGGCAGAGTCTTACGCGTATTTCCACTGATTCCACTGATTCCACTGATTCATGGTCGCTTCAGTCACGAAAACAAAAACATTTGGTATTTCCAAAAGGTTGAATACTCAGATACAGTATTTTTTTAAATAAATATGCTTTTCTACCACAACCTACGATAAACGCGTCCTAGTCACAGAAAATAATCTTACTGAATGTTCTCGAGTTAAATCATCATCTTAATGAATTCATCCATTGTTATATTTATATTAATAAAACTTTAATTAAAGCAAAAATGTAGCGTATAATGATCATACTAACTTAAGGATTCCATTTTTACGTCAATATGACCGTTTAATAGAGGGTAATTGAATTAGAGGCAACAATTAAAGTCGACTTGGCAACGTCCCGAAGGAGAACAAAAAATCGGAAAAAATTTCGAAAACAATTATGTATTTCCAAAAATTTCCACCGCATAGGGTATAAACATTGAAAGAATAAGATAATTTAGAGTTTTAGCCGTCGAATAAATCAAAAACGGAGAACATCGGTCCATATTTACGTATTTTAACGCATGAAGGAAAAAAACCTTGCACTCTGAAAACTCGAAAATCCCGTGTAAACTTATGGGAACATATAATTATCTCCTGGAATCGAACCCGGGACTTCAGGAACTTGAGAATAGTTTTCTATGGACCTCCTAACCTGTAGAAACAAAACGCAGTTTACTGCAAATCCATATGGCAAACGGTTCTCGAGATAGAGACGGACGGACGGACAGACGGACTGACGGACACTTCAGAAATTATATATAGGATGTATTAAGGACTTCAATCTCAACCAAATAAGTATAATCTTATGATGACGTCATATTACTCAAATAAAAAAGCGCCTTATGTAATTTACTCTGCAACTCTTCCATCACTTGCTGCTAATATGAATGGATCCTTAATGAGGAGCGAAAACAGTCTCGAGTCGTATGTGAGATGTGTGAAAGGGCGGTTTTTTTAATTCGGCGCTCTAATAGGCGAATGTCCATTTGATCGAGCCTTGAGGATTCATTTTGTTACCCGTCTCTTCTAGTACTGCCAGGTGTAACGTCCGAAAAGAAGGACGCGGCCCAGCAGAGCAATCGCCTACGGCACTTCCGATCTTCCATCGCGCCTAATGCCATGTCAGCCAGTGCCACCCTGTGGAGTATTAAAAGCAACGAAAACAGTCAGGGATTACGACCGAAAGTTTCTTAATTAAATTATTAATTTACTAGCAGAATTTCCCGTTGAATTTCAGCGGATTTAGTGAAGCTACTACAGCACAACATAAAAACTCTTTAAAATATATAGTAGATACTTTTTAACTTACAATTAGTTTTTCTTAACAATTAAACATATTTGCTTGTAACAATCAGTTTCCGAGCCTTTTGCATTCAAATATAACGATAATTGTATTTCCTATCATATTACTTTCGCCAAATCCAGCTTCATTTCTTGTGTAATTATGCCTCGCTGAAATATTTACTCTTATGTCTTGAAAAAGCAACGTACAGTTGTCCATGACTGAGCACTGACTGGTAAATGTACACCAGATACGTGAGCTTATTTACGTTAATAAACATTATAAAGTAGAGTATAATTGTTTTACTTACAAAAAATGTAAGATTCCAGTATTCAATAGACGAAAGAAGGTTCAATTTCTTTCATCAATAAACGCTTCCTGAATAATAATCAGTATCTATTTACGTTGCTATCCATAAACATCGATCGTTCCGTTGCTTAAAGAAAAGTGCGAAGCGAATAACGCTAAACTTTCGTCTATTTATAAGCTTCATTGAAGCTAATTGAATCGGAGGTGAAAATGACGGCCGCCTTGGCAACGCCCGGGAGGGGTACGAAAAATCCACAAAATTTTTAAACAAATAGCGTATTTCTGAAAACTTCGACCGTGTAAAATGTAAACTTCGCAGCAATAAGATAGTGTAGAGTTTTATTCATCGAATAAAGCAAAAACGAAAAAATCGGTCCATATTTACATATTTTTTTGCTTGAAGGAAAATACCTGGCAAGTCAAGAAATGGATTCATATGTGTTATCTTATGGAAAAATGTTAATCCCCTATATTGGCAGCACTGATTAATCCCGGTTCACCAAACCTTGACCATTCACTAAGTTAGGATATAAGGAAGAATTTGGTTATTCTAGCTTTTACCGTTTAGGAGGAGTTCCATGAACAAACACACAAACACAGAAATACACAAACACACGCTTCAAAATATAGTAGATTAGTACTAGTTTTTCGAGTTTCTTTATGCAGCGACCCCTATATTCAAGAAGGGGTAACAGATGATTCTGAGACTCCACGTCATATGGAGTAAAAGAAAAAAACCGAATTCACTATAGAGTAGGATTCCAGAAAACACCGGGCAAGTCACCTGGGCGTACATAATTCTATGAGTTTCTCAAAAGCTCACCTGTCTTTGGCTAATTCCACAAAGTCTAAGAGCGTGTTGGTTTCCTGGATCTCTCTGGTCCTCGCGGGACGCACGCCCAATGGAGATGGTCCATATGATGGACTGTAATGCGACGCCTCCTGTAGAAAGAGTGCCGGTGTTGAAATTAAGTAATGATTAATAGATAATAGATCCAAAGTAGGGAGGGAATGTTTCCGGAACAACCACCGATTTAATCATTAAGGGCGGTAAGATCGTCCTCGCCGACTGCTATATGTATCGTATATATTTATTTGTATGGAACTAAACACATTTAATTCAAAATTTGAAATCGTGTGATAGGCATAGACAGGGCTGACTCAAGACATTCGTGCGCCCCAAGCAGATTTCAATAATGGCGCACATAGAGCCATACAAGTTATATGAGGAATAGTTTATTAGTTTAATAGGATACAATTATTTTGATTTTGTGTGTATTTTTATCATTGATGAAATGAACCGCATTTTCACTTGTTACGTATACTCTCAATTCTAGATCTTCTTTGAGGAATTTATGTAAAGACCCGGATTGCTTTTTCAGTTCTAATTGAGTCTTAGCCTTTCTTTTGCGATATTCAGCACCAGATAATTTTTTATGGCTAACCATCTTCCGCCTATATATATATATATATAAACTTACGGAAGAGGAAAGGTAAATGAGGATATTTAGGGCAACTAGGCGTTGAAGGAAAGCCAGTGTGCACTTATAGGAAGTAGAGCCGCTGGGGTGTTGGAGAGACACATTTGTAGAAGTTATTGGAGCTTTCAAGATGATCGCTTCGTCAGCACAAGACGAAGGGATCATCCCGAAAGCTTCAATAACTTCTACAAATGTGTCTCTCCAACACCCCAGCGGCTCTCCTCCCGGTAAGTGCTCACTGGGTTTCCTTCAACACCTAGTAGCCCTATATATATATAACAAATTTGAATTGGTTCGTTGAATTATACCTAAAGAAGAACAAGATTCGATCATTATGCAAAGGCATTTGAAATTCCTAAGAAAAGTAAGCATTTTGGAAACCAATCCATGCAATAATTATTCAATTCAATGGAAGTGACTTTTAATTTCCCTCCAGTTACAAGGAGTCATATTTAAATGAATTCTGTTTCTTGAACAGAATAGGAAAAATTGCCTTCACCGTGTTCAGAGTTCTTCCTTTATTTTCTGTTTCTTGAAATAAGAATTTATGTGCACGCTAACTTGATGAGGTATACCAACAGTTCATATATATACGTGTATTAACCAATTCCTCCCAAAAACAGCACCAAATGCTTTTAATTTGACCTCCTTTCATTAGCATCGGCCTTCAAATATATCATTTTATCGTTTATAATAAGCTTTGAAGCCGTTTTTCTCGTTTAATTTTTCGTTAGTTTCATAACAATAGCAATGTTTCTCTCGGGCCGACTCGTTCAGTTATTTTTTCCGATGCTCCGTATTCCTTTATTTTTCTATGGGATATTTGAAGATTCATCCGTAAGTTATTTTAATAAAATAATTATTTTATACGCGGAATCGTATATAATAAAAAGCAATTCTCTGTCTATAACGCTAACTTTTCTATGTTTATAGCGCTAACTTTTCTCTGTCTATAACGCTAATAACTCGAGAAGTAATGAAGATAGAAACTCGAAATTTGGCAGGGGTGCTTGATTAACACTTTTTCAGGTGATGACAAATTTAAATTGCGAAAAAATTCTTTGGTTCGACTCCAATGGAGGTATTTCCATTTGCCATTACTTAACATGTAAAACGCGATTTTTCGACGTGCAGCCTCTTTGGAAGTTAAAATTAGAAGGAATTAACCTACGACCTTCGGATTTAAACCATTTTGAATAAAAAATTATAAAGTTTCTTATTCTGTTCATCTTTTTTCGCCCACAATTCGAAATATCCCATGTTAAACGTTTAATTTACATATTTTATGGAAATCTTGCCATTTTAACGGAATGCTGCCATGGTGACAAATTGTATTGTTAGACCTCAAAATCCTATTGTTAAATCAATCTTTATGGGTGTAAGCGTGCTTTGAATGTTTTTAATACAAGATAGGGAGGGAGAAATGGGATTGTAACGAAGGGGGAGAGAGGGAGGGAGAGAGAGGGGGAGAGAGGGAGGGAGAGAGAGGGGGAGAGAGGGAGGGAGAGAGAGGGGGAGGGAGGGAGGGAGAGAGAGAGGTAAGGTTAACTAAAGATATCCCGTCATATTGACGGGCAATTACGCTATATGGGTATGAACGTGCTTTGAATGCTCTTAATATGAGAGAGGGGGGGGGAAGGTAGAGGGGGGAGCTAGAGGGAGGGGTGAGAGTGAAGTAGAGGGGGGAGGGGGAAAGAGGGAAGAGGAGAGAGGGGGAGGGGGAAATGAGGAGGGGAGAGAGAGATAGAGGGTGTGAGAGGGAGAGAGGGTGTAAGATGGGGGAAGGGGGAGAGAGGGGGGAGGGAGAGGGTGTGAGAGAGGGGGAGAGGGAGAGAAAGTGTGGCAACTGTTTTAAGTTTAATGGGATTCGGAGAACTATATTATAATGCCATCTCTCTATAATTATATTATATTTATTTTATATTTAAGCCGTTGTCGGTCGCCTAATCAAATATATCCTTCCTATTACTAGAAAAAAATCTTTCGCCACTCACCGCGAGCTAACCGCCAAACTTCCGTTCGTTAACCATACGCATTACGACAACGGCCACCAGCCAACTTGCTGAGAGTGAAGAACTCTTAGTTACATAGGTACTTCTATTACCCAAACGGAAATTGTAATATCCGAGTACATTCTTAACGGGTTTTAATAAAATTCATCATATTATAACTCCATTTTTATTATTACTTAAATAATGATTGTTATGATCGAATTAATGTTATTTATTTTCTATTAACGCTTCACTTATTTTTCATTAGCGATTCACTTTTATTGAGTTGCAGTATTTTGCTATCGTCCTTGGCGTACCATCTCTCGATGGCTCTCTTATATTCGTTCTTGTTAGTTTATAATTCTTTGTACTGTTGATTATTGTTCTTTGTGGCTCTTGATTCGTTCATACTTGTTTGTCCTTTATTTATGATTCGTGGTTTTGATTCTTTTGTAGGTTTTTGATTATTCTTCGCGTTTCATCTCTCGAAGTATTCCTCTTCTTCTTTTTGTAGAGGAAATATATATAACTGAAACATGGCAGCCAAATGACATATGTACAGATGTGTATGGTAAGACAATAAAAATTGACACTGATCTGTCTGGAAATGCAATATTAGCACAAACAATGAAGATGCACTTAAAATTAACTATATAGATAGAGCTTCGACCTATTGAGGGTCAAGAGGTCGTGTATTACAGCTTAGATATTGCAAAACATAAAGGTATCAATCAGACAGATGAATATATTCAACTTCAGTACAGCATCGAACACTTGATTCCATAAAAACTAGTCGGCTTCCCACCGCATAGATTAAAATTAAAAGTAGGACCGATCATTATATTACTTTGGAAGTTTAGCCTTAATGATGACCTTCGCAATGGAACCCATTTAAAGGTTGTTCTACTCGGTACCCGGACGGTATGCCGAAGGACATTATGCCGACGGACGTGCGGCCACGGTTCTACTCTGCCGAAGCAAGATATGTGCACAAATTTTAACAGACACAAAATGTAGAAATTCTGAATTAACTAGCAGAATTTCCCGTTGAATTTCAACGGATTTAGTGAAGCTACTACAGCACAACATACAAATTCTTTAAAATATATAGTAGATAGTGTAATGCCAGTTGAAATATCAACGGAAGAATTATAGATAGATAGATTATTATTATTTTCATTTAAAATAATTAATATCACACTTTTACATCTTATAAATATTTTAGAGTGTATGTGTGTATGTGTATGTAGGTTCTTTATACGTTTTTACACCGTTGAAGCTATCGAACTCAAAAGTTTCATGGGCCATCCTATGGACCAAAGGAAGAACTTGGTCTAGGTTTGCAGACCGTGCGGTCTCTTATACCCCATGGGGTCAACAAAATAATATTTACATAAGAATTCATGGGAAATGGTGTGGAGAAACTCCAAAACGCCATGCAGCCCTTCACTGATGTGGATATAGACATACCTAAATATTAAATTACGATCATGGGAAATGGATTATTTTAAGCAAGAAAGACTGAGTATTTTAATTCTGTTCATGTTCTGTCGTATTAAATGCTAAATCGCTCGAAATATTCATTTAAGAGCAAAATTTATCAGTTAAGATGTCCATTTTCCAGCCGGCAACAAAGCTAAATTTCTTAATTGTTGTCCTCTTCAACGTAAAGATTAATGCAAGGAAAATCCAGGCCGTGGCGCGCCGTAGAGGAAGAATAGCTAACTCCAAGATAAAGGGTACAAATGGATTCATGCCTAAATATAATTTATGAATACATTTAAAGTGAGCCAAATGATTTTTAAAGAATATTAGAATAGTGTTATCTTTTACCATTAACATTGAAAGATTTATCGCAACATAAATCGAAACATCTACTTACATTTGTTCGGTAACCAAGATGTTGTTTATTGTTTACGTTTTGGCTAATAGTATTGACATAATCCACATAATTTTATTGCTGCTTTAAAGGCTTTGGTGCATCTATCCATGGGAACATTAAGTAATACGTTAATGCGTAATTATATTAATGGTACAACTTTACAATATGTATAATACATGAATTAGTAAATTTTAGTGTAAGCATCGCATGCGGAATTAAGGAATGGGGAACATTTGCTCCGAGCAATAAAAATCGTTTGCCACTTAAAAGAAAACTTTCCCGAGCGAAGCCGGGCGTTTCAGCTAGTATGGAATATTTTTCCATATACGACATTTCTAGTGAATATTCTGTTGGTGACAGGCTATCTTCAGTTAAACGCTTATCCAAATAAAAGCATTGAGCTCGTTTCCATGGTAGTCGATTGTTGGGACCCAGAAAAATTCCCACTTTTTTCCGATAAAAATTAAACATTTACGCTAAATCTACCGGGATTTTAATTTCGTCTTCAAAAATAAGAAACTACAATTTCTATACTTTCCGATAGTTTAAGTTCCGAGTTCGAATTTGACGGGAAATAATTTTAAAAAGCAAATATAAAAACAACTAGGGAAGATAAATATACTTGATTAGGCGACCGACAACGACTTTAATATATAGAGATATTGTAATATCATAGTAGATAACAGTATAATATAACATGGAGGGAATCATTACTGGAAATATAATAACAAATATATACTATTCCGTTGAATAAATATCTTCTAGTTCACATCTACCAGTTATTTTTGACAAGCAATTGCTCTTGTTCGATGAACACTGATTCGCATTAGAGGGCGATCACGGACCGCAATGGCGATCACGATCCCGTGCATTTCCACATTCAACCTACCTGATACAAAGGAGAAAGATGACTCCCGCCTCCGTAGTGCTCGGCGAATGGCTCGTGGAACAATGGCGAAGAGGCACCAGAGCGGCACAGTCCCAGGGCGCCCACCCATTTGGCAATGAGGGAAGCGGCCGCCCAAAACACGGCCACCACCACAGCTATCTTTGCCTTGAGAGCCACGATAGAGCCCAAGGCGCTTAGCGTAGTTAGTGACGTAGTGGAGTTACCGAAATCTATAACGTGTCAGAGAAGAGAGCATCCTCAGAGAGGGTAGATAATAAATACAAACGGAAGACAAATTTCCTTTCAATATGGCCTATCATTATCTTAACGTTCGTTCTAGGCATTGCATTTTTTAAAGGACCGAGGATAACTGAACTCTGAAGCAAATAGAAAATGCTTTGTTTGTGGAACAGGGAAAATATGAGTCGTAATTTACGTTATAAATAGAACATGGAAATAAAGAAATAGATTAGAACTTTTAATATTTTGCACTAACAGGTTTTAATAGAATTTAAAATTGAAAATTTTTACTTCTCTTCCTGTTAAAGTTTCTCGTTATTAGAAAATGTTTGAATTTCCAGCAGATTCGTAAAACTTCAAATTTATCCAGGTGTTCGCCATTTTTGACTAACTATAAACTCAGAGATTTTGAAAATTCTTTTCATGAAATACTATGTGCTATTACTTGTAATACGGATACAAACACATACAGTAGTCACTCGTCCACCGAGTTGGTTGCGTTACAAGAAAACACCGTGGTTGGCAAAACCGCGGTAGGCAAAACTTAGGACTCATGGGAAATAGGGGTTTAAGGGGAACCCACTTCCAAGGACAGTATAAGAGAGGGTCAAGAAAGTGGCAAAGATGAACATGTTTACCTCCCATTAATATGCATATTGATGAAACTAAAATGAAAAATTTAAAAAAGGTCTTTCAAACAGCTTCAATGCTAAAGCACTTAAGAGAAATGCGTCCTGAATAAATGAAAACAATTGGAGTGGATCTATGTGTAACTACGTAGCAGTATAAAGGACCCTCACAAATGCATTCGTCTCAAGCAATTCCGGCCAAGGAGAAAATCGCATTTACACTAATGGTATTAGTCACTGTGTTTTAACAGGAGCGATTTCGTAAAAGTTCACGTACCTTTCATTTCACTTCTCTGTTTGTTCGTACCGAAAAGAGTTGGTTCGTCTTAGCATCGGCTTATATAAGTCCACCATTGTGCCATACCCCGCGTATGTATAAAAATTTCCATTGCGAAAAATTGACGCAATATTTAGGTTATAAGAGAATAAAATTGCTGAATCAAACAGAAATAGTATGTATAGATGTTCAGTTAAAATACATAAAGGTTATCCAGATTTAAGAAAAATCATTCCAGCAAAAAATAATGATTATGTGCCTGAAACCGCAGATACACAAAACTCCATAGCGCGATTAGAAATTGAATAGTTTATTTGTCGAATGCGTCATCAAATATGTTTTTATTCAGTGGGATATTGGCGATTGTGTCCATCAAAGTGGACGCGAGCTGTCGATGGCCGGCAGAAGGCTGAATTTCAAAATCAAATCCCTAAGTTTTCACGCAACTGCCTCGGAAGAGTAAGATAATATTTTTGACAGCCTAACCACTCGATAAAAATAATGGCTAAAGGGGTTGAAAAAGATGCGGTGACGTAATGCAATTTTACCACATATCGAAAGATAATGCAGAATTTTTAAAGCTCAGCGATTGCAATACGCGAAATGAAATCTTTGGAAGTTAGACGATAATGGATTCGCTAAGCCTTCCGCTTACAATTAGAAGAGGTATTTAACTCACCGATCGCGAATATCCGCGGATCGCGTAGTTGCGAGGTCGACTGGGATGCATCGACCACAGAGAGCGCGCAGGAGGCGAGTAGGAGGACGGCGGGTGAGGACATGTCTTCGAATTGCACGGTCGTGATAGAGAAGGAGGATTGCCTTTATAAGGGGCCCTCCTTGCCCCGGTGAGCCATCTTTGAGGACTACGCCCTACGAAAGGGCAACTCGGGCGAAACGACACTCCCTTCAATTAATCCGACCTGTTTCTCCTGTAGCGCGCGAAGCACGTTGTTGTAGAAAACAACGTAAATAAGAATGCGTTTTCCCGGCAGCCCTCCTTATCTGCGAAGACCGAATTCGGAGAGAGTGACTGTGAGATATAGGCCAAAGACGCAATAAAGGATTCTATGTCACGCTGAACCAAACTAACCTGGAGCCCATCTAAGAAAAAGCCCTGTCTGTGATTAACGCAAAATTACTTTTCTGATGCCTAAAATAATGGTCTGATTGTGAGTCTCATAATAGGCCGAAGGTGAACTGGTGTCCCGTGTAAGTAGAGATTAAGACCAGAGTTTGCCAAACTTATGGTGGGGAAGACGCAATGTTATCGCTTTAATTTTTAGAATGCTTTCTTAAAAGAAAAAATCTGATGTGGCCAACACATGACTTTCTCCATATTTGGGGTACAGATATTTAAATTATTATGAGTAGCATTATGAGGCAAAATCACTATTTCGTATAGTAAAATAATACAGTCGTCCTTAAATGAGCCGTAAATGAGGTATATTTTCATTATTGCATATACACTTCTACACAGTGGTTATAGAGAGTGTATTTTCCTACAACTTTCATTTGAAGCAATTTTCCATAGCAGTTATTATTTAGGAATTATTTATAAATAATCGGTGTTTTCGGTTTCCGTTAAATATCTCAAAAACATCGCTATTGGTTATCTTCGTGAGGACCAAAGTTATAGAGAATAATATTTCTTCCAAGTTTTGTTTGAAACTAATTTTCGTAGAACCATCCATTTCGGATATATTTCGCTTTATCTTAATACCAGTAAACAGCGCCAACACTATGTAGCGGTGAATTCTGTAAACATTCAATATATACGTAATTTACGGCAACAAGGACGATGGTATTCTTTTACGATACGAAATAATAATTTTGCCTTATAATGCTATTCATAATAATTTAAATATATGGAGAATATGGAGAAAGTCATGTGTTGGCCACATCAGATTTTTAC
The DNA here is from genome assembly GCA_036926305.1 of Uropetala carovei. Classification (NCBI taxonomy): domain Eukaryota; kingdom Metazoa; phylum Arthropoda; class Insecta; order Odonata; family Petaluridae; genus Uropetala; species Uropetala carovei. The sequence continues at coordinate 4,132,792 of JAXCHB010000040.1, read as the reverse complement.
TTTCTCCATACGTAGTAATGGGAAAGTATTGTATTCATGAAAAAAATCGACTTCGAGATTTCAACGGCAATACATGTTTTGAGGTCCCTAGAACACGTTTAGACTATTTTCGGAATGATGTCTGTGTGTGGGTGTGTATGTTATTGTGGGCGCTCTAACTCAAAAAGTACATGCCATATCGTTACCAAACTTCATATATAACACTTTAGCATGAGCACAAAGAACTGATTAGTTTTTCGACAATAACGGATAATCGGAAGTCGAGGTTTATTCGAAATCCGATTCGGTTTTTGCGACATTTCTTCGTTAAAACATCATTATTGTATATACAATCCTATACAAAAGTTATAGAGAATGTAATTTCCTACAGCTTTCATTTGAAACAATTTTCTATAGGAGTTATTGTTTAGGAGTTATTTATAAATAACCGGTTTTTCGGTTTCCGTTAAATATCTCCTTAAAAACATCGTTATTGGTAATCTTCGTAAGGACCAAAGTTGTAGAGAATAATATTTCTTCCAAGTTTTGTTTGAAACTAATTTTCGTAGAACCATCCATTTCGGATATATTTCGCTTTATCTTAATACCAGTAAACAGCGCCAACACCATGTAGCGGATAATTCTGTAAACCTTCAAAATATACGTAATTTACGGCAACAAGGACGATGGTATTCTTTTACGATACGAAATAATAATTTTGCCTTATAATGCTATTCATAATAATTTAAATATATGGAGAATATGAAGAAAGTCATGTGTTGGCCACATCAGATTTTTTTAAGAGATATTTGAAATATTCTTTGTGAATTGAATTAGCTCTTATCGATCTATGAATTTTCCAATGATTTGATTTTCCAATTAGGGAGAATAATAGACAATAGCATTGTGGAGCTGCTCTGCAAATCATGATCCGTTTGCTTGAGTATGCTGCTTGCTTAGCGGTGCGCGGTGCTCCCGCCTAAAGTCACACGCAGTCTTGACATTAATTCTCCGCCCCGCGTCACATCCGGGCCCTTTACCCATCTTCTCCTTTCTCTTTTCTTCGTCACAGGACGGTAAAACCCTGCCGTGTTTATTAGCAAAACAGGATGTGTACATTTTTTCAAAACAGCCTGTCATAGTTTTCGGATAAGATGACAATATCTGTCTCACAGCTAATATGGACGAATCTTCGCAGATATCATTTCAAGCACATTACTTCCAACAACGACTAACATTCATTATGCAGGACTCAGCTATTTAGAATTCCATTTCTGTATAGCAAAACAAGACATTTCCTTGCAGTTTTTCGGCCATTTCTCCATTGCAAATGCCACACATCCAGATTTTTATTAAACTAGAAAATACATTTAATAATAATTCCTAAAAACAGCACGATGAGCTATTTGACGTGGGAAATAAAACAGTAAGAAATCGTGATACCATAAAAATATGCGTATACCCCCTCAACAAAGATAATTGGCGAATTTATACGGAACTAATTATTCTATTTCTGGTTTATTCGGAGTGGCCTGAATTGTGTTCTGTGTAGGTCGTTAATTCCCACCATACCGATAACATAAATAAATAATTATTTTCTCGTATTTAATTTCCACTATTTGACTAAAACGGGAATAAGTGTAGCATATTTTTCATTTACAACTTCATTAAAATCAAGATATCGTACCAATTCGGGACTTGAACCCTGATCCAAAGAAAACAACTGAGTTTTATTTTCACCGTCAAATTTCAAATCCAAACTGTGTTTTTAACAACAGAAGTGAATATTTTTATCGCCTTAGTAATACTATTATTGCCAATTGCATTCGCTACTCTCGGCGAAAAAAGAGAGGTTATTTTAGCTGAAAATGAGACGGCACATTGTCGTGTGAGTTAAAGAAGGTTAAGGATGAGCGTATTTTTCTGACCTTAAATAAATCCATTGTTCGATGTTATTTTCCATTACCGTAGAACAGTGGCAGATTATGACCCTCTGGGACCCCTAGTCACAGGCACTTTGGGGGCTCTCCTCGTAGTTTGTGATAGTATAAAGAAAACTATGATATACAGTAGGACCTCGATAACCGTCGTTAATTGGTTCCTGGAATCCCCGACGATTAGCGAAACGACGATAGTCGAAATCAATTTTCCCATATAAATAATGTCATAGGTCAATAATTCGTTCAAAAATATCTTACACGCATCATATCTGAATTTTTAGGCCTCGGTTTGCTTGAAATTTTAGACTCTGCGTCATTTTCTTTCATTCGCTTCTAGTTTTATTTGAAGGGATGTCACATTTCTGAACCTTTTAGCATCATTCTCACTAACACTGCGTTTTGGGACTATTTTTATCACTTTAGATTTAATAAGCTATAAAATATTTAAGAAACATGTTAACTGTTGACAAATGAGTTGACAGTTGCACTGCAGCATTCCGCGAAGGAATGTTTCGCTGTTTGGTTCTTATATTCAAAGGCAAAATTCTAAATATTACTATATTAGTATAAAGTCTTTGTTTAACTCTGTTTCGATTTACGTGAATTTTTGTCACTCTAAATGTTCTCCGAGAACAGCCGTAGCACACCGTTTCGATAGAGCAAGGGTGCCGAACTTTCGGGCCGAATGCGGCCCACTAGGCAATTTTATTCGGCCTACCGCCAGTGTTTCATAGTTTTCAAAACTTTTTCGTTTATTTTAATTAACTACCAAATATTATTTTCCGTATAGAAAATCTTCTAAGATATATAATGTTAAACTGCGACCTCAGTAAATATTTCTCAATTCAAGAAGTTCTTTTTAATGCAGTTTTTTATTGTTTTCTCAATGATATTTCTAAGAATGAATTCCATCATGATTTTTAATATTGAAATGTTAGCCCTAGAAAGCTGTCTAGCATGATTTCCACGCATATGGTGTCTGAGACTGTAGATAATTTACGATTTAACTATATCCCATTGTCCATTTCCAATGAGACCCACGGAAGGATTGATTCACTGCCACTAATGCGGTCCCCACCAATGCAGAAAATGTTGCCCACCACTGCGATTGGAATCTTTCTCTCTCACTCAGTCATCTTATTCTTTGGTCTGCTTAATTAAAAAATCTGATGTGGCCAACACATTACTTTCTCCATATTTGGGGTATAGATATTTAAATTATTATGAATAATATTAAGAGGCAAAATTATTATTTCGTATCGCAAAAGAAGACACGTCCTTGTTGCCGTAAATTACGTTTATTTTGAATGATTACAGAATTCTCCGCTACATGGTGTTGGCGCTGTTTACTGGTATTAAGATAAAGCGAAATATATCCGAAATGGATGGTTCTACGAAAATTAGTTTCAAACAAAACTTGGAAGAAATATTATTCTCTACAACTTTGGTCCTTACGAAGATTACCAATAACGGTGTTTTTAAGGAGATATTTAACGGAAACCAAACAACCGGTTATTTATAAATAACTCCTAAACAATAACTCCTATAGAAAATTGTTTCAAATGAAAACTGTAGGAAATTCCATTCTCTATAACTTTTGTATAGAATTGTATATACAATAATGATGTTTTAACGAAGAAATATCGCAAAAACCGAATCGGATTTCGAATAAACCTCGACTTCCGATTAACCGTTATTGTCCAAAAACTAACCAGTTCTTTGTGCTCATGTTAAAGTGTTATATATGAAGTTTGGTAACGATATGGCACGTACTTTTTGAGTTATAGCGCCCACACTAACATACACACACACACAGACATCATTCCGAAAATAGTCTAAACGTGTTCTAGGGACCTCAAAACATGTATTGCCGTTGAAATCTCGAAGTCGATTTTTTTCATGAATACAATACTTTCCCATTACTACGTATGGAGAAAGTAAAAATCTGATGTGGCCAACACATGACTTTCTCCATATTCTCCACATATTTAAATTATTATGAATAGCATTATAAGGCAAAATTATTATTTCGTATCGTAAAAGAATACCATCGTCCTTGTTGCCGTAAATTACGTATATATTGAATGTTTACAGAATTCACCGCTACATAGTGTTGGCGCTGTTTACTGGTATTAAGATAAAGCGAAATATATCCGAAATGGATGGTTCTACGAAAATTAGTTTCAAACAAAACTTGGAAGAAATATTATTCTCTACAACTTTGGTCCTCACGAAGATAACCAATAACGATGTTTTTAAGGAGAAAACCGAAAAACCGGTTATTTATAAATAACTACAATAGAAAATTGTTGGAAATGAAAGTTGTAGGAAATTACCTTCTCTATAACTTTTGCATAGAATTGTAAATACAATAGTGATATTTTAACGAGGAAATGTCGCAAAAACCGAATCGGGTTTCGAATAAACCTTGACTTCCGATTACCCGTTATTGTCGAAAAACTAATCAGTTCTTTATGCTCATGTTAAAGTGTTATATATGAAGTTTGGTAACGATATGGCACGTACGTTTTCAGTTAGAGAACCCACAATAACATACACACACGCGCGCACACACACACACAGACATCATTCCGAAAATAGTCTATACGTGTTCTAGAACCTCAAAACAGGGCATCGAACCGGAACCGAACGAAAACCGATACCGCAAAAAACCGTTATTTCTCCCGGAGTGAAACCGAACCCGAACCGAAAAAAATATTTTCCTGAACCCGAACCGAAACCGAAAACCGTTATTTATTTCGTTCCATATTTTTCGGTTGGCATAAAATGTGGGAGCGAAAGAAGGGTGTTTCCCTTTGCTTTAGTTTGACTCTTTCTGAAAGTCTCACGTTTAGAAACCGATTAAGAAATGGGTTGGGTTTTTCTTGAGAACACATTCTCCTCAGCCTTGGGAAGGATGTGTCTTTGTGGTAATATCTGCTGGCTCAATAGTGCGATTTTCCATGTGCATCTCAATACATACAGAGAGGGTCTACAATACATCCTGCTGAGATTACCTGTTAAACGAGACTACTGGAAAGGAACTTGGGCGGTACTTTGAAGACAGCCTCTAATATAATTTCACTCCCTCTCCATATCCACTGAACCCTTGTATTCTGGTAATCATTCTCTAAAACTTATCCAGGAAGGATCGCTCCGCAGTCGTGGTTTTGAGATATTCTTACTTCGGTTATCCTTTGTTACAGGTTAGTAAATTTCTATTTATTTTATAGAGTGCATCTTAAAATGAGCACATTGCACATTGGTTGCTTAAAACTGAAGAGAAATTAAATATGAATGCGAATTTGTTATTTTTAGTGAAATATTTTGCGGACTGCGGAAACCCACATTAGAAGAAAGTTCACGACAGGCCGAATAAGTGTCTTATTTTCTTTTTGTTTGCATGTTTGATTGCAGGGTAATATGTAGATGTACGTATATGTCTTATATTTGCTGCCGGGTGAAAATCACATGCTTTCGCTTAGTAATAATTTTTCGAAACGGTACTTATCTTTTCAATTTCATGAAATAATGAAGTTTAACATTCTCACACTACGTAAGTGATTAAGAATATTCATTCATCGTAAATTTGTATCATGTTAATAAACATTTCTCAGCCTTTCACAATTCTCGGACCATCAATTTCTGCGGGCTTCTTCCTCGTAGATATTTTAAGGATTTTTTCATCCTTTTAAGTAATCTCTGAATGAAAAAATTAAGCCGTGCAATTACAGTTTTTACTATAATACGGGCAGTGGACGCGATCTACAAATTGTTAATGAAAATAACGTAATATCTTACTCAACTGGCACTATTGAGACAACGCGATCTCTTATTTTGCCGCACGATTTGTAAATAAAAATATTAATAATTCATTATTAGGCATTCCAGCTTTAGCGCATATTAGCTTCGGTCTGTCCGTCCTTCTATCAGGATGCAATTTTTTTCCGTAGCTATTCAGCGGATTTTGATAAAATTTAATACTAAGGACTAAGCACAGTAAATTAGAAAATGAGATGAATGCTTTGCATAACATAATAAGTTTAGAATACTCTATCGCAGAAAACGTGCTCATTAATAATTTACTTTATACTTTCCTAATATGTTGAAATCATTTGCGGCGCATGTATTTTTCGTAAATATTCAATTCAAAATATAATCTTAAATAAATAAGATACATACTAAATATTCACATTTAAATAATTTATTTTCGTGTTTTGATTGTTTTTTAAATATCACTATTTTTATAGTGAACATGTATTTGATTTAATAAGAAAAGTACTTAATTAATAAATCAATTCTTGAAAGTTTCCTAAAAATATTTTAAGGTCGGAGTGAAAAAAACCGGTTCACTGACGCTTGCCGGAGCGAAACCTAAACCGAACCGAAATTTTGAGTTTTGAGTGAACCGGAACGAAGAAAATTACGGTTCGATGCCCTGCCTCAAAACGTGTATTTCCGTTGAAATCTCGAAGTCGATTTTTTTCATGAATACAATACTTTCCCATTACTACGTATGGAGAAAGTAAAAATGGCGACGGGCAGGGCCGTGCCGTGGGTATTTGCCGCCCGTGTGCTACGAGGAATTCGCCGCCCCAATGAATAAAAAATTATTGAAGTGTGAGAAGAATAAAACTCATAACATTTACATAATCTATAATTTTTCAAGCAAATATTTTTTAAACTTTAAATATAGGTACAATGCATTATTACATTATATTAATTAGTTTTCAAAAACTTTAATAAAAATTTACTTTGCGAGTTTTAAGATTGGAAAAGTGTTTTGTGACATCATCTATATCTAATTTCTCACAAAGTTCATGTTCTATTGAAGTAACAAAAAAAGATGACATGGCGTCATGGATGATCGTAATTTTTTATGATTTTTTAATTTTGAAAATGCTCTCTCTCTCTCTTTCCAGATGCAACGGTAACAGGAAGGGTCAGCAATAGTATTCGTAGTGACACTGAGACATTTGGAAATATTGCTCTTAGATTATTTTCCAATAGGTACTCCAAAACCTCTGTTACGTTCATGTCAAGGACCAAAAATGTTTGCAATACAGTGTAACTCATTTATAACGAGCACGGTTATAATGAGATCACGGTTATTGTGAGCAAATAAAAAAGAAATGGCTGTAAATAATGTATTTTAATAGCAAAATTTTACGTTTATAATGAGCACTGTAGTTACGACCTTCACAGGTATAACGAGAAAATTGTTAAAGCAGCATAACGAGATGTCAATTTTTCCTACAGTTTAAGAAATATATCAGAATTTTAATGACAGATGTAGCTGTGCGACCTTACGAGATGCAAAGATTTATCATTCGTGCTGTGTAAACTTAAGTTTCATTTTTATACCTTGAAATGGATGGTGTTTAAAGAAAAATTCTCACAATTTGGCGAGAAAGTGGAAATTATTCGTGAGTTAGAGGGCGAAGCATCAATTTGCGAAAAGTTACAACTTAACTCGTCGGCTGTATCGACCATTTGGAAAAGTCGGAAAAGAATTACTAGTGCCTTTGAAATGAATAAATTAGTAGCGAAAAAGTTGGGCAAGTGTGATAAAAATGCCGTGGAAAATGTTTTTTGGTAGGTTCAAATTGTATAGAAATTTCAATATTCCAATTAGTGGTCCTCTATTAAAACTTCAAGCAGAAAAACTTGCCCACCAACTAGGTCATTCAGATTTTGTGTGTAATAATGTATGGGTTGATAGTTTTAAGAAAAGAAATCATATTGTTTACGGTAAGATAAAGGGTGAAGCCAGCGATGTAAACAAAGAAGTGACTGAGGGCTGGGTTGAAAAGGTGTAATCAGAATTAAGAAATGGTGACAGTGAAAGTGATGTTTCTAATGTTGATGAATCTGGTGTGTTTTATTGATTGCCCTAGACATGACCTGCAAATTTATTGGTGAAATGCGCGCAGCTGGAAAATTATCCAATGATTTGTTCAAACATGAGTGCAACAAAAAAAAGAAAGCTGTTAGTAATAGACAAATCAAAGACTCTAGGTGCTTTTAAAAACATTAAAAACCTTCCAGTCAACTACCGATTAAATAGAAAAGCCTGCATGGCCTATGCAATTCAGAAATTTGAATTTTTAAATAATAAAAATATATGGCATTAAAGAACTTTTTCAATAATGAAATGATTTTGTATTTGAATTAATTAGTGTATAATTACATCAAATCTTTGACAATGTAATCAGCAGATACTTTTATTTTTCTTCATTGTTATATGTGAAATATAAGAATACATTGGTATATACTGTTTACCTAATGTAACGGTTATAACGAGCAATTCTCTTCGGTCCCTTGGATCTCGTTATAACCGAGTTTCACTGTATTTCCAACTCATTTCGCAAATCCATTGCACGTACATAAGATTCATTTCGCTTAGTATCACTCAGTTTGATCTCTAAGTTTATGCATAATTTCATTTTATCTTCTTTGCTTAATTTATTAAAATTTGGATATCACACAAAAAATTAAAAGTTTTGATATGATAAATAAAGGAAGAACTCTAAACACGGTGAAGGCAATGAACAGAATAGGAAAAATTAAAAAAAAAACTCCAATTCACCGTAAAGGCGGTACTTACGTGTCAAGACTCGCAGGACCACTTAGAGTGGTCCTGCGAGTCTTGACACGTAAGTACCGCCGTTACGGTGAATTGGAGTTTTTTTTTTAATTTTTCCTATTCTGTTTTTTGATATGATCTTTCATCTGAGTAAATAATTCTCTAATCGATACAATTGCGGTATCTAAAATTTCAAAAAAGAAATGTGCTGTAAAACATTGCTTTGAATCAAGTTTATTCTCATAATTTGACTTAAAATTAAAAGCTATTTTCTTCACTCGCTGTCTAATTAACCACTTCTGGAAACTTCTGCTCAATGTCAAAATTCTCTGCTATTTCGCTTGCTGTTATCACAATTTCTTCAAAGCCTTCATCAGATCCTAACTCCATTAAATATTGAAGTAGATCTTTTAACGGTACTTTCCTGTTAACGGGAATACCTCCAGGATCCTTCGCAGGACCTGGTACTTACGTATTATCCGCATGCCATAGTTACGTACAACATTAACAGAAACTGATTGGCCTGTCTCGACATTTACAAACCCAATCTCCGGACAACGTGGAGGGTTTCTTTGGTTCCGGGCGAGGCGAAGGGCGCGGTAGCGCCTGGAGACGACTACCCATTACAACAAAGCGAGCCGAAGGCTCGTCAATATATCCTTTCAATGTTATATCTTCTTGACTGTTGTGCCGCAAATTGAGAGGATATATCGACGAGCCTTCGGCTCGCTTTGTTTTAATGGTTAGTCGTCTCCGGGCGCTACCGCGCCCTTCGCCTCGCCCGGAACCAAAGAAACCCTCCCCGTTGTCCGAAGATTGGGTTTGTAAATGTCGAGACCAGCCAATCAGTTTCTGTTAATGTTGTTTTAAAAATAAAATATCGTAAATCCAACAATACCTCAATATATCCTTTAAATGTTATATACTCTCAAACAATCATAACAATACATGTTTATTTTTTAAGGTATTCCCGTTAACAGGAAAGCACCTACCCTTTTAACATATCAATGCATTTGGAAATATTTAAACATGGATCTTGCATAGATTTACTCATTACATTAACTCTAGATTAAAGTTTATACCAAATAACAATGGAACAAATAAATTTGTATGATTGAATTTTCAAGCCAAGTGACATTTTGTCTTTGCATCATGATATTACTCTGACGAAAGATAAAATAAAGCATTGTAAATTTCTGGCAAGTTAAATCTAATGTTATAATAACTTCAATCCTACTTTCCCATCTAGTGTCAGACAGCAGTTTTAATGTAAAGTCTACATGGTTTTTCATAACCTGTTGAAGAAGAGAAAAAGTTATACAAATCCTGAATTGTACCAAAGAAATTTGTGACCTTAGCAGCATCATTCACAATGTTGTTTAGAGTATGAGCAGTACATGAAACAAAGAAAGCTCCTGGAGTGATATCTAATATTTTTTTGCAGGCCATTATTTTTCACTTTCATATTAGCCCCATTATCATAACCTTGTCCCCTCATGTTCTCTGTGTCTATATTAATTTCATTAAAAAATTTCATCAAAATATCACTTAAACTACAATTTGTTGTATCGAAAATCAGGCAAAATCCTACGAAGTGCTCTCTAATTTCAAACTTTTTTGTTTCTGTATTCAACAGAGCAAAGCGAAATATTATACTTAATTGTTCAGTGTGACTCCTGTCTGAAGTACAATCTAATATTTAATTTACTTAAAAGTTGACAACTGTCTCGTCATCCGGCTGCAGCGCCTGTGACTCTCTTCAGGTTGCCAATTAGCTCGTCATCCAGCTGCAGCACCTGCGAATCTCTTAAGGTTGCCAACTGCCACGTCATCCGGCTGCAGCACCTGTGACTCTCTTCAGGTTGCCAATTAGCTCGTCATCCAGCTGCAGCACCTGCGAATCTCTTAAGGTTGCCAACTGCCACGTCATCCGGCTGCAGCGCCTGTGACTCTCTTAAGGTTGCCAACTGCCTTGTCATCCGGCTGCAGCTCCTGTGACTCTCTTCAGGTTGCCAATTAGCTCGTCATCCAGCTGCAGCACCTACGATTCTCTTAAGGTTGCCAACTGCCTCGTCATCTGGCTGCAGCACCTGTGACTCTCTTAAGGTTGCCAACTGCCTCGTCATCTGGCTGCAGCTCCTGTGACTCTCTTAAGGTTGCCAACTGCCTCGTCATCTGGCTGCAGCTCCTGTGATTGAGAAAAAATTTAAAAAAAGAATGTAGCCAATTATCTCTTCATCCAGGGTACTAGGATTCTTTTTATATGGGCGATTAACTCTTTTTCCCGTTTAAGCAACTATGATTCTCTTTAGATGGACAATTACCTCGGATTAAGGATTATTAAAATACCACTCGTTTTTTCTCAGGCGGTCACGCATCCAACATGCAACCGCTATCCCGGCCTTTCAACCGCTGTCTCGGGCTTCATCTCGGCTATCGGACAAGTTTCTATTGTGCTATGGCCGTTGCCGAAGATGAGGCTGTATCTATATAAATAAAATTGTAACCTCTGTCTGTACATTTGTTTTTTTTCGAGGTTTTACTTTTTTTGTGTGTTTTGCATCACAAGAAGGCGTTTGAACCGGTTTGCATAATTGTTGTCTGTCTGTCTGTCTGTATGTTTATTTTGTTACCGCATCACGCAAAAACGGCAGGTCGAATTTTTATGAAACTTGCAGCGTATCTTTAGACTGGTCCAGCTTAAAATATAGGCTATATGGTGTATCTCAAAAAAAATTTTAAGTGGGTGTTTGGGGGTGGCCCCGATTTGGTTTTGCGACGATAACTCTCCTGTGAATTAACTTAGGAAGTTCAAATTTGATATTTGTCACTTTCAATACAAGTATAAGATCAAGCTTATAGATGAGCAACATCAGACCAAGGGGAGGGGGGGAGGGGGGGGGAGGGGGGCACCCGCAATAGAAGTCGCTGATCTCAAAGTAACGGTTAAATACTTTCCCGTTTTTCCTGATTTACCTGATATACGTACCTGATTTTCCTGAATTTCCTGATTTTCCTCATTTTGCTGAATTTCCTGATTTCCTGAATTCCCTGGATTTCCTGAATTTCCTGATTTTCCTGAATTTTCTGATTTTTCTGAATTTCCTGATTTTCTTAAAGTTCCTGACTTTCCTGAGTTTCCTGATTTTCCTGAATTTCCTGATTTACCCGATTTTCCTGAATTTCCTGATTTTCCAGATTTCCTGAATTTAATGAATTTCCTGATTTTCCTGATAATATCCTAAATCTTTTTATCAAAGAATTTAGTAAGGAAAATAAGGAAGATAAGGAAAATCATGAAAATCAGGAAATTCAGGAAAATCAGAAAAATTAGGAAATTCAGGATAATCAAGAAATTTAGGATAATCAGGAAATTCAGGAAAATCAGGAAACTCAGGAAAATCAGAAAATTCAGGAAAATCAGGAAATTCAGGAAAATCAGCAAAAATCAGGAAAGTCAGAAAATTAAGGAAAATCAGGAAAATCAGAAAATTCAGGGAAATCAGGAAATTCGGGAAATTCAGGAAAATCAGGAAATTTTCCGAATTTCCTGATTTTTCTGATTTACATGGTTAACCTGAATTTCCTGATTTTCCTGATTTTCCCGAATTTCCGGGTTTTCCTGATTTTTCTGATTTACCTGACTTTCCTGAATTTTCTGATTTACCTGATTTTTCTGAATTTCCTGATTTATCTTATTAAATTGTTCGATAAAAAGATGTAGGAAATTATCAGAAAAATCAGGAAATTCAGAAAACTCTGGAAAATCAGGAAATTCGGAAAATCGGGAAAAGCAGGAAATCCAGGAATATTGGGAAATTCAGGATAATCAGGAAATTCTTGAAAATCAGAAAATTCAGGCAAACATGGAAATTCAGAAAATTCAGCAAAATCAGGAAATTCCGAAAATTCAGGGAAATTAGGAAATTCAGGAAAATCAGCATATTCAGGAAAATCAGGAAAGTCAGGAAAATCAGAAAATTCAGGAAAATCCAGAAACCCAGGGAATTCAGGAAACTCAGGAAATTCAGGAAAAAATAGGAAAATCAGGAATATCAGGAAAATCAGGAAATTCATGGAAATCCTGATTTTTCTGAATTTCCTGATTTTCCAGATTTCCCTGAATTTCCTGATTTTCCTGAATGTTCTGATTTCCTGAATTTCCTAATTTTGCTGATTTTCCTGAATTTCCTAATTTTCCTGAATTTTCTGATTTTCAAGAATTTCCTGATTATCCCGAATTTCCTCAAATTCCTGTTTTTCCTGAACTTCCTGATTTTAGTGAATTTTCTGATTTTGCTGAATTTTCTGATTTTGCTGGATTTCTTGAATTGTGGATTTTCCTTATTTTCTGATTTACCTGATTTTCCTTATTAAATTATTTGATAAAAAGATATAGGAAATTATCAGAAAAATCAGTAAAATCTGGAAAAATCGGGAAATTCAAGAAAATCGAGAAAATCAGGAAATTCAGGAAAATCAGGAAAATTGGGAAAGTCAGGATAGTAAAGAAATTCAGGAAAATCAGAATATTCAGGAAATTAAGCGTAAATTCAGCAAAATCGGGAAATTCAGAAAATTCAGGAAAATCAGGAAATTCAGGAAATTCAGGAAAATCAGAAAAATCAGTAAAATCAGGAAATTCAGGAACATCTGGTAAATCAGGAAATTCAGGAAAATCAGGAAATTCAGTAAAATCAGGAAATTCAGGAAAATCAGGATAATCAGGAGATTCACGAAAATCAGGAAAATCGGGAAATTCAGGGAAATCGGGAAAATCAGGAAATTCAGTAAAATCAAGAAAATTAGGAAATTCAGGATAATCAGGAAATTCAGGATAATCAGGAAATTCAGGAAAATGAGGAAATTGAGGAAAATAAGGAAATTCAGGAAAATCAGAAAATTCAGTAAAATCAGGAAATTCAGGAAAATACGGAAATTTAGGAAAATCAAAAAAATCAGGACATTCAGGAAAATCGGGAAAATCAGGATAATCAGGAAAATTTGGAAATTCAGGAAAATCAGGAATTACAGGAAAAGCAGGAAGTTCAGGAAATCAGGTAAATAAGAAAAATCAGGAATATCAGGACATTGAGAAAAATTAGGTAAATCCGGAAATTCAGGTAAATCAGTAAAATCAGAAAATTCAGGAAAATCAGCAAATTCAGGGATATCAGCAAATTCAGGAAAATCGGAAAAATCAGGAAAATCAGAAAATTCAACAAAATCAGAAAATTCAGGAAATGCATGCAAATCAGGTAATTTCCCTGAATTTCCTCATTTTTCTGAATTTTCTGATATTCCTGAATTTCCTGATTTTGCTGAATTTTCTGATTTTCCTAATTTTTCCGATTTTCCTGCATTTGCTGATTTTTCTGAATTTTCTGATTTTACTGATTTACCTGAATTTCCTGATTTTCCGGAATTTCCTGATTTACCTGATTTTCCTGAATTTCTGATTTACCTGATTTTCCTGAATTTCATGATTTTCCTGAATTTCATGAGTTTCCTGAATTTCATGATTTTCCTGAATTTCCTGATTTTCGTGAATTTTCTCATTTTCCTGATTTTTCCTTATTTTCTGCATCTGATATACAGTGGAAAAAGTCGGAAGGGCTACTTCCCTATCCGTAATTGGTCGGCGGGTACTGATTAAACGCGTATTTTCCCAAGAAGATGTGAAGCAAATTTGGTTCGATTGCGGAGGGCTTCCGGAAATAATTCATACGTGGTTTTTGTTTCTCTCTGCCCGTTGTATTCAACACGGCGCGGCGGCCGACGGAATTCTTAAATACCATGTATCATCTAGAATTCCTAACGGATTTGAAACAAATTTCTCTGGGCAACGCCTGGAGTTTCTGCTAGTCTTTAACATATTATTGCTAACATCATCACTATTTGCACTGCTAGCGGTACTACATCGGCAATTTCTTTTTTCCTGTATATCTAGTAACTTTAAACTTTTTAGTTAAACTAATATAACCGAATTTGTATTAAATCTGGCTAATTTTTATCTTCATTCGCACCTTTTTATGGCCACCCGAAGGAAGGCAGATGTTTGCTATACTATATTCAAAGAATTATTACATTGTGAATAAATTGTAATTATGTTTCATTGGTTGAATGTAGGATCCATTTTTAATTTATCTTATTTTTGATTGATTACTGGTTGTATTTTCTTATTGTGCATTGTTTCCTGAAGTGCCTTATATTTGCAGTAACAGATCGACAGGACTAAACAAAATAATAATATTAAGCATCTTCAGTTTTGGCAAATAAATAATCTAATGCATCTTCATCAAAAAACTTTTTCACTTTTGGTCTTCACTTCGTAAAATTTTCAGCAATATCCCGTTTTTTGCTATCTTTTTAGTTTTCGTTTTGCATTTATTAATTCGGTTAAGTCTATGAGTAGTGTTACAGTTATTTTATTACACGGATTTTATAGGAACAGTTATTTTTTAACAGTTTCATATCTTGAGCTGTTACAACACAACGGATATGTTATTTTCGGCACATACATAACCTCTCTAATATGTAGATACGTGTGTTGAGTTTTGGTTTTTCGTGACAGTATTAAGAACATTGAATGTATAACAGTTTATTTAAGGCCTTATTACTTATTATATTATAATGCTATTGAGGAAATAAGGTAGCGGTGATTGGAAAATGTATCTTTTTCTTATAATTCAATTACTTAGTTTTCTGCAAAATAATTTGATTAAAGCTAGCAATTATGGCAATTCTGATGATATACTGGGTTGTGGAGGATTTTTGAAAAGTGATATTGACTTAAATTTTTCACGAGTGGAAGTAAAATTGTAAGTATTTTAAGTAAGTTCAAGTGCTCGATTATAAAATATCCCGGTACATTTTTGTTATGCTTCAAATAATCTATAAGGTATCATTTTGTTAAAGTGAAATGAACAAATAAACATTTTGCTTTATAAAATTGCTAATGATTATAATGTGAATAAATTAAATGGAATCCAAATCTTTATTGTGGTTGTTTGATGCCATTTTTGCAGATATACCAAACAAGGAAGCCTAAAATATCAATCAGACTGTGCTCCAAACAATGGATATTATTTTTTGCCTTTGTATGACCATGGAGAATACGTATTGAAAGTAAGTGAGTTAGGTAAATATTTGAACTATTCTGTACCCAGATTCAGACCGATTTTATATTATAGATAGAGCCTCCTGTTGGTTGGAGTTTTGAGCCAAGAGAAGTAGAACTTAATATTGACGGCAAAAATGATCCATGCAGCCAGGCACAAGATATTAATTTCATCTTTAAGGGGTTTGCGGTCATTGGGAAGGTATGAGATGCTTTTGAAGTTAACTTAAGTTTTATAAATTCACGTTTTAAAAATTTACAAAATTTATAGCCAAGCACACTTTTAATTACGAAGTGAAATCGCATATTTCCGTTTTTTACACATTGTTTCTTCAAGCAACTTGATTCATTCTTAAAGTATATTATGCTAAATTCACAAAATTTTTAATCATATCGATATTGTGCATATTATTTAATGATTAAATTGTAATGAAACATTTGTAGTGGCTAAATTTGGCAGTACACCATTTTTCTTTATCACTTCAATTTCAGTTACTTGCTTAAAAACCTAATTTAATTAACCATACCTGTAATTTTTGCCAGGTGGGAAGTGAAGGAGCTGTTGGTGTTGGTGGTCCTGCTGGAGTACGGGTAGCCCTCATGACTTCAGATGGTAGTTCAGTTCTTCAGGAGAAAGAAACTGAGCAAGGTGGTGGTTTTCTTTTCTCACCCGTTGCTCCCGGCAACTATCTCCTCTCTGCTTCCCATCCAAAGTGGACTCTTTCTCGTTCACGTGCTCCAGTTTCTGTCATTGGTGACAATGGTGACAGTGGATCTTCTCTTGCTGTTGCAGGGTCAGTATACTATGCAGAATGACATTTGTAAAATATTCCCTTTTATGTCTTATGCCATCTTGTCAAGCAGGAATTCATACTCTTAATTAACCTTTGAGTACTCGCGGTAAAAATCATCACGTTAGTGCTCGCATTGGGTGGAATCGACCCTATGTATTTTGAAGCTTAAAAGGAATGATTAGATTTCCAGAATATAGTTTTAAATCATTAGGAATGCTAAAAATATTTCAATAGAAAAAGTAAACAAAAATTTAAATTATTTAAAATAATTTATTGAAGAATTTTTATGCAAATATTTATTTCAAGCCAAAAATTCTAATTGTCATCTTCATCTGAACTTTCAACCTCCTGAGATCTTGTTCTTCGAAACAATTTACACAGATGGTAGAACAATGCTCTTGGTAAATATATTTACTACAGTTTTGTCAAATTGTTATGGTTTTGCTGTCCTTTTCTGTCTCTCACATTTGGCGCACTTATCAATCCTGGTAGCGCGGAAGAGAGAGAAATTGCTTTTCGGGGACCCTTAGGGTACTTTCTGGAGTCCCCTGATAACTCCCCCTTTTTTCAGATCGCCTTGCCAGTCGGTATACCCTCAATCAAAGGAAATATAGCAAACATTCCCCTTCTATTCTCATTCACCTCCAAATTCCTTTGTTGCCAGTGCTTCCCACAAAATTTAACCCTCAAACACGTGGTACCATAAAATTTTATGATGGGTTATGACTCCACTGGGAAGCAGTTGGGAAAACTAAGGCAGAGACAGAAAAGAAAGTGGGTAAAAGATCGCTGCCCATTACTCTCGCCTGAAATTTTCTTGCTGCCATCACACGTGGATTGCTCGGGCTGGTGTGCCCTTGTGCATAGATTACATGCCTATAGATGCCCACTCCAATATAAGGTGACTTAGTGAGTTTCCTATCTGTGAGGATTATATCTAATCATTAGTAAAAATTGTATGGTAAAAATGCCGTATTTTCTCCTCAAAACTGAAAAGAATGGTTCATATATGAGAAACATTGCAAATAAAACCATGACTCGTGCATATGACCGTAGTAATTCATCAGTAGCATTACAAAATATAACAGAACATGAAAACATTTTCTTACATTTTTCTATTGAGTAAAGTGCAAAATAAATCAAGGGCACAACATGTTACGTGTGAGTTTCTATTATGCCTAGCGCCACTTATCAGAGTTATTTGCCATTTTTCATCATTAAATTTTCAGTGATGAGCCTGTGGACACGTGGCATGTTTAAAACATTGTAAAACTCAGCTACTAGGTGAATGAAGTTAGTTGCATTTCAAAATAAAAAGATATGGACATTTAAAGTTGATCTGGGTTGATTCGACCCAGATGCGAGTACTGAAGTTAATGAGTGAGCTCCTTTTTTGCTCTTATTTTAAGTTTTAATGAAATTTTATTTTGGTCTATAACTGACAGTCAAGCGTAGGTTTTCGTTGAGTTTTTTTATGCAGATGCTTGAAATTTTTCATTTCTATATAATGGTGGGATCATAGCAATTTTCATTTTTCAAATAAGAGTGTTGTATTTCTGTTAACTACGTTCAGGTATGAAGTGAAAGGTCGTGTCCTTGCTGGTGGCGAACCAGTTGCTGGTGTTGGCTTGACAATGCAACACTTGTCCCAACCATCTGAGCCACCAACTGTTGCCATCTCAGACACTAATGGTGTGTTTAATTTTGCAACTGTAACACCTGGTCGCCATCGTATTGTTCCACAACGTGGAGAGGATGATATCAGACTTGATATCAGACCAATGACGATGGATATAGAAGTTGGTCATGGAGATGTAGATCTTACTTCAACTTTTGAGGTTAGTACTTGTCGTGTTTTTGTAATTGGTGTGTAATAAAGTGTAATTATGAGATGACTATTGCATTCTATTTACAGAAAAGGTTTTAAACCAGTAGCTGAGAATAAAATCTGTATTTTGCTGAATACTGGGTCCTGAACCTGAGGAAATATTAGTTCGCTTCTAGGTTGATTCGAAGAAAATTATGTTGCTCTGGTTTTGTTCCAATTCAGTTCTTTATGAATATATTTTTAAGAACCCTGCATTTAATGTTTTCCCGGATTTAGTAAATCACTCCATTTAAGCAATGTATTATTTCCTTCCAAATAATGTTCCTTGATTTAGGGTTTACCATGGTTTAGTATAATAGATTTATAACCACTGCATTAAAAACCTACCTCAGAGTCACACGATTCCCATTGTCATTGTCATAGCATAAGAAAATGCTAATGTTATATTCTAAATATAATATAGATAGAAATAAAAAAATTGATATTTTAGTGTTCTAAGGAATTCTAGTTTCTAGTTGTCTGATTACCTCTAATGGTAGATCTTTATAAAAAGATTTCCGTCATTGTATCTCTGCACGCATATTTTATCTTTTTAGAGTCACATACACTGTTCATATTAATATTGCTAAAAAATTTGGTAGTTTTATCCCATAGTTATAAATTAACAAAACATTCTTCCACGTGACATTTTCATTTAATCCCTATTACAGCCACTCTCATTCTCTTTTCTGTGTTTTTAGGTGTTAGAGAGAATACCGTATTTGACCGAATATAGCCCCCCCCCCCCCCCGAATATAACCCCCCTACCCATTTTTCTCACACAAATCTAGAAAATATTTTAATACCCTGAAAGGACGATTATTTTTAGGACTTTAATGTCATGAAACATGTTGTATAATTTGAAGAAATATCAAACTTGCACTCATTTAATAAAAAAGTACCAATTAGCGAGTGATAAAACGCCATGCTAATTGGAATTTTAAGGTTTTCAGATTTGTTCCTCAGAATTCAGAGGGTATACTAACGAGAGAGATATTTGACAAGGAATTGAACAAAAATACATTTTTAGGGAGTAAAAATAAACTTTAAAAAGTCGAAATAACATACTAATTAATGCAGCAATATTAGCAAGTCGAAATAACATACCAATTTATGCAGCAATATAAATTCGCACTTTGCTCATATTTCGATCTATCTTTCGTTTGTGTAATTAACAATTCGAGCTTAGCCAGGCAATTAGTCCATTCTCGGGCAAGGTTAATTTTGTTGGTATTACCGTATTTGCTCGTGTAAGCTGCGCACCTTTTTTCCCAAAACACTGGTGGAAAAGAGGGGGTGCGTGTCTTACACGAATTCTTTTATTTGCCGCTCACCTTTTTTCCCAAAATGTCGTGTCGGTAAACAAATATACGTTAAGCTAGCACCCATGCCGCATCTATTATTCTATTTCTGAATTTCGGTGTATTTAGTCATTTTCATTCATTGTATAAAAATTTTAAATGAGTTTTAAGTTTATTAACGGGTGCTCCCCAAACTCAACGAAGTCTTCTGCTGCAATCGTCACGGAGGCCACGGCGCATGCGCGACCAGTTCGGGTTGGTGGGGGTTTTGTTCTCACGGCAGACGATGCCTACCATGTTCAGATACGGCGTGCTTCCTTTATTCTATGATACGTCTATGAAAGTCATAGCCACCGTGGTGATCATTGAATGATCGCTGATCATAATTTTAGTTTGCCAAAAAAATGACGACCGCTACGGTAGGGATCAGTGACCATATGGCTGGAAAATTACGTACAGCAGAATGATCGCTACCGGAGTGATTTCTGCGAACATGACCAATGTGACCACAAAAACAGTTACGTGTTTAACAAAAGAGGACTACCGAGATTTCTGCTAGTACCGATATAGAGAGATCACCCAATAAATTCGTCACGTAGGAATGTGAAGATGCTTAACTTGAGCGTAGCATTTTTTAGAAATAGGAATTGGTGATTTAAAAAACCCTTTTTCGGTTCAAATAAATTTTTTTCCCTAGAGCTGGCCCAAAAACCGGGGTGCGCGGAATACACGAGGTCTCGGCTTACACGAGCAAATACGGTAAAACTTGCAATTTGACAATAATGAGAGCGATCGGGTAATAGAAAAATCCTTCATATATGGTGACGTCAATCAGCCTTGCAAATAAATATTCGCAACCCGAGTAGTTTAGTCTTACAATGGATAGAAACACTTACTGACTCGAATGAAATTCATCATTATTGAAGCTTTGCACACTTGTTTGTACCCACCTAATTTTTAGTGCCTGAAAATAGCCCCCCCCCCCCAACTTTTGCACTTCGCTTTTGGCCAAAAACAGGGGGGCTATATTCGGTCATATACGGTAACTTGGAAATGGTCAGTTCAATTTTGATGAACCCATTGCCAGAAACTTGGCATGTCACCAAGCAGGTTTTAAGTGATAATGACATTGGGTGATATGCATAATAAAGAACAATTACTCTTTGCTCGCGTATTCTGAGTAATTACTCGCTTTTGTATGAATAAAGTCTCTGAGAGATTACTCACAGAGTAAGCAGTTGCTCCTTTAGGAAGTAATTGCTTACGGATCTCTTATTCAGGAGTAATCACTCCAATTTCATATGCATAAAAACATACTCTTGCTCACGTGGAGGAGCAATTGCTCCGTATTTTTGGAGTCACGTCAGTAGTATACTCCACTTTATAGAAGAATCACGATGGCAGAGTTTATGGTGATGGGTCGGTCAGAGAAGGTCTGTAAGGATCGCAGGAGTAGTGCTGAGAGAGATTTCAGGGCACTGTACAGATTTAACAGTCAAAATGTTGAATGGATGTCCCACCATTTCCTCGGGGAAATAGCTGAAACACGAGGCGGTGCGTTGTCAAGCAGTGAAAAAATTCGAGTTTTTCTGCGATATGTTGCTGACCCCGGTTTTCAAACTGGGGTTGCAGAAGATGTTGGCATACATCAGTCAACTGTGTCCTGGACAATCAGCGAGGTAATGGACAAAATACTGGTGAAATCGAATGATTGGATAAAGTTCCCTCATTCCACGGAAGAATTCAATGAAGCCAGACGTATTTGACAAGATAGATACACATTTCCGGGGTCTATCGGGTGATGATGGATGGAAGACCTCCGCTTCATCAAAGGGCGTGTTGCCTACCGACACAGCACCTATAATTATAAGTTGACCCTCATGTAATTCAACTAAAATAACATTTTCTAAAAGTGCATTGCATTGTATTCATATGTGTGTGTGTGTGTGTGTGTGTGTGTGTGTGTGTATATATATATATATTGCTAACTATAAGCTTTCGCTTACCTGGTATTTTATTTGCTGCAGCATTTCTTTCTCATTGCATTACTCGTACGAGTGACTCCTCCCAATTCTTCAACTTTATTTTCTTGTTTCCTGTTCTGTTTTTATCCGTTTTCGACTTTAACCTTGATTTAAAGTTGAATATTCTTTTCTGTATCTCCTTGCCGTAATCCTTCTCATACCGTTGTTTAATTTCTAAAAGGGCTTCACTTTTTTTCTTCAGAATATGAGGAACCTGTGATTTTTCAAAGATGACAGGATAATCTGTCAAAAATGGAAATGAACGCTTCTTGGGATTCTCCCACCGTTTCTTCCTCCGAGCTGCTTTCCATGCTGTGTCCACAGCAAATGTGGCTCACACTCTCTTTTCGTCCAAATATTGTATAATAATAATATTGTAACAAATACACAAGTAAATACACTTTGTGACGGCTCCAAGAAATAATTTTCATTTCAACTAAAATGTTTAAACGTACTTGGCACATGGAAAACTACAAAGTTGCGCTGGAAGTCGCCGTCGGGCTCTCGGCACGCCGTGTGCCATTGTCGTCATAGCTGTGACGTAGGAAGAGTAACTTCTCGATAAACTGGGAGTAATTACTCACCAACTACAGAAACGCTTTATGCATATGAAAATGAGAAATTGCTCAAAGAAGTGAGCATTCTCTCTATGATGTTGCTCTTGCTCATGAGTAGTTACTCCTGAATAATTACTCCTTTTTATCCATATCACCCATTGGTTTATTTCCAAAAAGGTTATTTTCTTTATTTGATCAACATGTGAATGAGTGTTGGGTATTTTCTGTTTATATTTTTAGAAAGTAATTAAAATCAAGATACAAGTTGGAGTCTTTAATGTGTTCACATTAAAATATTGAGAGAAGATATTTCCCAAATAAATAATTGTCATTTGGATTTCTCAGTTTAAAACAGTTATGTAAATTTTTACATAAAGGATTCATCAAAAATTTTTTAGGATTTTGACAAAAATATATGTTTATAATATTTATCAGTTATGTTTGCAGCATTGCACCACTTGCTGCTGTATTTTTCTTTGTATCTGGTGATGTATGTTCCCAATCAGCCAATGCAATTCTTTGAAATACTTAATAATTATTACCTGGAGTTGTGGCTCAAGTGCTGGCCTTCCACTTATTGGTCCTGGGTTCAAAACATGGCAGATGCAGGTTTTTTCAACCTGGACTTACCCTAACTTGTGCATTATGAGGAACAGCACTTGATCCTTCAGATGGATGTTTTTGAAAAGTACTAAGGAAGCACTCCTTAGTACTTTTCAAAAGAGTACACTAATGCCGACACCAGGTTTCCCTTCAGTGTAAATGTGTACATACATGGGTAAGAATTGATCTTCCATGTTGTGGATTGAGCAAAAGGTTTGACAACCTATTTGCTTAAAAATTCACTGTACTTTTAACTACCTAGTGGATGCTAGAACAGTCTACTAGCCAGGGGCATATTCTTCATATAAATGCATTTACCTGCTCTAAACCTACCTCAGAGAGACAGAAGATATTTTTGATGAACTGTCAAAAAATAATTCTGAAACCAACCAAAAATATTTTGCTGTTTTGAACACGTGCATGATGTATGTGCAGGGTGCATTGTTGTCAGATCATTTTCTATGCAGTGGTGGTGTCTCACAGATTTCCTAGCACAGAATTTTAGCGGTGTGTTTATTTTGATGTCATTCCCGTCTCTCAACCTAAGGACTTGACATTGAGGGGTGCGGGAGGGAGGGAGGCCAGTATCCCACGCTCTAGGTTACTCGCAGACTTTTAGCAGTCAAGTCCCTCCACTCTGTCCCTTCTCAAAGGGGCGGGGTGGAAGGAGTGAGGGATAGAGTAGGGATGGCTGATGCATTGCCTAATTCTGTGGCATTGCTCCATGGTATTGCCAAATTTTGGTACATATTAATATTAATAAGTGAAAATTTAAGAGAAGCAAAAGCATGAATACTTTCTTTAAATTTTGAACATCACAAGTGATCGGTTGGTTATCCCATTCCAAGTTAATTTATAGCTTGCAATATTTTGAGGGAAGAGAAAGAAGTTTAGATGCATTAAGAGATAAATTATTGTTGCATCAAGTCCACCTTAGAACAAGTGGTTCATATTCCAGCTCATTTAACAAGACAACTAGCTGTTTTATCCTCTTAAGGGTAAGAACATCAGTTTCTTCTAAGCCTCTACTTCAAAGAGTGAGGTGAATCATCTTGCTTCGTAGGTTTTTTCTGTGAATAATGTTATCTGATTTATTAGCTTATGAACAAAGGACTCTGGGCTGCTTATATGTCTCTTTCTTGCTCAGCAATCTGTAATAAAAAACCCCAAATCAAACCAAACCTTTTTAATGTGAATCATAATCTATATTATCTGAATTTCTGGTACTTGAAAATGAACTGTTTCATGGCAAATCCATGTTATCACAGGGCTTAGATATTTTTTGTCATGTGAAAACATGAGATGCCGATTTATTCAGTTACATTTATTTTCTTATTTCCAGGGTCAAAAAACAAGGGTGCAACTTATATGGGTATATTGAAATTGTTTGCCAGTATTTTGGCTTGATGCAGCCTCTCTCGTGTCTTTATTTATGCTCACAAAGGTACGAGGCTTTGGTGTCAGTGGGAGGGTGCTCTCTGCTCCTGATATTGGCGTGTCGGAGGTAGTGGTTCTTGTGGACGGAAAGAAAGCAGCTATAACTGATGCAGTAGGAAATTACAGGCTGGAAGATGTGCAAGCTGGAGTTCGGACTCTAACCTTCCAATCGTGTTAGTGGCTTGAGTTAATATTTTACTTAACTACCTATATGTTAAATGGTTTTTTCAGAATCAAGAATTGACCTTATTTAGCATTAAATTTTTTTATAATGAATGCAGTTTGTTGAGACAGTATCCCAATATCTTTTCTTTTATATCCAGCTGATTTTCACTTCCCTGATGTGGTAGCAAGAATTGCCCCGGACTCGCCACGTCTGCCATTAGTGTATGCAGATAAGTTCCGAGTATGTGGTCGAATATCGGGGGATGGACTACCATCAGGAGCATCAGCCTCTGGGCGCAGAGTTTTTGTGGAACGAGGAGTCGATGGCGGTAAATGGGAACCAAAAGGATACGTCACAACTGACTCTGAAGGCCGCTTTTGCAAACTTCTGGCACCAGGATCATATCGAGCACATGCACACTCCTCGCAGGAGGAGCAATTTATGTTGGGTTTGAGGTTTGTTCTATATACTTATTTATATAGCCTAAAAGCCCATTTTAACAGTACCCTTTTTAGTGGCATAATTGCTGTAATGGCATCTTTGGTTTAGTAAGGTTCCTCACTTGACTGCTAGGTGTTGCCATAGTCATCACTGATATTGCATATGGCTGAACTCATACTACGTGTAGTTATGGGCACAACCAATTGTTTTTAAAATCAATTGTTAACCAGTCTTTAAAATATAAGTACTCATTAACCGTACAAAGTGTGAATATTTAAATACAAAATAAAAGGTAAATTAAACGGTAAGGAAAGAAAAGAAAGGAAAAAAACAAAAAATTACACACAGGTTTATGGGGAAAAATACCCTCGCTGGTGGACTGGTGTCAAATGTACAAGCAAACATTCCTTCCCAAAGGAAAAAACCTGTCAGGAGAACACTCACTCACACACGTACTCAAACAACAAACGGAAACCTAGAACTCATTCACTCCTAAGGAAACTAAGGTTTTTAGAATACTCATTCACACACACATTCACGAAAAAACGGGAATCTCTAAATATTCACAGGGACACTGATACGTATTTCGGACACAATGCACCCATCATCAGAGGGTGATGTGGAATGAACGTCTGGCGTCTGGTTCGGAAATGTTATTGGAGAAGTGTTTGTGTGAAGGAGAAAGGAGGGGGAAGCGTTGACCGTTAAACTATAGAGAGGAGAATGGGGAAGAGGTCCGAAATCGTTATTCATAATGGTTCCTTTGTATTTTTCAATGAGCATACTTTCATAGGCGTCCATTTTGTAATCGTTATGTACCTATTTTAACAGTGATAAATTTTCAATGTTGATGGGATGGTTATATTCTTGTATGTGAGATGCTACACTAGAATTAATAAACGTACTGTATTTAAAATGTGCAATGTGTTCCCTAAAACGAGTTTCCAATTTGCGTTTTGTCTACCCAATGTAAATTTTGTCATAACCACGCAAGAAATTTTATAAATACCTGATTTCTGTAAAGGTGGTATGGGGTCTTTTGGATTGTGAAGGAGGTTGGTGAGTTTATTTTGGTTAACTTGTACCGTTATAAAACCGTTTGGAAAAAATATTGCGAAGTTTGTTTGTGGTTCTTGGGACAAAAGGAATTTTAACCAGTAGTCGACAAAAAAGTCAGTTTTTTAGAAAAAAGTTTCCATTCATTTTGTGGAAGGCAAAGCAAAACACCTTTCAATCAACTGCTGCTGCATAATTTTTCTAATGAGATGCTATATTGATCATAAATTCTTTTAAAATTGTGACCACACTAGTTATTAATAAATAATTGAATGGAAAGTAGATGAAAAGTATGCAAAGGCCTGCTTTTTCATTCTGCAAAATTTTAACTACTGTTATTCAATTGTTGATAATGACAGATTGTTAATTTATTGCGCAATCAAAAACTTTTCAAATCATATGAGGCACCAGCAGCATTATTTGCTGCAAAGTTTAAGCTGTGGGTTGCACATGCAGCAAAAAATTCATGGTCAACAATTTGTTTTTGCAAATTATTTTTGTCGTCACATATTACAGACATTTTCCTGGATTAGTCCAAGTTTTTGTATATGTGAGTCTCAAGGAACCTGGGAACTGTAGAGTTGTTTATCGAGGTGGAGACAAATCAAAAATTGACGTTTATTTATGAATCATCTATTCCATAAGCAGCAAACTGAGTAAAATGAATAAACCTGATGGCAAAATAAAAATTTTAAATTATCGAGCTGTAATAATTGATTATGCAATAAATACCTACCTTAGTGCACCAGCAATTCATCCATTATACGAAAGACATTGAAAGTGTGAAGCAGGAATGTCTAGAGCAGTGGTTCTCAAACTTTTTTCAAACACGGCACCCTTTCAAAGTAAAACAATTTCGTTACACTCGTTTGCAACAAGGTTTTTTCATATTTTTAAATACGGTATTTCAAACTTTAGATGCAACAATTTGTTGGTACTATGCCCAGAGGCGTGCGCAGAAATTTTTTCAGGGAGGGGCAAAATGCTCACTCATTAGCATTGGTTGCTCACCTCGCAGGGGCTACTTACACAAATATAGCAAAAAAACATTTTTAAATTGAATCTTTTAAGCAGAGCCTGCTTATCGTTTTAGGGGAATAGTATTGCACACCACAGATAAAATGTTGGTTTCTAAAATCCTCCATAAAGTATTACCTCTAATGTTATTAGCAATGCTTTTTTTCTAGAAAAATAGGTGGGTATACTGTGTTTTCTAAAAAAGGGGTGTGTATTTATAGCATTGTGTTTTCAACTTCAAAAGGAATTTGTGGTTAGGCAACATGTTAAAGGTCATTTTTGTTCGTTTTGGAACTTACTTTTTACATAGTAAATTTTTATGAGAGGTGGAGAAATTTGGAAAAAATAAAATATTGAATGTATTAATTCTATTTCTATTTATTAATTAGGAAAGTTAAACAAAAGTTTTAAGTAATTAATGATGTGAATATTAAAAAAAACATATTTGTAAAAGTTTTATAGTAAACTCCAAATCTGACTCTTGCCTTCAGGAGGTTCAATGTCTCGATTTCTCTCTTTGCTATTTGCGTCTATTGCTGAATGATGTCCAAAAAGCAACCAAGTTTCGACTAATTTTGTTGGATCAAACAGTCTTAGAGGAGGCCCAACAATCTTGATGAACATCACTGCTGATGTTGTTTTAGTGGACAATGAAGATCTTAAAGGGGTTACAATAAGGTTCATCTGTGAAAAACCCCTTTCACATTCACTTGAAGATATCGGAATCATATCGAGATTGTGTATTAATTGAAATAATCCGTCTGGAATTCTTTTTTCCTCTAGGTATTCTCGGAAACTCTGTATCATCTCCATTTCATTCAAACGAAGTCTTCTAGACAAATTTCTTATTTCTGCCTCCCCAAACGTCAAATGATTTTGAACTTCTTTTGGCCACTGTTTCATATCTAGCACTTGGGCCCATTTAGGTAAATCAGCTTCTTCATCATCTAGTAATCTCTTTTCTATAGATATTTTCAGATTTTCATAAAATGAAATAGGACAGATTGGTGGGTCCTCTTTTTTTATCTTTTTTTGTATATAGGAACCCCCTGGAAAATGAGACATCTGGCGGCAGTGGTGGCTTTTTCATAATATGGTCCAGGATATATTTGCCTCTCTTCAAATACTTGAGCAAGACGTTTAATCATTTTATTTGCACAATACAAGTTTATGTTGCGTTCTTGCAATTTCAGACTTAGCTCAGAAAGCTCTTGAAGTGCATCACACATCAATCCTAGATCTAAAATAAACCACTGTTGTAATTTTCTCCACCAATCCTTCATACATACATCTGTCTTTTTTGTCTTTGGACGAATCATCCTTAGCAGTTGTAAAATGATGCACCAATGCTTTGTAATCCTGCCAAACTGCAGAAACTGAACGAAAACTGGATACTACCCAACGAGTGCTTAGTATTCGTCCAATTTTCAAAAGTTGCATTTCCAGTGAATTAGCACAGGCTTGCAATTCCCGACTATTTTTTGGTGATGCATGGTAGAGGACATATACCTAACTTGTCAATAAATGCCTTGAACCTGTTAATTCCAGAAATTGTCTTGACAGCATCGTAGACGGCTAATTCCAGTCTATGATTGGCACAGTGCCATACAATTATTGATGGAAGTTTTTCTTTCAATAACTTCTTAACTCCACCACGAGATCCAAGTATTACTGCTGCACCATCACAAGCAACAGAAACTAAATAATCATTCAGGTATTCTTCTGTCAATCCGATAGATTGAAGATGACAAATCAAAACGGAGAAAATCCCAGTCGCTGTTACATCATCTAATTCTATCAACTCAATAAATAAATTAACTGGTGCAGTCATTTCACAACCAGAAATCATTACACGGATATACAAGATTAATGTAGACTTTTGATTAAGGGATGTTGCTTCATCAATGATTAATGATATTTTTGGTTTGGAAGTTATGATTTTGCTGACCAAGTTTGTTCTCATTTCCTTGCTAATGTGATTGATAATGTTGATTTGCAGAGTGAAGTATTCATCCCATATGAATAATATTAAGTTCTTGCAAGTCAATTTTTATTTCAAAATTATTGAATGATTGATTACTTTTTGCAGCTTTGTAGGCTGTGCGAAATATTTTGACAGTAACCTCTTTTTGGCATGAAAGGGATTTCAGGCAAACCTTCTCTAGCATTTCTTTACTTGCCTCTTCCAATATCTTCATGGCAGTTTTGTGACCAGCACTTTCTTTGTGTTTAAATATCTTGGTCTGTAGAGATGTTAACTCCTGTTCTCGAGTTGTACTAAAATGGGTAACTTCATTATTGGCCCATTCCTTTGATATCTTCATACCCATTTTTGCCTCAATTCCAAGCGTTTGAACTTTACGGCAAGCACCACAACCAAGTTTTCTGTTTTTTGTACATAACCAAACGTTTTTTTCACAGAAATCATTCTTTTGCTCTAAAGTCCAATAACAAGGCCACGTATTTTCCAGTTGTTCATTTGCCTTAGTAGAAAATGACGATGTCAAAACTGCAATCGATTCAGACATATCAATTATTTCTTCTGTATCGTCAGTTCTCTTCCTTTTCAATATGGGCATTAAAAAATCCATTATTTTATTCATTTTATAAAGAAATAAAGTGTCCCAAAAAAAGTCAAGATAATACAATTTCTTTCACAATAATGCTCCACTAATAACCGAATACAGTTTTACCCACCTTTTTTTATGCGCAACTAGTGAAGCCGGGATGCGAATGTCGAAAGTCTACTGCGACATTCGCAGCTGGGTCACATTAGAAGTTAGAGTAAAGACAGCTGACAGCATGCACCATAGAGAAGATATTGTCACAATATTCACACACGATCAGAACACATATGCTCGCACACTGTACTCTCTCGCTCACTCTGTGTTCCGCCGATTTTTCCCGCTACCCTGCGTGTCCCTTTGCAAGGATTCCTAATGGTCAGTGCCCTCCCAACCCTGCTGCCATCTAGAATACCACGACAATATCTATGGCATGCCTTGTTTCTTTTCGCGGGAAATCTTTTTCCATTCATGCAACACAGATTGAAACATAGACAAATAAATATTAATTTACAAGAATACGTAACAGGAACTAAAAACTCGCAATTTTCGAAAAATACTTTTTTTTTTTATATATTAACACGAAATTTGTTAGTTTCTTAAAATTTAGGATAAAACCAAAAGAATATTTAAAAGAAAAGGTGGGGATACACCGTATCCCCGCGTACCCCCAGAAAAAAAGCACTGGTTATTAGCAACGTGAGTTAGTTGCCGCGATAGATATCGAAAGATTCCAAATTACTCAGCGATGTACGTTTTTTCGTTATAGATAAAAGTAGATTGCGTACATTGGATCAGAACTATTCGTGTTCGTTCTGCCTATTGGAGGTCCATTAGCGGACAGGAACATGTGAAATCCTTTATACAGGGAATTTCGCAGAGCAGAGCTAGGGAACTATTCAGTGTTGAATCCAGACGTTCTTACCTGGGGGGGAAACTGCATGGGTCGGGGGGGTATATAATATATCGCTAGAAAATTAGTAGGAGTTGTCTTTTTGTAATTGTTTAAATAATTAAGTAAAATAAAATGCAATTTATTTATTGCAGATTAACAAATAATTTGTAATATAATTTTATACATCACCATTTAATAACAAAATTAACTAAATTTAATATTTGGAATAATCATAGAAAATTTGATTAGATATGTAACAAACGCTTTAATAAACCTTAGTCTTGATAAGTAATCTACTATAAGAAAACGCTTGATGTCTTTGTCGCGGCCTGACCGGACGGTCTCATCAGTTAGTTATGCAAACTGGCTGGTAGATGGCAGCACTTGCCAGTACAATTAGTGCTGCCCCTCCACTGTAACTAATTGCGGCCGCACCTATATTCATTTACGTAAATTGGATGGATGGTAAATACATAATATAATAATAACAATACAATTTATTTCAGCGTTGGCATATACATTTGCATGGTTTCGTCACTTACGTACATATTAACGGGGAGCCCAACTTAAAAATATAAATACGAAACAAATACCATTTAAATCATGTTTTAAAATTCAAGAACATTAAAAGAAACCAATTAACATTTAAATGATTTGTTATAGATAACAATAGAAAAAACAATCACATTTTAATTTCTGGTGGCCAATATTTAGCAATTTCTTCTAAAATTAATTGTTATTTTAATACGAGAACTAAATTAGATTAATATTTTGAACAAGTGACGCAGTGAATTTTGAAAGATTTTATTTGAATAATACTTTTGTTGAACTTTATTATGTCTTCTGAACTAAAATTAAGAATTCGTGTCTGCGGTTCCATGGGTAAAATGTAAACACTACCGATACACTCACGTAATTAATTACGTTAGAAAAGTAAAACATTTTACTACATTATTTAAAATCGATTCGTTCGAATATCTCAATCTATTATTCAATTAATTACGATGGAAAACACAATTAAGATCAATAATTTTATATCTATTTAGAGTAATAATAGGTATTCTTATTTAGGTCCTCCTGTTATTATGTTGACATACAAACTCATATTCCGCGTAATCAATATTTACTCATCACTACGACACGGTATTTTGTGATTGTTGGTTGTTTATTTAGCAACTGAATAGAAAGCGTCAGTCGCCATCATCAGAGACATTGAGCTTTAGGAGATTATTCGTTGGTTGGTTTTGGTTAGTTTGTTGTTTTCATTTGCTTTCGTTTCGTGTCCATTTTTTGTGTTCTTTGTTTGTTTTCTTTGTTTTCGTTCTTAGTCGTTCATTTTGTAGTCTATGTTTATATTCTTTGGTTGTGCTCTTGATTTTTGTTCCTTGATTACCTATTTGTCGGTTTACACCTTTTATGCCGGCTATTGGTTACAGTTTAATTCATTTCTTTTTTCTAGGTGGTTTTTACATTGAACCTTTTCTACCGGGTATTGGTAAGCGTTTAATTCATTTCTTTTTTCGTGGTGGTTTTTGTAGTTTTCGTATTGGTTCGTTTCGTGTTCTTTCCACTTTATTTCAAGACTCCTAATGTAGTTTACAGAAAGGAGAGGAGAAGTTTTAGTATGTATCATTTTCTCAAGCTGTCTTCTAAGCGGGAAAAAGTATAACTATTTGCAGTCCGAAATGCACCCGGGCGAAGCCGGGTACGAAAAGCTAGTGAGATATAGTTTTAAGGTGTTTAATAGTGGAATTAATAAGTCTGGGTAAAGCGGATGAACATAAATCTTCTTTTTGTAAAATCTTACTTAGATTTGAAACAGCGAGTAGTGCTTCATGTAAAACACAGAGGTTTATTAAAAAACTGGATTTTTCCATTTCTAATAAAATGCCTCCTGCTAAAGAAGCAAGGTCCGCACCATCCTATGTATCTGTTCATCATTATGGAACCATAACAAAGCCTGACAGCGTCAATAGATCTAAAATTACTTAGCCAGCGAGTTTCTATGGTTTCTGGAATTTTTAACAGTGGTTCCTCAAGAATGGATTGAATATTGTGTAACATTCTTTTCTGTCTAGATGGTCTATGAAACAGTTTGTAAATATCTTTAACAACATGCAGCACTCGTTTAATCGCTGGATATTTGTTTCTAGCACTTGTCAGAGCTAAGGATAATACGTGCGCTCTGCATTTTTTGTAAGCAGTTATTTCGCTATAATGTTAAATGTAACGAAAAACGAAATGTAGATTTTATCGTAACGAAAAACGAAATTGCTTTTTTGGCCGTAACGAAAAACGTAACGAATCAATTTTTTTTTCGTTTGCCAGCACTGATTAAGACTGCATGGGACACTATCTCACCAGCAGCAATAGTCCATGGATTTAAGAAGTATTGTGTTTCTAACAGTTTGAATGGATCAGAAGATGACATTCTGTGGGAGTAGGAAGATGATGCAGCTATTGGAGCTTCCTCCAGTAGTGAAAGTGAAAATAACAATTAAAACGTGCTAATGAGAAATAATTTGCATGAGAGATTCTAATGTTCCAAAATATTCAATTGAAAATTCCAATCAAAATTGCTTATTTCAATTGGTTCAATGTTCATTAGTCAATGGTATAATAAACCTCTGTCATTGTGTGCATAATAAATTTTTTCCTTTTATTAGGAGTTCAAAATGGGGGGTCGTCTTATAATCAGAGTTGTCTTATATTCAAGTACAGTAGAACCTCATAAATCCGGCACTCGAAAATCCAGAATTATCAAAAATCCAGCAGTTTTTGAAAATGCACTTTTAAAAATTTTTCCATGGGTAGCCTAATCCACTATGGAATGATAAACGCACTGCTTCACATCAAAATTCGCGAATTCTAGAACCAATTTGACGGCAGCAGTTACATTGTATGTGTGAGTGAGTCCAATTGTCAGCTGACCAATACATGTTGGTACGTGTTAGGGAATAGTTTTCACAGTCACATTGTATAACTTGTATACAGTCGCGTGTTCAGATTCATAGCGATCGCATGTGTCTTTCATTAGTGTGATATTGCTCAAGTTCATATTGGAATGTCTTCAAAAAAAGCTGAAAACCCCTCCAGTAGTATTATGAAGCATAAACATAAATCTCTTTCTATTGAACAATAAGTAGATTTATTAAGAAAACTTGAAAAATGTGCTTCAGTTAAGAGACTTTGTGAAGAATATAGCATAGGCATTTCTACTGTGTATGATTTGAAGAAACGAAAAAGTGAGTTGCTGACATTTTATGCAGACAGTGACACTTCTAAGGCCGAAAAACATTATACACTTCCAGGGTCAACGATATCGATAGAGTATTGTTTGAATGGTTTCGACAAAGAAGAAGTGAAAGTCTACCGGTATCAGGCCTATTGCTAATACAGCAAGCAAAGAAATTCCACGACGATTTGAAAATCAATAAAGCTTTCCATTATTCGCAAGGTTGGCTTCATCGCTTCAAGCTTCGCCATGGAGTACGAAAATTAGCAGTGTCTGGCAAAAAACTTAGTGCCGATTCGGATGCTGCCGAAACATTTGTAGAGGAGTTTACGAAGTTAATTTCGGATGAAAATCTTACTGCAGAGCAAATATATAACGCGGATGAGACAGGATTATTTTGGCGATGTCTTCCTCGGAGCATGCAGCCGCCGATGAGGATATGGCATTTGGAGTGAAGGAGTCAAAGGAGAGGCTGACGGTTCTTGCGTGCGCAAATGCAGCAGGTACGCACAAACTAGAGCTAACTGTAATTGCTAAAAGTGCACACCCTCTTGCTTTAAAGAGTGTAAGGAATTTTCCTGTCAACTACCGTGCTAATAAACGTGCATGGATAACTTCTCAATTAATGTTGGATTGGTTTTTGAATTATTTTGCACCGGAGGCACGTGCTCATTGTAAATCTAAGGGACTAGGTGATGATTGTAAAATAATTCTGACATTAGATAACTGTCCTGCCCATCCTGATGCATCACTTTTGGTATTGGGTAACGTGAGTGTGGTTTATTTATCTCCAAATTGTACATCTATTATTCAACCTATGGATCAGGGAATATTATGCTCACTAAAATGCTATTACAGACAGCAATTTATGCAGAAATTGCTTGTTGCTTGCAATAGAGGCCAAGGTGTTGACGGATTTAAAAAGGAATTTAACATTAAGGACTCGTTTTGGACTCTAGCTAAAGCGTGGACTGATGTAACGGCTGCAACACTGAAAAATGCCTGGCATAATTTGTGGCCTGCAAGCATGTTTGAAGGATGTGATGAATCACCACCAGATTTTCTAGATTTCAGTGTTAGTGACAAAAAGAGACTGGCGTCTGAAATTATGGAATTTGCTAAGGGATCGACGAATAACGCTTTCACGAAGGGTCTGGAAGAAGACGTTGAAAACTGGATGGAAATCGACTATGAAGTGCCTGTAGTGAATCAGCTAACTGGCAGAGAAATAGTTAAAATGGATTTGGAACCCGAACGTGAGAATTATGAAAAAAGTGAAAGTGACGATGATGACAATGCAGCTGCAAACAAGCCTTCAATAGACCGTTGCATAGAATTAGTCACTGATACAATATCGGCTTTAGAGCAGCGGTCATGCATCGAATCACAGGATATGATGAATTTGTACCTAATTAAAGATAAACTTATTAAGGAAAGATCACTATGTATGAAGCAATCTGTGTTATATGTTCAAGACAATTTCGCAGAAAAACCTTCAAAATGCTTCCAACACTGAAATGAAATGAAACTTTCATTCCCGCAACTAAAGACGCTGTCTCGACCTTATCGTCTAGCCATCGAGAGTAAAAACAAGACGTGTAAATTGGTAAGTGTGCATTAAATTTGCTATGACCTTATTCCAAATTCGTCCACTTCTTAATTATTCTTTCTTTTATAAGTTTTGGCGTAAATTTTGGATTTTAATGTTATGTATTTTATTTTTTTTACGTATAGGCCATGATATGGTATGAAGGTGCAGTGGTGTAGCCAAGGGTGGCAAGAGGGCAAGGCATCTATTATGATTTATTTAATATTTTGCATGTTTATTTACATACATTTTGTGTATTTCATATTTTAAAATATTCTGGCGTGATTTCTGATTAAATTTTGAAATACATTATATAGATTACAAAAAGCTTTCTTTTGTTTTATCCAGCATTAGGCCGATTTGCCCCTGGATACTTAGGCAATGTGCAACATTTTCAAAAAACTGGAATTTTCTAAAATCTGGCTCGTGCTAGGTCCCGAGGGTGCCGGATTTATGAGGTTCTACTGTATATACGGTATTTCTTACAATCAACATTCGGAGATACAATTTCAATAGAAGGAGTATGGGAGTGTTACTGCACTTAAAACATTTACTTGCAGCCACACTTAGCAGATTTTCGCCCGCAAATAAAACAAATGTTTTAAGATAGTACAAGGCCTGGTGCAGTTACACCATTTGCACCGTGATCTGTCAGCTCTGCTTGTGCCAGTGTAAACTTTAAAATGCCATATGTAAAATTTTTGGGAAACGTAGGGGGGGTCCATGACTATGCCATAATCAATCAATTAGAGGAAAAATTATTACCCTAATTACACAACCAAGTAATTTACTTTTTTACTGAACAAAGTTTTTCCTGGTACCTCTTTAAATCATTGACCGAGGAAATTTTTATTTACATTTCAGATTTACTCCAGATCCAGCAACTTTTGAAGTTATTGATCGACCCGTGCCTCATGGTCCATCATTCTCTCGAGTACGGTGCAGCCTTTCTGGTCGCCTTTTCTGTCTTCCTCCAACCCCATGTCCTGACATCCTTGTCTCTCTTGGTCCCATCCATGGCCATCCATCACCCCGAGAGATGCCTTTGCCAGTAATGGCGAGACGAGGTACCTATACCTTTGAGGGCCTTGCTCCAGGAGAATATGAGGTGATGGTGGGCGTGGGTGGTCATAGGTGCTGGGAGAAAGATACCCACGTGGTGAGGTTGGACTCTGCTCGAACTTGGGCACCTCCTTTCCGTCAGACTGGATTTTCCGCTACTGTTGTCTCTTCGCATGCTACTGAGATCACGTTTTCTCCCGTTGGAGGTGCTTCTCTAGGCATAATGAAGGTACCAGCAGGGACATCGAGGCTTTGTCTTCCAGGTCCAGGACCATATCAGTTAGAGCCAGTTGGCACTAGTTGCCATGGGTTTGATCCAAGTCGTGTCCGATGGGAAGCAGGTTCAACTGTTAATCTCAAAGCTACATCTCATACTGTTGGAGGATTTGTTTTATCTGGAGATGTGGTAGATGACTTGTTTGTTGAAATAGAGCCAGGCACTGCAGATGGCAAGGTTAGTTGTTGAAGTAAGGATTTATAGTATATTTGGGTATTAATGCAGTATCTGTATGCTATATCATTAAATTTAAGACCATACTTTTAAATTATCAATTTGACTCATTGCAGACGAGACTCGGACCATTGGTTCCTTCACGGGAAATAGGTCCCTTAGGAACACAGCAGTTCAGTTATGCCTTTAACCTAAGGGCCAATGAGGGTGTAGTTATGACTATACGTCCATGGGCCAGAGAGTTATTATTTGAACCAACGGTACGTTTGGTGGAGGTAGGTACAGATTGCAGGGCTGGTGCTGCCACCTTTCTAGCACGGAAAGGTGTTGTTTTGTCTGGAGGCACATCTCCATCTGTTGCTGGGGTCACTATCACAGTTGTTCAGGTAATATTTAGAGTAAAATTAATTCTCTATTATTTCATATTTTTTATGGAGGCATTTCAAATTTATAATCAGGCAAGCCAACTGATCTCCATAAAAATTCTTCCTTTTTAAGAAATCTAATGGTGAGGTTGCAGCCACTGTTGAGACAGATGCCGAAGGTGTATTCTCAGTAGGTCCCCTTGGAGGTGATGGACCCTTCTCTGTATTGGCCGTGAAGGAAGGTTATGTACTCACTCCAATCTCAGGGAAAGACCATTGGTTTGATGCTCGTCGATTGGCTGAGGTATTGGTGGAAGTAGTAGAGGAGGTTGTTTTAGGTGAGTAGACTAGTCTCTTCTTTTGGTTAGCTTGGTGCTGAAAGAATTTATTGAGTCATTTCGCTTTATTTTTTCATGTGCTCTTTGTTTCTAGAAATGGTTCTTGTCACAAGAGAATTTTTTTATGAAATGAAACATTGCTAAGTACAGTGAAATCCTGTTATAACACAGAGGTCTAGTGAAAGGAGCACCATTTTTAAAGACAGCCACGATAAAATGTATTTAAATGCAACAACTATTTTTAGCATATCTCTATTTTTATATGGTATTACACTATAAAATTATGCAAAAATCTTCTAAAACTGAATGCTGCATTCCACATAAAATATCTTTCAGATTCAGAGCAAAATTCTGTAGATGGTTGATTTTTTAGTCATTATGGAATTAATTACTTTGCCATTTAAGTGTATTACTGAATTTATAAAGAATTTAAGTATACAATTCTAAATAAAACTCACTTTTTCATATTGCATCAAATGAAGCTTCAATTTTTAGTCGCATTTCGCTTCCAGCATAAGTGCCTATTATCATCGGTCTGTCTGTCAGTCCGTATGTTTGTTCTCAGCTTCTACCGATCAGATTTTCATGAAATTTGATATTAAGGATGTATGTACAATCAAATATAATAAGAAAATTGCAAAAATGAATCACGTATGCCAGTCAGGGGTACCACTTTACTGGGGACAAAAAATTAAATTTTCGTCATATCTCGTAAAGTATTGCTCATATCAAAATATTTTTCAAATAAATGTTGTAGAACTAGTAAAGAAGAGTATTTCCTTTCCTATACATTTTTATCATTGGAGTAGCCGTTATTGAGAAAATCAAACAAAAATGTCTTAATTGGAGTTGAATGGTTACTTCTTCATTGTGGCTAACATAAACAATCTCACAAACAAACATTTAATTTCCTTACATGTGCATATAATATTTTTAAATAGGAAGAAAATGGATTACTTATAATGAAGAAAAGAACTTTAAAATGCAATTTCCCTTACGTACATGTATATAATTTATTTCTAATACTCCATTGCATGAAACGCGCCCATTTGTGATACGTTGTACACTTTCCTAACTTGTTTAATCATTACCTTCAAAATGTTTTCTTTTGATGTGACAGATGGTAGCACTTCCATTTTGTTGCCAATTCTTGAGTCTTATCATGTTACATTGGTGAACTGGTGTTATTATGGAAGCATTACTACTATTATTTTTTCTGTAGGTGAAGAAACAAGTGTGGTACCACTCTCTGGTGTTCTGCTATCTCTTTCTGGGGGAGAGCGTTATAGAAGAAACAGTGCTACAGGGACAGATGGGAGGTTAACTTTTGGATCCCTAAGCCCTTCAGAATACTTCCTTCGCCCCATGATGAAAGAATACACTTTTGAGCCTCCATCAGAAATGGTTAAGGTGGCAGAGGGAGCTACTGTGGAGGTCCGCATTATGTAAGCTGATTTATTTCCATTCCTCTGAGAAAAAGTTAATTGATGGCTTGTAAGTACAGTAAAATCCTATGTTTACAGTATAGGATTGAAATATTTCTGGGATTTAGCTTTTTTGTCCCATTTTTTTTACTTTCTCCATATGCAATATGGGAGGGAGTATAGTTTTCGTGAAAAATCAAATTTGAGATTTCAACAGAAATACACATTCTGAAGTCTCCTGAGTACATCTTCACTGTTTTCTCATTGATGATGTATGTGATAGGATTTGGTGAGCTCTCTAACTCAAAAACTAATAATCAGGTCAGCACAAAACTTTATATTTAAGATTTTCATTAGTAATTCTGTCTGAAAAGGTTTTGACTGAAACTGGTCAACCAGAAGTGGAGGTATAATGTTGTCATTTTTGTTTTTTACAAATATCTCCCTTAGCACTTAATTTATGTAAATAAATGTCATTATTGTAAAAGTTGTGGAAAATGCAATTTTCTATGAGTTTTGTTTAAAACATTTTTATAGAGCAGATTGTTTAATCCTTCAAGCATGCAGGATGTTTACTTAAGTCGCGTGTTTGAGGTCAGATGATGTTTTTAAAAATTTGCGAAAATGCGCGATTTCGATTCCTGAAAATTGAAAAATTTGTAACTTTTTCATTTTTATTGGATTTTTGTAAAATTTTTTGAATATTTTGGTAGATCATAACATTTATAAACAATTTCTTTTACATTATCTTACATTAAGCACAATCTTTACAGGATAGAAGAGAAATACGTAAATCATCCCAATCGCCAACCACTTAGCGCACACCCGTGCTTTCATATATCTTTTCTGTGTTACGAAAACTATAAACAGCATTGATACAGTCTTTTATAAAATAATATTTCAGCTTTTATTAACATTTCATTCACTGGATGTACCTACCTAAACCAAATAGGAAAAAAGTTTCTCGTAGGTCAACTTTTTCATGTCTTGACTAAAAATTTGAAATAAATTTTACGTTTCATATATTTTTAAAAGACATTTCATAAAGCTTATAAAGTTTTGAGTTGTACAGTAGTCATTCATAGTCATTATAGAAATTACATGGTGAAATTTGTCCTATTTCGTTCAGTATAAACGGAACTATGATGATGTATGTATCAGAATGTACCCATAATAAGAAAATTAGAAAAGTTAAAAGTTTTTTTAAAAGGCATTTGCTTTATCCCATTTACCATGAAACTTACAAGAAAAAATAACTTCAATGAATCATCTACCGTATTTACCTGAAAGGAAGACGAGGTTTTTACAAAAAATGTCTGCAAAAAAATTATGGGTCGTCTTAAAATCACGTACGAAGTTTTTGGTGGGAAAAATGCATGCATTTTAAACACCACACAGAACACGCGGATTTCAAGTATATGTCCATGAAAATGCATTTATAAATGCATACAATAATACATTACATTTAATTAATTATTATAATACATTATAAATTCGTGTCATAGTTCTTAAAGTTGCACAT
Organism: Uropetala carovei; assembly: GCA_036926305.1. NCBI lineage: Eukaryota > Metazoa > Arthropoda > Insecta > Odonata > Petaluridae > Uropetala > Uropetala carovei. Next base: position 4,092,460 of record JAXCHB010000040.1, on the reverse strand, counting down.
AGTACGAAAGATTACCTCCGGGGTACTGATGGAAGGGGCGTGTTTACGGCTGGGTAGGAAATCTGATATGTGCGACAATGTAGACGGTTAAGCAAGGATCGGCGGCCGTATTTGAGGTATATTGTTACATTTTAAACATGTCTATGTATTACAATTTAAAAATTGCTACCTTTCGATTGGTGCTCCAGCAGCAGATGAAAGTACACCTGAATTTTAAAGAGTATAACATTTATGAAAGCACTCCATTAGTACTCACTTCGCCAAGTTTTAATGTGAAGGGAAGACTAGTCATTATTTTTAAGTTTAAAATAAGTTACCCCAAAGATATATTGTCATTATAAAAACTTCCAGGAATGAAAAATTACGCGTTACGGTAATGTTGGCTGCGTTAGCGGATGGCACGAAGTTGCCGCCATATGTTATTTTAAAACGCAAAACAATGCTTAGGGAACTGCTACCTAAAGGAATAATTGTTAGATGTCAAAGCGAATGCCTTTTTACTTTCTCATACAAAGTATTGTTATCGCGAAAAAATTCGACCTCGAGATTTTTACGGAAATATACATTTTAGGTGTCACCGAATCCGAAAAAGTGGTTTTCCCAATGCCGTCTAGAGCCCAAATGGTACAGCGAACATGAATGAAATCTCGTACTTAGGCATTTTATCATACTGAGCAGAGTATACATAGAAATGGTTGACATTGCTCAATAATTAAGGGAAGTTTATTCTACACATTTTTAACAAGAATTTGATTTTCTCAAAAACGTCTCTAATGATTTTGATCAAATTTCGTTCAGTTATTTGAGTTTACGTCTTCAGTAATACTGTATAGTTCATATTTCTCAAAAAATGAATATAAGGCTAGTTTATTCTATGCAACTTCGGCAGGTTAGATGCGCCCTCAGACACCAAAGAAAGCTTCACTCGAAATTTAAACGCATCAATAACTGTAAGTCACCGGAGGAAGTAATTTCAATTTCACTTAAGTACAGAGATTGTCGGACTAACAAGGAGAGGCTACGGAGTGTAACTCTCAGATTTGATTCATCTTCTAACAGTGGAAAGTTTAGGTCAAAAAAAAATACCATTTCGGAATTAGGGGCCAACGCCTCTTAGTTTAAGAGAAATAATTAATCAAAAAGTACAAAAATGGGCCAATCTCAATAAATACTAGTAACCTCGCTCTTACATTCATAGGCAACCGTAGGCTAGGGGATAACGATTGGGACTTTCGATGCATGGTCTGGGGGTTCGAGACCGGCGTTGTTCAACTTTTTTTCTCGTGTGAGATTTCATTTTTTGTGCTAGTTTTTCTCCAATTTTTCGGAAAATAATTATTCACCGCAATTTTTATTTTTTTCACGCAGGATAATTATTTTTAATCACTAGACCACTATTTTCCCCCATTTTCAGAAAATATTTATACACCGCTATTTACGTATTTTATTCCCAACTTACACCCTCAAAAATCCCGTGAATTTATTATTGTAAGTTTTAATCATTTTTCCTGCGTGAAGAAGATTATTGCGAGAGCTAAAGATAAAGAATATATTTGCAGATAATAATAAAGTAACCCATCTTATTAGTTATTATTGGTACAGGCATATAGCATCGGAAGGTATGACCACGAAGAATAATTTCTGCGAGCTCCTCGCTCTGCATCTGCCCGTCGCTGGGTAGACACCCTCCACCTTTCAAAATTAGTATGAATTTCCAGCGCATTCCTTTGGATGATAATCGTCGAAGAAATACAGAAAACATAAATATTCATGGCACTAGGAGCAACATATAAATGAATGCTTGCCACAGTTGCAGCGATTTATTTTAATTTCGTCTGTGAACGAAATTTCATTTACATTAAGAAATAATTCGCGCCGCTCGCACCTATTTATATGCTGCTCCTATTGCCATGAATATTTATATTATCGTTTTTTTCGTACGATTATCATCCAAAGGAATGCGCGGGAAACGCAAACTAGATATAAAGGGTGGAAGTGCAATTACGGCGGAATATCACAGCTTAAAGAATACGCCAATGTCTACGGAGAGTGTAAATGCAGTGATGGACAGACGCAACTAATTTTCTTGAGGGAGTAGGTTGGGAATAAAATACGTAAATAGCGGTGTATAAATATTTTCTGAAAATGGGGTAAAATGGTGGTCTAGTGATTAAAAATAATTATCCTGCGCGAAAAAATAAAAATTGCGGTGAATAATTATTTTTCGAAAAATTAGAGAAAAACTAGCACGAAAAATGAAATCTTACACGAGAAAAAAAGTTGAACAATGCCGGTCTCGAACCCCGAGACCATGCATCGAAAGTCCCAATCGTTATCCCCTAGCCTACGGTTGCCTATGAACGTAAGAGCGAGGTTACTAGTATTTATTGAGATTGGCCCATTTTTGTACTTTTTGATTAATTATTTCTCTTAAACTAAGAGGCGTTGGCCCCTAATTCCGAAATGGTATTTTTTTTTGACCTAAACTTTCCACTGTTAGAAGATGAATCAAATCTGAGAGTTACACTCCGTAGCCTCTCCTTGTAAGACCAAAAAGGTTATGCGCAAAGCACTAACAGACTTCAAGAAAAAGACTCTTAGTGAACATCTAAGTGAAAATCCCAAATGCTTTTGGTCATATGTTAGAGAAGTTCAAGGTCGACGCCCAACCGTAGCCCCGTTAATAAACGACCAAGGAGAGGTAGTTAGCGATAGCACAGATAAAGGAAATTTGTTAAACTTATTTTTTCAGAGCGTATTTACTACCGAAGACGTGAGAGCGAAGGTCGTGGCGCCCGAACCAGGCAAGGAAAAAATGAACGATATAGTCATATTAGCGAAAGGGATACATCAACAGCTTAAAAATGTCAAGTCAAATAAATCTCCGGGTCCAGAAGAGATACCAGCTAGAGTATTCAAAGAGTTAGCACTGGAAATATCACCTTATCTCGAAATAGTTTTCAATAAGTCACTTAGTCATGGCGTTGTACCTAAGGAATGGAAATTAGCCTTTATAACGCCGTTACACAAAGGTGGGAAAAAAGACGACAGAGAAAATTACAGGCCAATTTCGCTTACCTCCCTATCTTGCAAGGTTCTCGAGCACATTATCGCTAGCTCCGTGATGGACTTCTTAGATAGTCAGAACTTGCTAAGTAAATATCAGCATGGCTTCAGGAAGACGAGATCTTGTGAAACACAGCTCGCTCTGTTCGTTCACGATGTACTAACATAAGATCAGGAGACCGTAACACTCAGATGCGGTTTTTCTCGACTTCAAGAAGGCTTTCGATAAAGTCCCGCACAGTAAGTTAGTGAAGAAATTAAATGACTGTGGATTAAATCAAAAGATAATCGAGTGGATCAGGGACTTCCTTAATGACCGTGAACAAATAATAGTTATAGATGGATTTAAATCAGATTCAGTCAGCGTTGCCTCAGGCGTTCCACAGGGAAGTGTAATCGGCCCCCTACTATTCCTTTTATATATAAACGACTTAGATAAGGTTATTAAAAGTAAAATCAAGTTATTCACGGATGATACAGTAGTTTACAGAGAGATTAACAGTCCTAATGATCAATTATTACTTTCTGACGACTTAAATGCAATTCTCGAGTGGTGTAAAGAGTGGCAGTTAGAATTGAACTTAGGAAAGTGTTCCTTTATGAGATTCTGGGGAAACAAAAACATTGACATGACGAATTACACTGTTGAAGGCGTCCAGCTAAAACTAGCCGATTCCGTCAAATACTTAGGCGTTACTTTAACAAGCAACCTCTCGTGGGATATGCACATACGAAATATATGCGGGAAGGCTAAACAGAAACTAGGATTCATCAAACGCATAATAGGTAAAAGTGAGGAAAAAGTCAAAGAGACATGGTACTTCTCGTTAGTAAGACCGCTATTAGAGTACGCGTTGAGCATATGGGATCCGTATGTGAAAGGATCAATCTCAGAGTTAGAAAGAGTGCAGCAAAAAGCCACTAGATTCGTCAAAAATTGTTACGATAGAAACAATAGTGTTACAGCCTTGATACAGGACTTAGGATGAGAATCACTAACTGAGCGCTGATCACGCTCTAGGTTAAAACTTCTCGAAAGATTTAGAACGCATATATTCTCCAGCGATGTCGAAGAAATAATAAGAGCGCCAACTTATATTGGTAGAACGGACCATCCTCGTAAAATAAGAGAGATAGCCTGTAGGACTGAGAGGTATAAAGGCTCGTTTTTCCCTAGAACGATAGCTGAGCAGAACAGAAGTTACGAAAGGAAATCAGCCGACGTAGAGTGATACTATACATTATTATGCGCTTTACCTTGGTGCTATTGCACCCCCTGCCACACACCATTGCGGTGGCTTGCAGGGTGAACTATAGATATAGATAGATAAGAATAATTTGATTTTCTCATAAACAGCTCCAACAATTTTTATCAAATTTTGTACAATTACTTGAGTATACTTCTGCAATAATATTACATATTTCATTTTTCTCAAAGAATGAATATAAGGCTACTTTATTCTTGGGCAACTTTAACAAAAATTGGATTTTCTAAAAACAGGCTGATACGATTTTCTAAAGATAACTAAACGACGCATTATTATATGAGAAAGATTGTACAATGTATGTTGTACCGATTTTTTATTCATGCTTTTAGTGTGTTATTATTTAAAAGTTTTTCGTAAATAGACCTTGGTTATTTTAGGGGTCGTCTTAAATTCGAGGTCGTCTTCCTTTCGGGTAAATACCATATATTGAATTTTTTTACTAGCATTCACTTCAGACTAAGTTCTTGAGAGTGACACGAGTATATTTCTCCTGCGAAGACCCGAGCGTAAGGGCATGGTGCAAGCGCTCGCTCAGAAACTTTCGCTTACTACGGATCATCAGTGATTTATGTTTGTAAACAGACCTTGGACCTAAGAAGAGACGTTTCTCCTTCTCTCTCTCATACTATAATGGTCTCAAGAAATGCTGAAGTTAGCATATGGCCCGAAGAGAGCCGAACAATGGTTTTCGTGGTTCGGCTCTCCTCGTCTTATACCTCTCAACCTCTGTCTCATAAGAAAAACCAAAGAGAAAGCAAAGTTTGTGGGCAGACAAGCAGACATTGATCTTGTTTCACTTTGCAGTAGCATTCGTGTCGAGATACAGTTCCTGTCAGCATTGGATAGGGGAATTTGTAGAGGACTCGATTCCCCAATTCGCAAAAAGTCAATCACAAAATTTAATGCACATTAAGTGTAATAAAAAAGATAAAAAGATTGCATAATGACGATAAATAGGTAAGCCAAAGGTTCCTCTTTTAAAATATGTAAAGGTTACCCATATTTAAGAAAATTTACTGTCAAAAAAATAAAGAAAGCTTGCGATCTCCGCGGCGTACCGAGTACGCAGGACGGCGGCATGTGGAGTTTTCTTTTTGCATACCCAGTACGCATGACGGCGTTGATGGGTTAAGAGATATTTTTTGTTGCTATGATAAAATTTTATAATTGTTGATAGTGATGCCTACACTGCCAGTGGCAGTTTTAATTGTGATCAAAATTATCTCAAAGCCATCTACTGCCATATTTTGTAAACTAATTGTCTGGTAAATATTGTCAGCAATCCTAGCACTACCAATGGCCATTTTAATGGGGTATCAATATTTTGTTATCCATGGCAACAAAAATTTTGCTTACTTATTGCTTTTTCAATGGGAAAAGTGTTTCAAAGTATTTTTCACTGTGAAAATTATTAAAAGTGTTTAAAAATTATTTACAAGTGTTATAGCTGATAATTATTCCTGAGGATGCTGATGTTGAGACCAGGCCCGGCGCGCAACGTGTGCATTGCACACGGGCAGCCACAAAGAGTTCCTTCTTCAGCCAAAAATTGTCTGTGATGTATATAAAGCCATCGAGAAATTCAGCGACGGGAAAAACTCTCTAGCAAAAGTGAAAGCAGAGACTTTTTCCGCCATTCGGTCAACCTTCATTTTTACATTTCCACTATGTTCAGGCATCACCTCATTCTGTACAACAACGGGTGTTTAAGGGTCCAAAGACAAATTGCTTTTGACCAAAAACGTTTCCGGTAGTCCTCTCCATCAGTGAGGCGGTGAGGTAAGTTATAAAATTAAAGGCGCATTACCTACTACTATGTTGCATTACAGGCGACAAAATGTCTGCAACTCCAGGGCGTCAATGCCGGTCGAGCGAAACAATGATTATTGATCTCTATTGTGTCTCTATTTATTTACAACCCTTCTGGGAGAAGTGTCTCATTTTTACACAAAATGTATGTCCATTCCACACCAACTGGCTGTCTAGTGTCTCACAACTAAATCTTCTTGACCTCTGCTCGCAGTAAGCCTCAAGAACTTGGTTCGAGTGGTTGTGAACTCCATTCTTGTGAATCTTTATCTGATGTGAAGTGTTCTAGGAAATAGTGGAAAGTGATTGGTTCTTCCGTATATTCGCATAGATTTTTTAAGACAGTCGCACAATGATAAGTAATCTTAATCATTCTGTTATGCTACTTTTTCCTTAATCGTAAATTTTCAACAAATCAGCGGAAGAGACATCAGTTACTCCAGAAAAAACTCGTCGGGTGGTCGTGTATAGATGAGTGTTTTAACCGCAATATAAATACTAAAAGTCCAACCAGGAGACTTTGGTGTAGTAATTATTACAGTTGAGGTGATTGTTTTCTTATCGCCAAAATACGAGTAGCATATAATGAAAATTGTAAGAACGTAAATAGGGTTAACATATCAAAATTAATAATTTAAAATAATAGAAAGGAAAATCAGAATTTTAATTCAAGTGTATCAATCTTTAAAATAAAATAACATAAACTAACAAATTAATTGTAAGACTGATTTGTGGCCACTGGAAGCTAATGCAAGTTGTAGTTTTGTATGACAATTATTTTGAAAATTTACTTCACTAACTAAAGGAAAAATTATTCAAAATACACACCCCTTATTTTTATAGATGGTGGATAGAAAGACGAAGTGATTATCTGGAGCGGCTTACAGGACACGTAAATTACAAAAAGAGGAAATAATCAGACGTGGTGCCGGATCAATAAAGAAGTTCATTAAATGCAAAGAACCTGTAACATCATCTCCTCTTGGAATACATGAAGAAACTTTTAAGATCGATGAAACTTTGGATGAAGATAATGGCAACAAAATAATTGATATAGGGAACCAAGGATCTCCTGAATTTTGTATAGAAAGGAATATTCCTCAGGTCGAAAATATTTTAGGTGACAATCCCGGCAAATGGCCCCTTAACTTATCTAATAATCAGATACAGTTACTGATAGAAAATAAACCAATACATAAAACAAAATTAATATACCCTGCTGATACAAATGGAAGATCATTTTCAGATGGCTGTTACACTCGTGTTTTGAAAAATGGTGAACTTTGTGACAGTAACTGGGTTCTTTATTCTATATCATGCAATAGTGTTTTTTGCTTTTGCTGTACCTTACTTGGTAAAAGGACAAGTCCATTGACTAATGGTGGATTTTCTGATTGGCAACATGCTTCACAAACTTTGTCAAGACACGAAAAAAGTTTGTCCCACATCAGAAATTATAGAAAGTGGTCAGATTTTAATTTTGCTGTAAAAAATGAATCAACCATAGATAAATAACAGCAGAAGCACTTTGATGCAGAGAAAAGACACTGGTATGCTGTCATAGAATTAGTAATTCAAATAATAAAGTTCCTATCTAAACAAAATTTAGCCTTCCATGGTTCATCCGATGACTTGTATGACCACGACAATGGAAATTTTTTAAAAGCTGCGGAAATGATTTCTGAATTTGATGCAGTGATGTCTGAGCATATAAGGTGCATCCGGAATAAAAAAAAGTTAGTTTGCTCATATTTAGGACATCAAATTCAAAATGAAATTATTAATCTAATTTCAGAGAAGATTACAGAATTAATTTTAAGTAAGTGTAGAAAGGCAAAGTATTTTTCTATAATTTTAGACTCTACTCAGGATGTAAGCCATATGGAACAAATAACCGTAGTTATATGCTTTGTGGAAATAAACACCGAACACAAAAAAGCTGACATTCATGAGCACTTCCTCGGGTTTTATCACATTAAGGAAACAACTGGCAAAGCATTATCTATATTTGTATTACAAATGCTGAAAGATTTTTATTTAAACATTCAGGGTGTCAGAGGCCAGGGTTATAACAATGCTTCCAACATGCGCGGTAAGGATAATGGATTACAAAAAGGAATTTTAGATATTAACCCACGGACTTTTTTGTGCCTTGTGCTTCTCACAGTTTAAATCTTGTCATCAGTGATGCAGCGAAGGTCACCCTTGATACTGCCAAATTCTTCAATGTTGTAAATGAGTTGTATGTGTTTTTTTCAAGCTCTACTCAAAGGTGGAACATACTAAAGAAAAATATTAAAAAACTAACATTGAAACCTGTTGCAGAAACCAGATGGGAGAGTAGGATAGATGCAATAAAACTGTTGAGATTTGAAATTGCTGAGATACATGAAAGCCTAAACGAATTGATGTATGAAGCGAATGTGGATATATGTACACACTACCAGGCACAATGTATGACCTCAAAACTTCTGACTTTTAAATTTGTATGTTCAGTAGTTATATGGCACGAGATTCTTTCTAAAGTCAACATTATTAGTGAATTGCTGCAGAACCTGAAGCTGAACATCAATGCTTGCATTGATCTTTTAGAAAATTTAATTACTTTCTTAAAAGAGAAACAGTCAGATGAAGGGTTTGAGGAGTACATAAGCGAAGACCTAGCTAAAAGTATCGAGGTTAAATCAGAATTCTCAGAAGTAAATGCTGTACATTTCAGGAAAAAGGGTCGACAGTTTACTTATTAGAATTCTTATGAACATATTAAGAGATCCAAAAAGAAATTTCAAAGTTAATTTTTATTTTTTTACATCTCTAAATGAAAGATTTGACATACTTAAAGAGCACAACGAAGGGTTTGAGTTTTTGTACAATATTTCCAAACTGAGAAACGTCAGCATAGATGAAACAAGTTAGGAAAGTGTACAAAGTATCACAAATAGGCGCGTTTCGTGCAATGGAGTATTAGAAAGCAATTATATACCTGTATGTAAGGGAAATAGCGTTTTAAAGTTCTTTTCTTCATCATAAATAATCCATTTTCTTCCTATTTAATAATATTACATGCACGTAAGGAGATTAAACGTTTGTTTGGGAGATTGTTTATGTTAGCAACAATGAAGAGGTAACCATGCAAGAAATTTTCCAAGTTCAACTCGATATAAGACGTTCTTGTTTGATTTTCTCGATAACGGCTACTCCTACGATAAAAATATATAGGAAAGAAAATACTCTAATTTTCCAGTTCTACAACTTTTATTTGAAAAATATTTTGATGTGAGCAATACTTTACGAGATATGACGAAAATTTAATTCTTTGTCCCCAGTAAAGTGGTACCCCTGATTGGCGTACATGATTCATTTTTGCGATTTTCTCATTATATTTGATTGAAAGTCGTTAATATCAAATTTCATGAAAATCCGTTCAGTAGAAGCCGAGAATGAACATGCGGACGGACGGACGGACAGACGGACGGACCGACCGACGATAATAGGTGCTCACACTGTAAGCGAAACGCGCCTAAAAAGAATAAAATGTGAAAATTTACAGAAAGGACTTTCTAATTATGAAAAAACTGAGTGTGACGTTGATGCAGAGGATTTGATGAATGAAATCGATATTTTGCAAGATATGGTGTGGCCTAATATAGCTCCTTTGGAATTTTTACGTTGTTTGTTAGAAAATGATTTGCATGTAGTGTTCCCAAATATATTTGTAGCTTTGAGAGTTTTGTTAACATTACCAGTATCTGTTGCAGGATGTGAAAGGTCCTTCTCTAAATTAAAAATTATAAAAAATTACTTATGAAAGCCAGACGAGTTGAATTTATTGAAGGATGATAGAATGCTTTTTTTTATTACATTTTAAACACTTTTTCTATGGTATACACTAGGTATGTGATGGTAAAATTAAATGTTTGTTTTTTTGTATTTTCAATTTCATACTGTGTACATGGTAAAGGAAATCATTTTCTCAAATGTCATGAAGCAAAACTGATGGAATCTTTGCCTATTATAATAACTCTTTATAAGTAACTTTACAAATGTATTTCTTTATTACATTTCCTTGTGATGATAAGTAAATATATGTAATCATATGTTGTATTACTGATATATGTAAATATTGTATATCGATGATTTGCCTTACACATGTATTTGAAATATGCGGTAAAATATTACGCTATTTTCTGATGAAGATAAAATAAAATATGATGTTATTTCATGTAGATTTCCTACCTCAATGCCAGGAGAAAGGTGTTTGTCCCATTGGGTAGAACCTATTGAATAATTTGATCCGATATACTTCCAAAGTTGCGGCTATGGTCATATATTCTATATACACTTTTTGATCTGTTCCTATCAATTAACGAGAGAAAATTAATTTCTGTATTGTCTGATATTTTCGGTAGTTGTATATACTTGTTGGAATTTGAAAAGCGCTTCCTCCTGAAGTCGTGGATGTCGCAATTTAGACCTTTTACGCAACAAAATGTATTTTGGTTCTATTGGTTTACAATCAGGTATTGTTACTTTTTGATGCAATCATAAAAATAAATTTTTGAAAATAATGAAGTGGATTAATTCGAAAAATATGCTGCTAAAACAGTTGTATAATTTTAATACCCGTAAATGTTAAATATAAAGGTACTTGCAGCTAACCTATCATTAAGGGTGTTTCATGGTGAAGGTGCAACTTTCCCCAAAAATTAATGAAAGATGGCGTTATAATTGAGTTGTGAGGCCGCGAGAACCGATGGATACAGGAAACAGAAATGAAGAAATATAGAATACGTAATCAACATTAAAACAACAGTAGGAGAAATCCCCACAGTTAGGGCGATACATGAAATATAAACGTGTGAAGGGTAATAGGAACTTAGTGGGCGGCCGACTTGTTCTGCACACGGGCGGCCGATAAGCACACGCCGGGCCTGGTTGTGACCAATCATATTTTGTACTCTTTATGGAGAAAATCATTATAATCTGTTGAATTCCTGCAAAAGATGACTTTGAAAAACCTAATTTCTTCTATTTGAAATCTTTTGTTTGTTTTCATTTGTGATTTTAATGTGATTTCCGGTAAAAAGTTTTTTCTCAAATTCATGTTAATTCAGATCAGGAGGGAAGGAACTCTGTGAATGTTTTCAATCTCAGGTGACAATTCTATTTGACGGGTGGGTCGCAGTCATCCTTTGAAATTTTCTGTGATGTTAGAGGCATAACACATTACTCCAATTCAATGGCTGGTGTCTTATCTCAATGAAACAAAGTTTAGATAAAAAAATTTTAATTACGTTCGATCAAAGTAGATTGTTTACTCATCCAAAAATTATATTTTTCAGTCTCAATGAAGCATTTTCAACCATTAATGGAGTATCATGCTCCTTCCATTCAAATGTATCACAGACTAAACTTCCGTTCTCCTTACAGAGATAAGATAAAATCTCATTTTGAATCAGTCACAAGGAAAGGAATCACCTTAACTGAAAGAGTTAAAACATCTGTAGCTGTCCTTCCCTCCTAGTCAGAATTGGCCTTTAATCAATCTAGTCATGATTCAAGTCTGTCACAGGTTGCCAAATTTCTAAAAAATCTATCTAACTAATCTAGAATAATTTAAAAAGTGCAAACTGGAGCAAATGAATAATAAATAGAAATCATGCTGCATATTTTAGGTCAAGTAGATGCACACATCAGAAAATATGTCACATTGGCTAAACTTTTGAAAACCCTCCACTCAAACACTTTTCACCTTTCAAATGTAAAGTTTTTTTTGCATTGCTCTGAAAAATAAACCAGTCACATCACAGCAAGCAATATCTTGACGATCTTATCCCTCGCAAATTTCTCTGAGTTTTGTTCTCCACTAAGCAACCGATTTTCATCAACACTATTTGCTTCTCGCATGATGGTTCAAAAAACAATTTGACTTTCTCTTGAAGCTTCCAAGTCATGAATTTGATGCTTTAAAATCATTCCAATTTAGCTTTTGGTCTACTTCTAGTGAAGAATTGGTCCAAAAATTGGTTTTTTTCTCTTGCAATGCAAAATTATTCAAAATCTATGCCATCAAGCTCATCATTTGATGATTCTTGTGGTTTCTTCACTAGTAGTTTATTAGACTTTGCTTGCAACTATATCTTCTTTATGGTTCTTTGTTCTTCAAACATTCATAAATATTTGCTGTTCCACATTTAAAATGATGAGCAATTTCAATTGAAGACTTTCACAGTGATGATGTTCGATACTCATAGCTGCTGTCACTCTGGAGAAGCAACCTACTACAATAGTGGCAAAACGTTGGTTACATCATGTTCAGGATGCAGATGTCACTGAAAGCCACAATGAGCATCAAATAATCAGCTATTTCAGATTTTGTCACTCCTTCATTTTGATAACTTTATATATATTTTTTCAAATTCAAACTAATTGTGCCTGAAGTTAGCTCAATATCATTTTTTAACTGTTTTAGACTTAAATTGAACTAGTTTAAAGTATAACATAAAATTTTCATAATAAAAATTCAGAATCTCAGGAGACAAATTCCAACTGAGTCTCAGGATTTCCAGCTTATTGGAGTTCATTTTATATGAAAATAGGTACATACTTAAAAAAATACAGCTCTCATTGGTTTCCAGCTTGCTAGAGTTTTCACCGTTTGGATTGTATTGATTGTATAACTCAATGCCGAGCTCGGAAAGAATTAGGTTGCAGTCCAACTCCAGCAGCAATACTGATCAGCAGTGATCACATAATACTGTAAAAATTGGTGGATTTATAAAAAATATTGACCTAACAAAGTTGTAGAGAATAGATGTTATCTGTAGAACCACAAATCTTGCCATGTCACTCAAGGAAAGATGAAGGAAATAAACTTGGTCAAGTTCCACTCTATTGAAATTATCAAGTGGATCTCGACCAAATTTATTTCCTAATATGGATCTCAACCATGTGATGCCTTCTTCAGTGAAAGTCACCTAAGAATTATTATGAGAAATGGGAAAAATTGTAATGTTAGGGACCATTTTACACTTTAATTTCCAGTCAAGATCAGAATTTTCTCCATATGTTTATTCATTTGCCTCCTATATCCCTTTTTAACTTTCTTTGGAAATCCTTTGCAGGGGACATAGAGTTGCATTCAGCTGCTTTGGGACTGTGACATCCCCTTGTGGAGATCCAGAGGCTGGTATCGTGGTGGAGGCAGTTGGTATAGATGGAGGCCCCAAGTGCAGTAGCCTTCAGGAAGAGGCTATGTCAGAGCGTAATGGACATTTTAGGATCAGAGGCCTGCTCCCAGAAGTAAACTTTCTAATAATTATTTGTTTCATTCAGCTTTTATGTAGAATTGCTCTGTCTAATGAGCTAAAAAAAATAAGTACTTACTTAAAAATCAAAATTGAATCAATGCGCATTACCTGTCTCAGATTTTTTCATAACTTTTTAGCTGCCCTCTTTGCTTATGTGATACCTTCATACATGTAATCACTGCACCAGGGCTGGAATAACGTTTCAACTCGTTACGTTATTCTGTAACGTTATAATGGATTAGTTTCCGTTACATAACGTTAAAATAACGTTATTTAATTTAATTATAACATTATGTAACATTATATAATGTTATTTTATGAAACCGTTATAAAATGTTTAAACAAAGTTTTTTGCTTACTTTAGCCAATGGCCCAATATTTATTTTGAAATATAACAAAATGATTATCTACAATCAGTTCAATTCATTTATACAATAAAAATCTGTCAAGATAGTACTGTTATGTGTCTTGGGCAAGAAAGGAAAGAAAATACGTATATGTAAATCTCAAAATAATACATACCTACTTCAGAACAAGAAATATATCTTCAAAAATTGTCTAATAAGGTTATAATAAACTGAATGAAATTACGTTAATACACAATAAAAGAATTAGAATGATTTATTCAATCTATTAGAATATTTTCCAAAGTTTCCTCATACAAATTTTCTCTCAATGAGGTTAAAATGAATTTTAGAGATGAAAACGCCCTCTCCACCGTCAGTTGTGTAGCTGGCACACCAAAAACAACTTGAGCTATTGCGTATAACTCTGGGGACTCAGATTTCTTCTTCTCCCAAAAGTCTAAAATTGAATTATTATGACGAATTCGAGGTATGTGGTCAAAACCTTCCAATAGTACAGCTATATTGATGTTTTCCTCATTTGATGTCACATCTGAAACTGGATTTCTTTCAGAAATTTTACTAATAAATTTATCAAATTCATCACCCTCAGTTGTTGCATGTGTTTCATTTTTCAGTGGAACAATTTCAGTCTCTTTACTGTTTTTTACTTACCGTATCTGCCCGAATACAAGCCAGTGTTTTTTGTCAAAATCTATCATGAAAAAATCACCCCTCAGCTTAAATGCGAGTCCGAGGAAAATTTGGGTTATGGTTAAATCTCGAAGTCTCTCATTGCCTTCGAGTTCAAATGATAGTACTATATTTTTCGTAAAGTAAACATTTGACCTACGATGAATATATATAAAGATGTCTTGGCGAGATAGCTTGCATAAATTAACGATTATGCAAAATGCGTTGACGGCTTTGAATGCTCAACTGTTTGAATTTCGGTAAAACTTTACATGGAACGTGTATAATTATAAATATTCAGTTTCTTAAGGCAATGTATATGCTAATTTCATTAGAAATAGACGTGGATGAAAAAATATCTTGGCGAGATAGCTTGCGTAAATTGACAATTACGCAGAATGCGTTAACGGCTATGAACGCTCAACTATTTGAATTTCGGTAAAACTTCACATGGAACGTGCATAATTATAAAAATTCAGTTTCTTAAGGCAATATATATGCTAATTTCATTGGAAATAGACTTGGATGAAAAAATATCTTGGCGAGATTGCTTGCGTAAATTGATGATTATGCAAAATCCGTTGACGGCTTTGAATGCTCAACTGTTTGAATTTCGGTAAAACTTTACATAGAACGTGTATAATTATAAAAATGCAATTTCTTAAGGCAATGTAAATGCTAATTTCATTGGAAATAGACTTAGATGAAAAATTTCTTGGCAAGATCGCTGTTACTATATTTGACCTTTTGTGAAAATGAAGATGAATGCAATTATTGTCACTGAATATGGAACATTATTCAACGATGCAAAATTATTAATTGGAGTGATATTTCAAATTGTCAACAACTAAACCATTCCCCACACATTTCTTCGATCTCGAATAATGTATTCTAAGAGGTGCATGAATGCCCGGCACACTTCGGCATAAAATCTACGAAATTTACGTTTTCGCCAAAAAATTATGGAAAGTTTTGGGGGGTTGGCTTCTATTCGGGCAGATACAGTATATTCTTTAGAGTTGTCCAAATATTTTTTAAATGAAGTTTTGCTTCCATTCAATGCTCTTCAGACAATGTGACTTGGAATCGTGGATCAAGAAATATTGCTGGTTTTATTGTGATACAATCCAAAATATTTGTTTCACGTTTTATTAAATTTTCATGAACATGTTTTGCAAAAGGATTTTTTTAAATTTGAAGTTGCAAGTTAGCAAGTTACCCTCTGGCGGGGTCCCGCTGCCGAATTTAATTTTGGACATTTAAATATTTTGTGTACGTCTTTTGCAAAAATCACATATCTCGTGAACTATTGTTGATAAAATGTTAAAATAAAAAGCATTTTGTGGTCAAACTATCAGAGAATTACATCGTTCTGCCTATTTATAGAAATAAACAGGGTTATATAACCTTAATAGACTAAATTACGATGCCGAAATAACTTATTGTTGATATAAATCAAAATAAAGTGCAAAAATACTGCATTTAGTCACTTTTTGGCAATGTGGTTCCTGCTCAGTCTGCAGCTGACACAACCCCAGTATTTACACTTCCCTATAGAGTCGAGCTAGTGTGGTATTCCTCGATTGTTTGTTTACTCTCCCCTCCTCCAATACGCAAGACCTTCGGCCTTGGGAGAGCAAATGGAAAAGAAGGATGCCTCATCTTTCTTCTCCTCCAAAAATTTTGATTCTATGACAAAAACGACATCTGTGAGCGGCCTCGGAGCTGAGCGGGACACCGGTGTCCCTTTCGGCAGGCTTACCAAGAAATTTGCCGGGACACCGGTGTCCCTTTCAGCATATAAAGGTTAAGCCATTCTGCATAAAAATCTGTCATTGCTAGCTGCTGTAATTGGAAGATTCTTGTAGCTTGAGCTGCTGGAGCTAACGCTTCCACAATTTCTTTAGTTTTCTCCCAATAAATGGCTTGAAGATGTAGATCGCTGTTGGCAGCTGCTAAATCAAGATAATAATTTTTAAACTGGAGCAGTATTTCAAGCATATTATACATGGAAGACCACCTGGTTGGGCAATCTAGTGGTGGAATCAATAATTTTTTCTGTTTTAAAAGATTTACTGTTGATGGGTTTCTAAAACTTTTAACTAGTGCTGTTATTGTAGTCAAGATTCGTTCTTGACTGTTTAGGCTGTCATTAACTGCCAGTTGCAATGTATGAGCCGCACATCGTACACCCAACATATATGCTGCAGTAGATTCATTGTCGCTTTCAATTGTCTTTCTTTTAGCTACAAATAATTTCATACTTTGAACAATTCTATCTAAAATTCGTAGATTGTCATCATCATTTTCGATTTCATTGTCTGCATCAAATTCATGAGTAGATAAAATGTTTGATACATCTACATTATCATAAGATTCTTCGTCAGTCTGTTCTACATCTGCAGCTTCATGAAGTAGACGAATTGTTTTTAAGACATTTGTGCCATTATCACTTGTTACAGTATAAATACTTTGAAGGTCTATGTCAGATTTTTTTGAGAATATCCATAACTTTACATGATAAATAATCTTCAGTATGTTTTCTGCTTAATTCCATCATTGCTAATGGTTGAACAACTATCTTTGAATCCTGAGCAAATTGGATATTCACTCCTAGTATAGAGCATTTTAATCTTGTGTCACAATCAAATTTTAATGATAATAGTTTACCTTTTACTTGTCGAATTTTCATTTTTTTTGCATCAGCTTCTCCGTTCACAAAAACTTTAATATTTTTGCGATTTAGCGTTAACTTTGCATCGGTAGAAGCTGAATTACAACTAACTGCTTTTAGGATCGGATCAAGAATTTTCCTAAATCCAGTGTCTTCAACGGCAGTTAAAGGTCTCCCATTGACGGTAACCATTTCAATACACGTGCTTTTAATTACGTCACTGGAAATATTTACACTAACAAAGTCAGATTTAATTTTGACAAAATTGTTTAAAGACATTTGACTTCGTTTTGATTTTGCTTCAAGTTTCATGTCACCCTGGCATGGGTCCAAAACATCTGTATAATTTCGTTTTTGAATATTTGCAGTTGTATTGTACTCGTCAATATGATAAAGTTTATTATGTTTTAACAAATTTCCAGCATGGTTTCCTTTAATGCTATAATGGCATCCCTTGATATTACATATACAGTGGAATCCCCGTTTAACGTTTGCATCGGGGACAAGTTTTTTGTACCTTAAATCGAGCAATGGGGGTTATCTAAAATTGAAAGACTAAACGGCAGTTCATTAATGTCAAATATGTTTTATTAGTTAAAACACAAATGTATAGATTAATTACGATCAATTTTTTCATTCATAAAATTTCACAGAACAAAGATGGTTGAGAATAATACCAACTGTAAGTCCTCCGGCGAAGGTGATTCTTCTAGCTTATGGTTTTTTTGCGAAATTAGTGGTCATTTCATGGCTGTGACCCTCATTGCACCACCTAGTAATGAATTTGCAATCTTTAATTTTTCCGAGACAAACTTTCTTAAAACTTCTAAGCAAATAAACAGACTTAATTGAAGCGCTCCTATATAGGAGGAATCAACCAAGCGTGCAGATCCTTTCAGGTGTTTAAGTTTGCATGCTATAATGAATACATGATATTGTCGCGATATCGATCGCGGAATACAATATCGGCGCACCATAGCGCTCTCGATGGATTCCGATTCTCACCATGCGTCACTCGTCAGTCACTCTCTCCCTGCCTCGGCGGCTACTGACCGCTTCCGCCCGCGACAGCCCCTACATCTAGCAGCAACCCGCCCGAGACAGTACAACCACGATGTCTGCTAAATCGCGACAATATAATTGGGCTCGCATGGGTTATATAAGATAATACAGTAAAACCCCGTTATAATGCAGGTTTCGGGAGACAGAATGTACACCCGCATTATCGGCAACCGGCGGTATTTCAGGAAATAATTTTTAAAAACGTGAAAGTATATGCGTCATAACAAAATTATTTGCAAAATACTATAAAAACTGATATCGTATTTTGATTTAAATGCATACCTTACTTTAATTGGTGTTTTTAAAATAGTCCAATATTTTCTTTTGGCGCAACAGCTGATGGCGTTTCTTTGTCGCATACATCTTAATGTTTTGCAAATGTAAAAGATGAAGATGATCACAATCACTTTGTCTCTCCATCCAATTCATCACTTCACTGTTGTTATCCAATACTTTCCTTATTTAAGGGGTCTCAACCTCACACATCTCTTCATTCTCGCTGTCATCTTCCGATAATTTTTCTGATCTTCTGCGGTTCTGGACTTCAGCTACAATTTCTTATCATTCTTATAGATAGCGATGGGAGTTTAGCATCGCGGTAAAATTTGAACCAAGTTGTTTACGAAGAAAATAAATTGCGGTAAAATTTGAAATGGATGTTTACGAAGAAAATAAATGGAATCATTTTGGGGGACATGACTAGACCCGCGGTATATCCAAATCTGCGATATAGTGAGGCGCGTTATAATGGAGTTTTACTGTATTTACGAGTTTCGAATAATTATCTCTCAGTGAAGCAGTGTGGTGAGCATTGGCAGACATTTCGACACCTGTTATAGGCTGACCGTGCATAAAATGACAATGCTAACAGTTCCAACGTCCTTTTAGTCTCATTTGTTACATTTCGGCCCTCTATGCGAAGTGGGCTCACAAATTTGATTGCATGTCTTGCGCAGTGTAGGGAAATGCTACAGTGACTGACGAGTAAGAACACATCCAAAGTTTTAATAATATCGCCGCCTCGATGTAATAATAACATTGTTGAGAACTAGACTTCCCTTTTTTTGGGGGATTGTCTCCTTATGGGTTAACAAGGTAAATATGGCTGTGGTAAACGTGGGTGGCCCAACTAGCTAACGCGTCAGGTTAGTGAGTGAGCGCCTATGAACTGAAATGTTAAAAAATCCGTGTTCACGTGATGACATCATCGCAACTTTCGTGAAGTACGAAACAGATTAGGACATTTAAAGTGGATTGACAAACCAGCATGACTAAATATTACTTCTTTTGAGTTTATTTAATGTAGTAACAACGCCAGTATATGTTGTGCCATTGATGGTTAGATTGAATTAATATATTACATCTCCACCAAATGAAATATTCTCGAGTCACAGTGTAAACGCACCTCAAATCGAGGCGATGCCCCACAAGGGACCAGAATTTTGTCCCTTAATTGCGAGCAATTCACAAAATCGAGAAACACTAAATTGGGTGATACAATACATTATTTATATGGCGCTTTGGTCGGGGCTGCAAAAAAACCGCCTTATATGCAGGTAAACCTTAAATGGGAGAACCTTAAATCGGGATTCCACTGTATTTTTATCAGTTGTTGTAGTATAAGTGAAATGTTTTCTCACAGTATGCTTTTGTTGTGGCGGAATTCTAAAATGGATAAAAAATTTCCAAAACTGAAATTAGACTGTTATTCAATATTAAACTGAATTTATAAAATTTCTTTAAATTTTAAATTATTTTCCTACTTTATTACTCTTTTAAATTATGAAATACTTTACATATGCATGCATGCCACCTGATTTACTTTGGTGCTATACTTAAAATATTTATTTTTATTTTCAGTTAAAAAGATAACACACATTACATACCTTGTAGTAATAATGCTTTTGCTTGTATAAGTTTCTAGCACATTGCAGACTTAACAGTACACATTTTTAACATTATGTAGCGAAAACATCCTTTTAGCGATATACCATCCATTATTCACAACATGACAGCTGACATTGAGCACGTAATGAAACGCACTGAAGTTGGCTACACTTTGTTCAACTTTGCTCGCTCTCTCTAAATCCTAGGCTTGCTCTTCATATTAGTCCGTTGAGAACATTGAGAAGCTTTTTCATGAAGCATAACAGCCTATATTATATTTATCATGGAGATAACCCCCGGTTCAACGTTATCTGCCTAATAAATTTTATTTTGATAACATTATAATGACTTTATTGCAATTAAAGCTTTGATAACATTACATTAAATGTTATTTTTATGATAACGTTATTATAACGATATGTATTTATCATTACGTTATCATAAAAAAAAGGCAATTTAATCGTTATTATAATGTTACCGGGTATCGTTATGTTATGTTTTCCATCCCTGCACTACACTACATGATTCTACAATTCTGCTGTCAGTGAATCGCCATTGATGAGGGCTGCTTTGAAGCTTAAATACACATCTGGTTTTCATAGCTTTTTTGTGATTATTGTGCGAATTAGAATGTACTTGTTTCCTCTTTCATCTATGGTAGAGGCAGTTGGTTAAAGGTATAATTTTCAGGTTAAATGACTTTTTTTTAGGAAACGTTCATTTGTCTCCTAATTGTTGATTTCATTTTTCCCAGTGTACCTATGAAGTTCGAATGAAGAAGGGTCCACAGGTAAATGAAGATTTTGAGCGAATTACTCCCACTGGAAGCAATGTCACAGTAAGTGCACTGAATTTAACAAAAATAGGTCACTAAATGACAGTTGTTGATTTTACTCAGAAAATATTTTCTCTGTGTTCAATTAGCACTGGTAAAGGTTGCTAATAAATATATTTTAAATTGAAATTTATAGTTTTAAATTTTTGTTTTTTGGTAAATTTTCTTATCTCATGAATTGTTTTTATTATATTTTCCCTGTCAACTAATTCTTTGTTCTTTGACCACTGTCAGAATCATTTTTTATTTTCATCAAAATACAGTAATACCCCTTATTTACACTTTTCAAGGGGGAAATAAGTGTAAAATGCAGGAAATTGTAAATTGCAGGAAAAGGTTTTTTTTCAAATCTACGTGCCCAGGATTACTAAAAATCCATTTGAATACAATAATATAACATTAATTCTTTGATAATTATCAAAAAATATTTTTTAATCTACATGAAAAAGTCAAAAATATTCATGCATATAAAATTTATTAGAAAAACATCAAATCAAAATATAGGTATGCCTCGCTTAACAAAGCCTCTGGGAACAAAGCTCCTTTATAACGAAGTTGGAAATTCAGCAGTGAAAATACAAAAAATTAGAAAATGTTGCGAAGTAGTGTTCGTGTGTTATATGGCTCAGGTCGACGAGACAGAATTAATACTGGCGCTACTTATTGGAACTTATATTGGAAGAGAATGCCAAAATAGGACCTTTATTTCCAAAGAGGAACGTACTGCTCCAGGTTTTAAGGCTGCAAAAGATCAATTCACTGTAATATTATGTGGAAACGCTTTGGGAGATATTAAATGCGAACCAATGGTAATTTACAGTTCAGAAAATCCTTGTGCTCTAAATCAGATCTACCTGTCTTTTGGAGGTCTAATAAGAAGGCATGGGTTACTTGTAAACTGTTCGAAGATTGGTTTGCCAACTGCTTCATCCAACAGGTGAAGATCTATCTGAGGCATGTGAATTTGCCATTTAAAGTGCTTCTCGTATTGGATAATGCTCCGGGTCATCCAGTTTCTCTTGCAGAAGGCTATTCTGACGTAGAAGTTGTATTCCTACCACCAAACACAACACCACTCTTACAGCCGATGGACCAAGGAATCATTGCGACCTTCAACTCTTATTATATTTGCCGAACTTTCAAACATATTTTACAGCAAATGGATACTAATTCTTTGATTTCTGTTCGTGAATGTTGGAGTTCATTCAACATTCGAACAGCCATTCATATGATAAAAGAATCATGGGACAAAGTAAAACAATCAACAATAAATGCATGTTGGCAGAAACTTTGGCCCGAAGCTGTTTGTTCAAAGTTTATCCCAGCATTCGCGGAGAAGTTGAAGAGATCATCGAAATGGCTAGAAATGTAGGTGGAGAGGGCTTTGAAGATCTAAAAGAGGAAGAAATGGAGGAATTGCTCAACTTTCAACAAGAAGAATTAGCAAATGAGGAACTTGAAGAATTTGCACAATCAAGTGAGAGCAAAAACAAAGAGGAAGATGTAGAGCCTAAGATAAAACAGTTTTCAGTGAAGACCTTAGTAGAAATTTTAAATATGGCTAACGAGTTGAAAAAGAAAGTAATGCAGGCTGATCCATCTATGGAAAGGAGCATCAATTTTAAGAGAATAATTGACTCTGCAATATCTCCCTATGACGAAATTTATAAAAAAATCAAAACAAAAGGGAAACAGCTCCAAATCACAGAATTCCTGAAGCCAAGTCCCTCATCTTCCTCTTCCATCTCCAAATAATGCTCTTCTGAAACACCTCCATTGTCAACATCCTACATAAACTCTACATAATTCACAGTGAGTTAATAAACTTCTGTTTTCTTAGTTTTCCTAAATATAAATGTTCGTCGGTTTGGTTTTCTTTCATATTTTAAGCTTACTATTTGTTTCTCTGGCCTGCAGTCGTCAGTAAGGTAAAGTAAATAGTCACTTAGGACCACTTTTGCGGATGTAGGAACGGAATCCCATTCTTTCATTAGTTTATGCATTTGCCGTTCGCAGATTTGCGGTTCGCGGAGTCTTCGGGAACGTAACCCCCATGAACGGCGAGGGATACCTGTAAATGCGTTTTCATGGACATATACTCGAAATCCGGGTGTTCCTTGCGGTGTTTAAAATGCACGCATTTTTCCCACCTAAAACTTCGTACTCGATTTTAAGACGAACCCTAATTTTTTAGTGGACATTTTTTGTAAAAAACGAGGTGTCTTCCTTTCGGGTAAATACGGTAATTTTAAAAAGCAAATTAAAAGTAGTCTACACTCATCCCTGTATTTCAGTTGCAGGACGCAAAATACGTGACGTTTGATAATTAAAACGTTCGCCATTTCGAATCAAAGTGGTATACAGAAACAAAACCTTGACCATTCACTAAGTTAGGATGTAAGGAAGAATCGTACATAATTTGGTTATTCTAGCTTTTATCGTTTAGGAGGAGTTCCATTAACAAACACACGCTTCAAAATATAATATAGATAATGTACATATAATTTCATATACTTTATTAAAATTACATAACTTTATTCCTATGTTTCTAAATATATAAAAATTGAATCAAAACATTACTATGACTTCTTATAGTATTTTAGATGGTGGGCCTCTGAGACCCCTCCCTCCCCCCACCCTTGGTTGTCCATGGTAGTGAAAATCACTTGGTAGTTCTAGGGTTAAAAACGACGTTATTGGTAATCTTTGTAAATACCAAAGTTGTAGAGAATAATATTTCTTCCAAGTTTTGTTTGAAACAAATTTTCGTAGAACCATCCATTTAGGAGATATTTAACTTTTTCGTAATTTCCAGTATACAGCGCACCACCATGTATGTAAACACATTCAAAATATAATTTATGGCAATAAGGACGACTGTATTCTTTTACGATACAAAATAATAATTTTGCCTTATAATGCTATTCATAATAATTTAAATATCTATACCCCAAATATGGAGAAAGTCATGTGTTGGCCACATCAGATTTTTAAAAATAATTTTTATGGTTATTAGGAGGGTTCTCCATTCATCAAATGTTTTTAGCATGTTTTATTTGAGAAACAAGCTTATGGTTTTCCTCTATCTGTGCATCAGTTAAATCTTGCTGCCAAAGAATTCTTTTGGGAGGAGGTGCCATCAAAATTTTCTAATTAAGATTCTGAGTTAGTGATTATAAATAAATAATATTTTCACAATTTTTGTGACATTTACTGCTATCTATAACTCTGCAGAAGGATGTTTTTTGCCTTCAACATTTTCAAACTTTTTATTCTGAGCAAATGATTTTAATAGAAAGTTAAAATTTATTAGTTAATTACTGAATAAATTACTTTGTCCTACAGTTATACAGTAAAAATCGTTTATAACTCTCACGCCTAAAACGAAATCTCGGCTGTAACTAAGAAATGTCTCAGTCCCTTGGACTTCTCCATAAGGGCATTGGTTAAATTTCTCGGATGTAACAAACACACATTTTACGAATTCTCGACTGTAATGAACAAATGCCTAGTCCCGTGGCAAAAAATGCCTCATATATAATGAATTTTGGCGAGCAGAGCAATAAGTAATGAATAGTTTCCGCCCGTTTACCGTGCACTTGTTGGTAGAGGTCCTCTTCCTCCCTCTTCCCCTTGCATACGAATTTCCACGCTCCCGTTGTTTTGAAATTGATATTATAAATATGAAATTTTTATGTAAATTAATGACCATAATAATAATATTAATTGGCCATTTAAAAAATCGTATGTAATAGCAATCGAACATTTTACATGCCGCGAAGTTGATAAGCATCTCTTTGCATATGTAAGTACAGCACTGAAGTCTACTCACTGCAAATACAGTTAAATCTGTGTTATCCGGCTATCTTGGAGATAGTGGATAGCTGATTAGGAGAAATAGCTGGTTAGGGGAGCGTTTTTCGATTTTGACATTGCAAATTTAGCAGTAACCAAACAAAACTGGGCTTAGGTTCACTATCGTACTCCCCAAACATAACTATGCATGGAGTTTGCATTTTCCATTTTAATTCTTCCACACGTAGTCAGATCTAGATACTACCGTATTCACCCGAATCCAAGACGACCCTGAATCTAAGACGACCCCCCATTTTGATGATTCCAAAAGAGAAAAAAGCTCAAATTGACCTTCATGACTACAAAAATTATAAATCTTGTGAAATATTTATTTTCTCTTATACTTTTCTTGAATGTCATTGTCTTTTAACATTTTAAAATCATAAGATCACATCACAAATAGAACCATTCAGGTTTTCAAACAAATTAAATGGTAGCATTCATTTTAAGATAACATTAAAAATCAAGTAAATACATTGAAAGAATACACTCATTTCAGGACAACAAAAAAACATTTCAATCCAAGTGCTGCATAAAATCATTTTATTGTGTTAGTCATCATCACTGTCTATGCAACCTTCACTATTTTCCTCTGCTCACTATCTTTATCACTCTCAACTTCATCATCAGTCTCCCACAAAACATCATCCTCACTCCCATCCATGGCATTAGATAAGCAGCATTTCTTAAATCCTTTCACTATTACTTTTGCATTTATTTGTTGCCATGATGCCTTGATCCATTGGCAGAGCATTGCAACTTCAGGTTTCTTAAGATTTCCTTTTGGTGTTAAAGTGTGAGTTCCACTCTGTAACCACTCAGAATACAAAACCTTTAAATTATTTTTAAAACACTTATTGACAGCAACATCTAAAACTTGAAGTTGCGATGTCATTCCTCCAGGTATTACAATAAGATCAATATTCATCGCACTCATTATGTTTTTAATTTCAGGAGATGTGTCCTTGAATGCATCCAGTGAAAGCATTGCTCTTTGTTTCAATAAAGCTCCTGGCCGTCTATTCCACACCACATGTAACCAATCTCTCATTAGTTCTTTAGTCATCCACCCCTTTTCTTGACACATTATTCCACTTGGCAAATGTTTCTTAGGCATTGTTTTCCGCTTTAGAATCACATATGGTGGTAATTTAGTCCCATCTGCTAAAACCGCCAACATTACCGTGACTCGCATTTTTTCGTTGCCTGTAGTTTTAATTAGGACGGACTTCGCACCTTTTTCGTTCACAGTATAATTAGATGGCATGTAGAAGAAAACCGGAGTTTCATCGGCATTTCCTATTTGGCTCAAAAGGTAATTATTGGTTTTTCTAAGTCCAATTACGTATTTCTGGTAAGCGAGAAGTTTTTCAACATAGTCTTTGACAATTTCTGACACAGCGAAGTTCGTCGCCGTAAAGAAAAATTATTTCGTCGCCGTAAAGAAAAATTATTTCGTCGCATCATTCTCACGCACCAACTTCTGCTGGCCTTGAATTCTTGCAATGATATATTAAGTCCTCTAGTAATTTCATTAGCTTTAAGTATAATACTTTCAGTCGAAACAGGTATACCGTTCTTCCTCATGGTGCGCACAAACTTGACTACTTCTTCTTCAATGCCATGAAATCGGCCTAATTTTGGACCACTGAGCGACTTCCTTGTGGCTTTGGCATTTTCTAGTTCCTGTTTTGAGAGTTTCCATCCACGCACATTTGCCTCAGATACACCGAACTTTCTACTCGCATCACAGTTATTAGTTTTTTCGGCGTAATTTATCACGATCAGCTTAAAATTTGTATCTTAGCTCCGTCTAATTCCTTTGTTAACTTTCCCTTTGCACTCGTGCCACGTACTTCAACATGATCTGTCATTTTAACTTAAGGGTTGTGCATTTAAATCAAGAATGCACAACTCAAAGTTACTGTCACACTTAGTGAATCGCGGTGCGTCGTTTGAAAGGGGAATCCCAATGATTTCCGCTCTCATTTGTTTTAACATTGCGGTTGGCATTACGTGCAAGGTGAAAGTACGTCTGTGTTATGATCGTCGACGATGATTATTAGTCTAAATAATTATTATTCCCGTCATGTTTTTCTTATTGTTATTACTATTTGTTTATTTCACGTCATTATGTACGTACTTGAATTTGCTGTTGTGAATTGTTTACTCTAATATACCATTTGTTGTAAAAACCACTGATTAAATGCTTAAATATACTTCGTATCCGAATGTAAGACGACTCTTGATATTTACAGCTGAAAATTTGGAAAAAAAGGTCGTCTTAGATTCAGGTGAATACGGTATTTACCCATTCTTATTTCATACGAAACAAAACAAAACAAATGACTATTGAAAAGTTTAGGGCGTCCAGGAAGTTTGGGGAGTACAGCAGTGAACCTGTTCCCAAAATTGAATTTATTGGATTATATCTTTCTTATTTATCTTTATTTACTCTATTAGAGAAGGACGAAATTATTTAATTCTTCTGAACATTTCTGTGAAAACCAATCATATAATATTTTATCCAGTTCTTCCATTTTTGGCTTATGAAGCATATGATGTTTATTAATTGATTTACTCGTCTCAGAAGATGACACAAATTTCATTAATTTAGGCTTATGAGAATAAAATGAAGAACTCAAGAGACACGGTGAAGACAATGAATAGAATTGGAAAAATACCTCCAAATCACCGTAAAGGCGGTAATTACGTGTCAAGGCACAGAAGACTCGCAGGACCACTTAGGACGTGCATTTCGACAGCAACGCTGTCATCTTCAGCAGTGTCAAACAGTTGTTATTCATTATCTTGTTTTGGTTATGGTGTATGTAGAGGCTTTCATAGTCATCTAGTTTGTTTTCGTTGGTGACCGTTTTTAGAAGTTTTAAATTTTCGGTTGTGATAGGATGATGGCAGGTGTTGATATGAGATGCTACACTGGACTTGTCTATTCTGTTGTTTCTGTAATGGGCTAAGTGTTCTTTGAAACGTGTTCCTAATTTTCTTTTCGTTTGCCCAATATAAATTTTGTCACATTTTTCACATTTGATTTGGTATATGCCTGATTTCTTATGGGAGGGTATGCTGTCTTTCGGGTTCTTAATGAGATTTGACAATTTATTTTCATTATCAAAAAAATTTTAGGAAAATACGGAAAAGTGTTCTTACAAATGCGTTCGAAATTAGTCATGAAGATTTCTGCTAATAAGGGAGATAAAGGGTTGCCCATGGTTGTGCCTTCTTTCTGTTGATAAAAAGAGTTGTTGACCTGAAAATATGTTTGTTGCATACAGTGGGAAGTTAGGTGGATGTATTCGTCCACAATCGGGCCCGGAAGGTTTTTTTCTAGTAGTGAGCTTTTTAGAAATTCTATTGTGTTTTTCCCAAGTTCATGAATATTTTCCCTAATTCTAACAACCCGTCGGCCATTACTGCTTTTTCCTTCGCCAAACAAAAGTGGCTGAACACAGAAATACGTAAATTGTACAGCAAACGAAGCACACTTGAATTAAAAACTTATAATTTACATCTCAAAATCACCAAAAATCTTTCTCGCACAGACATTTTCCTCTTTGATCAATACAACACAAAGATGCACAATGTCATAGAACATAAAGTTGAAAATAAAAAACTTAAATTACGGAAAAAAATACTTTCTCTTACAAACAGCAACCCTAAAACGTCACCCACACCTAGTCCATCTAAGAATTTCGTTGTTAACTTATTGAACGAATCGTTCCATAAAAATGAAATTGATCTTCTCAACAAAGGTCTCAAACACACTCTTCAATACCAAAAACCTCCGATAGACGACATAATCGCGAATATCGAATCTTCCATAAAATTCCTCCCTGAAAACACTAAAACATTCATCAGAAATGCCACTTACCATCAAATAAAAAATAATATCAGCCGTGTGAGACAGAGGTCACTACCTAATCCATCCCTAGGAGAACGAGTGAAAAGCGACCCCACCCGATAGGGCTCACCGCCAGGACGCACCGAAAGGACTCGAGAAACCGTCGGAACGTGGCATAAAGTGCTCCTTATTCGGCACGTAAACTATGCAACTCTACAGTGGAAATATCGAGGAGGATGTGCGTAGCAAATGTTGTATATATTTATCAAGTATCTATATAATCCAAGTATGTCGTAAAAAGTGCATTTGAATGGATTTAAAATTGAAATACTGGCCTGAAAAAAGAAAGAAAATTATTAATGATGTAATTTGGACAACTTACATAAAACTAAAGTCATAAAACATTGATTGGAGAAGAAAAAAAATTCGGCGATGTCGAGGATCAAACACGCGACACAATTTCTGCAGCCCGACACTATATCGCTAGGCTACCGCCACCTGTTGTCAGTGTGTCGCTCGTCATGGTATTAGTAGACAAGTCACTTGTTTTTCAATTTTCAATTGCAAATATCTCGAAAACGCGGATCGTTAGATGCCTTTCCGAAAATACGTGTCTAATTATTTTTCGTTTTCTTTCATCCGGTGAAGTTTGGTCGTGATCCGCCACTTACAGTTGGGTGCCTTCCCTTGTAAGACCTGTAGTTTCAGGAATCAATGCTCCCACATACAATTTAGCCCATTGGCTGAACAACGAATTTAAACAAATGCAATTTCCTAATGATTCACGTATCAAAAACTCGACGGATTTCATCAACAAAGTAGAAAACGTAATTCTTTCAGACAACGAAATATTGGTATCGTTTGACGTAAAATCTTTATTTCCTAGTGTCCCCATAAAAAACACAATAGAATTTCTAAAAAGCTCACTACTAGAAAAAAACCTTCCGGGCCCGATTGTGGACGAATACATCCACCTAACTTCCCACTGTATGCAACAAACATATTTTCAGGTCAACAACTCTTTTTATCAACAGAAAGAAGGCACAACCATGGGCAACCCTTTATCTCCCTTATTAGCAGAAATCTTCATGACTAATTTCGAACGCATTTGTAAGAACACTTTTCCGTATTTTCCTAAAATTTGGCTCAGATATGTAGATGACATCTTCGCTATTTTCGACACATCGAAAGGAAACATTGTAGAATTCTTAAACTTGTTAAACAAGCAGTTTGACACCATTAAATTCACACATGAAACAGAAAATAAAAAATCTCTACCTTTCCTAGACATTCTTCTAACTAGGAAAAACAACAAATTACATTTCAACATTTACAGAAAACCTACACATACCAACACATACATCCACATTAGTTCTCACCATCACATTTCACAAAAACTAGCACCTTTTCATTCCATCATCCATCGATTAATCAACACACCACTATCAAATACAAATTTCTCCAAAGAATTATCCTACATAAAACACACAGCCATTCAGAATGGTTTTAAACCAGAACTCATTCACAAAATGTTAAAAAAACATCAGCACAGAATGAACCTTAGAAACTGCACAACACTCAACAACAAAGACACCAATACAAAAAATTTATGAAGCTACCTTACTACCGGTATGCTACCAAAAAACTTCAAAAAATCTTCTCCGAAATAGGATTACACACAGTTTTTGTTAATGAAAATAAATTGTCAAATCTCATTAAGAACCCTAAAGACAGCATACCCTCCCATAAGAAATCAGGCATATACCAAATCAAATGTGAAAAGTGTGACAAAATTTACCGTATTTGGCCAAAAGTGAAGTGCGAAAGTTGAGGGAGGAGGCTATTTTCGGGCACTAAAAATTAGGTGGGTACAAACAAGTGTGCAAAGTTTCTATAACGATGACTTTCATTCAAGTCAGTAAGTGTTTCTATTCATTGTAAGACTAAACTGCTCGGGTTGTGAATATTTATGTGCAGGCTGATTGACGTCACCATATAGGAAGGATTTTTCTATTACCCGATCGCTCTCATTATTGTCAAATTGCAAGTTTTACCGTATTTGCTCGTGTAAGCCGAGACCTCGTGTATCCCGCGCACCCCAGTTTTTGGGCCAACTCTAAGGAAAAAAATTTATTTGAGCCGAGAAAGGGTTTTTTAAATCACCAATTCCTATTTCTCAAAAATGCTACGCTCATGTTAAGCATCTTCACAATCCTACGTGATGAATTTATTGGGTGATCTCTTTATATTGGTACTAGCAGAAATCTCCTCGGTAGTCCTCTTTTGTTAAACACTTTTTGTCGTCATATTGGTCATGTTCGGCAGAAATCGCTCCGGGAGCGATCACCGATCATTCTGCTGTACGTAATTTTCCAGCCATATGGTCACTGATCCCTACCGTAGCGGTCATCATGTTTTTGGCAAACTAAAATTGTGATCAGTGATCATTGAATGATCACCACGGTGGCTATGACTTTCATAGACGTATCATAGAATAAAGGTAGCATTCCGTATCTGAACATGGTAGGCGTCGTCTGCCGTGATAACAAAACGCCCACCAACCCAAACTAGTCGCGCATGAGCCGTGGCCTCCATGGCGATTGCAGCAGAAAGCCGTCGAGTTTGGGGAGCACCCGTTAATAAACTTAAAACTCATTTAAAATTTTTATACAATGAGTGAAAATGACTAAATACACCGAAATTTAGAAATAGAATAATAGATGCGGCATGGGTGCTAGCTTAATGTATATTTGTTTACCGACACAACATTTAATTCGTGTAAGACACGCACCCCCTTTATTCCACCGGCATTTTGGGAAAAAAGGTGCGCAGCTTACACGAGCAAATACGGTAATACCAATAAAATTAACCTTACCCGAGAATGGACTAATTGCCTGGCTAAGCTCGAATTGTTAATTACACAAACGAAAGATAGATTAGCATTGCGCATCGAAATATGAGCAAAGTGCGAATTTATATTGCTGCATAAATTGGTATGTTATTTCAACTTGCTAATATTGCTGCATTAATTAGTATGTTATTTTGACTATTTAAAGTTTATCTTTACTCCCTAAAAATGTATTTTTGTTCATTTCCTTGGCAATATCTCTTTCGTTAATATACACTCTGAATTCTGAGGTACAAATCTGAAAACCTTAAAATACCAATTTGCATGGCATTTTATCACTCGCTAATTGGTACTTTTTTATTAAATGAGTGCAAGTTTGATATTTCTTCAAATTATACGGTATGTTTCATGACATTAAAGTCCTAAAAATGATCATGTCCTCTCAGGGTATTAAAATATTTTCTAGATTTGTGTGAGAAAAATGGGTAGGGGGGCTATATTCGGAGGGGGGCTATATTCGGTCAAATACGGTATATTGGGCAAACGAAAAGGAAATTAGGAACACGTTTCAAAGAACACTTAGCCCATTACAGAAACAACAGAATAGACAAGTCCAGTGTAGCATCTCATATCAACACCTGCCATCATCCTATCACAACCGAAAATTTAAAACTTCTAAAAACGATCACCAATGAAAACAAACTAGATGACTATGAAAGCCTCTACATACACCATAACCAAAACAAGATAATGAATAACAACTCTGGCCCTATCCCTCACTCCACTCTATTTCAGTTAACGATCGATACACCTTTCTCTTTCCCCTCCCCTACTTCTCTAACGGTCAACAATAGTATAAATACTCCGCCTAACCTTACACACTTTGACACTGCTGAAGATGACAGCGTTGCTGTCGAAACGCGCGTCCTAAGTGGTCCTGCGAGTCTTCTGTGCCTTGACACGTAAGTACCGCCTTTACGGTGATTTGGAGGTATTTTTCCAATTCTAGCCTTATGAGCCTTGATATCGTAGAGCGTGGAAGATCCGATGTTGAATTATTTTGCTATGGCTGCTCTACTTTCTCCTTTTCCCTTCGTTTGATCAGCTCCAGCTTTTGTGTTAGCATTAAAACAACATTTTCTCTCCTGTTCCTTGTTTTTAGGTATTTATTTTGATGCCATACTCAATGTATGGGTAATTTTTTTAATAATAAAAATCGATAAAACTGGAAATTGTAGAAGTACACCATAACATCTAGACAATGCAAATGGCTTACGTAAGCAAAAACGCCATGCTTACTCAGGGTCCCTGAAGTATACAGAGTAAATACATAATATATACATCTTATAATTTAAGAAATTTTAAAGTGGAAGTTGTGGTATTACACAAATACAATTGACACAAAAATTCATAAAAATAGAAAAAGAAACAAAAAATCTGATTTGGCCAACACATGCCTTTCTCCATATTTAGGATATAGATTATTAAATTATTATGAATAGCATTATAAGGCAAAATTATTACTTCGTATCATAAATGAATACAGTCGTACTTATTGCCGTAAATTAGGTATATTTTGAATATGTTTACAGAATTCACCGCTACATGGTGCTGGCGCTGTACACTGAAAATTTACGAATAAGCAAAATAGCTCTGTTTGGACAGGAACTCAATTTCTTTAAATTAAAGTAATCCTGCCTCTGGGATTAGTGGACTGTATTATTTAGATTAATAACCACCAATGGCTCAATTGACTTACCTCTAGCCATATTGGTTTCCTTCGTTATTCTGACTCCGTCTTCTTAACGTCCGTATGGGGTTGCTCACGGTTAGGACGGCTTTCTAACAACTACTCACTCACACATTCACATTGCTAGGTGTAGCCAACGAACCCTGGTGGCATTTCAGATAACTAAATGCATTGTGGATGCAACATACCGCCCACCAAATTTGAGAATCAAATTTAGATACCGAAATACCCAGGAGAAAGGCAACTAATGATAAATACCTTAAGAATAACAAAAAATACCATAATTAATACTAAGTGTTGCTCCTAAGGGAAGGAGTAGGATAGGTTATTTCTTCACTCTGGAGGGGGCTTTCACCAGAGACTTGAATAAAGGATATTAAGCCCACGGAAAAAGGAATATGAGAATGAGCAACACTGCCTCAATAAATAATCCTTAACCTAAACGTGTTAAGCTAAAATAAAGAAAGAGAATAGAAAAAAAAAGAAAACATAAATACTAATTTCTAATTATCAACTGGTAGTTTAACCATTTTAGACGTAGGTCTTTTAAAGACCCCATGTTTTCCTCATATAGTAGCAACCCTAATTCGACCATCCGATCCTGGATGAATCGTTTCTATCCTAGCAAGTGACCAGTTCAGAGGCACGTTACTCTCACCCTTTACAATAACCAAATCGCCTTCTGAAAGATTAGGATGATCCTTTGACCATTTAGCTCGTGATTGGAGTGGGTTCAAGTATTCATTGGACCAACGATTCCAGAAATGTTGACTGACTTGTTTAACAAGTTGCCACTGAGATAGTCTATTAATATTTATGTCTAACAGATTGTACTCAGGTACACTGACTAAAGGTTCACCTGTGAGAAAATGACCTGGCAGTCTTGAGTTTAAGACTGCTTCAATTCGGCAAAATACAGTGGAAAGTTTCTCGAATGTGAGAGCACGATCGCCAATAATTCGTTTCAGAAGGTTCTTTGCAGACTTCATGTTTGATTCCCATAAACCTCCGAAATTTGGTGCAGAGGGTGGATTAAAATGCCACACGATTTGCTTACTTTCAAGCTTAGAAGATATCTTTCCTTCTCTAAATAATGATTGGAACTGTTTATTGATTCCCGTAAGATAGTTATTAGTACCCACAAACTCTGTTCCGCAATCAGAATAGAGGTCTGAACATAGACCTCTTCTTGACACAAAGCGATCCAATGATGCTAAGAATGCCTCAGTGCTTAAACTAGAAACTACTTCCAAGTGACACGCTTTAGTTGCTAAGCATATAAATATGCACAGATAGGCTTTGAATTCCTGGAGGACCTCCTTAGAGATTCCTTAATCAGAAATGTCCTCCAAAATCTACTCCATTGTGTAAAAACACACGTGCTGACAAAACTCTTGCTGGAGG
Organism: Uropetala carovei; assembly: GCA_036926305.1. Lineage (NCBI taxonomy): Eukaryota > Metazoa > Arthropoda > Insecta > Odonata > Petaluridae > Uropetala > Uropetala carovei. The sequence goes on along the minus strand of JAXCHB010000040.1, from coordinate 4,057,793 downwards.
GAGATCGCCCATTAATGGGACTTTGGGTACAGCCTTCAACTTAGTACATGTGAAACATTTCATAATACGGTGACTAATCACGCTTCTACCTGAAATGATCCAAAATTTAAATCGCAAGAGATAAAGAAGCATTTTTGGTCCAGCGTGCAAATATACTTTATGGTAATTATCAATGATGAGATTTGTTAAGGTACTCTTTTAGACAAAAACCATGGATGCTTACGGTTGTAGGCAAGATTGGCATTCTTTAATCTGCCGCCCACCCTAACACAACCATTTGAATCAAGAAAAGGAGTTAATCTTTGAATTGCTGTTGGAGCAACATTTACCCTATTTTAACATCTCAATATCTCTTGGAAAATAAACTCTTTGTGTTACACGAATACAACAAATTAAGGCCAACTGAAGTTCAAACAGTGATAATGCACCTCATATTTGTTTCTTGAATGCAGGATTAGTGCTGAATTTAAAACGTAAACAATATGCTAAAACTCTCTGTAATCGAGGCAGCGAGGAGAAACGATCAATAATTGAAATATCATACTGATGCTTTGCTGCCAACATAACATCCCAATGTTTACCTTTGAGTTCAGGAAGATTATTAGATAAGTACTCGTCAACAGAATCTATCTCCCAATGCTCCAATGAGTCAGTTACCCACAGAGGTCCATGCCACCACAATTCGGATTCTACTAACTGTTGGGGAAGAAGACCACGACTTCCAGGGTCAGCCGGGTTTGACTTGCCAGAAATATGGTTCCATTCAATAGCTAAGTGACACTCACTTATTAAAGAGACTCTGTGGGCCATGAAAGTGTTTAGCATATGAGTAGGAGTTTTCAACCACGCAATAACAGTTTTTGAATCTGTCCATGCAAACATATGCTGAGTATTTATCCCCTTCGAAGATAAAGAATCAAAATTGAAATTAAACAACTTAGTCAATAAAACAGCACCCAAAAGTTCTAATCAAGGTATTGACATTACCTTAACAGGTGCTACTCTTGTTTTAGCCATCAACAAATGCACTTTCCAACGTTTGAAAGATCACCCAATCCCAAATAAACAACCGCACAATATCCACGATCGGATGCGTCACAAAATCCCAATAACTGAAAATCGATGAGAGTTGTCACGATGTCTTCTTTAACAATACATCTGGGTATTTTTATTTTAGTTAGGCAAGGTAACTGTCCAAGAAAGGTTTTCCATTACTTCATAATCTGTGAAGGCAATTCATCATCCCAATCTACCTTTCCTTTCCAAAGTTCCTGGATTAAATGTTTCGCACAAAACACAGTTGGACTCACCCAACCCAGAGGATCAAATATCTTTGCTATAGTTGATAGAATTGCATGTTTACTAGACACGTCCGAAGAACAATCAACATGGTAAGAAAAATTATCAAAACTTGGTTCCCAATGTATTCCTAAAATCTTTAGAGATTGTTCACCACAAAGGTCAAAAGAAAATATAGATTCACTCTCTTCTGATGAAATAACTTGCAATATCTTTGGCGCATTAGTCGCCCATTTATGGAGCAAAAAACCTCCTGATTTCATAATACTGTTTAACTGAGAAACTAAAAGTTTTGCTTCCATTATAGAGGAACATCCAGTAATCACATCATCCACAAATATATCATTTGCAATGACTGATGCAGCTAAAGGAAAATGTTCGGCTTCATCACGCGAGAGTTGTTGAAGAACCCTCGTAGCCAAGTATGGTGATGAAGTTAAACCATAAGTTACTGTCCTTAATTCATACTCTTGAAAAGAATAACTATTATTTGGACGCCAAATAATATGCTGATATACTCGGTGCTCCGGCTGCAATAATATCATTCGGTACATTTTTGAAATATCAGCCGTCAAAGCAATGAGATTCGATCTGAATCTTATTATCAGATCAGCAACATCTCGATGTAAACTTGGACCCTTCAAAAGCATCTCATTCAAAGAATAACCAGAAGCAGATTTGCTAGATCCATCAAAAACAACCCTTAGTCTAGTAGTTTTACTTGCTTCCTTGATTACTGCATGATGAGGCAAGTAATAATTTCCCGATCCCCATTTCACTTGAGACATATGTCCAAGGTCTAAATATTCTCTTAGAAATGCATGATAATCATTGCTTAATTGAATGTCATGATTTAATTTGCGTTCCAAATTAAGATATCTTTTCATGGCTAGGATTTGTGGATCCCCCAACTCTACATTGTTAAAACCATCCTTAAGCAATAAGGGAACAACATAACGACCATCCTTATCTCTATAATGATAATTCTCGAATTGCAAATTAGCTAAAGTGTCCTCAGGCGATTGGGATCGAATTGCTTGTATCTCTTCAATCTCCCAAAATTTCTGAATAAGGTTATTTAAGTCTTGGTCCTTATTAGTAACTATTAATGATGTAATATTTACACAAGAATGCAATCCAGATGGAATAGACTTAACGGTTCCAATAAGGACATAACCAAATACTGATGGCCATGCAGTAGGAATACCATTAGATCGTATGAGTGGCCCATCGAACATTATTTGTGAATACACTTCGGCGCCGATTAAAATATCAATCTCTCCAGGTTTATCAAAATATGGGTCTGCGAGAATCAAATTACTAAAATATTTATGTAACTTCACTGGCACCGAAGTACTGGGTTGTTGCGAAGTTATCTTAGGAATTACAATGGCATTGGTTGTGATTTCAACTTCTGCCTCGCGTGAACGAAGGACCAAGGACGTTATCCATTTTGTGGAAGTAACCTGAGTGCCAGCAAGACCCAAGCATGTCACAGGAGAATGCCTGCGTGAAAGCCCAATTTTTGCTGGCAGCTAACAATAATGAAACTAGCCTGAGAAGCAGGATCAAGAAGTGCTCGAACACTTTCAAATGAACCAGATCCTGATTTAACTGATACTTCTAATGTACCCAATAGCACCATTGAGGACTCCGATGTCACATGAGCTGTGGAGCATGAAACCGAATTTGTAGCAGCATTTTCATCCTTCGTTTGAGGACAAAATTTTTTATTAGATTTATCAAAAGAGAGAGACTGCGAATCAGATTTGATGCCACTGCCATCCGAAATGCAAAGTAAAGAATGGTGCCTTTTTGAACAAATTCTACATACTGCTTTGGATCTACATAGATAAAATTTATGTTTGCCACCCAAAACATTGTAACATATATATTTGGATTTTACCCATTGCCTCAGACTTTGTACTGGTATCTAATTAAACTGATTGCAATGATATAATCTATGTGGTTCTGCGCAAAATAAACATTTCACTGAATTTGTTGTATCATTCACGGATGCTAACAAAGAAGTTTTCTGGGACACAGTCTTATTTGCTCCAAAAACCCTACCATTCGCTTGAGCATTTTGTTCAATTCCGGAAGTTTGCAAAACATCTAAATAGTTTCGCACAAACTCTAATAAAGTTTCACAGAAGGAAATTCAATTTTAATAGTTCATATTAAAGCATCTCGACGCACAGTAATCAATTTAAACCGTCGCTGCCCTCTGCTATCCATTTCTTTTCTTCATCCATAATAACTGTAAATTACGTTAATATTAAATGATAAACAAACTAGATATGCGATATACTAAGCAATAATACCTACAACATTTCGAGAATACGTGACTAACCACAACGAATAGACTGAGTCGTATTGGCCAATTTGAAATAATTAGAAAACTTAAAGAGAATTATATATACATGGAAATTACAACACACACGCAAGTACAACCATTGATTAAACTAAATAAAGTCACTAGAAATACAGTTGCCTTTCGCCTAGGATTATAAAGAGTTCGATGAACAGATTATCCGGCTTGAAGGACCAAAAAATGTTTGGACAGGAACTCAATTTCTTTAAATTAAAGTAATCCTGCCTCTGGGATTAGTGGACTGTATTATTTAGATTAATAACCACCAATGGCTCAATTGACTTACCTCTAGCCATAGTGGTTTCCTTCGTTATTCCGACTCCGTCTTCTTAACGTCCGTATGGGGTTGCTCGCGGTTAGGACAGCTTTCTAACAACTACTCACTCACACTCATAAACATACACATTCACATTGCTAGGTATAGCCAACAAACCCTGGTGGCATTTCAGATAACTAAATGCATTGTGGACGCAACAGCTCCGAAATGGATGGTTCTACAAAAATTATTTCAAACAAAACTTGGAAGAAATATTATTCTCTACAACTTTGGTCCTTGAGAAGATGAACAATTACGACGTTTTTAAGGAGGTATTTGACGGAAACCGAAAAAACCGATTATTTTTACTTTCTCCATACGTAGTAATGGGAAAGTATTGCGATCACAAAAAAAATGGACTTCGAGATTTCAACGGAAATACACGTTTTGAGGTCCCTAGAACACGTTTAGACCAGAGCTGCAAACCACTTCAAAATTTGGAGTGGTTCGGTTCGCAGTTCGGTTCTAAATTTTTGGAAGTGGTTCGGTTCATGGTTCGGTTCAGACGAGAATTTTGACAAGTGGTTCGGTTCGCGGTTCGGTTCAACTAAATTAATCATTTGAAATACTATTCAGAAATAATTTATCCAATATAAACATTACACATTCAGTATCAATCTGTAAGTAAATCAATCAGCAGTTATTATTTTAAATGAAAGAAGAATTTATTTAAAGAAAGGAAAAATTTATATTTTAAATATATTACAATACCATCATCATCTTCATTTACTTATATTTAAAAAATGGTATTTTTGATCCTAACATGATTTTTATGTTCATTGTTGTTTACATATCAATTAAAAATTCTCTGAATGGATTCACTTCAAATTCATTTACCAACATACACAATTATACATACATAATCAGAAAGAAAATGCGCCTCTAGCTTAAACTGCTTTTGAGATTATCCCAGGATGGACGGACAAACCGAAAACATAAAAGTATTTTAAAGAAATCATTAAAAATCAAAGAAAATTAGTTCCTTGAGCATTTTATTTCTTTTTCGTACCTGTAATACACATTATTTAGAGGAAAAAAGATTTATAACAAGGGTCTCCCAATATTTAACCTCTTTAGTTCTACCACCTGCACTTGCCTTTATTTTTCTTATTCCCACACACATAACCATTGCCGCATTGATAATTTCCTCCCTCCTCTCTCTGGGGTTCACCCTCTCCCCGTCTTCCACAAGGCCTTTCATTTTAGTCCTATAGTCCTTCCTCCATCTTTCCCCAATCCCTCCCGTGATGGTTTCCCCCCTCCAGCCTTTCCTTTCCCCTCCCCCTTTATCCCTTTACAACCTACCCCCTGCAGTAACCCTCTGACAATGAGATAGGTTCCTCCTTTCCCTCCCCTCCATTCCTTTCCGTCTTACAAACTACCCTCCCTCTCTACCCATTTCTCTGTATATACTTTCTATTCTCACCATATCTGCACCTGACGATAGCATTGTAATGTCGAAACCCGGGTAAGAGAAATAAAAACAATGGAAGTTACAAAGCGTTATTCCTTTGGTTCATTTATAACAAATAAAATAAAAAATGTTCACTATATTTATTAAGGGTCTAGGAAAATTCTTTTCTGTTAAGCCCTTATTAAGATTTGCTTGATTGAATGATAGATTTAATTATTGAAGTAAAGTTTCTTGATTTCCAATGGCGATGATGCACGGCGTCTCAATTTTTCCAACTTTCAATAATAAATGTATGTAAATAAAATATTTTAATTAGTTAATTGGTTAAATAATATGGAACAAATATTACTCCAAATGAATTTATGATATGTAAAACTCTAACAAATTAAATTATTAATTCTTATTATTATATAATAAATTCAAAAAGACACTTTTAGCAGGATTCAAAACATATTATATATTGCTAATTTTTTACTTTCTCCATACGTAGTAATGGGAAAGTATTGCATTCATGAAAAAAATCTACTTCGAGATTTCAACGGAAATACGTTTTGAGGTCCCTAGAACACGTTTAGACTATTTTCGGAATGATGTCTGTGTGTGTGTGTGTGCGTGCGTGCGTGCGTGTATGTTAGTGTGGGTGCTCTAACTCAAAAAATACGTGCCATATCGTTACCAAACTTCATATATAACACTTTAATATTAGCATAAAGAACTGATTAGTTTTTCAACAATAACGGGTAACCGGAAATCGAGGTTTATTCGAAACCCGATTCGGTTTTTGCGATATTTCTTGGTTAAAATATCATTATTGTATTTACAATTCTAAACAAAAGTTATAGAGAATGTAATTTCCTACAACTTTCATTTGAAACTATTTTCTATTGTAGTTATCGTTTAGGAGTTATTTATAAATAACTGGTTTTTCGGTTTTCTCCTTAAAAACATCTTTATTGGTAATCTTCGTGAAGACCAAAGTTGTAGAGAATAATATTTCTTCCAAGTTTTGTTTGAAACAAATTTTTGTAAAACCATCCATTTCATAGATATTTTGCTTTTTCCTTTTTACTTTCTCCATACGTAGTAATGGGAAAGTATTGTATTCATGAAAAAAATCGACTTCGAGATTTCAACGGAAATACATGTTTTGAGGTCCCTAGAACACGTTTAGACTATTTTCGGAATGATGTCTGTGTGTGTGTATGTTATTGTGGGCGCTCTAACTCAAAAAGTACATGCCATATCGTTACCAAACTTCATATATAACACTTTAACATGAGCACAAAGAACTGATTAGTTTTTGGACAATAACGGATAACCGGAAGTCGAGGTTTATTCGAAACCCGATTCGGTTTTTGCGATATTTCTTCGTTAAAACATCATTATTGTATATACAATTCTATACAAAAGTTATAGAGAATGTAATTTCCTACAGTTTTCATTTGAAACAATTTTCTATAGGAGTGATTGTTTAGGAGTTATTTATAAATAACCGTTTCGGTTTCCGTAATATCTCCTTAAAAACATCGTTATTGGTAATCTTCGTAAGGACCAAAGTTGTATAGAATAATATTTCTTCCAAGTTTTGTTTGAAACTAATTTTCGTAGAACCATCCATTTCTGATATATTTCACTTTATCTTAATACCAGTATACAGCGCCAACACCATGTAGCCGTGAATTTTGTAAACATTCAAAATATACGTAATTTACGGCAACAAGGACGTGTCTTCTTTTACGATACGAAATAATAATTTTGCCTCTTAATATTATTCATAATAATTTAAATATCTATACCCCAAATATGGAGAAAGTCATGTGTTGGCCACATCAGATTTTTTACTGTTGTGATCACGAAAAAAATCGACTTCGAGATTTCATCGGAAATACACGTTTTGAGCTCCCTAGTACACGTTTACACTATTTTCGGATTGATGTGTGTGTGTGTGGATGTATGCCATTATGGGCGCTCTAACTCAAAAATATACTTGCCATATTAACACCAAATTACATATGTAACACTTTGGTATGAGTACGAAGAGCTGATTAGTTTCTGGACAATAACGGTTAACCTGAAGTCGAAGTTTATTCGTAACCCGATTCAGTTTACACGAAACCTCCATTAAAACATCATTATTGTGTATACAATTCTATAAAAAGATTATAGAGAATGTAATTTACTACAACTTTCAGTTGAAACAATTTTCCATAGCTGTTATTATTTAGAAATTATTTATAAATAATCGGTTTTTTCGGTTTCCGTCAAACATTTGTAGAGACTAATATTTCTTCTAATATTTCTTATAACATATTATTATAAATTTCTTATAATATCTACTTTCGCCGTATTTCCCTAGCTTGTTTTTGGTGTTTGAATTTTATTGTTAACAAGAAGTGGAATTGCTAACGCAATAAATAAATTTGCACTTTCCAAAAACCTGTAATTAGCTAATAGCAAGATCTGATTCTGTCAAATACTTAGGCATTACTTTAACAAGCAACTTCACGTGGGATATGCACATACGAAATATATGCGGGAAGGCTAAACAGAAACGAGGATTCATCAAACGCATAGTAGGTAAAAGTAAGGAAAAAGTCAAAGAGACATGTTACTTCTCGTTAGTAAGACCGCTATTAGAGTACGCGTCGAGCATATGGGATCCGTATGTGAAAGGATCAATCTCAGAGTTAGAAAGAGTGCAGCGAAAAGCCGCTAGATTCGTCAAAAATTGTTACTATAGAAACAAAAGTGTTACAACCTTGATACAGGACTTAGGATGGGAATCACTAACTGAGCGCCGATCACGCTCTAGGTTAAAACTTCTTGAAAGATTTAGAACGCATATATTCTCCAGAAATAATAAGAGCGCCTACTTATATTGGTAGAATGGACCATCCCAAGTACGTGAAGGGAAGTATACGTGAGTGAGTGAGTGAATAAGCGAAAATGACTGCATGTAAATGTGTGAGAGAAAATCAGTGTGTTGGGTGAATGAGATGACGTTTGGGTGGTGTCTGTGAGGTTGTATGTGTGGAGGTTGTGTGTGTGCGGTTTTGTGTTTGTGTGTGGTTTTGTGTGTGTGGAGGTTGTGTATGTGTGGTTGTGTGTGTGAGGGTGTGTGTGTGAGGGTGTGTGAGTGTGTGTGTGAATGTGTGCAAACAAAAACGCATCAAAAATCAGCTGGAATATATGCCACCAAACTTGCACAACAAACCCCTAATTATTAGTGCCTAATATATATACAACTTCGGTTCTGGCAAAATATCTCCGTTAAAACATCATTTTATATATATATATATATATATATATATATATATATATATATATATATATATATATATATATATATATATATATATATATATATATATATATATATATATATATATATATATATATATATATATATATATATATATATATATATATATACATACATACATATATATAGTATATACACAAAGATCATAGATAATGTAATTTTGTATAACTTTCATTTGAAACAATTTTCCATAGCAGGTATTGTTTAAGGTATTATTTATAAATAATCGGTTTTTTCGGTTTCCGTCAAATATAGCCTTAAAAACGTCGTTATTGGTAATCTTCGTGAGGACCAAAGTTGTAGAGAATAATATTTATTCCAAGTTTTGTTTGAAACAAATTTTTGTAGAACCATCCATTTCGGAGATATTTTGCTTTTTCTTAATTTGCAGTATACAGTGGCACCACCATGGAGCGGTGGATTATGTAAACATATTCAAAATTTACGTAACGACTGTATACTTTTACGATACGAAATAATAATTTTGCCTTATAATGCTATTCATAAAAAGAATTTAAATATCTCTACCCCAAATATGGAGAAAGTCATGTGTTGGCCACATCAGAAAAGTAATCAAAAAATCAATATGATAGTAAAGTTACGTTACAAGAATAATTTAAAATTAATCGACAGTTCGGGGCAGATTATTCAATATACGAAGTGCAGACACATATGGTTCAAAACAAATGATTGTAAAACGTAGAGTGACCATCTTTAAATAACACTAACATGTTAATTAATTTTATTTCCCTTAAATAAAGTTTACTAAAATATTATTAAAAATACACACTTTAGATAATTCAAGGAATTCTGCGGGAAATGAATGCCTCCGATCCAAGGGATCCGCCGAAGTCCTCGCCTGTTTTTGCTGGAATATAAACCACCAAGTAATGGAAATATCATAGAAGAACACCACATGAAAGTTAGAAAAGGAATGATATCGTTGAAAGCTCAAGCCGTTGAGAGCTACAATTTGAATTTTTCCGAAGAAAAAGATATGAGGAGAGTAATGGTGTTCTAAGAAAGACACAGCGGGGCATATTTTCTCAGGTCTGCTAATTACAATGCTGAAGGGGGTGATGGTAAGGGCATGGATTTTTCTCTTGGCACGAAAGCAGAATACGTCTCCTTTCTAGGCCATTGTAAAACGACCCTTTTGCCTGCATTCAGATAAAGATCTTTCAATATTCTGTTGGTCGGTTTCTGCCTACAGTGGTTGACCCGGGTTTTGTCGCAGTTGGTGTTCCCATAACCCTCACCATAAATGTCGTCTGTGGATAACAATAGTAACATAGAGGAAAGAGAGAGGCTCTCTTTCCTTTGAGGCAACCTTCTGGTTTTTCCAATGGAAATTCCTGTTCTTTTCGTTGGTCCATACTTTGTGGATTGAGATCGAACCAAAACTGAACCACTTTTGGAAAAAATTACGGTTCGGTTTTTGGTTCATTGAAAGATTAATCAGTGGTTTCGGTTCGGTTCGTGGTTCAGAAAAATGATTGCGGTTCGGTTCGGTTTGCAGCTCTGATTTAGACTATTTTCAGAATGATGTCTGTGTGTGTGTGATTGTGGGTGCTCTAACTCAAAAAGTACTTGCCATATCGTTACCAAACTTCATATATAACACTTTAGCATGAGCACAAAGAACTGATTAGTTTTTGGATAATACTGGTTAACCAGAAGTTGAGGTTTATTCTAAACCCGATTCGGTTTTTGCGATATTTCTGCATTAAAACATCATTATTGTATATACAATTCTACACAAAGGTTATAGAGAATGTAATTTCTTACAACTTTCATTTGAAACAATTTTCCATAGCAGTTATTGTTTAGGAATTATTTATAAATAATCGGTTTTTCAGTTTCTGTCATATATCTCCTTAAAAACATCATTATTGGTAATCTTTGTGAAGACCAAAGTTGTAGAGAATAATATTTCTTCCAGGTTTTGTTTGAAACAAATTTTTGTAGAACCATCCATTTCGGAGATATTGAACTTTTCGTAATTTTCAGTATACAGCGCCACCACCATTTAGCGGCGAATTCTGTAAACATATTCAAAATATACCTAATTTATGGCAATAAGGACGACTGTATTCTTTTACGATACGAAATAATAATTTTACCTCATAATGCTATTCATAATAATTTAAATATCTATACCCCAAATATGGAGAAAGTCATGTGTTGGCCACATCAGATTTTTTATAAATAATTCCTAAACAATAACCTATGGAAAATTGTTTGAAATAAAAGATGTAGGAAATTATATTTTCTACATTTTTTGTAATGGTCAATGTATACAATAAAGACGTTTGGTAATGATATGGCAAGTACTTTTTGAGTTAGAGCACCCACAATCACATACACACAGACATCATTCCGAAAATAGTGTAAACGTGTTCTAGGGTCCTCAAAACGTGTATTTCCGTTGAAATCTCGAATTTGATTTTTTTTGTGTTCACAATACTTTCCCATTACTACGTATGGTGAAAGTAAAAATGAATTGTATTTGTGTAATTGCCAGTATCTAAGTGTGGCTTGTTCTAAATAGCCAGTTAGCACAGCTTTTACTGTGTGTGTCTACGCGTTATATGGGATGTATAGGCCTAAAACCATGTTTCTCGTATATAACGAAGTCACGCTTATATCAAAACAATGAGTCGGTCCCCTCAAATACGAAATAAACGAGTTTTACTGTATGTCAATCTGTTGGTCGGTGCACTTATTTAAATTGAAATTATAACTAAATTATTACTAAACTTATAATAAATGTTAAGTTTAAAATTCTAAATATACCTCAATAAATAGAATACCCTTTTTACTTTCTCCATACGTAGTCATGGGAAAATATTGTGTTCATGAAAAAAATCGACTTTGAGATTTCAACGGAAATACATGTTTTGAGATCCCTAGAACACGTTTAGACTATTTTCGGAATGATGTTGTGTGTGTGCGTGCGTGCGTGCATGCGTGAGTGCATGTGTGCGTGTGTATGTGTATGTGATTGCGGGCGCTCTAACTCAAAAAGTACTTGCCATATCGTTACCAAACTTCATATATAACACTTCAGCATGAGCACAAAGAACTGATTAGTTTTTAGACAGTATCGGTTAACCGGAAGTCGATGTTTATTTGAAACCCGATTCGGTTTTTGCAGTATTTCTTCGTTAAAACATCATTACTGTATATACAGTTCTATACAAAGGTTATAGAGAATGTAATTTCTTACAACTTTCATTTGAAACAATTTTCCATAGCAGTTATTGTTTAGGAATTATTTATAAATAATCGGTTTTTCGGTTTCCGTCAAATATCTCCTTAAAAACATCGTTATTGGTAATCTTCGTGAGGACCAATGTTGTAGAGGATAATATTTCTTCCAAGTTTTGTTTGAAACAAATTTTTGTGGAACCATCCATTTCGGAGAAATTTTGCTTTTTCTTGATTTGCAGTATACAGCGCCACCACCATGTAGCGGTGGATTCTTTAAACATAATCAAAATACCGTATATACTCGTGTATAGTACGAGTTTTTACGACCAAATTTTTATTGGGGATCGTACTATACACGAGGAATGCATTTGAGGAATTAAAATTCGTGTATCTTCACGGACATTTTCGGTGAAGTTATGCCACCCGCATGCATTCTAATGGTAGGATAACCTTAACAGTGAGGTCCTTTATTGTTGTTATGTTGCTTTGTGAAGAATAGAATCTTTTTCATATATACAGCTTCAAATTCACAAATACTTGATATAAATGAAGATTTACGGGCACTTCCTTTATTGAATTTTATGTATGTACATCTTTGTTTGCGTCTTTTTACAAGGGATGGATTGGAACGAGTTGGACTAAAAGTGTCGTAGACGGCGTAACTTTATGGAATTTCGACATCTTGGAAAAAAGAAATTACTTTGTAATATTCAACAGTCTTTATTGTTTCTTCAATCACACACCGATCGGTTTCCACTACAAAGTCATTCTAAAGGTGTTACGTCGGTTAGTAACACCATTAGAATGATTTTGTAGTGGAAACCGGTCGTTGTGTGATTGAAGAAACAAAAAGACTGTGGAATATTACAAAGTAATTTCTTTTTATCCATTATTCCTACCATTAAGTAGATGAGCGAGTGGAACCATTACGTACGCGGAACGTAATCCAGACGTACTAGAATTGAAACGATTTTATTTCATCTTGTGCAATCATGATTCATACCACTTTTTATTAAATGTTTTAGAAGTAAGATACTTAACTTATCCGAATTTTAGTGTACTCGCTAGAAATACTATTTACGACATTTACGGTCTAATCTATGGTGGTGTGGAAAATCAAGGTCGTTCAATATATCTCGCTCGTAACCATCGAGATCTCGAAACGAAATATATCGATCCTGGTGGAAAGCTGGGGTTGTACTATAAATGAGATATATGAAAAAATCAGGTTTGTTCACCAAAAAATCAGGAGTCGTACTATACATGGAGTCGGTATATACACGAGTATATACGGTATATGTAATTTACGGCAATAAGGATGACTGTATACTTTTACGATACGAAATAATAATTTTGCCTTATAATGCTATCCATAAAAAGAATTTAAATATCTATACCCCAAATATGGAGAAAGTAATGTTGGCCACATCAGATTTTATCATAATGGCAAATGAAGCTCACATTTTTAAATCCCAATTTGACTAGGTGTTTAGCGGAGATGTGAAAGGACCGAGACTGGTGGCATTCAGACATCATCGAGCCCACCGTACCGATGTTTCACTCAGAATTTTGGTACCAGATTCATCTTTATTGTCTGATCTGAAAGTGTCCTTGGTACGACATGAGGGCACTGATCAATCAGGTTCTGACGATGCTGACGATCTTGCTGAGTCTTCCTCACGGGTGAGTAGTTTATTTGCTCTTAGAAGACAACATTTTTCAAAAAGTGCCATTTTAATGTTTATAACCTGTAGTTGTAATCTTCAAGTTTCTATTTATTTTCTTTCGAATAGGACATTTCACTTGTGGCAGTAGACTGGCCAGTCATTTTCAGAATGGATCTTAAAATTCATAATGCCAATGTAATGCTTCTTCTTATTTAAAGAGAATCTCTCACTTGTAGAGAAACATTTCTTCCTGTTAAGAGAGCAGCACAGTAGATGTTTCACTTTTTTGACAGGCCTTTTGGTGTGGGTCCAAGAGATAACTCAAATATTTAATGTTTCTCTGGGGAAATAACTTATTGCACCCTAAATTGGGGTAAGCACTAAATAGGGGTTACTTACTATTACAGCAAATATCTGTTGGATTCATTACAGCAAAAAAAATGTAAACCTCTCTTTTGTCTTGCGTCTACTACAGCTATCAAGCTACCCTTCACTCAAGTTTTCCCATTTTCAATTTCAATATCTTTTGGGTCAAAACACTTCACCATTAATTTTTGGGGTTGCGTGGCTATGAGCAGCATTACTAGCTGACTTTATATGAGGCTGCATGGCTAATAAAGGTTAAATCTTTTAACATGTGAATATAAGATGTGTACCAATTCTATGTGGAGACTGACACTTTAGATCCTTCTAGTGCTGTACCTAATGCTTTAGCCAAAAGTACTTGGGTGCTGATTGTATTATTTTCATTCATCTACATTACATTCTATCCCAGTAGATTTAGAGATAAATTACAGCTAATCTTACTTTTTTAATCATAATAATAATTTTTTATAAGTAGGATTTTGTGAATGTTTGAAAGAGCTAAAAATACCTTGGTAGCTCTCAGTACCATAGAATAATAGCTGATATGCTGTTGACCATCAATTTTACAGGTAGTCCACGTCGTTAGTCTTGATCGTTGGGCTGTAGGAGGAAGCAGTTCAGAGGCAGGAGCACTGGTTTTGTTTCCATCACTCACCTCAGATAGCCGTCTCCATAGCCTACGTTTGGAATCTATTCATGGAAATGCAGCTGCTTTGAGGGCTATGTTCCCTCGGCCCACCATTTCTTTCCATGCTGACTCATTCCATCGACACTTCACAATGAAGTACGAGTAAAAATTTATGCTACATTTTTGCATCCTGTTTCATTTTTCTGCCAGTTTTAGACCTGTTTTAATACAATGAATGCAAAAGAATCTCAAAAGGGTGACTTACTTAAATTTGTCATAAACTACAAGCAAACTGACTTGATGCATAGTCTACAGAGAGTTAAAGAGTGTGCTTTAGGGTCTCAATTTATGCAGCTAAGGATGCAAGAAATAAGGATTGATATAATTTTTAATCATATCCAGTTGTCTACAATTCTTTATATACTTTTTACTCTGTGCCTTGTTATTGACATTACCATTTGTGGCACTGACGTAGGTCTTGCCAGTTTTTCATAATTTCTATAGATATAAAAAGTGTTAGGCTGTGATTGGAATTACTTATGACATGAGTCTAGAGAAACTGATCTTCTTTCCCAGATGTGAGGAGAAATAAAAAGTCGAATATCGATTGCAGGCATGACCCGGGCAATAGAGACGAGGGCATTGTGGGTGTAGGAGCAAGAGTGGGTGGAGGAAGCGGAGAGGGCCCTCACCCAGCACTTCCCCTCGCTGTGCCCTTGTTCATGCTGCTTGGCGTGGCTGTGGCTCACTGGAGGAGACTCAGGTCGGATGGCGAAGGAGGCGTTGGATGCGTTCCATCGGCTCCAATGGGTGGTGAAGCTGGCATCGGAAGGGGTGGCCGTGCAGGTGCTTTAGAGCCTGGTGGTGGCATTGACAGTTTGGGTGCAGAAAGAGTCCAGGGAAGGAAAAAGACAAAGCCCCGTAAAACATGAGACAAATGAAATTATTACCTTTTGAGTGTTATCTTTGCTGCTCATTAGATTTAATTTAACTGTAATTCCATTTTATTTTATTTGTTAAACACACTAATTCCAGAGTTTTCTTGGTAATTACTGTAGCTAATGAAAAATTAAATTTCTCTAAAATATTTCTGTATTGTTATGATATATTTATTCATCCTGCATAGAAGCTGATATTTATTCCAAAATCTGGCAGAAAATTTTCTGGGCTAAAATTCTCTAAAAGTTAAATACAGTAGAAATGAATTGGATGACTTTGAAAACTATCCCAGACTAGCTCAATGTTGACAATTCAATTACTTTTATAAATCACTGAAAGATATTTGGTAGAGCTCCATAATATGGGAATTGGTGCAATTTGCATGAAAATGTAACGAATTAGTACCTATTAATTAAAACTTAGTATTTTGTGGAAATATTAAAAAGTTTTAATGAACAGGGTGCAGTTTATTTAATTTTCCTGAAAACTGCATTTATGACTTTCATTGATACAGGAATTAATTTAAGCAAATGAAAACTTTTTGACCAATTTTGCAAATTCACAATTTTCATAGTAGTCCCAATTGATGCTGATGATTAATTCATTATTATCCTATAATTTATTGGTACAATATTTTAAAGCCATTTACAGTAAAACCTCATTTTTTCGAAGTTCAAGGGACCAAAAAATTATGACTTTGATGTATCCGGGTTCAAAATAAATGAACTTTCATAAAAATCAAACTTTATTACGATTAGCTATTTAGGCAGCAATATCACAGTATAGAATCTTACTTATCCATTCCACAAATGAATTGGCTTTACAAGTTAGTATACACGGCGAATTCAAGCAGAGCTGAAGTGAACACTTAGTTTGTGATTCACAAAGACCACCACATGTGAAAAAAGGCTCCAGTAAATATCCCAAATTTCCCAGTACATTTCAAGGTAGGTACTCCTTGATGCCGTGAAGAGAAGACAGCTGCACGCTGAAAGATTATCACTCATCTATACTCCATAGTGCTTCATACATATTACATTGTGCTCTTCTTGTATGGCATTATGGTGAAAGCAGTGATGAGGTGAAGCCAGCTCCTGCTGGCAGTAGAAGCTGGTTGTTAAAATTTTATATAATATGAAAATTTATTGATTTTGTCCTTTCAAGTACATTTTGCCCTACCTGATGGTCAATTACCGACAGTGTATGATATGGAATGTATTACAAACAGAACAATTCTTAAGCTAGCAGAATGCTATTGCTAAACTAGAGCGATCTCGTACCCCTGGCATGTAGGCATCCTGCCTCCCTTATTAAATTTCGTTACTTTTTTTAGAGGCGTGGTTCTTAATATTTTTTCCAGCTCATCACTCGGTAAAACCACTAGGTTTTTGTTTTTGGCTCAAACAAAGGCATGAACTTTTTAGAGACGACATTCGGTATAACTTCGTACAACGTTATTTAAGATTGGGTTAGTAACAGAAATCAATATTTATGGTCTTTTCTGGAGCATATCTCTTTCTCACGAGAAAAACCTTGTCCAGGTTTGGAAGACTATGAGGATTGAGATAATAGGGGTACTGGCAACTTTTTTTCATTTCAGCTAGGTTCTCTAATTTCGCTATCCGATTGAGATGCAAGGATAAGCTGATTCATTATTTGAAACAATTACGACTTTCATTTCACAATGACTATTAAATAGGGTGACCATATTCCAGTGAGGTGGAAACTGGAATTTTCCCGTTGTTGAAAGAATAAAGAGAAAATTGCTTTTCTAATAAAGAAAACGGAACTATCCCAGCAAAAATGGGACGTTTGGTTATCTTACTATTAAATAACTAATAGGAAGTCAGCTCTTTGGGACACTATATGTATTTCATGTGAGAGAAATGGGTAACAAAAATGGGAAATTATGGCGCGAAGCGAACCAGCCGCTTACACAGGATAGAGGTTCTGAATTATGCATATTGCCAGAAAAAAAATAATAACGAAATATTTCACGAAATTTTTTTTAAAAGTTCTTAGGAAAATATTTTATCAAAATTTTGTTTTTTCAAAATTTTTTGGAAATTAAAAAAAAATTTTTTTTCAAATTTTTCTTTCGAAATTTTATTTTTAAAAATTTTATAAAATGGTTTTTCAAAAATTTTCGAAGTTTCAAAATTGACAATTTTTTCGAAGTTTATTTCCGAAATTTTTCGAAAATCTTCTTACACAACATTTTGAAATTCTTTAAAAATTTTCGAATATTTCCTCTTAAATTTTCGAAATTTTATCAAATTTTTTCGAAAATTTTTTTTAATTATTTTTTTAGAAAATTGTTATTAAAAATATTTGTTTTTTCAAAATTTTCTTCAAATCTTTTAATTTAAAATCTTTGCCGAAAATTTTTTTTTGGAAATTTTTTTTCGAATTATTTTTTAATTTTTTTTCCGAAATATTTTTTTTTGAAATTTTTTTCTGAAATTTTTTTTTTGAAAATTTTTTTTTCGAAATTTTTTTTCGAAAATAATTTTTTTGAAAACATTTTTTTCGAAAATTTTTTCGAAAATGATTTTTCGAAAATTTTATTTTGAAGTGTTTTTCAGAAAATTTTTTTTCGGAAAATTTTTTACCGGAAATATTTTACCGAAAAATATTTTTCGAATCTTTTTTTTGAAAATTTTTTGTTCGAAATTATTTTTCATAAATTTATTTTCCGAAAATTTTTTTTTTGAAATTTTCTTTCGAATATGTTTTTCCGAAAATTTTATTCGAAACTTTTTTATCGAAAATCTTTTTTTTTAATTTTTTTCGGAAACTTTTTTTTCGAAAATTTTTTTTAGAAAATCTTTTTTCGGAAAATTATTTTTCGGAAAATCATTTCTCCATAATTTTTATTCAAATTTTTTTTTCGAAAATATTTTTTCGAAAATTTTTTTACATTTTCTTCGAAAATATTTTTTTGGAAATTTTTTTTTGGAAGTTTTTTCAAAATTTCTTTGGAAAATTTTTTTTGAAAAATTTTCTTTGGAAATTTTTTTTCGAAATTTTTTTTTTTTGAAATTTTCTTTTCGAAAATTTTTCTTCAAAATTTTTTTTCGAGAACCGAAATTTTTTCGAAATATTTTTCGAAAATTTTTTTGAAGATTTTCGAATTTTTTCTCAAAAATTTTCTTTCGAGAATTTTTTTTCGGAAATTTTTTTTTAATATTTTTTTTTGAAAACTTATTTTTGAAAACTTTTTTCGAAAATTTTTTCCGGAAAAGATTTATCGAAAATATTTTTTTCGTTTTTTTCCAAAATTTTATATAGAAAATTTTTTTAAATAATTTTTTTCATGAATTTTTTAAAATTTATCTTTTGAAATTTTTTTATCGAATATATTATTACGAAATTTTCTTTCGAAAATTCTTTTTTGGAATTTCTCGAAAATTATTTTTCCTAAATTTGTTTCCGAAAATTTTTTTCGTGATTTTTTTTTCAAAATATTTTTTTTGAAAATTTTTTTCGGAAAATTTTTTTTGAAAATTTTTTCGGAAGTTCTTTTGATAATTGTTTTTCGAAAATTTTTTTTCGAAATTTTGCTTGGAAAATTTATTTTCGAAAATTAATTTCGAACATATTTTTTCAAAAAATTCGGAAATTTTTGTGGATATTCTTTTTGAAAATTTCTTTTCGAAAATTTGTTTTCAAAATTTTTTTTTCGACAATTTTGTTCCGGAAATTTTTTTCCAAAAACTTTTTTTTCCAAATTTTTTTCGAAAAATATTTCCAAAAATTTTTTTTATAGAAAACATTTTTTTTAAATTTTCTTAGCTTTTTTTTCGAAAATTTTTTTTTTATCGAAAATGTTCTTTCAAAAATTTTTCTCAAAAATTTTTTTCTAAAATTTTTTTTAGAAAATTTTTTTTGAAAGTTTTTTTGGAAATATTTTTTTCGAATATTTTAAAGAAATATTTTCGAAATTTTTCTTCCGATATTTAGAAAGTTTTCCATATTTTTTTTTCGAAAATTTCGGAAATATTTTGCCTGCAATTTTTTTTCATAAATGTTTTTTCAAAAAGTTTTTTCTGGAAATTTTTTTGCAATTTTTTCGATAATTTTTTTTTTCGAAAAGGTTTTTTCGACATCGTTTATCTATAATTTTTTTCCGAAAATTTTGCTTCAAAATATTTTTCGTAAACAGTTGTTCTAAAATTTTTTTTTCGATAATTTTTTTTTCGAAATTTTTTTTGCGAAAATTGTATTTTGAAAATTTTTCTCCGAAATTGTCGAAAATTTTTTTTCGAAAATTTTTTTCGAAAATATTTTCTCCAAACTTTTTTTTACATTTTTTTTCGAAAATATATTTTCGAAAATTTTTTTTTGGAAATTTTTTTCACAAATTTTTTCGAAAATTCATTTACGAAAAATCTTTTTGGAAATCCTTTTTCAAAATTTTTTTTTCGAAAAATTTTTTTCGAAAAATTTTTTTCGATAATTTTTTTCGAAAATTTTTGAAAAGATTTTCGAAATTTCATCGAAAATTTTTCTTCGGGAATTTTTTTTCGGAAATTTTTTTTGAATATTTTTTTTCGAAAATTTATTTTTGAAAACTTTTTTCGAAAATTTTATATGGAAATGATTTTTCGAAAAAATTTTTTTTGACAATTTTTTTTCGAAAATTTTATAGGAAATTTTTTTTAAAAATTTTTTTCATAAATTTTTTATCTAAATTTTTTTTTGAAATTTTTTTTGGAAAATATTTTTTTTTAATTTTACGAAATTTTCTTTCGAAAATTTTTTTTTGGAATTTCCCGCAACAAAATTTTTCCTAAATTTGTTTCCGAAAATTTTTTTCGGCCTTTTATTTCAAAATTTTTTTCGGAGTATTTTTTTTATCGAAAATTTTTTTTGGATGTTCTTTCGATAATTGTTTTTGGAAATTTCAGTCGCGTTAAAATTCCCACTCAAATCCAGGTCGTCTCCTCCTTCCTAGCCCTCCTCTGCCTCCCCTTTCTCCCACCTTCCCCCCCCCCCCCCCACGAGCACCTCTTCTTCCCATTATAACGGCTAGAGAAATTTCTCCACCCAACTTCCTGCGAATCACGACCTCTTCATATCAAACGCTCCAAAAAGAACCCTTTCCATTCCTCCCTTGCTCTCTCCCTTGCTCTCTCCCTCGGTTTTCCTTTTCGGTAATTCCTCGTTACTTTCTCCATACGTAGTAATGGGAAAGTATTGTATTCATGAAAAAAATCGACTTCGAGATTTCAACGGAAATGCACGTTTTGAGGTCCCTAGAACACGTTTAGACTATTTTCGGAATGATGTCTGTGTGTGTGTATGTTATTGTGGGCGCTCTAACTCAAAAAGTACATGCCATATCGTTACCAAACTTCATATGTAACACTTTAACATGAGCACAAAGAACTGATTAGTTTTTGGACAATAACGGATAACCGGAAGTCGCGGTTTATTCGAAACCCGATTCGGTTTTTGCGATATTTCTCCATTAAAACATCATTATTGTATATACAATTCTATACAAAAGTTATAGAGAATGTAATTTCCTACAGTTTTTCTTTTGAAACGATTTTCTATAGGAGTTATTGTTTAGGAGTTATTTATAAATAACCGGTTTTTCGGTTTCCGTTAAATATCTCCTTAACAACATCGTTATTGGTAATCTTCGTGAGGACCAAAGTTGTAGAGAATAATATTTCTTCCAAGTTTTGTTTGAAACTAATTTTCGTAGAACCATCCATTCGGATATATTTTGCTTTTTCTTAATACCAGCCTACAGCGACAACACCATGTAGCGGTGAATTCTGTAAACATTCAAAATATACGTAATTTACGGCAACAAGGACGTGTCTTCTTTTACGATACGAAATAATAATTTTGCCTTATAATGCTACTCATAATAATTTAAATATCTATACCCCAAATATGGAGAAAGTCATGTGTTGGCCACATCAGATTTTTTTTTTCTCATCTCATATCATTGGCGTACATAGTTCCTTTCTCGTCGATTCTCGTGCCGTTACTTTTTCTGCCCCCGCCCCCCCCTTTTTCTCCCACTCGAAGCCTGACAATGGAAAATAATTTATGCAGCAGGTTAAGTAAATCGAATTACAGAAATGCATGAACAGAAAATTTAATATTCGTTATATAAACTTCCACGTGTTGAAAAACAAGTTAGGAAAGCGTACGACGTATCGCAAATGGGCGCGTTTCGTGCAGTGGAGTACGTGCGACTCCCGAGATACAACCTTACTCGAGAATTTGACCCGTCGAATCGACCCAGCCGATTTGATCGGTCGAATTAGAAACTAGTTCACGCGAAGTAATTTTCGGTCCGCCCGACCACGTGAGGTTTAGTTTCAGTCTAGACGTCGTTATTTCTGCTCTAATTGTTTGAATTTGTGCTGGTTCGACTGTTTGAGATTAGACCACGTTTCCAGGAACGCATCCCTGTCGAACCTCGGGAGTCGCCTGTATTAGAAAGAAATTATATATACCTGTACGTTTTAAAGTTCTTTTCTTCACCATAAATAATCCATTTTCTTCCTATTTAATAATTTTACATGCACATGTAAGGAAATAAAACGTTTGTTTGTGAGATTGTTTATGTTAGCAACAATGAAGAAGTAACCATGCAAGAAAAATTCCAAGTTCAACTTGAATTAAGACATTCTGGTTTGATTTTGTTTATAACAGCCCCTATGATAAAAATGTATAGGAAAGAAAATACTCTTCTTTACTAGTTCTACAACTTATATTTGAAAAATATTTTGATATGAGCAATACTTTACGAGATATGACAAAAATTTAATTTTTTGTCATCAGTAAAGTGGTACCCCTGATTGGCGTACGTGATTCATTTTTGCGATATTCTTATTATATTTGATTTTAAGTCCTTAATGTCAAGTAACATCGCCGGGCCCAGTGGCATAGCTACCATATAGCAAGAGTAGGCGGTGCCTAAGGGCCCTCAAACAAAAGGGGCCCATACGTTGTGTTGAAATTGTCAATATCTTCGCAAATGCAAAAGCAAGGAAAAAGACAAGAGGGCCCCCACCACAGAGAAAAATAAACACCAATAAAATATATTTAAAAAATCTTTTTACTAAAATATTTCCTCTTTTATTTATTTTAAGCTAATTTTTTTAATCTTTATATATCCTGTGCTGCATAATAAACTAGTTGTTGGTATTCTTTCACCTCTTTCTCAAGAGGGCCCCCCCCCATTACTAAAATATTTCCGCTTAGGGGGCCCATCAGCGATTCTTGCGTAGGGGCCCGATACCTCTAGCTACGCTACTTTCTTTGTTTTGAGTTCAAAAAGGAAACCGGACCGCTCGGCAGGCCCAGGATTCCCCCTACCACCTTCTCTACAGTATTGGCTCGCAGTATTATAAGCAGAAATTGTCAAATTAAAATTTTTTATCAAAATTACGTATAAAACATATGTTGATCCCGTATGTATCACATCATAATTAATGTCGATAAACAGCGAATTTGTAAAAGTCTATTTTTCGACAAAATTTAATTGCCGTCGATAAGTGTAGGTTTTTCATCACTAAATTTTTTGCGAAATTACATGTCAAGGTTTTTTTAAATTTGGTTTTCCAAAAATGTATTTTAGTACCGAAAAAGCAACGAGTAAAAAAAATCAGTACTTGTCATAACAGACTACCACATTTCAATTGGAATTTCCTACACTTTGCATTGTGAGGTTCCCCGTGACGTTTTTAAGTAACTGAGTATCTTGCGCTGCAACAGAGTCCAAAAGTACGAATTACATGAGAGTAGATCTTACAATTACAATGATTACCGATCGCCAGATGTCCCTGTAGTACTTTAACTAATAAATTCTCAAAATTTACATTTCTAGGGGCCATACCGATAATCCATCCTCCGAAGGAGAGTTTCCCATCATAATCGTTCTGTTTTTGCGTTCTAGGCATTTTTATAGATTCCTCCTGATTGTTTACCAACATCACAACCGTTTCCTTCATAATATTTACGTATAAACTAGGTTGTATATTATAATAGCGTAACATTAAGTTTGTTATTGAATGGTCGCGATTTCGCAATTGTAAATTCAACGAAGTAAGTCATGTATTTATGCCAAATCCAAATCTGAGAAATGGGAAATGGAGAAAACGTCACCCATTGGTATTGGTTGACGGCGTGTCTTGCACCCGTGTATTACGATGGGAAAACATTACGACCGGTCCTAATACCGGGCCCCTCAGAGACCCAGGCCCCGGGGATTTTTTCCCTTCTCAGTGGCCCTGATGCGGGGAATTTGCCTGAATACTGAGAGGCAAAAAATGCCTCAAAATGTCGCTTTCCTGGCTGCAAGCCAAAATCTTGGATAATATGTCAAATGCAGTGTGTATTTGTGTGTCGTAAAAAATAATTGCTTTCAATCATATCATACAAAGTGATCATTGATAAATTATTTGACACTGAAAATAAGTAAAAAATATCTGTATGAATCCTAAGGATAAATATTGACTGATGTATGTTAACTTGATGCTTTGAAATGTAATTTAATAAAGTTGTTTGTAATATGTAATGATATCTAGCGAGTTTGTACTATCACAGTTGAAACCTGAAGTCCACGAACGTGGACCTCTGATTTCTCAGCTGAGTGAGTAAGAAAAAATTTAATTGAGAATCTGGGAGTCACGTTGTGACAAAAAAATCCTTACCATAGTTTTCATCTAGATTTTTAACTCCCAGGACTGAAGAAATTAATATTTCAACTTTAACAGATATTGAGAAAGGGATACAAACTGTTTACCTTGGTTACGTTGTTTGTTTACCTAACGCGAACGGATGATAATATAATAATTTTCAAGTAAGTACATGAAATTTATTTTTTCTTCATTAGATCAGTAAATTCATATTACAAGTTTAACAACTATTGAGAACATTTATCGTCTTCATTCACGTTTCAAATCTAACAGCTGTGATATGTATTTTTGTTTATCATTTTTACTTAACGGGAAATTTTCATTGTCTTTTTGATACATTTTTTGGTAAGCACACAGCATTTAAATAGTTTTTCATTAGGTTACTAAATTACTTTAGGTACTTCAAATCTCTTTGTGATGAAGTTACAGCAGCAAAAAATTCACAATAGAGAGGAATTTATGAAATATAAGATAATATTAAAATAATAGTATTAATAGTATTTTATAATGGAAAGGTTTTATAAAAACACATTATAAATAATATAAAAAATATATGAGATTAAATGAAATTTCATTATAGGACTGCTTCTTGGCTGTTAAAGAAACAGAATTTTTTATTAATGGTTTGCACTCTGGCGGATGTTTTTTTGGGTTATTCCCATTATGGTATTAAACTGAACACTCCTTCCCATTACCGTATATACTCGTGTATAGTACGAGTTTTTACGACCAAATTTTTATTGCAAAAATTGGGGATCGTACTATACACAAGTAATGCATTTGAGGATTTAAAATTCATGTATCTTCACAGGCATTTTCGGTGAAGTTATGCCACCCGCACGCATTCTAATTGTAGGCTAACCTTAACAGTGGGGTCCTTTATCGTTGTTATGTTGCTTCGTGAAGAGTAGAATATTTTTCATATATACAGCTTCAAATTCACAAATACTTGATATAAGTGAAGATTTACGGGCACTTCCTTTCTTGAGTTTTATGTATGTACATCTTTGTTTGCGTCTTTTCACAAGGGATGGATTGGAACGAGTTGGATTAAAAGTATCGTAGACGGCGTAAGTTTATGGAATTTCGACATCTCGGAAAAAAGAAATTACTTTGTAATATTCAACAGTCTTTATTGTTCCTTCAATCACACACCGATCGGTTTCCACTACAAAGTCATTCTAAAGGTGTTACGTCGGTTAGTAACACCATTAGAATGATTTTGTAGTGGAAACCGGTCGGTGTGTGATTGAAGAAACAATAAAGACTGTGGAATATTACAAAGTAATTTCTTTTTATCCGTTATCCCTACCTATTAAATAGATGAGCGAGTGGAACCATTACGTACGCGGAACGTAATCCAGATGTACTAGAATTGAAACGATTTTATTTCATCTTGGGCAATCATGATTCATATCACTTTTTATTACATGTTTTAGGAGTAAGATACTTAACTTATCCGAATTTTAGTGTACTCGAAAGAAATACTATTTACGACATTTACGGTCTATTCTATGGTGGTGTGGAAAATCAAGGTCGTTCGATATATCTCGCTCGTAACCATCGAGCTATCGAAACGAAATATATCGACCCTGGTGGAAAGCTGGGGTCGTACTATAAATGAGATATACGAAAAAATCAGGTTTGTTCACCAAAAAATCAGGGATCGTACTATACATGGAGTCGGCATATACACGAATATATACGGTATTTCAAAAACTGCAGATTCTTCTCTTAAGACATCTTTATGTATATAAGGTACTGAGAACGTTTTATAATCGGGGAGGTAATAGACAACAACCAAATGAATATGCCAGTAAACTACGATTTAATTATGGAATAAAAATTCCTAAACCTAATAATACTGCTTTTAAACAATCTTTTATATACATGGCACCTAAGTTATTTTCCTCTGTTCCATCTGATTTGGCTACTCTGAATCCGTTGGGTAAATTCTTAAATAATGTAAAAGTATGGTTATTTTCTACTCCCGATGTTGAAGGATTAATGAAAACCGTTGTTTAAATATGTATGAACACACTTTTGTTGTTTTTGGTTTTTTGTGCCTAATCTTGATTTTAATTTATTATGTATGTACAATGAATTATGTCATTTGCCGGAAATTTGTTTTATGTATGTGATGGTAACCCCAAAACAGGATTCCTCTGGGGTACCTATATTCCATATTCTCTGTTATTATATCTGCTGTAAATTTTTGTTTAAAAGGATGTATAAGAGAAATGGAATAAAAAATTATTATTATTACTAGACGAATGAGCCCGTTTAAAACGGCCTTTGAAAACAAACAATATAAAAATAAAACCAACAAACAAATGATAAAATGATAATATTTGAATAAGATTGGAAAGGGCTACAAATGAAAACAAAGGAATAGTTTTAAAAAATTAAGAGGAAAACAGTCTTATACCTAAATAATATTATTTATAACGATGTTCCTTGTAAATACTCTTTCGTTTAACAGCAATATTGCCCTTGATTATCTTTATCCTTAACCCAAAATTTCAAATTATGTTTGTCACGTGTTCTAGTTATAGCTACATACAGCTGTCCATGTGAAAAGCAATATTTAATAAGTAACCACAATCAATCGTTCAATTCCACTAAACAGCAGTTAAGAACAATCTCAATAGATATATCAATACACACGCGCATATACCGTATTTATTTAGATAACAATGTAATCGTTGTATGGTTGGTTACCTTATAATTGGATTGACGCGAATTAAAAATAAACAGCACGAAAAAAAATATTTTCATAATATCAGTTCTATTCAGATAATGCGAAGGCACAGCGCAAGCAACTGCCTTTAATATGCAGGAAGACTTCGATAAGACAACGAAGGCACGTTAAAACATCGTCGAATTATTTCAAACATTAGCATGTTTTAAAATACGTAATTTACCGCATTTATCTATCCGGTACTTACGTATTAACGGGGAGCCCAACTTAATACATAAGTACCGATTGATTTCTATCAAGATATCTGTTGTCTACAAAGGAATTATATCTCGCTTGACTGTTGCGCCGCAAATGCAGAGGGTCAGAGAGGATATTGGCTAGCCTTTGGCTCGCTTTGTTTATATTGTAGTTGCCACCAGAAATTAAAATGTGATTGATTTTTCAATTGTTATCTATAACAAATCATTTAAATGTTAATTGGTTTCTTTTAATGTTCATCAAAATTAAAACATGATTTAAATGGTATTTGTTCGGTTTTTATGTTGGGCTTCCCGTTAATGCGTAAGTACCATCCATCCAATTTACGTAAATGAATATAGGTGCGGCCGCAATTAGTTATAGAGTAGGGGCAGCACTAATTGTTCTGGCAAGTGCTGCCGTCTACCAGCCAGTTTGCATAACTAACTGATGAGACCGTCCGGCCAGACACCGACAAAGACATCAAGCGTTTTCTTATAGTAGATTATTAATAGAAAATTATTTAAAACACTCTTTACTTAATAATAATAATTTTTATAGTACAGGGGTTATAATGTAAGGCTTTTTTTTGTTACTCAAATGTATTTAAGGAGGATATATGTACAGGATTTATGATCTAATGTATATCACATGATAGATATATGTATATTTCATTTTGCTGTTGTTTGATTCTTATGTTTTTCTGCTGGTGTTTGACTTACATGCTTTCTGTAATTATTGATTTGGTATTCTCTCATGTATTAAGAATAGCAGTGCTAAATAAACTACTGTTATTATTAATATTATTATTTACCCGAAGATCAAGTTAACACATGACATAAGGCACAACAAGACAAGAAATTAAAATGTCATTGATACATCATAAGTACATTAAAATTCATTTATATTATAAAAACATTGGTCACGTAAAAAGTTAAAAAGTTCCTTCTTTAAAAAGTGATAAGCTGTTCAGTTCTTTGATATGCCTTGGCAGTTTATTAAAAAATGTTATACCGATAGACTTTGGTCCTCTTAAGTATGCTCTTACAAAAGTTTTGAGATGTATGAAGGTCCATACGTCTCGGAGTGCAATGATTATGAACCGTAATTTTGGAGATAAAGCTATATAAAATTTGTTTTACATAAACAATTACATGGATAAAAAATATAATGCATGGAACAGTTAATATCCTAATCTGCTTGAAGAGAGGGCAGCATCTGGCATTAAAGTCACTAACAGTGATTAGTCTAATCACTATCTTTTGGATTATAAACACTTCCTTGAGGAAAATTATATCATATGTTATATGTGAGTAAAAGTATCCATAGTAAAAAAATTTAATACTTTATGACTGACACTGTGTTTAAGAACAAACTTTTGATACAGTGTATATTTAAACTTTTTGCACAGATGAACAACATGAGCATTCCAGGTTAAGTGGAAATCCGTATATCCCAAAAACTGAAATTCTTCAACGAAATGCAAGTCCTTACCAAGAAAAATTTGTTTATGAAGGGCCTGTCTACACGGAAGAAAACCCTTAAGCTGGGTTTTTCTATTATTCAGCATTATGTTATTTGTTTAGCTCCAATCTGCCATTGTCATTATTATACTGTCTGCTTTACTGAGTATATAGTGGGACTGTATTAGGACTGGTAAAAAACATACAGCATACTTAATGGGTTAGCAACCTTTGGGGTATAGATGACCTGAGCAGGTCAGGTAAGTCATTTATGAAGATTAGAACCTTGAGGTACTTCTGTCTGAATTGGTTTACTTGGAGATAAATAACTTCTATCGTCTTTACATGATGAAACAGCTTGTTTGCGATCAACGAGGAATGTAGATAACTATGAGTGAGCAATACCTCTAACTCCAAGGACAGAACATTTATCTAAAAGTAAGCTATGGTTTACAGAGTCAAAAGCCTTGGTAAAGTCGAAGTGTAACTACTTTATTTTTGTTGTCTAATTTATCACATAGAAAACTAAACGTTGAAAGTAGAGTGAATGTCGTTAATTTACATTATTTGAACCCAAACTGGGATTCAGAGAGAGGACTGTTTCCCTCCAGCTATTCTAAAAGTCTGTTGCTGAAGATTGTATCAAAGATTTTAGCAAAATGGGATAGTAAAAGATATGGGCTTGTAGTTTTCAATTTGGTTCTTATCACCTTTATGTTTATAAACTGTAATGACCTTGGCAGATTTCAGTGCCTCAGGAAAAGTTCCTTGCATAAGTGATTCATTAACTAAATAATAATTATATAATTTATTTCGACATTGGCATATACATTTGCATGGTTTCGTCAATGAATATTAAATATTTACAAGTCAAAACAAGAGGAGGGAAAAAATACAGACATACAAACAAAATACAATGATCAATAACATGAAAGAGAAAAAAATCAAAAGAAAAGCAAAATCATACTTTATCATCTAGGTATTCACAGATACTATGGTAAGTTTTCTTCAGAAGCAACTTTTTAATTTGACTTTTGTACACTTTGTGGGATAAAACTGATCTAATACCCCCAGGCAATTTATTATAAATTACAGAGGCTGAGTGTTGAGGGCCTTTTTGAGAAAGTGCATTATTGTGGTCATTAATGTGAATGTGAAATAGCGAACAGGTGAAATGGCTATGGTATTCTGCATTTGAGGGAAAAAAGTTGGTGGTTTGATCTAACAAAAGTTGCACAACTCAAAATATAAATGGATGGTAGGGTTAAGATATTGAGAGATGAAAACAAGGGTTTACCATGTGTACAGAAAGATACTTTACATAAAGCATTGACAGCTTGTTTGTGTAAAGAAAAGGCTTCACTAGCCAGTCTGCAATTACCCCAAAATAATATTCCATAGCTTAAGAATGAATGCACTTTTGCATAGTAGAGGGATAATAAGCTTTCATTAAGAAGTATTGGAGCCAATTTTCTTATCATAAATACCGAAGTGGCTACTTTTTTAGCAACTCCATTGATGTGACCTAGCCAATCTAGCTCCTCGTTAATATGCAGCCCAAGATGAAGTTCTAGCGATATAGAAGAACTTCTAATATGTAACGTAATCATGCTTTCAATACTGTATCTGTCATCAAACCCTGCGGATACTTTGTTCCTAATTTAAGTATGCATTTGGAAATTTCTTGTTGCTCACAAGGCCGAAGAAATAAAATTTTATTATTATTATACTTACTGATAGAGGGTTTCACCATTATTGAGTGATTGTTAGATATAATATTAAAAAAGAAATCATTAATGGCATTTGCAGTGGCCACTGGGTCAGAGATAATCTAATTATTTTCATTCATAATTGATGGTGAAGCCGTGCCATTTAGCTTTCCCTTAAATTCATTTATTATCTTCGAGACCTCTCTAGACTGATTTATAACACTGATTAGCCTGTAGTCATTATATGATTTTTTATTTTATTCCTTATCGTAGCTTTATACAATTTTTTAAAGCTTCCCACATAGCATCATATGTCTCAGAAACGTCTCACCCAAGTCTCCTGAGACATCAACAGCGCAAACATCTCAGGGATATCTCAAAGAAGCCTTCTGAGATATCAACTGTGGAATATCTCAGAAATGTCTCAGAGCCATGCAAGTCATGTCTTGTGTTGGTAAAATGTGAAAAGTATAAGTAATAAATCTATTAATGTATTGCAGAGATTTTAAAATATTTATTCTCTATGAGATTTTTTGTTGTACCTGCAATCCTGGGAATATTACATTCCCTGATAAAATTGAATAAAAGATATTATTTTTAATTTAGATGATTTTGTGGAAGGGAATACACTCCGAGACGTTGCTGAGAAGTCACAAATTTATAGTATTTATACTCGTCAACTTACCGTAGTATATTTTTATTTCATTTAATATGTATCTCGAATTTTGTTAAATTGTAAATTACAATTACTGAAAAAGCTTACTATGTACTAAATTGCTTATTACCCAATAATGAGAATGTCTCAATCGAGACAATTTTCCTCTTATTATTAAAAACGCTACATTATTTGTATTATAAATTGTTGTAAATAACACTTTATGTTCAATGTAATTTTCCATCTGGAAATTTGTATTTGATAAAGGGCGTTTTCCCGTTAAATAAAATAAAAACTAAGTTATGCTATTATGCGAGAGTTAAAATTCTTTGTTGGTACATAGTCTACGCCATCGCGCAATGTACGGTTGGTATTGCTGTTAATTCCGGGAATCACCGGGAATTGCAACTTCAAATAGATTTGATCGTGGATACACATGGAAGGGTTCAGACTTGGTCGAAGAAGAAGACGGTTTAGAACTTTAATTGAAGGCTGTTTTCGATTTAACTTTCCATTTTGGGGTAAGTATTAGATGAAAATAATTTTTATGGTAGTATCATTAAAAGTAAACTTACTATTAGTAATATGCCTGTGTTTTGCTTTAATATGTGTGTATAACGTGTATATGAACTCCATGATATGATTGGTAGCAATACAGTAATAACACAAATACCGCGATTCATTGCGATTTGAGTGTGTTGGTTTGATAATCAGAGGTTCAGAGTCGTGTGATTTTAGTGTTTTTGTGCATTTCATGCCATGGCTAATCGTTCTAGTGCGAGGAAAAAGCCATATGCCGTTAGCAGTAGACATTTGAGAAGACCATCAAAAAATGCTACTGCAGAAACAGAGAACCGTTGCTCTGTGAATTCAGATATGTTTTCCGAAAGTTTTACGGGGGAAGACTCACCAGAAGGGTATTTTGGGGCAGATTTTTCTTCTGAGAGTAATGATGGGATTAATGTCGATGAACTTGTGACCACATATGAAGAATACGCCAGAGGCAGCGAGAGCGGCGATTCAAGTGAGAATTTTGATCATTCTGAAACTATTTTAGATGATCGTTTAAATGACGTGAACGGGAATAGTTCTCAGAATCAACTTGCCCAATGGTTTGTGCAGTACAATATTCCATTGGACGCCACCACTGCTCTGATCAGAGTTCTGAAAAACGTGGGCGACGTACGGGAATTATCTTCCTTACCCGTTGACTCCAGAACGCTACTCAGGACACCGAAAACTAAGCACCTTAAATCCGTTAATCCAGGCCAGTATCTGCACATGGGAATTGAAAATGCATTGCTAAACATTTTGCCACAAACTGAAGTGAATAAAGTTCGGTTATCTGTTAACATTGATGGATTCCCATGTCGCGATCTTCTAACCAAAGTCTATGGACTATTTTAGGTCCTATTTCAGGGTTTGATTAATGTTCTTTAATCGGTGCCTATCATGGGATTAAAAAGCCCGATGATGTTAATGTATTTTTAGAAGATTTTGTTAACGAAGTAAAAGTTTTAACTGAAAAGGGGATTTCATTTAATGATAAACTACTGCAGTTTTGTGTTAGCTATTTTGTTTGTGATGCACCAGCAAAATCTCACGTTTTGTGTGTAAAGTGCTCCTAAATTTCTTTCTCATAATTTTAAAACTATTTATAGACATAGCTCGAAGTTATACAAAGTTTTGGATTTTAACATTGCTGAAAGTTGGGTTGTGGTGTTTCTTTCAAATGGCTGCATAATTTTCAAAATTCACAGAAATTGCTAGTGCTGGGTTCCAGACAAGTTTGAAGCATGTTTTTCACATAACCAGCAGGTTAATATTTTTTATAGGTTCAACTTTGCATTGACATTGCTAATTTTATTTTTTAAAGAATTCAGGTGTATTTTTATATTTCTTATACTTTAATTAATTTTTTTAGACAACTTAGTGTGCTGTAAACCTTTACAATATTTCTTAGAACTTCTGATACATAGGTATATATATATATACTAGCTGGTGATGCCCGGGTTATGCCAAACACGTAACCAAGTGATCAAGAGAAAGTCGCCTTTACTCTGTAATCCATAAATATTAATAATTTTAACTTGTAAGAACATTCAAAATGGGATCGAATCTTTAATAAAGCTTACTTACCTTCTAATTACAGCAAATGCCCCATATATTTCTGTGCGGTACGTGTGTCATTTACGAACCAAAGAAGCATTTGTCACTTTTTGGGGTAATGTTGGCGTCCTAGAAAAACTTGTATAGATTAGACGTTTTATTCACAACCACAAACTTATGTCGAGTGACTTCTATGGAGAGTATTATAAATGTGCGTTAGTAAGCATTACAGATGTATAATATAAAGGTTTTACTTACTAAAAGGTAAGATTCCAGCATACACACGATGAATTGTCGTTATAAACGCTTCCCATACGCGGTCAACAGACCACAACAGACTATGTACGTTGCTATACATAATTAATTTTGATGCTTAAACAACAGTTCGAAGCGAAAATGCTATTCTTTCACCTATTTGAAGGTTTAATTGGCATTAATTGAATCGGAGGCAACAATTACGGTCGCCTTGACAACGTCCGGAAAGAGTACAAAATATCCGTAAAATTTCGAAAACAATTGCATATTTCTGAATGATTCGATCATCTAACATGTAAACATCGCAAGAATAAGATAGTATAGAGTTTTAGCCGTCGAATAAAGCAAAAACGAAGAAAATCGGTCTATATTTACGTATTTTAACGAATGAAGGAAGAAAACCTTGCACTTTGAAAAATTGAAAATCCCGTGTAAACTTACGGGAAAATAAAACTGTCTCCTGGAATCGAACCCGGGTCGATTTTGGAAATCCGAAGTACCCTATGTTACTTGTAGAGTCATACGAAGTCAATTTGCAAAGTTTGGTCCCGATAGCTCAAATGGCGTGGGAATGTATAAGGAACACACGGACAGACATTCACTTTTATTATGTAAGATATATATATATATTTTAAGGTGGTGACTGATGAAGAAATTTCTTCACACGTGAAGAACTGGCTCAGGCTTTCAAAGCTTATATTGCAGCGGGAAAATGCCAGGTAAACAATAACCAGTTCATAGTGTAGTTTTTCCAGGAAAGCAATTTCCTCAGCCTTAAGACAATTTTATTTGTATTTCAGGTCTAACATAGAGCCTGCTCTTGAGGATGGAAATTTGTAAATTACATGAGTAATAAAAAATAATCAGTAAAGAAATTCGCTTGATAAAACTTAGACCACTCTGTCATACTCAGATCATGGCAAAAGTTTAGGATGTTTTGGCTTGTGTGACCTTGTTTGTTTGAGAGCAGAAGAACTTTTATAAGAGCTTTTCAAGTTAAAGACATAAAATATGGCACTAAGGTCTGATATTAAAGGATCAAAGGCTTTGTTTGAGGTATAAAATTCATCACAATTAATCAAATGAAATAAAATTTATTTGTCCAAAGATCATACCATAGGCAGATATAAAACATGTCAGAAAGAGATAATAAAAAAGAACTACCCTTACAAGATACAAAGCATTAGATGCACAATAGAAAAAGCAAAAAGACAACACAACTCAATTATGCATCATTTATGAACTCAGAAACACTATATACACATTTATCAACAAGGTAAAGAAATAAGTTCTTTTTAAAAGTATTAAAACAAACAATGCTCTTAATGTTTTTAGATAACCTATTATACAAATTTATACCCATTACCGTGGGGCTTCTACGGAGAATTTTGCTGTAGATGTAGATCATCAGCTGATCGGGTACAGTAATTGTAATGAATCAGATATCAAGTAATGATGATAAATGTAAAGATAATCTTGTAGGACCCTTCACCAAGCACTTAAAAGCATAAGCATCAAACAGATTCACGAGCTTAATTTGATTGGGACTTTTGGAAAGGAGATTACAGTTAAGATCCACAGTAATAATATGAAAACCTGGTTTAGCGTGTGTGATAAGGGAAAAAAGCAATGTTTCAAGTTTTCCCAGAAATGCTTCAAAACAACCAGATGGAGAGGAGTAAACTGCAAAGAGGTTAAATATATGACCACATAAGAAAAATCTTACAGCTGCACATTCAAAAATGTTGTCAACATTGAGTTGGTCAATATAAAAAAAATTTAGGCCGATAGTAGAATTTTGAAAATTAATACCATTCCTACTAATAATTAACACACCACCATGTTTATGTTTGCTTCTGCAGTAAAAGGCAGCAACAGTATACCCTGAAACTGCTATTACAACATTATGCATTCAGTGTTCAATAACACAAACGTCAGGATTTATATAACTTAAAACTATCTCTAATTCACTGAGCTTATTAGCAAGACATTGAATGTCTTCATCTTTTTCTGCCTCAAGTTCATTTCTTCGTCGTAATTTATCCATTCTTTTCCACTTCCGAAAGGAAAATTAATATTCTATGTGCACAAGTTAATAATATTTACGTATTTGTAGTAGAAATTCTTTACTTCAGTAGCTACGATGATTGTTTTCGTTGACAACAAATTGATAAATCCGCATAAGAAATTTAATAATTTCAAATTACAACTATGTATGTAGTAGGATTTTTCCTAAATATTTACAGAATAAGTGGCATTAACATGGAAATTTACTCTTAAATTTTCAGCTTTCCGTCTTTTATACTTTCGGTAATGTTAAGAATACAAAATCCGAACTTGTATATTTTTGTAATTCTCAAAAATGATGATAATAAGTTATTGGGAAGTATGTATTTCACCGTATGCCTCCTAAAAGGTTAAAGAGGAAGTTTAAATTCAATTAATTGTTTAACCGTTATTAATTCTGAGAAATGAGTTGATTTAATTTTCTTATATATCGTATAATGGCGCCATCGCCCAACCATGGGTGCCAAATTACTTGAATTACAGTATAAACTCCATCATGTCTCTTAAAATATTTGTTCTGCCGAAAAAGTCTTCGAATAAACTGTGTAGGGATATTCAAGTAGAACATTTCTGTTTATATAAATTGTTATCGTGAGAGTAGCATACTAGAAATGCACTGTTCTTGGAAATATTCACGAATGGATGCGCTGCTGTTGCCACCATAAACATCTCAGGAATAATCGAAAGAAATATGATTTGGTATACATATAATGTATATGTATTTATTGTAAAATAAATTTAAAAATTTTTCAACCGGACTTTTCTATTGTAAATTTTCAAATCAGATTACAATCAATGATATCTTTCGTTATAAATAAGTGACAGGTTAGAAACTTTTATACAGGCAAGGTGTGTTATAGACTCCAGTATTTAATATAATTTAGAATGTAATATTAATAAATGGGTTAATTATTAATTAATTTATACATTATAATATTACTAGTTAAAGATACCATGTTTATTTTTTAGCATTTATTAGAAATGCAAAGAGAACGGAAGAGCCTGAAAAAAAAGAAGTTCGAACGTGCGCATCTCTAACTATGAGGAAAATGACGTCGTTTCATTTCGTTCACTTTAATTTTACGTTGAGGAAGGTTCACGTCGCGAACAGGTAAGGAAATTTCTCTTTATACTTTACGAGAAATTGTTGTCGACATCGTGGTGCTGTGATCGATAATCGGTATTAAATTCTTTAGTTGGAAATAAGCAAAATTTTAGTTGTAGTTAGCGGGCCGCTGCACCGGTTTGTATTCTCGCATTAATATTGGTCTTTGTACATTTTTCTCTCAATTTCTAGTTATTTCTTCCGATCCATAGTTCATAGCTTATAGTGAAATCATAAGTCTTAAGTCAAAAATTGCAGTTTTTCAGGAGAAGGCTTTGAAAATTGTGGCTCGGTAAAATTAAAATTATCGTAGTAAATTATCAAATTAAGTGAGAATCGCTTATAATATATACCTCCCCCGTAATATAAACTTGATTAAATAGTAATTTTCATTTTAAAGTCAATAATAACCTTTGCAAAACGAAATGTGTAACAGCGTTTTGACTTATGACATATTCTTTTCTAAATAACTTTCATTTTGTTATCTGAATATAACACAACATATACTTTATTTTCTGCAGTGGCATTTATCTTCTAAAAGTTCCAGATATTTCAAAACACGTACCGATTTCGTTAGATCCCGTTACCCTCAGCTTGATGCCAAACAAAGCGCAGGACTTAATTAGTTTAATTGGAAAGTGTTAAATCTCAACAGTTTTTTAGTGGATATTTCGTCGATAAAATAAAATTGCCCAACTTCATAACTTATGCTTTTGAAATTGTAAAGGTTTGCTGTCGTTAATGTAAGTGGCGTCAACGCTTCAATTTTTGGCTTATTTTATGCGTGTGAAATACTTTGTGCTTGGGAACTTGTACTTTTGTGCCTACTGACCTTAAGTCGACCATATTTGTGTATAAATAGGGGAAAATTTAATAGGAACAGAGGAATTAGGTTTGCAGCGACAGTGTAACACAGGGGTGCCCAAACCTTTTCATATCATTGGCTACTTTCATCATGGTAATTGTCTTTCGGGCTGCTTATTTTTACAATATATAAAAAGGGATTTTGAGAATGAATTTGACCACAAATTTACTGCAAAATGTATTTATTATACATTATACATCAAACAACATTATTCAACTGATTAATTTAATCTTGATTTGTGCGATTATGGGCACGTTTACACTGCATATCTTCAGCTATTGAATGGTAATTGGGCATGTAACTAGAAACAGAGAGAAATAAAGTCTTTGAGATGTTCGTTAGTGACAGCATTTCTGGTTTTTGATTTAATGAAG
The DNA here is from genome assembly GCA_036926305.1 of Uropetala carovei. Taxonomy (NCBI): domain Eukaryota; kingdom Metazoa; phylum Arthropoda; class Insecta; order Odonata; family Petaluridae; genus Uropetala; species Uropetala carovei. The sequence goes on along the minus strand of JAXCHB010000040.1, from coordinate 4,020,046 downwards.
TTCATATAAGAAAGTAGAACTTCTTACTCAGGCATATAAGCTTAATGCCTTGATGGATACATGAAATGCTTATTGAATTTGCTCTGGTGCCGTGTAATGATCTTTTAAACAATTTAATGTTGAAATTATGGAGACTTATGAAACATCCCAAAATACTAAAGTACCAATTTAACTTGAGATTACAGTGAAGTCCATCTAATTTTTCGTATATTTTATTAATCTCGCTAACGAGTATGCATTACTGAATAAATAATATTTTAATGAATAAATGAAAATATATACATAAGGTTTCCTCATAAGCCTTTGCTTTTCAGACAAAATTGTCCTGCCGTATTTAATGCTGGCAACCCTATATCGAGAAATTTATGCAAAGCAATTTTATTTAATTGATATTAAGCTAAATAATCAATGCATACTAGTTGGATGGTTTTGAAATAAGTATTGAGCATTACTAAGCAACTTAAGGGATATAAGTTTTATGTTTGTTTAGAAATCTTTGAATTAAAGTTTAATTTGAGTTACATTAGCGGAGTGATCAGCAATATTATTCTGCATGAAATTGCAGTACAAATTTTCAGATTTGATTCTCTCACCACCTAACCTTGATTTCACCTAGCTCCTACATTTCCTGGTGCTTCGATGCTGTCGCTTTTAAGTAGGCCTTTGCCATCCTCGGGAGTAGAACCTCCAAGATGTTCAAGGCTCCATCCTCATACACTCGAACCTCCCTCGGTTGAGGACCAGCCGGAGTGCGCTGTTCTGCACTGGTTTGCAGCCGGTCGAGGACTGATTTGCACATCCCAGACCATACCGGAGCCATGTACATGATGACGGGCTGCACTTAGCTCAGGTGTAGCCTCCTTTTCGTGTCCATGGACAGCACCCGTGGACGCAGGATAGGGCGGAGTCGCGACAGTGCCATCAGTGCCCTGCGGCAGACATTCTTCACCTGCGATCTCCAAAGCAGCTTCCTGTTCAAGATCACTCCAAGATAGGTGACCTCAGGGCTCCGGGGGATGGCTGCATTCATCACCGATAGGTCAACTCCAGGCGGTGCTCCTCTCCCAGGGTGAAAGATGATGGCGTTGGTCTTCCTTGGATTTACAGCAGTTCACCATCGCTGACACCAAGAGACCAAGGGATCAACAGCATCTTGCAGATGTTCCTGCTCTGGACTGTCGTGTTCTCTTTTATGTGATATCAAGAAATATTAATGGTGAGTATATTCAGTGTGTTTCTTTTAAGTAGTTTGCATGTTGAATTTATCATATTGGCTGTTTGAAATTATGCTTTTGTTGGCTGTTATCTCTAGAAGTTTCCAGTGAGAATTATAGACTCATTTTGATGAATAACTCGGATTAGTTTGGGCGTATAACCATGCATTAGTTTTTTTAATGGCGTCTGTATACGTTTAATACTTATTGAGGTAGTTTTCCCGAGTATTAACGGTGTAAGTGTAGTAACTGAAGCTTATATTGGAAAGTGATAAATCTCAACTTCTTTAACTGGATATTGTCAAGAAAATGAAATTGATTTTATAACTCATGCTTTTGAAATTGTAAAGGTTTTTGCTAACCACGGCCGTATTATCAAATAGGGCAGTGTCTAATACCTAGGAAAAATTTTTTGACCTATTTTATTTTGTATGATGAAACTTGTAACAAACATCTATTCTTTATTAAATATATATTTAGCAAGGATAGACACAGTGTGTACACAAAGATCCAGAGTCATTTCAATGTCAATCGTTTTTTTTTTCATAAAGTGAAAGAAATTAACACGAGATGAACTTTCGAGATTTTTTCTTTGCAAGATCAGCATTAACATTTACAGAGGATAGTTTTTGAGAACTATGAAAAAGTTCTGAGAAGGATGTTCAGTTATTTATACGGATGAAACTTATGTACAGTAAACTTCCAGTTATCCGGCCTCTCGATTTTTTAAAAAATTTCATCTAGTTCGGAATGTTACCGCTAATATTGGTGCTTTCTGAGATTTATTACATCTGCGTATTTTGGAATGCTACCGCTGATTTAAATAAATTTGGCGTTCGCAGTCGCAATAATGTATGTTTTTTGGAATCAGTGTTTGTGTTAAGAATTCAATATTTCTTTAAAATATATCGATTTTGAAACGTTTCCTTGACGACCGACAGCATTGTCCTTCTCAGGATTTTCATTGTTGTCTCGCATTTCATCAGTCTAGGCGTGCTGCTGGAAATTAACGAATAAATTGATTATCTGCTGAAAGAAAGTTCCTACGAAAATTTATTTCAAACACCTCGATTGAAATATTATTTTCTACAACTTTGATCCTTACAAAGATTACGAATAAGGATATGTATAAGGAGAATAATTGAACGGAAACTGAAAAACCCGATCATTCATAAATAATTCCAAAACAATAACTGCTATGGAAAATTGTTTCAAATAAAAGTTATAGAAAATTTTATTGCCTACAACTTTTATGTATAACTGTATATACCAAAATTATGTTTTAACGAAGATAACGTGGAAAAACCGAATCGGGTTTCGGATAAACCTCGACTTCCGGTTAACCGGTATAACCCAAAAACTAATCAGTTCTTTGTGATCATATTGAAGTATTATATATGAAATTTGGTTATGATGTAATGAGTATTTTTCGAGTTAGAGCACCCACCATCACAACAATCACGTGATGCTTTAATTTTTTTGAATAGTGTTGTAACTCTCCCCCCTCATGGACTCCGGGGCTATAAATCTGGAATAGTTATTTATTTACCACCCCCTTTCGATTCCACATATTCACATTGCCCGATTTTAGTGACACCAAGTGAGGTTCCTTTGTGAGACTACTAGAGGAATTGAATATCGGCGCACACTTCATAAGCCGAAATCAGACGTCTAGATATTTTGGGTGATAAAATATCGGGTGACCAAGAAGCTGCCGATAAATTTTTTGATATTTTTGAAACATTAGTTAAGGAATATTACCTAACTCCTGATCAGATTAAAATGCTGACGAGACCGGTTTGTTGTGGTGATGTTTATCACATTCATCTCTCTTAAATAAGAATGTTTTATTGCATTTAATGCATTATTATTTTGGGCTTAGATGCAGAATCATACTCTAGTCTTGGAATTTCTTATTTATACACTACTTGACTCGAGTTTGTCTTTAATCTCAATTTTCCTCAAAAATTTCTGCTAATGCTTTGTGTGAGGATAATTTCTCTCCTTTCCTCGGCCAGGGAAACAATTTTTGTTGGAAAATTCTAATGGTTGGACTAAGTTAAGCCTTACCTCCCGTTGTTATTAAAACAAAAGAGAAGCTAATAGCAATAGGCGTACAGGAAACTGCTGGGTGTAATGTAGCTAGCAATTATTAAAATATTGCTAATAAGTGTATTGAATACTTGTATATTTTGATTTAATTACTTCCTTGAATGTCAAGAAATTATTATTATCAGGCAACATGGAATGTTAAAATTTAAAAACAATTGTCATATAAAACTGTCGCCTGATTATTTGAATAAGAAACTCGTAAAGAATTTAAAATTTTAGAATTCTAAAATAGGACTCGATCAATAAGATGTTCTCTTTCATGTTGTTTAAGCAAATTAATCTCTTATTAATTATAATTTTTAGATTATATTTCTTTATTGAATTCACCACAACCATTTTTTCCTCATAATTGTAGGTAGTAGCAGTTGATGCTGAGCTGTAGAGGAACCACGAATCGAAGAGTACTGCTTTGCTGAGACGAGAATTGATTCATCTGGGTGCGAGACTAAAGAGGAATCTGAGCTGGAGGCTATACATATGGGGTGAGAGAAGGTTTTTATACCTATATGTTGCTATATTCTGGTTTGTTCGATATATCAAGCGATAAATATCTTGGATAATATATATAGCTGCATCTTACGAGGATATATGAGGAGAATATATAAATTATAAGGCACTTTTAGATAAGCTAGTGCAGTGGTCTCAAACCTGTTGATGGAGCGGTCCATCTTTGGCCCTTTTAAAGTTGATTGCAGAGTCTTGCCTAAGCGCTATTACTTTTTGTTGAATCAAATGAGAAATGTTGAGTCGATATAGATTTTGAATTGCAATTTTTAGTGGGTTTTTTTCTTAATATTCGGAATAGGCCGAAATTTACAATTGGTTTAAACGACATCCGAAGAATTCGATTGCTCTTTAAAATATTGTTTAATGAATTTACGCTGAAAGTAAATAAATGGAAAATATATTGCTGCCTGTGAAAAAAAAGTTTAATCTGGTATTGCCTGTAACAATATTTTATTTTTGAGAATATAAGGCATCAATTTTTTGTTTGAACTTGAAAAACTTCCTGATAACTCAACTTTTATAAGATGTTTAATTTTGCTCGTAAATTTAGGAGAATATTAGGTTTTAATTTTCAGTTTTAACTTGAAAAATGTTTCATTAAAATTTGTAAAGAATATTCCATTTTGTTTGTAAAAGTTTATTAGCGTACTTTTGTAAATTTTAAATTCTCATCGTAAATTCAACTTCCGTTATTAAGAATCTAATATTGTAAAAAATTATTTACGAATTACAGAAGACGATGAATTTAAAAATCGAGAAACTTATTAAATGCGATAATATTTGCATATATATAGACTTTTGAGAAGGCACTGTATTTGCTCGTGTTTGCCGACTTATTATGCATTTCTATGGTGAATATCGTTCAGCAAATTGGATGTTGGAAAGTAATTAAATGTAATCTTAATAGGTGCAGTCGTTAAAAAAGATATTTTGGTTCAGGATTTTCGGTGTTCTAAGTTTAAAATTTTACCAAGAGGGTTTGTCGTGATTAAATAATTCCAGATTTAGTTAATTTTATGAAGGTCGGAGATCAATGTACGACATACTTGAATTATTCCAGAAAATATTCTTCAGTTTCTTTATTAGAGTTAATTCAAGGCAGAAAAAATTCTGAGCCAATAATAATTTAATTCGTTATTCAAGTTATCTAAATCATATAAAGAGATTGAAATGCAAATGAAATTTCAGTTATTTTGAGAGCCTTGATTATAAATATGGACTGAATGCCTAAGTAAAGCAAAATATTTTAATTGTGGAAAATTTATGTTAACAGATTATTAATCCATGCATTGGAAATGGTAAATCTTAGTTCGAGGCAATGTTCAGAAAATAATTCGTTAGCCGAGAGACGATTCTTAATTAAGAAAAATTGCTAATGTTATTTTAGTCTTGATTAAAGTTCAACATACAGAAAAAAGAATTCAAAGTCCATATACGAAAGTTCTTTTAATAATTCCACGAATATCCAGTTTGCTAGACGTTATTTATTTATAAATAGTTTTTCCATTTACTTTCTTCAAAGTGTTAATGAGTTATTTATATTATTCAGAGCAATGGTAAATTCTATTTACAATCCAAATGTATACTTTGCATTCTGTATAATTACTGCCACTTCTTTAAAATCTGAACAAACCAGAGTTAGCAGCACTTTAGGATATTTAACTATGTATAATTTCTCATATATTTTTTGTAAGCCATGTAATTTTTTCCTCTTTACTTTCTCAGCACTTTTAAAAATCTAATTGATTAAAGAAATGATATTATCCTTGCCAAATTACTTTGTAAAAATTTTCAACTCTTATTTTGTCTGCTATTTTGTAAATTTTTTTCTGCACTTCATGAAAAATTTTAAATGGCAATTTTGTTCCATGCTATATTCAAAGGCTTGTCGGGATACAAGTCCAGAAAATTTAAGTCCAGAGTCAGAATAACTTTTGACTCTACTTCAAAGATAATTGGGACTTGAAAGAATTAATCTGTTTACATTTTGGACTTAAAAATTATTCTAAGTCCAAAATGTAAACAGATTAATTCTTTCAAGTCCCAGTTATCTTTGAAGTAGAGTCAAAAATTATTGTCCAAAATGTAAAACAATTTTTTTTGTATAGAGTCCCAATTATTTTAAGTCATGTTTTTTTTAAAGGCGAGAATAATTTTTTTGAAGTGCAGGATAAAATAATTAAAGAAAATGTTTCAGATTGTAAAATTTTTATTGAACTTTGTATGTATACATTGTACATTATTTTTAATAGCAATAAAGAAAATTATGAAACAAACCTGTTGACTCCTTTTAGATAGAAATAATTTCTTTTTCTCGGAGCCTCTTTTAGGTATCGTTGGACTTAAGGGGTTTTTTTAGGTATATTTTTGCTAAAATTAGCAAATTTTTTGCCTAAAAATGCCATTTTTGGCCACAAATTCAGCCAAGTTTTGCTGATTATTGAACAAATTATTCAAAAGCTGACAATTTCATACATTATGACAATTTATTTACATTTCAGCTATTCAACAACTGACAAATTACATATAACACAATTTATCTATATTTCAACTGTTATTCAACAGCTGACATAACTTCTACATATATGACATGACAACACAATAAACATCAAACACATTTTGCAGCTGAAATAAATTGAACAAGCACTTTGAAAAATTACTTGTCTCTGATGAAAATCACTGCGACTGGGCTGTAGAAAAATTAATACAAGCATTTAGACTACAGAACAGCCGCCATCAGTGGCGAAATGCCACTGACGACAACTGCTCTGCAGCCAAAATGCATGTATTAATTTTTTCACAGTCCAGTCGCAGCTATTTTTATCAGAGGCAAGCAATTTTTCCAAGTGCTTGTTCTAGAAACACTTAAAAAAAGAAACATTTCACATTATCAATGACCTTAATTACAATTACCAATGTCTCTTATTAGTCAAGAAATACATAAAAAGGAAAGATGCAATTGATTCCAAATGGGAACAAAGTTTGCATAAACGACAAAAGAATAATGAATCTCGCAAAGCAATGCTTAATTAAAATTACTTAAATGCCAGAATAACATTTTTATAAACTATTCAAAGTCAGAAATAAACTTCAAAAATACTAGATTAAAACTTTATTACATACCTATTTCAAATGTTAATAAAATTAAATCTCGATAGTTGATAAATTGATTTGCTTAAATGCATTAAAATTACAATGTATACCACCTCAGACACTTAACTGTTTTTAAAAAGATTAATTGCATAATATAAACTCAGTCTACATTTACTTCTGATAGCAACTTAATTTTTATATCAGCAAAGATTGAACTAAATACATTTGTATGAAAGAATTATCTTGCTTGCATTTAAAAATATAACATTAATCGAGGTGAGATTATATTCACAACAACAAAAACAAATTTGCTCTTATGTAAAGGTCAAATTCAAAGCTACGATGCAAAACAAACTGATTTAACCGAGCAAACTCTTTATTTTTGAATAAATATCGCATATTCTTACAGTTTCGGTCAAATATCCAAGTATTATACAGTAAGTGCGTGAAATTTAACGATTTGAGGTTAATTTACATAAAACTTTAGTAATTGCATTGCGTGACTCAACTCTGATTATCCTTAACAAATCACACTGCTCCTTATCGATAGCTTAACACTTTCATGGACAATTTGTCAAATTTAAAAGTAAAATCAGCAAATCACTCAAAATTTATCAATAATTATATTTTTTAACATTAAAAATGTGCAAACTTTATGTAGCAATATATTAACGTTACAAAATGAGTATTAAAACGATATTTAAATAATTTTCAGATTGTAATTTGTGAAATTATCGAGTACCCGATAAAACTAAAGTGTTTCATGAAACATTTGTATGCAATTGAGTTATTTATGATAAAAATTTAAAGAATTCCTTCTCAGTAAGGCTTAGAATAAGTCAAAATCTCATATGCAGTTTAGCAAAATTATCATTATGATAATTTAATGAAGATATTTTAAACAATAGCCATGAAATTGTTAATTAATCTCAAATACAACTTGACCAAGAAGAGACAACGTTAACATTTACATTAGAGACCAACTTGAGAATCAAAACAATAACTACAAAATTAAGAATCAAAATGAATAACATACAATCATTATACCAAATAGAATTGAATGAGCTTCCCACAATCTATAAATATATATTTGTTACACTATTACTGTATTTCCATAAGTAGTCTTCCATTTCATACGTATATTCTCTCGAGACACACAGTTTATAAATCTTTATACCAAAGCATTTGTATATTTTTATTATTCACTGCCGAATAAGCCAGGCACTGGCCGACAACTAAATGAGACTGACCAAGAAAGACCCTAATTCCACATGACAATAAAAAGTGAAGAAAAAAGAACACATGTAATCGAAAGGCACCATTTAGTTTTACAAAGAGGGAGACACGAAACCGAGAAGCATTCTTCTGAATTGGGCCTCCGATAAGTCATCCTTTCCAGTGGTAAGCAAACTCTATTTCGACGATAATTCGATCCTTACGGCATTGTCTTTACACAATGAAAGCGATTGTTTTCGCACTCCGCAAACTCCATGTCACTCCAAGGAGTCTGGGAATCATGAATTCAAGAAGATGGTCTGACTCCCCGGCTGGCATTTAAGTCTACGCACGGCCAGACGCGCCAACAATTTGTGTATGATATATGGTACGCACGTACGATAAAGGTTAACACAAAAGTGATAGCATATGCGGAAGAAAAATCACATCTTGCTGCACAATGGCGCTACGGGATTGATGAGTCGAATGTGAGACATTGGAGAAGACGCAGAGGGAAACCAGGATATTTTTGTTTCAAGAAAAAAGGTGCGTAAGTATCAATATGGCAGGGTTTCCCTAACTGTGTTCCGCAGAAGCTAAAAGGGGTTCCGCAACAGACAGAGGAAGAGGCCCAATACGTTCTTCCTTCACTTATTTGCAGCAGGAAACACGAGCTTCACTTGTAAACTGTATTCTGTAAGATACATAAGCTATGTAAATATTAAACATTATAATGATTTTAAAGATAATTTTATTGCGATTAGTTAGGGTTGGCCGAGAGAACAACATTTCTAGTTAGTATTCTGTTGTTGATAGGCTATCTTTACTTAAACTTAAAATAGTTTCCTCTCCCCCTCTCTCTCTCGTTTCAAAAACATTCAAAGCACGTTTACACACCCATAAGGATTGAATTAACAATATTATATAGAGGTCTAACAATGGAATTGGTACGCAAGGCAACATCCCCTTAAAATGGCAAGATTTCCTCAAACTGTGTGAATTAAACGTTTATACTGAGAAATTTCAAACTGTAGGTGGAAAAATATGACCACAATAAGAAACTTTATAATGTTTTCCTTAAAATGTTTCATATCTGAAGATTGTACGCCAAATCTTTATAATTTTAATTTAAAAAAGAATGAAAGCCTGCACATCCTAAAGCCAATTTTATGTGTTGACTTATTGGAAATGAAAATTATCTCCTGGAATCGAACCTGGGTCTTTGATCTCGAGTTTGATAAATTAAAACATTTCTTTGTTGAATCATAATGCTATCCTGAAAATTTCATCAAATTCGGTTCATTCGTTTGCGAGATATTAAGCTTCAAAAAGCATTACATCACAAAGTTTGGGAACTCTTGATCAAACCCATCAAGACTGGTCTGAAGTTTACAACTCCACTTCCTTCAATGCCCCAGCTTTTCAACTTTTTACAATAGATTCCCATTTATATTTAATTGTTTTTCCCTGTGTACCATCCAAGTCTAAATCAAATCCTAAAAACAACTGGATTACCCCTGAAATACGTGCGGTCTCAGTAAATCAAAGAGCTAGCTTACGCCACCAAGTAACACGGCAACCCAGAATTCCAACAACTGTTCACCAACCTCAAAAAACACTTCTTAAGATAATAAATAATATAAGAGATGAGTTCCGTGACAAGGTAATGGATCCTGTAGAAATAGCAAATGCTCTTAATACATTTTCACTTTCTCCATATACATAGTAAAGAGAAAGTATTGTTTTCATGAAAAAAAAACTGACTTCGAAATTTCAACGGAAATACATGTTTTGAGGTATCAAGGACATGTTTAGACTATTTTTGGGATGATGTCTGTGTGTATGTGATTGTGGGTGCTCTTAACTCAAAAAGTACTTGCCATATCATTACCAAATTTCATATATATAACACCTTAAATATCTCCGTTAAAACATCATTATTGTATATACAATTCTATGCAAAGATTATAGAGAATGTAATTTCCTACAACTTTTATTTGAAACAATTTTCCACAGCAGTTATTGTTTAGGAATTATTTATAAATAATAATCGGTTTTTTCGGTTTCCTTCAAATATCTCCTTAAAAACGTCGTTATTGGTAATCCTCGTGAGGACCAAAGTTGTAGACAGTGGCATAACTATCGGGGCACAGAGGGTGCCATGCACCACTCAGTGGTGTAGCCAGGACGTAGTCAACAGCTTGGATTTTCAATGCCACATCTTAATTAAGTCCTTTCAAGTGCCAAGACACTTTTAATATCTCACGAGCTATGCTGATCGAGTCATATTTCCATCTTCATCTTTGTATGAATAAACAAAACGAGTGTGAGAATCCCACCCTATTTTTTTCTCACGTAAATGTACTTCCTTGTTATTTATCTCTAAGAGGCTGGGAGTGACCATCGAATTATTACTTGGTAAACAACTGTCGAAGATATCGGATCGTAAAGGTTGATTCCCGCTGGATGGTGACGGGCAAGTGAAATCGTGGTGAGGTCGAGGCACTTTTATAGCATACTAATAAATAAATAATAAATTCGTCGATCCCTAGTTATACGATTCTTTGTAGGAGGAAATGACCAAAATCAAACTCGAGTTGTCCATTTAACTGTCCTTCCAATGTGAATATACCGATTGAAAACAATGTAATATAATCAATATAATCAACCTTAATTCTTTATCTAAGGAGGCAGAAAAATACGTAGTTGACAAAAAGGCCTATAAGGAGAACTGTAAAGAATACCTCAGTCGCCTCTAATGTCCTCTTTGGAAGAGTTATGTGCATGTTTGAGAGTCCACGAGCCTTTGGAGGACCTGACTTCCGAAAGAATTGTAAGTAAAATCACCGATTTTTTGCATAATAATCCAAATTTAAAATAGGATGATGTGCTGTAGCATGTGCGGTAACTTACACATAAAATCGTAAGTAATGCGTAACATTTCACAGACAATCTGAGTATGGTTTTGGAATTTTTCCTGAATTTTTGAGAAATTGTAATAAACCTTACGGTAGGGGTGTCAAACTCATTTGCTATCGCGGACTGCATTTAATGTAATGGATAGAAATATCGAGTAACTGGGTATGCGATAGCGCTGGGAGCCACACGTAACGTGACAGCAGGCCATGCGTTTGACACGACTGTCTTACGGGTTACAGGAAAAATATGTACGAGAATTTCCTTAAATTTTTTCAAACATTTTTTGCTTGTATGAGTATATATACCCGTTACTGTGTTTAGAAGCACACAACGTTAATAAACCATTATATATTTATTTAAATTTTAATTAGCGAGGAGGGCTTTAGATGTGTAATCGGAACTTTGCAAAGGAATTTATTTTGGTAAAAAATATTAAAAAAACATATTTTTTGGGTCTATTGGCCTCCCATTTGTGAATTATTTATGTTGATTTTAGCTGCTTGGACGTTTTGATGCATGTTCATTAGTCGTCGAAGGAAATGCTGATGAGACGTACTTAAAGAATCATCAGCTTTGTCCATACATTCCTGTGGACGTGAAACATATCTCGAGATTCGGTCGTCTACGCTCACACCGATTCATGACACCGGCCGATTGTCACTATATGTTTCCAGCGACTGCATCCAGGTTCGTCAATGCCTTACGGATTTTACTGATAAAACTTTTATTGATCACAAAGCTCAACATTTTGCTCTTAAGAAACGTTTCAGTACATCCGAGTTTTTCTTTTGTTTCAGCTGGTTGCTTTATCTGCCGAATTATAGAAATCTGTTACAAAACTAATAAGTTATCCAGCATTTTGGAGAATTGGGAGTTTTACAGGATTTTCTTGAAAATACTTACAGGATTATTACTAATTATATATAATATATAATTAGTAATAACCTTATCATACTTTATGATAAACTATATTTCTTTTAAAAATTTCGATTTTCTGATCATCAAATGGTAAAATAAATGGAAAAACGGAATAAATACGAAAGTGGATCTCGAAAACGTAAATTACGCAAAAAACAGGAAAAGGAAATTAAACAAGTTAGGAAAGTGTACAACGTATCACAAATGGGCGCGTTTCGTGCAATGGAGTATTAGATAGAAATCACATACCTGTACGTAAGGGAAATAGCGTTTTAAAGATCTTTTCTTCATCATAAATAATCCATTTTCTTCCTTTTTAAAAATATTACATGCACACGTAAGGAAATTAAACGTTTGTTTGTGAGATTGTTTATGTTAGCAACAATGAAGAAGTAGCCATGCAAGAAATTTTCCGTTCAACTCCATTTTACACGTTTTTGTTTGATTTTCTCGATAACGACTACTCCTATGATAAAAATGTATAGGAATGGAAATACTCTTCTTTACCAGTTCTCCGACTTTTATTTGAAAAATATTTTGATATGAGCAATACTTTACGAGATATGACGAAAATTTAATTTTTTGTCACCAGTAAAGTGGTACCCCTGATTGGCGTACGTGATTCATTTCTGCGATTTTCTTATTATATTTGATTGAAAGTCCTTAATATCAAATTTCATGAAAATCGGTTCGGTAGAAGCCGATAACGAACATGCGGACGGACGGACCGACGATAATAGGCACGCTTTAAGCCCCAAAGATAAAGCTTTATACTCCGGAGATGTGAATGACGATGATAGACAAAACATTATTTTATGTGGACCAAATCAACCGAAAGAGCCGTTTCCTAAAGATCCTAAGCAGAATAACAGGTCGTTCAATGAATGCTACTATTTTCAAATCACTCAGGCTGGGACGCATTTTAGGCTACGTTATTGTAAAATGAAAGATTATGTTTACTGTCAACCATGTTGGTTATTCTCTAAGAAACTTCCCAATAGTTTAGCAGATGGAACTAGAGATTGGCAACATTTAACTCGACAAATTCAACGTCATGAAGAATCTTCTAATCACCAACAATGGTGTGCAGTTCTTAGTCGTTGGCATGAAGGAAAAACTATCTCTGACGAAATTGATCGTCAAATAAGACAAGAAGCCTCATACTTGAGAAGAGTAATGGAGGGATTAAACGATGTTACCCTAACATTAGCTTTGGGGAACTTGCCATTTCGAGGTCATTGAGATAGGGAATCATCAAATAGAGGACATTTTTTATCTATAATAGAGCTAGTAGCAAAGTACGATGACGTGTTGGATCAACTGTTGACCTCACCAAAAGGAGAAATAACTTATTTATCGCCAAAAATTCAATATGAATTACCGTATATACTCGTGTATAGTACGAGTTTTTACGACCAAATTTTTATTGCAAAAATTGGGGATCGTACTATACACAAGTAATGCATTTGAGGATTTAAAATTCATGTATCTTCACAGGCATTTTCGGTGAAGTTATGCCACCCGCACGCATTCTAATTGTAGGCTAACCTTAACAGTGGGGTCCTTTATCGTTGTTATGTTGCTTCGTGAAGAGTAGAATATTTTTCATATATACAGCTTCAAATTCACAAATACTTGATATAAGTGAAGATTTACGGGCACTTCCTTTCTTGAGTTTTATGTATGTACATCTTTGTTTGCGTCTTTTCACAAGGGATGGATTGGAACGAGTTGGATTAAAAGTATCGTAGACGGCGTAAGTTTATGGAATTTCGACATCTCGGAAAAAAGAAATTACTTTGTAATATTCAACAGTCTTTATTGTTCCTTCAATCACACACCGATCGGTTTCCACTACAAAGTCATTCTAAAGGTGTTACGTCGGTTAGTAACACCATTAGAATGATTTTGTAGTGGAAACCGGTCGGTGTGTGATTGAAGAAACAATAAAGACTGTGGAATATTACAAAGTAATTTCTTTTTATCCGTTATCCCTACCTATTAAATAGATGAGCGAGTGGAACCATTACGTACGCGGAACGTAATCCAGATGTACTAGAATTGAAACGATTTTATTTCATCTTGGGCAATCATGATTCATATCACTTTTTATTACATGTTTTAGGAGTAAGATACTTAACTTATCCGAATTTTAGTGTACTCGAAAGAAATACTATTTACGACATTTACGGTCTATTCTATGGTGGTGTGGAAAATCAAGGTCGTTCGATATATCTCGCTCGTAACCATCGAGCTATCGAAACGAAATATATCGACCCTGGTGGAAAGCTGGGGTCGTACTATAAACGAGATATATGAAAAAATCAGTTTGTTCACCAAAAAATCAGGGGGCGTACTATACATGGAGTCGGCATATACACGAGTATATACGGTAATTGTTTCAAAATTAATGGAGATATCAGATGGATTTCAAAGGTTTTGTGGACAATCTTATGATGGGGCATCTTTTATGAGTGGTGTGTACAATGGAGTACAAAAAAATACAAGATATTCAGCCTAATGCTCCATACATACATTGCGCAAATCATGATTTAAATTTAGTTTTAAAACATGTTACGTCAGATACAGAAAAAGTAAACAATTTCTTTCTTGTAGTTGATTCAGTTTATGCTTTTTTAGTGAGTGTAATTAGATGGAATTTAATTAACAAAAGCAATTTGGAGAAACCACTGAAATCACTTAAATGCGTATGTGCTACACGGTTTTCTTCTAAAAAAGACAAATTAGAGGCTTTGAGATATAGATTTGTTGATGTAGTGAAATCATTAAATATAATTATACTGGAAAGTACCAAAACGCAAGAAATCTGTAAAGCAAAAGGACTTTTAAAACAAATTAGTTCTTTTGAATTTGCTTTGATGGTGGTAATATTTAAAAGCATCTTGAAGAAAATGGACGCATTGACAAAATTTTTACAAGTCAAATCTTGTGATTTACAAAAAGCTTTTGATTTTCTTCAATCTTTGCAGAAGCATTTAACTGAAATGAAAACGAACGACGAGTACAATAAAATCAAAGGAAAAGCTAAGGAAATTTGTCTGTCATGGGGAATTACCCCAAAACATAAAACAGTTTTGGAAATTCCTGTGTCAAAATATAATAAATTTAAACACAAAATATACTTTGGCACATTAAACAAATTTTCGGAGCAAATAAAGAAGAGATTTGGAGACACGAGAACGGTCATGGAATATTTTTCAATTACAACACCAAGGCGTTTGTCAACAAGTACTACAGAAGAAATTCACACGGAATCAAGAAAGATATTAGAAAAATATAAAAATGACATCGCAAAATAATCAAAAGTTATTTAAGAAGTACCATATCAGAAGAACGACTAAATGGATTAGCAGTTCTTTCAACAGAAAATGAATTAGCCAGAAAATCGGACACTTCCAAAATTACTGAAGTTTTTGCCAACAGAAAGTCCGGGAAAAAAGTGTTCTAATAAATTTTAAGTTAATGGTGGTGCAGTACGCTGAAGAAACTTATAATTGTGAGGCTGGGAAGAAATATAACAGGACTGTGACGTGTGAAAGTAGAAGCAAATAAAAGAGAAACTTGAAGGCGCTAACTCGACATGGAAATCATTTAGTGGACCCAAACGAGGTCGATTTCACGAATCAGAAGAGAAAATAGTAAACTTTGCGCATACTCAAAGAACAGACAGAAAACCAGTGTCGCGAGAAATCGTTAGATTGAAAGTTGACGAATTAGTGTGATCACTCAACTTCTCACCTCAAGAATTCAAGGTTATTAATGGATGGTGCGTACGAACGTCTAACTTCTGACTACACAGAGTAAGTGATTGCATTCCAGGAGCATGTAATTGCATGGCGGAAAACTTCCGATTCCCTCCTGAGGCAAATGGGTAATGCAGATGAGACACCTATTTATTTATTTCGACATGCCATCCAATTATATAGTCAACGAAAAAGGCGCAAAAAGTGACACTATAAAGACTTCCGGGAATGAAAAAATACGCATTACGGTAATGCTGGCTGCGTCAGTGGATGGCACGAAGTTGCCGCCGTATGCTATTTTAAAATGCAAAACAATGCCTAGGGAACTGCTACCTAAAGGAATACAGCGTGTCCTTGGTTTAACATTGCCTCAATTACCGTTGAATCGCGTTAACGTCGTTCAAAAATTACTACCCATATTCGAATTTACGTTGTTGATGATTCGAGTTAACGTTGCTCCGATTCGAAGATGAAATGACGCACAAAAAAACCTGCATTCATGCGCATCAGTTGTGCAGTGTCCTATCAGTTGCATAGGATCGCCGTAATTGAACATGGAGTGTTTTAATTGATTTGCATTACCGTATATTCCGGCGTATAAGTCGACCCCTGCTTTTTCACTTTAAAATACTTCTCATGAAACCATTTTCAGACAAAATCAAAGTCATGTACAATCCAAGTTTTAATAAAACAGAAATAAACAATAATAAAAATATATAAATACTGTTTAGAGTCTGTGCTATTCTTCTTGAGCATTCCACGTGACAGATGTTTTCATTTCAACCGTTAAGAAACTTATTTTTGGAAAGCTTGACCCACTAAATAAAGTTTCCTATAATTCGATTGATTTCAGCTGCTAATGATACTGTCAAAATGAACCATACCTAGTGATCGCAATCCATCTCTACAGTGGCGAAATTCAATAAAATATCGCAATTGTGTAACCCGCGCATCTTTTTTCCCTAAATGTTGGTCATACGTGAAGATTTCTGACCAAGTTTTCAAAATTACGAGTTTCGAAAGTAAATTTACTGCAACACGCTTGCGTTCACATTTATACTCGCAAAAGACGAAGAATTCTACGAAGTTTACGCGTATCAACACGACCAGGAAACGTTTAGGGTTTAAATGCGCTGTTTATACTACCGTTGGTGCATCATCAACAATGAGATGACGTAATATTTTTATAATATCAAAGCTGCACCTTTTAATTGAGTTTAAGTTTATTATTGTTACTCAAGACAAGCAGTTCTGTCATTAAAAATTTACGATTTTGATCAAATTTCGTACAGTTACTTGAGTTTACGTTTTCAATAATACTGCAAAGTTCATATTTCCCAAAAAAATTAATATAAGGCTAGTTTATTCTTGGGCAACTTCAACAGAAATTGGATTTTCTAAAAAGAGGCTTATACGATTTTCATTTTCTAAAGATAAGTAAACGATGCATTAGCATATGAGAAAGTTTGTACAATGTATGTTGTACCGATTTTTTATTCATGCTCTTAGTGTGTTGATTGGTATTTAAAAGTTTTTCATAAATAGACATTGTTTTTTTAAGGGGTCGTCTTAAATTCGAAGTCATCTTCCTTTTGGTTAAATATGGTATTTTTAATAGATGTGACATTTTCCAAGTACGTGCCTAATTAACTGCAAAATAACAAAATTTAACTATAGTACATTTCTCCCAAGTTTTATAAAGCCATTTTCTGTTTATAAATTGCCCATTCCTTTAATTTTATAATCTAAAAACTTTCCAAATCTTTTCGCAACACAAAGTATTTCTAACTTGGCAATTTTTCACAATAAACGCAAGTAAAGGTGTTTATTTTAAAAGGTATAATAAAACGCCAAAACCTATGGTTTAAACACATCTAAGAAATTATTTTGTCTTAAACAAATAATATCAAATTAAAATATTTTTTCAAAGGAAATAAAATATATTTAAACAAAGAGAAATTATATTTAATGCAAGTCACCCAAATAATTTGTTATTTTTTACCTTTAAATTCCACAAATTAAACTAACATAGTTGTAGTAAATAAGTGCCTGAACAGCTGTTCTTTTGTACCGAGCTGGCAACTATGCCATTTTGGAATCATACACGCCCTGTGAAGCATCTTCCAACTTTATAAATATCTTGCTCTTTATGAGTGCTTATAACTTGTGTATTGCACAGTGACTTCTCTAATATATCTATGATCAAACATATAAGGATTGCGCAGTCACATATATTGGTATTTCTGAGTGAATTCAGCTGAAATTAGTGAGATTTATATCAGTTACAGAGACGCACATATCTAATGAGCTTCATGAATAGATTTTCTGCTATATTATACACATGATCCCAATCCACTTTTAAGCTAGCCTGCGACTCGAGTACTGCATCCTTATTAAGGTGATTACTTATTTGTAATAAACCTTTACTATTTCTTTATATACGTCAAATATATAATATATTAAAGTGGGAAGCTCAATCGTTCTAATATGTAACACAAATTCGGTCACACTCACCCATCTTCTTTCTTGATATCGCAAAGTAGAGCTGGTCTGAGGAAGATCTAGGATGTCGGCTGAGTTTTTGGACTTCATTTCTCCAAGGCACGCATCTGAAACATCGACAGAACCAAATCAGAAACCTTGCACCAAAATGATAAAAATTCTACAAACCTAAAAAATAACTTTTGATTTGAAGTTTATAAAGTCAAGAAAAGTGGATAAATTTGTTATTCATACGTTTTAAAAAACAACGATTCTCATTTTCTGAGGTAAACTATAATTTTTACGTTAAAACCATTGAATATATATTGATAAGCCCTGAAGTCAACGTTACTAAACACGATTGATATTTACTTATTTTTCCATTGATAATTACACACTATCATCTAAGAAATGCTCCAAACCTAACAAAAATGCCATTTATGGCTAGTTAGAATAGAATCCCACTATAAAAATTCAGATACCTGACATACAACGTTGCATATTACGAAATTAATCTTAATTAATACTACGTGTAACTCCATATTTTGGATTTAATATCTGCCCATACACAAACCTTTTATCCCCAAAATGTTTACGAACTCCTCAAAGAAAATGATAATTTAAAATAATAACATCATTCATTAAACATGTTATGCAGTAGCAAAAAGTTGTACATAAGATCAAATTTATAAGAATAATTATTCCATTATACATAAAATATGATAAATATAACATTTATTGTATAGATGGTAAAGAAATTTCAACTATGAATCAACGATGAAAAGAGAAATTATTTAAGATTTCCTTACCTCCTCGAGTAGTGGGATGCCAGTCTAGCATGGAACAAATGCTTCTCTTGAGGACTGCAGACTTATCACGGCTGTATCACACGGTAATAACAATACTTTTATTTTGCATAAGGCCAAAGTTACATCAATAAGACAAACTCAATCACAAAAGAAAATACTAAGAAAACAATAATACATAACATCAACCATAAATTACAATTAAAAACAGGCCACAGTGAATAATTACAAATTCACATCTCATTATATTACAGAACAACAATGAATTAATTAAGTTAAACGTCCAATACGCAATTTGAAGATTGCACATCAGCAAAAGATTGTAACAGTCAAAAACTTTAGATGAAACTTCACTTCACTTAGTGTCTTAAAAAACGTACACAAATCATCTTAACCAAAAGTATATTAAAAATGCTGTTAAAATACTTGTCTCGTGGACCAGTGTTTTCGAAGATTAAACAGCCAAAACTTATGTCACGTTCAAAACTATCAACATTTAACATCGAATACAATAAAAAGGTTTAGATTTTCCTTCTAAAAGGTACTGACGTAAATATAGAAAGAAACTTCTCTATAATATACGCACATTATAGATATCCTTGTCAGCCATTTAGATATTATATTACAGAGTTAGAATGAATGAAGAGAATAGTTAATGTCCAATACGCAATATGAAGACTGCTCACCAGCAAAAGATTGAAACAGTAAAAAACTTTAGATGAAACTTCACTTCACTTAGTGTCTTAAAAAACGTCTACAAATGCAACCAAGAGTATTTAAAACTGCTGTTAAAATACTTATCACGTGTACCACTGTTTTCGTAGAATAAACGACCAAACTTGTCACCATCAAAAATATTAACATTTAATATCGAATACAATAAAAAGGTTTAGTTTTTTCCTTCTAAAAGGTACTGCTGTAAATACAGAATGAAACTTCTCTATAATCTACGCACAGATAACCTTGTCAGCCATTTTAATACTTCTACGTCTTAACGCACAGGCTAGCCAACATTTCTTCTTTACAAACCACTTTTTATATCGAATACAATAAAAAGGCTTAGTTTTTTCTTCGAAAAGGTACAAAAAACATACAAAATACAATACATAAATATCGAAGTCTTAAAAACAACAATTTTAACGATGATAAAAAAATTCCATCTTTTTTGATTAATCGTATAATAATTCTCCAAAGTCATTCCTTCCTCGCAATGCGTTTGAACGGGTTGATGTTATTTTTCCAAAAAACAAACAAATACAAAATAAAATCGGAACAAATCATGTAATTAACCGCAACATAAATTAATTCAATTACTTTTCGAAACTTTTGACGATGATTTGAGAAAACCAGAAAACTTTTCGAAAAAAATTTTGAAAAAAATTTTCGAAAAAAATTTTTTAAAAAAATTTTCGAAAAAAAAATTGAATAAAATTTCGAAAAAAAATTTTCGAAAAAAATTTTCGAAAAAAATTTTGAAAAAAAATTTTCGAAAAAAAATTTCGAAAAAAAATTTTCCAAAAAAATTCTCAAAAAAATTTTCGATAAAAAATTTTCAAAAGAATTTTGCAAAAAAAATTTTGAAAAAAATTTTCAAAAAAAGATTTCGAAAAAAAATTTGAAAAAAATTTCGAAAAAAAAATTTTGAAAAAAATTTTCGAAAAAAATTTTGAAAAAAATTTTGAAAAAAAATTTTTGAAAAAAATTCCAAAAAAAATTTTTCGAAAAAAAAATGGAAAAAAGAATTTCGAAAAAAAAATTTTCGAAAAAATTTTGGAAAAAAAATTTTCGAAAAAAATTTTGAAAAAAATTATCAAAAAAAATTTTGAAAAAAAATTTTCGAAAAAAAATTTTGAAAAAATTTTCGAAAACATTTTTCGAAAAAATTTCGAAAAAAAATTTCCGAAAAAATTTTCGAATTGCCCGAATCAGGCAAGGAAAAAATGAACGATATAGTCATATTAGCGAAAGGGATAGTTCAACAGCTTAAAAATATCAAGTCAAATAAATCTCCGGGTCCAGAAGAGATACCAGCTAGAATATTCAAAGAGTTAGCACTGGAAATAGCACCTTATCTCGAAATAGTTTTCAATAAGTCACTTAGTCATGGCGTTGTACCTAAGGAATGGAAATTAGCCTTTATAACGCCGTTACACAAAGGTGGGAAAAAAGATGACAGAGAAAATTACAGGCCAATTTCGCTTACCTCCCTATCTTGCAAGGTTCTCGAGCACATTATCGCTAGCTCCGTGATGGACTTCTTAGATAGTCAGAACTTGCTAAGTAAATATCAGCATTGCTTCAGGAAGACGAGATCTTGTGAAACACAGCTTGCTCTGTTCGTTCACGATATACTAAGATCACGAGACCGTAAGACTCAGTTAGATGCGGTTTTCCTCGACTTCAAGAAGGCTTTCGATAAAGTCCCGCACAGTAAGTTAGTGAAGAAATTAAATGACTGTGGAATAAATCGAAAGATAATCGAGTGGATCAGGGACTTTCTTAATAAGCGTGAACAAATAGTAGTTATAGATGGATTTAAATCAGATTCAGTCAGCGTAGCCTCAGGCGTTCCACAGGGAAGTGTAATCGGCCCCCTACTATTCCTTTTATATATAAACGACTTAGATAAGGTTATTAAAAGTAAAATCAAGTTATTCGCGGATGATACAGTAGTTTACAGAGAGATTAACAGTCCTAATGATCAATTATTACTTTCTGAAGACTTAAATACAATTCTCGAGTGGTGTTAAGAGTGGTAGTTAGAATTGAACTTAGGAAAGTGTTCCTTTATGAGATTCTGGGGAAACAAAAACATTGACACGACGAATTACACTTCTGAAGACGTCCAGCTAAAACTAGCCGATTTCGTCAAATACTTAGGCATACGAAATATATGCGGGAACGCTAAACAGAAACTAGGATTCATCAAACGCATAGTAGGTAAAAGTGAGGAAAAAGTCAAAGAGACATGTTACTTCTCGTTAGTAAGACCGCTATTAGAGTACGCGTCGAGCATATGGGATCCGTACGAGAAAGGATCAATCTCAGAGCTAGAAAGAGTGCAGCGAAAAGCCGTTAGATTCCTCAAAAATTGTTAGGATAGAAACACAAGTGTTACAGGCTTGATACAGGACTTAGAATGGGAATCACTAACTGAGCGCCGATTACGCTCTAGGTTAAAACTTCTCGAAAGATTTAGAACGCATATATTCTCCAGCGATGTCGAAGAAATAATAAGAGCGCCAACTTATATTGGTAGAACGGACCATACTCGTAAAATAAGAGAGATAGTCTGTAGGACTGAGAGGTATAAAGGCTCGTTTTTCCCTAGAACGATAGCTGAGCAGAACAGAAGTTACGAAAGGAAATCAGCCGACGTAGAGTGATACTATACATTATTATGCGCTTTACCTTGGTGCTATTGCACCCCCTGCCACACACCATTGCGGTGGCTTGCAGGGTGAACTATAGATAGATAGATGTCAATAATAACACCATTTCTTTTCCTTGTCATTATGATGGGTGATTGCATGTGTGTAGAGCCCTTCACATGTTCCAAAATTCTTGCTTTATCTTTGATTATCGTCCCGATCGTTGAACGATTTAAACCAAGCAAGTGGCCAATCTGCAATGGCATTTCTCCTTTCTCAGAAAGTTTTATCACATCCACTTTCATTTCAAGGGCTTTCCTTTTCTTTAATAAAAGTGTATTATTAGCAACACCCTTCTGTGTCTGCCATGATAAGGATATTTAAAATACAATTTAAACCAATGGACAGTCCTCTCGCTCAGCATGTAATAAATTCAGTAAGTGTACAGGATCACCGTGTCTCAGAATATACCACGCACAGATGATAGACGCTACTGGATGGGGACTGATGTCTCTCAGTTTGAGTTTTTATGTGAATAGTAAAGTTCAGAAAGTGGCAAGATGAGAGGCGTAGGGAAATCCTTCTCACACTTAGGAAGCAAAGGAAGAGGGTTTTGGTTGTGCTGAGTAAGGTTGGGATTAATTGGGGGGAGGACAATTGTTTTTAGAAAATCATCAATGAAATGGAGGAGCCATCAACATAGCTACAGAGAATCCTGCCCTAAACCCTATTCTACGTAGCCAACAAGAACTAAAGCATACAGGGTGTTGTCATAGCAAACACCGGCCCTAAGAATGTTAGGTGACATGCAGAGAATGGTCATCAGTGAAGATGCGTGGTAAAATTCACAATGCTTATGTCCCTAAACTGATGGAATGAATGATCTGAAGATCCCAATGCGATAGGCACAAGTTGGATTAATGGGAAACATGAAAACAGGTGAAAAAACTGCTATGACCGGGAATCGAACCTGGGTCTTCCACTTGCTGGGCGGATATTCCACCAGTGATAGTGGTAGAATATCTGGAAGACCCAGGTTCGATTCCCAGTCATAGCAGATTTTTTCACCTGTTTTCACATTTCCCATTAATCCAGCTTATCTCCATGCTTTGGGATTTATCTAACTTCATTCAACTTCCTTCTTTAGTTTATCAATCAAAATATAGTATACCATGCCTTATTAACAACTTTAGATGATTGTATATAATAGATACAAAATAACTTTTGTTTATCATGACTACCATGATTACACAGCAAATTATAAGGAAATTACAACAGAAACCCACATTTTTGTATTTAAATTTAACCTTCTACTACTATCATGGGGCCAAAAGTGACCTGAGAGAAAACATTTCCTTTGTTTACTGGATTATGGTGTGTGCAGTGGCTTTGTTATTCCATCTAATCTCCTATTTGATTTTGAGTTATTGCCGTTTGAGTACTTGAGTACTTGAGTAAATTAATTGAGTGAATTAATATAAGGACAGTTTATTCTTGGTCGACTTTAACAAAAATAGAATTTTCTAAAAACCGGCTGATACGATTTTCATTCTCTAAAGATAACTAAATGACATATTAGTATATGAGAAAGTTTGTACAATGTATGTTGTACCAATTTTTTTCTTCTCGTTATTGAGCAAATGAAAATGTCAGGTGAGAGTTTTGTTGTGGATGAGCGGCACTATGCTGATTTGAATGAGTATTTGAAAAGTGCAAGTGATAACGAAGAAGAAGAGCAAGTTCCACAACCGAGTTTTGATCATAAGAGTGAAATAAACTGAAATGCGAGTGTGGGAATATGGTTGGAAAATGTCATTTCTTACAGTTTACAACCAATATTTTTTTAAATTATCCAGTTGATTCCCAATTCGATTGCAGTTGGAGCCTGAAAGGATGAAGAAAAAAAACAAGAATTAACAGGCCTTGAAAAAAAAATTCTAAACCCTTAGTCAATTTTGAGTTTTTTCAGTTTTTCTTTTTGCGATATATATTTGTATTCTTTTTTCTATAAAGAAAACTTTCTCACATTGTCGAGTGTCTGTTCTAATGAATGACCAGAAATTGAAACTCAAAAATTAAAATTTTCTATTTTTTTTTCAATTTTGAAAAATGGGGTCATATTTGACCCCACAATAGTAGTTACATGATTGAAAAATAACGATAGTAATAGAAGGTTAATAAAATCTGGCCAAAATATCCTCAGAAGAGCATTTAAATTTTGCAATTCCTTCGTTCGTAAGTACGGATGTTCATAAGTCAGACATTCTTAACTCAGGGACTTCCTGTATTCAATTATCGGAATCAACCTTGGTACCAATTAGTTAAGATAATCTGAGTTTTACTGTACAATCCTGGATTAAAAAGCTGCAACACCTTACGACCACTCTACTGGAAATTCAGTAAACTACTAGTCTCGAACGAGCTGTCAAGCGAAATGGCAACAGTAATAGTAGAGGAGGGGGTGAAGGCTCTTTTTCCTCTCCCTTCCTCCCCTTAGAGAAGGGTTTATGGCTCTCTCCCAGCTCTTAGGGATCAAATATTTTCCCACAAGATAATGGTTTTGAATTCAGTAGCACTTACTTTCCCCATTGTGGTAACACGTGAATGAGTGTCAGATATAATTCTTTGCATTTCAAAATTAGTTAGAATCGAGACACGTTCTCCAGAGTTTAACATACGAATGTCAAAAAGAACGAAGTTTATTTTTCCAGTCAAGATTAAATTAATTAAATTCCAAGTTAGCATAAATATTTATTAGGAAACAAAAGGAATACACATTTCAATGCCTTAACAATGAATAATGTTTAGTTACAGTGACTACTTCGCATATTATTTCCATGCTTCGATGCCAAATATCTGTTTATGAATGCTATAAGTTGAATTTGAACAATATTTTTATTCATTTTTACATAGGAGGAGGAGGATTTTGGTCAGTTATGTGACGGGATGCCAAGCACTTAGATAAGCAAATTTAAAAAATAACGATGAAGTATAAAGAACTACAAAAAATATTACATTTCAGGAATTAAGTGAAAAACTATTAAATTTAAGTTAATGAATTATGTGTAACCAGAAGATAAGTAAATAACTTTAATAAACGAAACTATTTTTTGAATGATAAAATTACTAGCGTTCGTAAATAGGAATTAGTTAATAGCAATTCTGTTCTCCCATTGCTGTGTTTACATAGCAGCGAAATAGTTATTGATTTTAATATATACGATTTTAATCATATTTTTGTGTTGCATTAAATAGAACACTACCGATGCTTTTGTGTCATTAAACAATCATAACCTTCAAAATTTACTTCATTTTGTATTTAAAAAATATTCTAAATGAAATTATAATAACCTAAATTAACTTATTTTGAAAATAACTTTGTACAATTGCCCCTTAAAAATATTTATTTACCCATCCCGTTCTCAGGTCTTTATAATAAACACAACCTTAAGAATCTTATTATTACTTGAATTAACATTACACCAATTCCTTTCAAATATTTAAATAATGTTTTACACTCACTTTAATCTCTCAGCCGATGGTTGGTTAGGAAAGAGAAGAATATCACTTTTATTATTCTCAAACTAGGATGACAGAAAAGAATTTTTAATAAAAAAACGATACTCTATGGTTGAATGTTACATTGTTTCATTCAATTGAAACTGCAGCAAAGTCATTTTTTAGATGGAGAATCTAAGTCTGTGATGCTTAGTCCGTGACCTGCCACAGCTTTTTGAGCAGTCCATGGCTGATAAAAAAAATGAGAAGAATATTGTGAATTTTAAACAAAAAGAGTTTTGGCAAAATACAGCTCGATGTGATATGGCGTTTTGATATTATTTCCATTAAAACGTTTTCATAATAAAATATATGTAATTCGGTTTTCTTTTGTAATTTACGTATTTTAAGTTTTCATGATGCGGCCCGCAGACTCGGAGAAAATTGGTACAGCGGCCCTTTGATAAAAATGGTTACTGATCTAACAAGGGGAGGGCCACTTATTGGCATCTCAGAATTGGATGAAACTTGGTAAATGGGAAGTACTCGAGATGAGATTTACAATTCACCCCCCTTTTGGGTGTGTGAACTTTTTACTTTGGGGTTTCTTTAAAGCATATTATGTACAACCTGTATCTCACAGTAGATGTATCATAGTGGCTAACGTCCCTGCTTACAAAGCGATATGCATAGGGTTCGAATCCTGAGCTCGACATTTTCTTTTCACCTACCCGATTTTATTTTTTCTTTTCTGTAACTTTATGAAAACTTCATACAGACTCCTTTTCTCTCAATATTTTGTGTTTGAACAAATCTGCGAATTTATTCCAATTACCATCAGCTTTGCCTTCACTTCCTAAAAATTACTATGTATTGTATTGGCCGCTCATGTTTATAAATTTCTATCAAAAACTGTTTAGCCATTACCGATGAAGATGGCGTAACTTTCTCTGGTGACGACAATTGTTCCAAACGAAACCTTTTCAACCATTCATCCATGCGACACATGAGCAACAATACAATACATAGTAATTTTTAGGAAGTGAAGGCGAAGTCGCAGATTTGTTCAAACAAAATATTGAGAGAAAAGTAGTCGGTATGAAGTTTTCATAAAGTTATAGATAAGATAAAATAAAATTGAGTAGGTGAAAAGAAAATGTCGATCTCAGGATTCAAACCCTATGTAAGCAGGGACATTAACCACTACGATACATCTACTGTGAGATACAGGTTGTTCATAATAAGCACTGACTGACAAAAGTTACATAATCAGAAATATGATTGAAAAAAATTGCAGTAGAGAATGCGAAAAGGTTTAGGAAAACATCAAATTTCATTAAAATTGTTTGAATCATTTTTATTGATTAATTTACAAAAGATATTTACAATAAAATTTTACATTACAGGCCAGTATATATATATGGTGAATTATGCACTTGGAAAATAATTTTATAGAATAAATATCTCTAAAAAATTACCTAATTTTGAATTTTACAATGTATATCTTGAATTTATGTTAAATTACATGCATTATCATGGTAAGTACTAAATTAAATTTGTTTCTATAGCAGTTATAGGACTTGAGAAATAGGTATATTTTACTGGTTACCAGTCTGGATGATAAACATTTTTTTTTAAAATTGCATATAACTCTCAATAGGCCTCTATAGTAAAAAATCAACCTTTAGACCTTTATGTTATATTTTTTACAGTTACACTAAAACCTTATAGAATCTCAAATAAATGCTGCTAATTTCAGGCATTGGTTTTAATTGGCCCCATTTATGATAAGGAGCTTACATGATATTAATTTATTCATGTAATTTATTAACAGATCAATATTTCAAATCCTATTTCAAATTGCACAGAAATTTGTCTGGACATTTTTGTTCTTGTAATTATCTTTAACTTTATATTCAAAGTATATGTGTATTTTGTGGAATACCTGACTTAAAATTTCTAGTGAAGGCCATTGTTTGGAGAGGCGTCTGTGCAGCAAAGGCCAACTCATTGTAACCTTTGCTCAGTCACAGCTCTGGACTTATTTAAAGCTCATACCGTGTTCCCTTAGTTAAAAGTACCTACTTCTGTATAAACACTGAAATAGCTACTATCACCTATTAAAAGTGTATGTACAGATAATGCATTATGATACAAGTAATTTAAAGGCCACTAGCTTAGGAATATAACATTGGTAAAGTTGTGTCAAGAGGACAGATTATATTTGCATTTCTTAAATTAATCTCTCCATAACTTACTGACCTTAAACTAAGTGATAAATGTAGTAAAAAGAAACAATAATGGCACATTGATTAACCCACAGGCACAACTGTTTTAAAGCTTAAAATCAATATGATATTTGGTCATTTTATTAGTTCATTTTCAAATATTTAATTTTCAATGAAAAACTTAAAATATGACATCATAAATATTTTTAATACCCAAATCCAAATATCAAATCAATAGAATTTCATAGACTACAATTTACCACAATTCCTTAGATAAAATATTAAAGGTGAAACTATTACATGAAATCTGAAAAAAATCACAAAATTTGTCAACTTACAGTGAAAAGCTAATAATGTCTGTGATACCTCAGAATCCACACGTAAAAGGTTAGGTTGCTCAATATAAAACTGCCTTTTGTGAATACAGGTACTCCCCAGGTTACGTAAGTAATGTATTCCGGCGCCCATTACATAACTCGAAATTTGCATAAGTCAAAAATTACTACGGAAAGTAAAGCAGAGGTGGGGAAACTAAGACCCGCAGGCCAGATCCAGCCGCTGAAGGCATTTTATTCGGCACGTGAAGCTATTTCGAAAAAACAATCTCTGAAAATTAAAGTACGTATAATTTACTGCATCAGTATGGTACAAGTAATCGGTTAAAATAGAGGTATGTAAACGCAGTGGCTAATGTGAGTATAGAATATAGTAAACAGAAAACAGAGCTTACAAAGAAAACTAAGACTGATGGTGTGTGAATTGAAAGATGAATGAATGAATTCTCGATGTAAATCAATAACATATTACACAAGATGAAACGTTGGTTTTTAGTAAGTGCAATTTGCTCTCACAGCATCCAATAGACATTTTCTTGATAAACAAAACGAAGAATGTCAATTTTGCCAAGCTGTTTATTTCCGTGCTAAAACGATGCTTATCAGCCATGATTGCAAGGGCAACACTTATGTTAATTTGCGCAAAAGCGAAACAAACGTTAAGAGATCAAGCACCCGCATCAACAATCAGAAAAAGGCTGAAGGGATTGGGAGAGTAACCACAGTACCACACAGACATGTAACAAAATGTAATCTATTATTTTATTCTTATGAGTGCAGACATACGCCGCAATTATAGCCAGTCACTAGAATTAGGTAGATTGTTACATTGATTCGCTAGATTAGTAGGTAGTCGCTGTGGTCTTTTTTCAAGTGCAATTCAAACCCAAAGTTGCTAGATATAGCTACTAATTCGCTAGAATGGCAACATTGGCTGGGTAGCATAGTGGGGATTTTGCATTACAACCCAAGCCTTGCATTTTTTCTCTGCGCATATACATATAGATTTAGTTTGCGTTTGTTTACAAAAACGCTAGCGTAAGCATAACGAAATTTTTTTCATACAAAATTTATGGGACCACTTACGTGAGGGTTTATGTAAGTCAAGGCTTACGTAACCTGAGGAGTGCCTGTACTATGCTTAAGTCTAAATAGATGTAATATATCATTTGCATTTTTATTGTTATTTTTATAGCATCTATAAACTATAACAAAGAACTTTTTCTTCCATATTAGTTGGACCCCTGAGCCAATTGCATTTAATTTTACATGTGGATGGTAAATTTAATGAGTAAGCATGAGTGCTGCATGTCTTTGTCTTTTAGACACAAAGAGTGCTTTAAATGATGATATTTGAATTTATTAACGATAGATCTCTAATATTATCCACGTCCAAAACTAGAGCATCTGCCCAGGCACAGTTAATTCTTCTCATAAAAATATACTTCATTTAATATGCATGCACAATAGAACATCTGGGCATAACACATCCATGTTGTTATGGAGTTTAAAAATTGTATTTATATAGAGAATGCCCCTGAACAATTAGCTGTGTAATTTTCCCTATTAGACTAGAGAAAGCACATACTGCTTTCTCTCTTTATAAATATGCCAATATTGTTATTATCATGTACAGTTTTAGAATACATTCCTAAAAATTATTTCCTCAAATCACAAAAATGTGATTTTTTTATGAGTTAACAGATGATTTTAGTGGAAGGTGTACATGACAGCTGAAGCTATCATGGAAATATTATGATAAATGACTCAATGTAGCACTTCATAAATGATGACATTTCATATCTCACAACAACTTCAATTCAACAGCAAACAACAATAACACTGCTGCTGAATTTGAGTAAACTTGCAGTTTTCAATATAGTCAAGAAAAGTAAGAAAGAAGAATTAACAAGCACATGTAACCAACATAAAATATTCATAATGTGTACACCTGATCTACGTCATCTATATGCATAATCAGTTTTGTAGATTATTCTTGCAAATTAGGACCACAATGCATCTTCAGTATTTGTCTTGAAAACCATTGTGTTGTGCTTCTTAAAGAAATGTATTAAGCTGAAATGAGGTCCATAAGATTGTTGGATTAAGTTTTTACATTTTAAGTAATTTTAGAGTAAAGCAACTTTCAGGGAGATTGATACTTATGATGTAATTACAAAATTTATGGTAGTAAATTTTAATATCATTAATGCAGGTTTAGTTTAAGAAAATGTTTTTACGTAAATTACACAAGTTTCCTGTGAAAAAATTGTATTATCTTGGTTGTCATTATGACCTCATTACTAGCAACCTCATTTTTACTAATTTGTATCTTTGAATTTGCATTAATAAGATTATGAAATATTTAATAGAGCTTTGAAAAATGATATTGTATATTGATGAATCTGTGCCAAATAAACCCACAAAATTTAAAGAATATTTCTCAAAGATACAGTCAATTATATTAGGTAAGTGCAAAGCAATAAAAATGGTGTGATCTTGATTTATTAAGTAAAACTTTTGTTTTTGGATTGCAACTGTTATATATGATTATTAATGTCCTCCTCTCCCTTTATTAGCATGGTTGACAGTAATGCTTTATCCACTAGGCCAACTAGGCAACTGCCTACAGGTGCCAAATTTTAAGGGGCGCAGGGGTGCCAAATTTCAAAAAACAGGTGCTTAATTTTTAAAGTTTATGGTAACAAGTATGAGTTTGAGAGGGAGCAAAAATTTACTCTGCCTATGGGTGCACAATGTCTTAAAACACCCCTGATGGTTGATCAGAAGTATATTATACTAAAACATACACTTAGAGCATTAACATGTGGTTTTGATGACCTACTACTACATTATGTAGGGGCTTGTTAATTATATTTTCATAGCTTTGCAGAGGATGGGAAAATAATATATAACATGATTTTTGTTGCAGTCACAGCTGAAACTTAATAAGTAGAGGAACTGCCAATGAAGAGATTACTAAGAACCACAGTAAGTTATTAAACACATCAGTCATCCGTTGCATAAGTGTGCTATAAACATTTAATTTATGCCCAAAAAAATGAGTATCAAAACTTGTTTCATATTAATAAAAGGTTGGATAGAACTGGAGTAAGTTACATATTGAAAATTAATATTTTTAAAAAGTGGGTAATCAAAACTATTGTCACATGAAGATCTGACATTCTAGGAATGGTATGTATGCTTTCTTTATGAAAGTGGCAATTCAAAGTTTTGCAATATGAATAGCTAAGTATTTCATCACATCTCAATTCTGGTTTTTTGTTAAATATCACTTCCTTGTATTCCCAATTAATTGGAAACCCCTTAAGATATAATTTAAAAACCCTGCATCTTTTATCCAAGTATGTGATAAATTAATTTGAGACATTTCCACTCACACTAGCATTCTTTTGTCATGACTTTTAGCAAAGATTATTAACTGGAATTTTATAAACGTCATTGTTGTCATTTCTTCATACTTCTTCATTTGGTGAGTCTTTGTCAAAATGACAAACACCTGCCACTTGAAAGGAATGTTCGGACTTAATATTCTTACCTTGTTCACTATCACACATAAACTCACTGCTACCACAATTTCCATTGTCAGTCACTAGGCTTACCCCTTGCAAAGTGGTAATAGCAATGCAAGTATCAGATGAAGTCCTTTGGGCCAATGTGACACTGTCTTTTTCTAAGAGCAAGGTGGACTCTCCACAATTATCATCCCATGATTCTTTGCAATCAGATTGATGATGGATGGGCTGGGATGGGTGTGTGGTTGGAGGAGGGGAAGGAGAAGGTGCTCGCTCCAATACTTCCAATAATTCCATCTCTTCCTCTTTTGCCAAGGAAGCCATACCAGATGAGTCCTTGATGAATGCTGGAGCAGAAGGTTTCAACATCATACACAGATAATGAAATACCATATTTTCTGGACCATAACATGCACTTTTTTCTTTAGAAAATGCTGCCTAAAATTCCGCTGAATCTTATGATCCAAAGGTATGGTAGAATGACATTTCTCTCTATACAGGGATTACTTTGAGAAGGAAAATGAAGCAGAATATCAAAGATATCTTTACATTTTACGGTATTACAATGTAGCAAAGTCTGAGAAAACATGCTACAGTCAATTGACCTGCAGGGCACAACATAAAAAAATGTTATATGTAATTTTACCAAGCCTGCATCACCAACATAGCATGAGTTCATCTCATCCACTGCCCGTTTATTCATAGAATGTGTTTCAGATGCATAGTCCGGTAATCATTTTATCGTTTTTTTTGTAAATTCACTAAACACGATGGGTACAAAACAAAAGAGATTTTTGTATACTGCAAACTTCAAATTAAATGTGATAAATTATGCTAAAGAACATGGAAACAGGGCAGTTGAAAGACATTACGGACCTCCCTCAACCGAGAAAATGATACGTGAATGGAGGAGGCAAGAGGAAAAAATACAGAAAATGGACAAGAGCAAACACTTTTCATGGACATGCTGCCAAATGTAAGAAGAGGTGAAAAACTGGATAAAAAACCTCAGGAAAGATGGAATTTTCATGTCTACAAAAGTAGCAAGAAGATTTGTGGTCTCTTTCAGCATTACTGATTTTGCTGGGACAACTTCTTGGTGCTATAGATTCATGAAGAGGTATGGCCTAAGCATGCATACTTGAACTAGGATAGCACAAAAGATGCCGACCAAGTATGAAACTAAGATTTTTGGAGTTTTGCAAATTTGTGCTTAATGCATGGAGAAAAACGTGCTATGAACTTGGACAGATAGGCAATATGGACGAAGTTCTCTTGACTTTCGATGTTCCATCAAATAAGACTGTAAATATCAAAGGTGCAAAAATAATCACAATAAAAACTTCTGGCCATTAGAAGACTCATTACACTGTTCTTTTATCATGTTATGCTGAAGGAACAAAGCTGCAAAGCTGCCTCCCATGTTAATGTTCAAATGAAAAATGATACCCTAAGATAAGATTTCACATGGAATTTCATCTATGTTCATGGATGAAAATTCCATATGGAAAAAAGGATGGATGGATGAAAAAGGAATGAAGTTATGGCTAGAGAAAGTGTGATCAAAATGTCCCGGTGGCCTTCTGAAAAAGCCAGCTCTTTTAGTGTGTGACCAGTTCAAGTCATATAACAGAGACAACAAAGAAGATGGTTGCAGATTAAACACAAAGTTAGCTGTAATTCCAAGTGGTCTTACCAGCCAATTGCAGCCTTTGGACATCTCAATTAACAAACCCTTCAAAGCATTTATGCGCAAGGAGTGGACCAAATGGATGCAGGTTTCCAATCACAATTTGAAGCCATCAGGAATAATTATGCAGCCTACCATTTCACAGGTGTGTGAATGAGTGAAAAGTTTGTGGTAGTTAGTGAAACATGAGACAACTGTCAAGTCTTTCAAGATACAGGTGAGCCCCGCTTAACGTGGGGGATGCGTTCCTGAGGTCTCCACATTAAGCAAAAATCTGCATTCGCCAGGGCACCATAACCTTTAGGCGCCCAGAGGGAAATAACTTCCCAAATGGTATTTTTGGACCCACATTCAATATAAAACATTTCTACCAGACTTTTAGAACATAATTTATTAAACAAACTATAAAATTACCTAATAAACAGTACGACAAAAAAGCTTTTTAACGGTAGACGTACATAATTTCAAAATTTTTCTCAGAACACTTACGAAGTTTTATTTAAAAAAGAGTCCAGGGTCAACTGCTTAGCTTTTTTTCACTTATTACGTAAAACTTGTCGGTAAAATTCAAATAGTCTGTTGCAGCCCCACTTCACGGCACTCACTCATGTGAAGTC
Source organism: Uropetala carovei (assembly GCA_036926305.1). Lineage (NCBI taxonomy): Eukaryota > Metazoa > Arthropoda > Insecta > Odonata > Petaluridae > Uropetala > Uropetala carovei. The sequence continues at coordinate 3,985,742 of JAXCHB010000040.1, read as the reverse complement.
ACTGTGCTCCTCAACGATGCTCTTGCAACTCTGCTTATAGATCAAACCCATAGTAGTGCATGTTGGGTTTTCTGCAATTTATATGTCACTATATACAGTGATGAGCTGAAGCCGACTACCGCCGGCTCGCTCAAGCCTGTTGTTAATTTTTCTCAGAATTTGCGAACTGGTTGTTAAATTTTTAGAAAATATAAAAATTTATTGATTTTGTCCTTTCAAATACATTTTGCCCTATCTGATAGTCAATTACCGACAGTGTATGAAATGGAATATATTACAAACTGAACGCTTGTTAAGCTATCGGAGCGGTATTAATAAACTAGAGCGATATGGTGCCCCTGGCATATAGGCCTCCTGCCATCGTTCCAAATTTCCTAACCCCTCTTTTTTAGAGAGCCAGTTCTTAATTTTTTCCAGCTCATCACTGATTATATATTATTATACATTATATGCATTCAGACATTAAGATCCCTCAGCGTATACCACATGTTTTTTCATATGTAAATCAAAATTATATAATTTTTTGATGTGTAGCGTTATTGTTTTATTATTATTTATAATGACATGTTAACACAGTAAATTAAAATTGTAATAAAATAATTGTCGAAAATTATACATTTAAAAAATATAAATCACCAAAAACAATGTGCGTCTTATGGTTCAGAAAATATGGTAAATAATGTATACATATGTCCTGAGAATTAATAAAATTCCCATTTAAGTATAATCATAATCAGAACCTTTCTTACCTAAAGATGTTCCATTTCGAAATACTTTAGCCTTTGTTCCAATTTCAGAGGCTTGCATGGGAATTGTATCATTGAGCTGACTTTCTGAGATCCTACTAGGACTAGAGACAGGTGCCTTAGGGGTGAGAGAAGGCACTGTGATCACAACTTCATGGCTGTCATCATTAGAAAGTGATGCTGTGTATTGTGATGGAATGGAGCTGGAAGAATATGCATTTGAAAAAAATTAAGCCTTTCTACAATATATTTAAAAAAATTCATATCCCCCAAATGAAAAAACAAATTTTATCACTATATGCAGATATAATAATATGTATGGGCAATCAGGGCTGGATTAAGGCATAGGCGAAATAGGCCATGGCCTAGGGCCCCGCACTATTCGGCTCTGACCGAATTGATAAATTTTGCAGGTTATATTTCTAAAATAAACAAAGATCTGTTATCTCCCCTCAAAATGTTAAAGCATATCCGGGAATCTGGTGTTGGCGATGTGTTCCCAAATGCGTAAATAGCTCTACGAATATATCTGACACTGCCAGTAGCAAACACAGAAGGAGAGTGCTCCTTTTCTGTTATCAGGTGCATAAAACATAAAACTGCAACTTTTAATTGTTATGCTAGTTTTTTCTTTAAAAATGAGTATTTACGCCGTAAAATTAATTAGGGGTGGTTTGGTGTGCCACGACGTTCTTATGCATGCATGAAGGTGTGCAGTGGAGCAAAAAAGGTTGAGAAGCACTGCACTAGAAGCAAAGCATGGAAAAAGGCAATGTAAAACATAAACCTTGTAATTTTGTTTTGTTTAATAATTATTTATGCATCTAGTTGTATTTTTTAAGTTTGTATATATTTTTTATAATATTAAAAATAAATGTGTTATACAAAATCGTTTTAGTGTTACATAAACAAGAAAGTACCCAATTCACTTCTCCCACATTTTTTGGTGCATTGGGGCCCACAATGATCCCTGGCCCATGGCCCGCGAACTTTTAATACGGCTCTGTGGGCAGTCTGGTGTAATACTTCAAAATATTAGAGTAAGATTGCTTCTGTTAAGCAACGACTTGTTGAAATTATCAACTGCATCTTACATCTCATGTTGCTACAGTAGAGATGGTGCTTCAATCAACTGTTCAAATGAAAGAGGACACTGTTCATCACAACTTGCTGAAAGCCCCAAATCTTTATCTTAAACAGGAACCGAATTATAAGACGTGGAAAGCTGATCATAGATATGTAAATAAACAAATATCTAGCAAAGTGCATATAAAAGTATATAAAAAGCAGCCATCCTCAGATGTTGAATCAAATGAAAGAGGTTCGAATCAGTGATTTGTGCATCATCACTGAGGGTGGCCAACAGCCATCTTTTTATGTGATTTTCTTAACAAATTTGTGATTATTGCCATTATATTTATAATCTAATAATTGACTACATGCTGATTTTTCTCTGAAGTTTTCAATTTAATACACATTGAATATCTTTATTGCATCTTTTCTTAATGAAAGGTTACAAAACTGCTTTCTTATTTACTGAATATCGATTCACCTTGCTTCAAGATTGATTTGAGATTCAATATACGTATCAACCAATTCAGTTCATTAAACTGCCTAGTTTAGGCCAGTCAAGTAACTGAAGATTGATACCAGTTGTTTCTTGAGGGTAATCAGTATATAGTTAATTGAATGTTGTCTGCATTTTCTATGTTGGAGGAAATAGACATTTTGATGTATTTTCATAATTATCATAGAATAATTACTAGCTTAACCCTTCCTGACCAATAGCAGAATATTCCACAAAGTTAAATGAGTCCAGAAGGCAGCTATCACATATATCCACAAATTCATATTAACAGCTGTGTTGTTAATTAGGGTTCACAAAATGAATGTTAGATAGCTCTTGATGTCATTGCAGATATATCCAATAGCTGCCCTCTAGAACACTTTTAACTTTGCAGAATATTCTGCTACCACCTGGGAAGGGTTAATAAGGAAATATGGGCATTTATGTGATTTAATCTTAAATTTTTATTAGTATATGTGAAGAGTGGAAATTCTAAAGGAGCTAAGTGCCAAAACATTCATTTTAAGAAAATCAAGAAACATTTATTAACACTCATAATTATGGCATAAGTTATTACACAAAAGACATATGGAAACATAGTGCTGTTTTCAATAACATATTAGTAGGTTATTTGTATAAGTATATTGGAAATATTTTTTTTTTAATTTTTGTCCACCAAAAACAGAAAAGAGGTAAGTCCCATGGTCATTTTCCTTCTAAAAGAGCTAAGTCCAAAGTTGAAAATGTGACAAAAACCCTAACTTTTTCATTGTTTCCACAAAACGGTTACTGACATTATTCTGTCCAGGTTAAATGTGAATCACACTATTAAAACATCCCTGATAATGATCTGATGATTTCATTTATTCAAAACACAATTGTTTTTTATTTTTCAGCACTTAAACACCATTGAAAGTAGTGAAAATTTTTTTTACTTTGCACATAGATCAAGATAGAACTTTCTATTCTTTTCATCAATGAAATTTATCATGGAAAGTAAATCTTTCTTTTTAGCCTCAGTCAATTCATGATCTGCAGCCAGCAACTCCAACTCAACAGCTGCTATGTCACGGGCACTATGACCTTTGTTCAAAACATTACAAACTGACCACTCTTCCACTTCATTGAATGTTTTCGTGAACTTCACAACACCAGGATTTTCACTATGTACCCTCATCCACAGCAACTCTGAAATCTTTAGTTTTTTTGTGTTGATGACACTTGAAGATGCCTTTTCAAAATCAAAAAACTTACCACCCATTTTTATAACCCTGAAAGGTATCACAGGCCTGGCACTAGTTATAACCGATGCAACATCATCTGGAACTTGGCATTTGGAGACCTTCCAGCATTTTTCAATCAGAGCAAAATCCTGGTCTGAAGAAGAAAAACTATGGCCAACCATTAGAAACTTGTGATCAATTCTCTTAAACCTCCCTATAGCAACTAGAAGCATGTACAGGGTCAACATCATGCGATTTTTGATTTGGCCGCAGCAGTTGTCACTCCATATGCACAGAGTGTTTTTGTAAGTAATGGAATTGATGTCATTTACAGCTTGAAGCACATATGTGGCCATCTGATTCCCACCTCTTGAAGACTCCCCTTCATGCCAGATACACATGACCTCATCTCCAGTATCACACATGAATTCCAAAGTTGTAACATCCAAGCTGTCGACAGTAATACATGTTGGAGTGAGTGAGTGCAGGCAGCTGGAAAACTTTTTGTAAGTCAATGGTAATGGTACAGGTGTCACTGTCTGGTAGGGTGGAATCAATGCTGTCATTTTCATGGCCTGGAAGGTACTTTTAGCCTTACGATGATGTAATTCTAGTTGACTTTTCACTGAAGGTGCTTCATGTTTATCCTTACTTTTCGTGGCTACATGGAGGAGGTCACAAGTTTTGCATATGTTTATACGAGGTTTTCTAAAGGCAAGATGAGGGAAATCACGATAGAAAACCTGACAGTAAAACTTGTATGTAACCTGACTATTTGGATGTTTTTCAATAAAAGCTTTCCAAAGTCTGTTAAGATTTAAATCTGAACTCAAATATTCCTTCTCTGACTTCTGTCTGTTATAGTGACTAGGCTCTCTAGGTAGATGTGTTCTCTAACTTCATCCCTATCAGATGGCAAGAATTCTACATGTATTTTGCCTCCCCTCATATCTTAACAAAATGTTTTTCCTGCTTTTTTCTTTTTTAGTGAAGTTTCTAACTGTTTTGGAGTGACACCAAAAATGTTCATAAAGGTCTTTTTACATACACGATGGTGATTCCCAGTCTCATCAGGGACAGTAAAACTCACAGTACATTGCCTTCGACTCTCAGATGGATCATTGTATGTTCCATGCCAACGTCTTTGAATAGGCAGCACTTGCATTAAGCCAAGGAGGTAGCTTCCTTGAGTGTTCATGTCCTGCTCATGAAATGTTTGGAAGAGAGTAGCCTTCACGTTTACAATATCCTTGCAGTTGTAGTTACAATTACAGATAACCTGAAAACAATGGAAAACCATTGTACTCATACCTGCCATAGAAAATTGCACTTCTGTTTTAAATCTTATGTTTCAGTGTATTAAAAAATGAACACAGAAATAAAATCAAAAGTAATCCTGTAACAATACAAGTATATGCTATAAAACTTTACCGTAGTAATATAATGAACATAACCTGTACAAACCTGGAGATGGTGGTTCCTTTGCTGGTTTCTCGATGTTTTTATATGTATAATACTTCCTGCCACTAATTCTTGCATTGTGTTGCTTTACTTTCCAGTTTTCTGCTTTCTTTTTCACACTACTAATGTTAAAATCACTTGTAGAAGCACCTGTTTCACCCATGTTTATGGAATCTAATTCACACCAGACTGCTACAGTAGCGGTAACAAGTGAGCGTCAGATGGCACATAACTCCTTTAGAATTTCAAAACACAGTGGACATACACTAAATGCCATCTCTGAGTAGCCATTTCAACTATTTGGAATTGCTGTGGTACATAGCGCTTTTAGGAGGATATTGGCATTGGCATGTACATCATTTAGATGGCCATAACAAAAAATTTTCAACATTGGCACTTAGCGCATTTAGAATTTCCACTCTACATGTATTATCCTATATATAATTTTGGAAGTGTCTGTCCGTCCATCCCCCCCACCCCCTGTATCACAAAATCCGTTTGTCATAGAGATATGCAGTAAACTACGTTTTGTTTCTACAAGCTAGGAAGACCCTAGAAAATTATTCTCATTTTCATAAAGTCCCGGGTTCAAATTATATGTTCCCATAAGTTTACATGGGATTTTCGATTTTTCAGAGTGCAAGGTTTTTTTCCTTCATTCATCAAACTACGGTATATACCTGAATATAAGACAAGGTTTCGTTCCAATTTTTATGACCAAAAAATCGCTAGTCGTCTTATAATTGCGCGGTGCGTAATAGTTTGAGTGACAGAGGAACCGAATGCCTAGATAGCTGGAGAGGGGAAGAATCGAACAGCTATAATCGAAATATTCGATTCTTAAAATCAATTGAAACAATCGATTATTAAAAATAGTAGCATGGAAGAAGGATAGGAAGAGAAGCTTCTACATTCTTTCGTGCCATGGTAGATGTCTCACAACACTGCAATCGCAAAGACATCTGTATGCCAATTTCGCACTGTCAATTGGGAAAATTCAATTAGCGTCATATTCAACCATAAATTTGACAAAAAATCATGAAAAATATCATGAATATAGAATTGCGTCAATGAGGATTCAAATGATTGGTTCGTATGAAGCAGGAAAGCACAATGAGATTTGAATTGCCGCCAACAAAACAAATTGGCCACCAGAGCGCAGCACTGAAAATTGTATTACCATTGACCTTATGGGAGCTGCGCTTCCTATTACTCTTCCATGGTAGTAGTAGAAAATGAATCGATTCAAATGTATTCGAATACAAATACTCTTTTGAATTTTAACCTATAATATTATGTGCGTAGTGAAGCTGCGTGCGTCCGTATGAAGCCTCGCGTATTTCTCGAGAACTGTTCGTCGTAAAAGATATGCGGTAAACGGCATTTTGTTTCTACTGGCTATGAGGTCCCTGGAAAAATATTTTTGTTTGCTAAAGTGTCCCGGGTTCGAATCCAGGGGACAATTATATTTTCCCATAAGTTTACACAGGATTTTCGATTTTTCAGAGTGCAAGGTTTTTTCCTTCATTCATTAAAATAGGTAAATATGGACCGATTTTCGTATTTTTTACTTTATTCTATGGCTAAAGCTCTATACTTTCTTATTCTTCTGATGTCTACACGTTACATGGTCGAATTTTTCAGAAATACGCATTCTTTTTCAAAATTCCGCCGTATGTTATTTTAAAATGCAAACCAATGCCTAAGAAACTGCTACCTAAAGAAATAATTGTTAGATGTCAAAGCCAATGCCCTTTTAATTTCTCATATACAAAGTATATTGAGAAAGTATTGTTATTGCGAAAAAATTTGACCTCAAGATTTTTACGTTTTTAGGTGTCGCTGAATCCGAAAAATTGGTTTTCGCAATGTCGTCTGTCTGTTACTGGCTCTGGAGCCTAAACGGTAGAGTGAAAATAAATGAAATCTCATACTTAAGCATTTTATCATACTGCGCAGAGTATATGAAGAAATGGTTGATATTGCTCAATAATTAAGGGAAGTTTATTCTATGCATTTTTAACAATTTAATTTTCTCAAAAACGGCTGTAACAATTTTGATCAAATTTCGAACAGTTACTCAAGTTTACGTCTTCAATAATACTGTATAGTTCATATTTCTCAAAAAATGAATATAAGGCTAGTTTATTCTAGGCAACTTTCACAATAATTTCATTTTCTCAAAAACAGCTGGAACGATTTTGATAAAATTTCATACCGTTACTTGAGTATATGTCTGCAATAATACTACTCCATATTTCATTTTTCTCAATGAATGGATATGAGGCTAGTTTATTCTTGGTCAACTTTAACAAAAATAGGATTTTCTAAGAACCGGCTCATACAATCTTCATTATCTAAAGATAGATAAATGACGCATTAGTATATGAGAAAGTATGTATGTTGTACCGATTTTTTTTCATGCTCTTAGTGTGTTGATTGTTATTTAAAAGTTTTTCGTAAATAGATGTTGTTTTTTAGGGGTTGTCTTAAATTCGAGGTTGTCTTCCCTTCGAGTAAATACGGTATTTATACATGCTTGCCTTGCCTTAGAGAAGTTAGCCAACATTTCACTTGGCCTGCATTTCACTTAACTGGCAAGACAGAAGTCCCTCATGGATGCTGGTCAAATGGACTTCTATTGTACTTAAATCCTTCATTTATTAACACATTCGGTGCGGGTGCCACCGATAGGCGGCACTCAGGTATTTACTTAGGACCGGCTGCTGCCTTTCGGCATCTTCCTTCCTATTCGTTTCAAACAGCATGTGGGACAGTATACGTTCTCCAAGTTACATAGCTGAATTTTGTACGTTTTTCAGTAAGATTCTACCTTTATGCCTGTGTGGATCGTTTCGGAAATTCTTTTCTCTATGCCGAAAAAGTCGTTTTTGCAATGCCGTCTGTCTGTCTGTCAGTTACTAGCTCTGTAGTGTAAACGGTAAAGCGAAAATGAATGAAACCTCGTACTTAGGTATTATATCATACTTAGCAGAGTATATGTAGAAATGGTTGTTATTGCTCAATAATTAAGGGTAGTTTATTTTACGCATTTTTAACAACAATTCGATTTTCTCAAAAACGGCTTGAACGATTTTGATTAAATTTTGTACAGTTACCTGAGTCTATGTCTTCAATAATACTGTATAGTTCATATTTCTCAAAAAATGAATATAAGTTTAGTTTATTCTGGGCAACTTTAGCAATAATTTCATTTTCTCAAAAACGGCTCAAACGATTTTGATCGAACTTCGTACAGTTACTTGAGTATACATCAGCAATATTACTTCGTATTTCATTTTCCTCAATGAATGAGTTTAAGGCTAGTTTATTCTTGGGCAACTTGAAGAAAAATTGGATTTTTGAAAAACCGGCTGATACGATTTTCATTTTCTAAAGATAACTAAAGGACGCATTAGTATATGAGAAAGTATGTACAATGTATGTTGTACCAATTTTTTATTTTTTCGATGGATTATGAATATTTCGAGGGGGAAAAACAGCGCAAGTAAAGATGTAGTGCAGGTTTGCCTATACATAAGCTCATCTGAGGACCAAAGCGCCGCAGCGCCGGTTGGCGGCTGCACTCGAAATTAGAGTTTCAACGAAAAAAAGGATTGGGACAGCTATTTTTTACGAAAGTATGGGTCTTAACACACATAATGTATAAAAATTAAAAAAAAATGTCGTTCTCAGAAAAAATCGTGTTCATCACCCCCGCAGTGAATGTGTTAATGAACACAGTGCAGCTAAAGCTTAATAAAACCTTTGGTACATCTTCATTTCATACTTTTTAATGCAAACATGATAAAAAAATTCATACCTTAGGGTGACCCTTTTCTTGATTCTATGCCCAAGGTCAGAGTAACCTCTGTGCATTGGTCTCTCAAAGTTCTTAGCTATTGGTGTATTTGGCTCTGATGACTGCTTATCCACTAGGATAGGTTTAGGCCATGCAAGAACAGTAGCAGTAGTTGGAGCTGAGGAATTTTCAGGAAAAGATTGGCAGATAGGAGACAGAGTTGTAGGTATTGTATCCATTGTTATGTGTGTATAAGAGCACTGTGAAGGTGCTGTTGTAACAACAGAAGATGGTGGGTGGTGGAGGATAACTGGATACCTCTGAGAGGATTGGCTTAGGTTCAGTGGGGATAGATTTGATGAGGGAAAGGTCATTTGTTGTGTCGGATTTGGAGGCTGCTGAGGAGGCTCCTGAGGAGGCTGGAGATGAGGTTCTGGGAGAGCCAGTAACCGCTTGCGGTCTTCCATGTATAGATCAATGAGCTGATCCAGTTTAGCTTCAATATCATCAACCTGAGATGAAAATTTATCTGTTTTAGAATTAATTAATAAAAGTGAAGAAGGCAAGTTGCATGTTATAATTATTTCAATTTGTAATCATCATTTATGATGCACGAGCTTGTTCTGTGAGCCTCACACATCTCCCATTCCATTCCTAAGAAATATATCAAATTAAGTCAAGAATAAGTATAGTGCTGTATTTTTACATAAAATACTCATAGTTTATGCCAAAAACCTTGAAAATTCAAAACAATAATAACTTGATATTTTTGGTTTCATATTAATCTTTTCAAGTTGAACTCTTTGTAAATAATACAGTAGAAGATCATTTATCCGGAACTCCAAACACCAGAAACAACCAAACAATGGAATAATTTATGACTGATTTATTTTAGTTCCAAAAATTTACATCGCAAGATGATTCATATGATTTTTTGCATTTAATAAAATGTTTTCTAAGTATATATGTCTTTTAAAATTATTTATTTCTTACCATACCTTACTAAAACGTTTTTTTCTGATCATTGTGCTATTTTAGGGTTAAGATATCTAAAATCCTGAAATATCAGGCCAGGTCCAGAACATTCCAGATAAATGATCTTCTACTGCAGGGATCCCCAAACTCTTTATTGAAAGGGCCACATTAGGCTTTATGTATGACAGCGCGGGCCACTTGAGACTTTTTAAATGACTGATCAGGCCGTGTGAAAACTGCAAAGAGCAAGTTTTGAGGGGGGGTGGTTATCGAGAACCTTCTCCATTAAAAATTATTTCGAAGGGGATGGGGGGGGGGGGGGGGCGGCTGCGTTGAATTGGGTTGGGTAAGGCAGGCAGGCTGGATTAAATCACTGGGCGGGCCGTAGTTTGGGGACCCCTGTTCTACTGTATATCTAAAATTATTATATTTATTAGTAATTGATGAATTAGGAATCAGATTAATTTTATTTTCTGCTTTATGAATACTTCCATGTACAACTAGACAAGTGGTTCTCAATCTTTTATCTCCATTGGGCACTTAACAAACTCTGGGATATGAAGGTGGGCACAAGCATGAAAAAATTGTTAGAAATCACGATAAATGACGCAATGAGTTATATAATTTAATATATTTAAAAGGTAATATTTTTGATTTATGCATGAAACAATTAACTTCTGTGAAAAGAAAGCAAACTGATTTTAATGCTTTTTTCTACCAGAGGAGGGAGAGAAGCTCGAGTTGAGGACGTTAGATGGAAAGAAACAGGTCGTATCTCATAACATGTGACAAGATGTCTAGGCACTGTTCTGGTAGTAACGATTATTTTCATGAAATGTTTTTAGTTATTACAAACAAAAATATTAGTAACAAAATTTTCAAGACTTGCATCATTGGATAAGGGATTATTAACATCTTCATGTGTGCAGAGGAAAGCAGGAACCTAGAAATGGTTCGGCGGGCCCCACCTTCAAAACCTCTGCACTAGACTATCAGGGTAACAATGTTCAAAATATTAATTTTTCTTTTATTCTTATTGGAATCTTAGATTTTGGTGAAATTTGGTAAATGGGTAGTACTCGAGACGAGATTTATGATTCACCCCCCTTTTGGGTGTAGGTGGCTAATAGTTTAGCCAGAAAATGAACTTTTTACTTTGGGGTTCCTTTAAAGCATATTATGTACAACCTGTATCTCACAGTAGATGTATCGTAGTGGTTAATGTCCCTGCTTACAAAGCGATATGCATAGGGTTCGAATCCTGAGCTCGACATTTTCTTTTCAACTACCCGATTTTATTTTTTCTTTTCTATAACTTTATGAAAACTTCACACCGAATCTTTATCTCTCAATATTTTGTTTGAACAAATCTGCGAATTTATTCTGATTACCATCAGCCTCGCCTTCATTTCCTAAAAATTACTATGTATTGTATTGTCGCTCACGTGTCACATGGACGAACAGTTGGAACAATTGTCATCACCAGAGAAAGTTTCACCATCTTCATCGGTAATGGCTAAAAAGTGTTCGATAGATATTTATACACATGAGCAACAATACAATACATAGTAATTCTTAGGAAGTGAAGGCAAAGCTGATGGTAATCAGAATAAATTCGCAGATTTGTTCAAATCGTGGTGAGTGCTTTGGCAAACATAATGTAGCTCACAGGTCATAAGCTTCACACTCCTACTCCATAATTCTCTTACTGGTGAGCTCAATTATAACAGCAACAATGGATTGAGGTTCAGTATTGAGAGAAAAGGAGTCAGTGTGAAGTTTTCATAAAGTTACAGAAAAGAAAAAATAAAATCGGGTAGGTGAAAAGAAAATGTCGAGCTCAGGATTCGAACCCTATGCATATCGCTTTGTAAGCAGGGACGTTAGCCACTATGATACATCTACTGTGAGATACAGGTTGTACATAATATGCTTTAAAGAAACCCCAAAGTAAAAAGTTCATTTTCTGGCTAAACTATTAACCATCTATACCCAAAAGGGGGGTGAATTGTAAATCTCGTCTCGAGTACTACCCATTTACCAAGTTTCATCCAATTCTGAGATTCCAATAAGTGGGCCTCTCCTTGTTAATCATTTTCTGTGTATATAAACTAAACTCATATAATTCATCAAAAGAGGCTTTTGTATAAAATTGCAAATGCATACTCTGAAAGAGCCTATTAACTGCTATTTTAAATAAAACTAATAATCAGCACTAAAGTCAATTTTACATATTCATACAGGTATAGATTTGGTAAATCAACATTACATGAAAGGTTATAATACATTGACAACTTATCAAAGATAGTTTCAGGAAATAATTGGCGACATATTAAAAATGTTATAGAAGAAATAGATAAATTTAAACAAAAGTTATTTTTAAAAAATCCATTTTATCTACCTGTCTTTCTACTTTGACAACACGAGAAGCTAGGCTGATTTTTGAGACATAGACATCTTTGGCTTTAGACCCTTGTTTTCCCAAGATCTGGTCTAATCTGCAATAAAATTTAATAATGTATGAATAAAATAAATGTAAACATATTAGCATCTTTTCTCTCAAAATGAAGTAACTTTTGCATGTAAAATATTTTTTCTAACGTAAATTGTGAGAGGAAATTGAGGATAAATTTAATTTAGTCATGTAAATATGTGGCCAAGTGAATAAATGGCATTTACTCAATAAAATACTAATTAATTCAGGTAAAATTTTCTAATGGAGCATAGTAGATAACACAATTTTAAAATAGAAATACCATATTAACACAAAAGGAAGGCAATCTTGAATGATTAGATTAGTGTCCAATCAGATAGGGTAATTTTTAGGACATGAAATTACTAAAAATAAACAGATGGGTTAGAAATGTAATTATTTTAATTGTATTGTCTTATTTCATATGCTTCAGTCTTGATTACTCTCTCTTCAACATTTACATCTTTTCATTCTCAATGTGTTTTGTTTTCCATTCTGTCTGCTAGTTTTCTGAGCTTAATGTAAAATAAATGATTTAAAAAATATAACTTCCTTAATAAGTAGAGAAATTTTGTGAATTATACCAAATATAAATGTAGCCAATTGCTGGAACAGATTACCAATATCCAAAACTTTCCTGAATAAATCATGACATGTGATATCCAAGTATACCGGATTTGACATTTCTACACATAAAAGATAGTAATGGTAAATTCTTGATTTGGGGAATGTTTTATTTAATTGACAGTGGTGGTGGGTGCTTTGGCAAGCATAAGGTAGCTCATAGGTCATAAGCTTCACACTCCTGCTCCATAATTCTCTTACTGGTGAGCTCAATTATAACAGGAACAATGGATTGAGGTTCAGTAAATTCCAAAATCAATGCAATACCAATTATGAGTGGAAATGGGAAAAGGTCAAAGGGAAGACTCAACTCTCCATCATTTGACTTATTGACCAGAAAAAGGAAATTTGTAAGAGTGAATGATAAAAATCACTTAAGAATCTTTTTGGATTATTTAATCACTTGACATTCTATATTTCTCAGAAGTATCTGGACTGCCTTTGCAAAATGGCCACTTCATCATTTTTAAGTAAAGAAGCAATGTGGTTTTAATTAAAGTAATTGTGAATTATTATTTGTATAACTAAATCCATCAACACCATGCAATAAGTCTCACTGGCAACAGTGAATGAACCTGAAGATTCATTATTATCCATGCTGAAAATGTTGACCAAAGGAGTAATGTTTCCTTGCATGTGAATTTAAGACAACATCTTACTTTTGAATGAGAGATTTGGAAAAATAAAATGTCCTCCTTTCGAGTAATAATGGCATGTTTATTTTTTATTTTTTAAAAAATGTCTTCATGTTTACTTTCATGAGTTTCAGAAAACAGTGCATGTATGAATGTAGCTGGTAAATATTATTATTAAACATTAAATATGGATGAAAACATTTTCAAGGGACTATACATTATTAAATTTTTTAAATTGGTTGACAAGCATTTTTTATCAAAAATTCTTTCATAATTCAGATACCTAATTTTTTTATTGGGTAAATGAACAAAAATAAAATTTGAATGATATTCACTTTTAGTTTAAATAATCTATTTATAACTAGGATTTCAATAGCAAAACTTATTTGTTTATACTGAAATGAAATATCATGTTACAAATATTAATTATTAGTCTATAACTTTAAATTCAACAAATTTCATATATGGTTCAATGATATTTCAAAATAATAAGGGCTCAAGGAGTAACTAGTAGGAAAGAATTAATGCATATTTTTTACTTTATTTTTTAAATATATTCTTTCATGAGAATATGGAGTAATCACAAATTAAATAAGCATAAAAGCATACGATAAGGAAACAGAAGTAAACAAAACAACATTCCAGTGCTGTGCAACAAGTGTTTAACATTTTAAGGAAGGGTTTCAAAATGCTTCTCTTTACAATTAAACATAAGTCTTTTCAATAAACATTAAAGTACTAGTGTAATTATACATGCAGAAAATGATGATGATGATATCTTTGGTAATTGAAAATTCATCTATTTTGCTTTCATAATTTCATAGTTAGTAATATTTTTTCTTGATGATTTTGATCTAGCTTATTAATATCTCATGCAATGTTTTCTCCCCCTTCCTTCTGCTGTTTCCTCCTTCTTTACCTACTGCTATTGTTGATTACTAAATTCCTTCTCAAATTTTAATGAGCTATTCTGTAATAAAAATTTAGCAGTAAAACATTCAGAATTCATTAATTAAATGCAATCAGAACCCTATATTGTTGATAATTAAAAATTATTTTAACATTTACTGAAATTAATTTTTTGATTTTACCATGGTTTTTTATGCTTGACATCATATATCAAATTGTTGCTTTCTGTAAACAGCATAACATGCACAAGTTGTTAACTTGCAATACCTTAAATCATATCCAATTGAAGTAATGATGAGACATGGTAGCAATTTATATTAATCAAATGAATACACCTAAAAATGATTCAAGCGTTTATTATATGATTTTAATGCTATCAAACATTGTATTAAGTTAGATTTTCTAATACATGATTGAGTTTTTAACTTTAACAGAGTAAAGCCAAATAAATACTACAGGATGTTTAATTGAAATTGGAATCAGTGATCTCAACATATTAGCTTTTTTATATACTCATATTTGGCTTCCTGTAGCATTTCAAACAATTAGCTCAGATTATATGTTATATGAGTTTTCACTTTTCTTTGCATAATAAGGCATAAAAAATAATTTCTGAATAATTTCCAGGATGCTTACCTTCTGGTAGTTGCATATTATAGGTTCATGTTAATTGTATTTTTATTTGAGAACCATGAAAGTATAAGTATATCTCAACACATAAATCAGAGAGAAATGTGAAAATTCTCCTGATTAAAGTTTGATGATACTCAAAAATGTTTATTTAGAAAAACCTCAATTAGAATGCTGCGAGTGACCACCAACAGGCTGGATACATAAATGTGATCTCTACAGCATGATTTCCGATAATGGCTGCAGCATTTTTGATGGATATTCTCAGTGACATCCCTGATATTTGTTTTGATTTTCACTTTCTCCATATACCTATGTAGTACAGAGAAAGTATTGTTTTCATGAAAAAAATCAAATTCGAGATTTCAACAGAAATACACATTTTGAGGTCCCCTGAACATGTATTCACTGTTTTCTCGATGATGTCTGTGTGTGTGTGTTCATATGTGTGTGACATAAATTTTGCATATGCTCTAACTCAAAAACTTTTCATTAGATCAGCATGAAATTCTATATTTGTGATTTTATATATATTCCTAAGATTTGAAAAGATTTTGATAACAATCGGTCAACCGGAAGTAGAGGTTTACTGTTGTCAAATTTTAGTTTTTCTTAAATATTTTGCTTAAAACTGAATTTTTGTTAACATACACACGCACGCACATGCACTCGCACGCATGCGCACAAACACATATATATATATATATAAGTTGTAGATATTACTTTTTGATACAACTTTTACTTGAACTAAATTTTCATATAAGGAATATTTCAAGAGGTATTCAATTTTCTTTGAAATTGATGGTTAGTGGGCAGCTGATGCATGTGGTAGTGACAGCAAAGGTGAATTTACAAAATAATTGAATCACTAGCGTTGAAGTGTGTAAGTTGAACTGTTCCTATTGCTGTATTTCTTTGATTTTAATTGACAAGTTACGTATGGAGAAAGTCATGTGTTGGTGACATCAATTTATTTTAAGAGTTTGGAGATTTTTAACATTTATTTTCTCTATAATATATCCCCAAAAGATATAATCAGGGGAATTTAGATCTGGGAATTGAGGTGGCCTTATTGGTTTGTAATCTACAAAGAGAAATCTAAGCTCAATATTCTGCTGTGAAAACAGGTGTCTATCCTGCAGAAACAACCCTTAATGAATATCATTTTCTAAAAAGGGCTTTATAAATTGGAGAATTGTGTATGTACTGCTCCAGTATCACTGTTTTCGTGAAAAAGGCCTACAACCCTATGGCAGCTTACAAAACTCCAAAATTTTCTTTGAATGCAATGGAATTTCATGTATTGCATCTTGTTATTCACTTACCAATAAACCAGTCTTTTCTAAATTAATATAGCCAGAAAACATTTTGCCTGTAAAAACATGACATCCAGAAAAACAGGGAGGTCCTCTACAAGCCTTAACAACCCCTCACAGTAACATACATATTACTTTTTATCTAGCTCCAGTAGGGGTGGTGGGTGACCCATTGAGTAAGGAAAGCTGTGGCACAGTTTTACTTTATGTAGCTAAGCATTACGAACTGGTCACTTTGCAAGGCTCACCCCATCATTCATCTATCTCATTCAGAAACATGCTATAGATATAACTAATTTGAAACCAAATTTATTTATCACTTTCTGCTTCCAATAATTTTAAACAACAGAAAAATAAATTATGCTTCCGAAATATTATAACCATGAAATTACTTCTATAGCTTCAACTAGCTGTAGGCTTTCCGGCTTGAAGAATCTCTTTTGTTAGTTGCAAAATCTTCATAACTTGAAAACGATTTCACCAATAATTTTTTTATTACACAATGTTCATTATCCCCATACATTTTTAGGATAAAAAGTAAATAATGTTTAACAAAAGGAAGTACAGATGTAGTGCACCAAAAATAAACACTTTATAAATCATGTGGAGGCCACAAAACAGCTAAACAAATATATCGCATGCTGGCGACAACACTGACACAGCTCAAGAAATGTATTTTTCGAGTTAATACAGCTGAGGGGTTTGCTGTGTCTTTCTTTCATGCTGCAATATTGGCAAAATTGTGGTAATCATGTGAGATCACAAAATTTCAAGGTTGTTACTTTTGCTATTCAATTGGAAAATAATCTGATGTTGCTAGGTGGTTTATTTCTTGATTTTCTGAAAACATTCATTTTATGTTGTGCCAGTATTGTCTCTGGTGTGCAATATCTTTAAAAATATGTAAAACCAAATTTCCCGAATAGATGGACACAATACAGTATTTTCCTGTCACCAGCAGTAGAAACTTTCCATGGCACCGTGAAGCAGTTCAAATTCTGCTTACTTTCCCTCCATTGAGCACACGTGGGCCCTCCCCTCTTTTTCCTACTCTCTCATTTCCACACGTATAACCAACAGAGAAACAGATCTGGAACTGCTTCTTGAGGGCTGCTCAATAACAATTGAGTAATATGAAGCGAAATCAAGTAGAAATTCGTTCAAATGACAAAAATACTATAATAGTAACTAAAGTTACTCTAACTAATTAAAAATGTTTATTGCATTGTTGTTTCATTAGACAAGCAGTGCTTACGTTGCTTACATAGACCAATCACCCCTGAGCTCCAGTAACTGTTGCAATGCATGAATTTTATACAGGTAAAGGTTGAACTTCCAAACTACATTCCTTGTGCTAGACCAGTGGTCTTCAACCTTTTTTGAGTCACTGCCCACTTTTACCATATGTTGTCCTTTGAAATAAGTTCACCGCCCACCCAGCGGCATAGTGAGAGTTTCTGGCGCCCGGTGCAAAGAATAATTTTGCGCCCCCAGTAGCAAAGCGATTTACGGAGGTAAGATAACCCTAATACTAGTGGGATTGTCGTTAGATGAGATTACCAAATACGGTCTCAGTTGTAATAACAGTGTTTAAAAATTTTTGATTTTATATATTTGATAAAATTAAACAAATGCTTCGCTGCTTCTGCGAGACACTCCGACCATCCTCATGGGCCTTTTGATTTTACCGCAGCATGGATACATTGATATGATACTATAGTTAACGACAAACGAACCATAATAGTTGTACATAAAATAGTTGCACAGAATATGTGTGCTTTTTTATAGAATTTCCTTTTTCAGAGTAAAAGTTAGAATACCATTTGGTGAGGTCTTTAACACCCACCAAAAATCCAAAAACGCCCACTGGTGGGTGCTATCGCCCACCTTGAAGACCACTGTGCTAGACAATGAATGCCATAATTTTTGTTGAGAAGCCCTAGAGACTTGTTTGGGCTTTGCACCATTGCTTTCTGCATTGGCTCCATCTTTTCTCCTGTCACAACAGTTGGTCAACATTTGTGTTTTTTACAGTCACGCTGCTTGTTTCCCTGAATCAATTCACCAATAACTGACTGTGGTGGCTTATTTCAGCCTCCATAATGGCACTAACACCATTTAAATGACTCACACTTAAACACATATTCTTCTACACCAAGTACCATTGCCAGACTAAATGGGCATTGTATTTTATTAATTAATTAAGCCAATTAAGTAAACCTAAACAGAGGAAATCTTTGTTTCTTTCCTTATACAGATGCAACAGTTAAAGGAGAGGGATATAGGAGAGAGGGAAAGGGAGATGAGGGGGGGAGATAAAAGTAGAAGGCAGCAGCATCATAGTTAAGATAAATGAAGAGAGAAAGGTAGAAAACCCATATACTCTTGGCGAAATAAAGGAAAGAATCAGGGATGTCATTGAAAATCTCTCTCAAGAAAAGTTGCTGTCTGTCAGAATACATGCTGCAGAGAACATGTTTATGTATACAGCATGGGGATGGTCACTTTTAGCATTTTATTTGAGTTTTTAAAAAATATACATTTCTGAGTAAAATCAAACTTCAATCAGGAAAATTTTTATAATTCTCTCTGATTTATGTCATCTGATATAGCTTTTTTTTGGTTCTTTAATAAAATAATAACCCAGTATCATTTTAAAAAATCATTTGATAATTCATTGCTAGAGTTTAAAACATTGTATACAGAAACAAAATGGGTTTTTATCAAAATTGATTGCAAATAAGTGTAAGTTTGGATCATTTTGTTTAATAAAATAACATTGAACAATTGCATTGACACTTTCAGTACCTAATCTTCTATGTTGCATTCATGATGATAGTCTACATTTTCAATTAACTGAACTTCACAAGGAGAACACTCACAAGTATTACATTTATATTTGGAATCCTGAAACCCTTCCTATAATAAGTGTCTATTTAAAGTATGCTAATATATAAAGGTATTTTGTGAGGTATAAAAATAAAGTTACTGTTATTAGAGGTATTGTAATAAATTAGTGCAAACTGTCAAGTATTTTGATTGCCATAGCCAGAGAAATACATTAAACAAGTTTTAGATCAGAGATATTCTTATAATGAAAATAATTGTGTAGGCTAGGAAACATGCATCCTTGGAGGTTTTTGGCCAAGATGAAGGAGACAGGGAGCATAAAATGATTCATTTCTGAGGTGCTACATGCAGGTAAGGAGGCACCCACCTGAACTGTAAGTTTTTGACCCGGTTCAGGAGGTCTGCATGCCCCGATGAGTATTGTTCAATCACGTCCTTAACATCATATGGCTTAAGGGCTTCCCTAAATTTTTTTCTAGCCACAAAATATTTGAGCTGAAGAGTAGGAGGAGAAAGATGAGAAGGCAATGGATAATAGAAGAAAGGACAGAATAGATGAATTTCAATTTCTAGTGCTTGATCACGATATAAAGTTAAAAAGGAAATGGTACAAAATATAAATTGGGCATTTTCATCAGTATGGTATAAGGAATGGAATATAACTTAAATGTAAAGTACTCAATGATGTGTTATGTCTTACAAAAATATTTGTACGGAATCTATGGAGTAAGTGTATACTGAAATTCAGCATTAAAACAAACATTTAGGCAAAAATTGTCTAAAACTCGTCATTTTCTTAGTTTGATGATTTGGAGTAATGTTTTTGGTGTGTTTTTTCATCTAAGTTCTTAATTTGGCTGGTTTTACAATTCAGCATTTAATTCTTAATATAACAATCAGTGATTATAAATTTTTAATTAATATGAATTTCCATTCTCAAAAATGCCCAAAAAATATTACGAACAAGAAATGTTCCAGTATTGTATTAGAAGCAGCTCTGAGTTAACATTTAAGTTAAGAAAAAATGTTATTGCACCTGTTTTGTAGAAAAGAATATATTCTGGTACTTTTCAGCTGTTGAGGAAAAAATCATGAATTTTATCATTACTTTCTCATTCATTCTTGGTATATAACTTCATCTCCTTGTGTTTTAGTGGTCATTTTAAAAAATATAATAACATAGGAGAATACTTATTGATTGAATAGATAGATGTGCCTAGGAAGATTGTCAACCAGAAACTATGTTAATGTGTTTTCATAGAAAAGTAGTCGTTTGATATAAAAATTACCTCAAAGGTGCTTATTAAGGCCAGGCAGGAACCAAAGCCAACATGTAGTAGTAGTTCATATTTAGTACTAACAAACATGAAAATTAATATGGTATGCTAAGATGAAAAGAGTAAGTAATGAGGATCAAGATGGAAAAAACATCACATAGAAGGTCTCATGAGACAGCAAACAAAGAAAAATACGATCTTCAAAAGAAATACAAAATCATCTACACTACATAACTTTTGTACCACCTACCTACAAATTTGAAGCAAAAGAGGTGCAGAAAAAGATAACTGAGAATGCATTCATTATCTCTGGCATGATGGCAAATTGATTGAATAAAATTTCATCCAACCATATTGTTAATGAAATATTCCATTTAACATGTTAAGGGCCAGTGAAATGTGAAGTTTTGAATAAAAAAAAAAGGAAACATGGCAAAACAGCTATCAACTTGCATACTAAAGAAGTTAATTTATGTTCATCGAATTCATGAAAACAATGTCAGTAACTACAAGGGTTATTTTGAGGAAAATGCGAGGGAATGAAGATTTGAAATGCAATAGGTAGAGAGCACTAACAGATGACAGTATAATATTAAAATTTCAAGCATTGTATTTCAAATGAAATGATAATTTCATGAACAATATTTCAAAATGCAGCAAGCTTAATGTGGATTATATGAATTATCAGCAAATATAATGAAGGCAAAAAAGGAAGACAATAAAATGTTTAATTACACAGTTCAGTTCCATAAACCTTTAGGAAAGATCCAACTGTGTGAAACATAAACATGTATGATAGGTATGTGTTTTATGATCAGTACTTTTGTAAAACAGAATTGTGCAAATTTTACTTTCCAATTTAGCTATATAACTTCAGTTATAAAATTTTTAATGATTAGCCAAGATTATATTATTTTTTAACACTGTCATGGTAGTAATTGACATTATATGAATATCTCTCTCTTTTCTAAATGGATTTTCATTAAATTCCTGATGACATGACATATTGTATACACTTAGCAAATTCCACACAATAAGCCTGACAGCATGAATTCATGAAGTTTATCATATCTTTTGATTTTCCTACAAGAGGAAGATATATAATTATTTTAATATGTTATGATTACAGGAGATGTAAAATAAGATATCAGTGAATTAAAACAAACACAGAAGGAAGGAAATCTGGTGGAATTTCAGATTTATATAACCGAGTGAATACCTCGCCTGCAAACTCTTAACACGACTGAGCAGGTCGACGTGGCCAGTAGAATATTGTTCCATGACATCTTTCACATCATATGGCTTCAAGGCCTCTTTAAACTTTCGCCTTGCTATAAAGTATTTCATCTAGGAGAAAGATGAAGAAGAGGAGAAACAGTGAAGAATAAAAATACTGTATTTAACTATTAACTGCCTATCATTTCAAAACTTTTACCTTGGGAACTAAAAAGCAGAAAGAACCCCATAATATACTATTTAAATACTGGTAGATTTCTCCACCCCAAGAAATTTAAAAAGAAATAAATTTGTTTTTATGGTAACTGGAGAGGTTTCTGTACCTGATAGAGAAATATTAAGTAGACCAGTAAGGGATCATTTATCCAGGAAACTAGGGATTTGGAGGCTGCCAGATTCTGGGCTAGTCATTAGGCCTAGAATATACTAGTGTTAATTATCTTTATCATCCATGTTTACACTTATTTCTACATAGAGTTACAACAATGTTTTTATAAAATTAGAGTAGACTAAAGTTATGGCTCAGGCTATATGATATGTGAGGCTATTGGTACAAGAGATCAGTGATACGTCAGTTGTTCCAATATGGATCTGCAGATTGGACAAGATTGAAAACCCCTGCTCTAACCCCATGACCTAAATGAGTTAGAGATTAAATGATCACATGTGTGATTTTTGTCATATCCTTATATCCTTCAAATGAATAATGAATTGAGAAGGAGTTTGGGGAAATGCTTATCTTTCTCTGTACTGCTTACATCTTGATTTCCTTAATCAAAATATAAATATTAATTACTGACTTTCATGCTGTTTGCTATGTTCCATCTGTATGTAAGTTTAGGAGGCCCCTTGGTTTATTCATTTTATTAATCATAGAACAATTCACTTGTGCAGCAGATGAGTGATGTACAAAATTAAGAAAGAATGAGTTTTCTTGTAAACAATTTATTCACCATGATACAATAGATTTCAAATGCAAAATGAAGTTTTTAAAAATAGGAGCTAACCAGAGGGCAAGCCGCCTGCTTGCTTCTGCTTGCCAACCTCCATTTGCTCACTTCATTCGCAGTCACTTTGTTTCTACCATGTATTGGATTTAGATAAGTATAATGGAAATATGTTCTGAAAATGAATTAAATAAATGTATTTCATACGAAATTTATGCTTAATTTTTAATAACAAATTAACAAAAATAATAAATTTAAAATAAAATTAAGTTAACCCTTCATTATAAACTATATTATTAATTAGGTTATTTTCTGGTTTATTAACAATTCCAGTTATTTGTATTTTCACACCCTAACATCCCACATGCAGTTTCTAAATAATTATCAGCAGAATTGTTTTGTTACGGTACATGCCTGTATGGCATGCCGGGACCTATTTTGGTATGGTTTCATTTTTTTTAAAATTCATTAAAACACAGTAATAAACGGTGTCTATAAATGTAAAACATAGATTTTGTTATCAACTTTGTTATTAAAAGTTCATCACAGGAAGAGGTGGAGGGGGATGGGAGAGGCATTTTTACAATTTATCAAGGCATGAGTACCGGCACCTCTAATTTTACAAAAAAAGCATTGATTATCAGTAACTATTTATGTTGCTATGTATAAAGATTGGCGTTGTAACAATGATTATTTTGATGCATAAACAAACTTTCAAAGTGAATAATGCCATTCTTTCATCTATTTGAATGCTTAATTGAGGCTGACTGAATCAGAGGCAACAATGAGGGTCGCCTTGACGACACCCAGACGGAGAACAAAAAATCCACAAAATATTGGAAAAGGATGCCTATTTCTGAAAATATTGGCTGTGTAACATGTAAACATCATAGGAATAAAATAGTACAGGCATCCCTTGTTTAACACTGTGGATACGTTCTGGGAAAATGCCACTCTAAACAAAAATTACTTTTCCATAAGAATACATGTAGTAATGATGAGATGCGTTCCTAACTCTAAAAATTTTTACATGTAACTCCACAAAAAAAAAGGTTTTTCTGGATGTAATTCCATCAATAGTCAGTTCGCTAAAAAAAATTACATTGCGATAAACTATATAAAACATTTTTTAAATTTGAAAATGATTGCATTAAATTATTAACCGTAAAAATGAAAAATTTCATTAAACACTCACCAAAAAAGATGTTCCTGTGTGAATTTATTGGGAGTCTGTGTTAGACTTTCGCTGGTTGCACGAATTACGTCAGCATGTTCTAAAGCAGATGTTGAAGGCATGCTTGTGCTTGGCGTTGATAATGGTCTTTTTCTTAAAAATATGTCTAATGTACTTTGAACCGTCGACTTCTGCTTCTCCATATAAACTTCCCTATAGCATTCAATCAACTGATCCAAGTCCCTGCAAACACACGAAGTCCAGTCCTCCATGGGATCCATCTCTTCAATAACTGACCGTGTTACATCAATTAAAGAGAACACCCATCCTAGTTTATTTGTTGTAATTTGGCAAATGATCTGTCCTTCCGAATCTTTATCTTCCTCGTCTTCCGACGACGCTTTCGTCATATCCAAATTAAGATTTTCATTTGATAGATCTTGACTGACAATTTAGTAACTCCTTCACATCACCTGTCTCTACCTTACTGAAGTCGACCTTTTGCAAAAGTTTAACAATGCTCGTTATTATAGCTTCTGGTTCATTAAAGCCACAGAAATCAAAAACAGCTTCTCGCCATATTTTCCACGACACTGTTGCGCCCACAACACATTTAGTTTGCTGAAATGCCACCAGGGTTCGTTGGCTATACCTAGTAATGTGATTGTATGTGATTTTGAGTGTGAATCAGTTGTTAGAAAGTCGTCCTAACCGCGAGCAACACCATACGGACGTGAAGGAGACGGAGTCGGAATAACTAAGGAAACCACTACGGCTAAGAGGTAAGTCAATTGAGCCATTGGTGGTTATTAATTACCAAATTAATACAGTCCACTAGTACTAGAGGCAGGGTTACTTTAATTGAAATAAATTGAGTTCCTGTCCAAACAGTTTTGGTCCTTCGGGCCAGATCTCTGTTTATCGAACTCTTTATAATCCTAGGCGAAAGGCAACTGTATTTCTAGTGACTTTATTTAGTCTAATCAATGGTTGTACTTGCGTGTGTGTTGTAATTTCCATGTATATATAATTTTCTTTAAGTTTTCTAATTATTTCAAATTGGCCAATACGACTCCGTCTATTCATTGTGGTTAGTCACGTATTCTCGACATGTTGTAGGTATTATTGCTTAGTGTATAGCATATCAAGTTTGTTTATCATCTAATGTTAACGTAATTCACAGTCATTATGGAGGAAGAAAAGAAAATGGATAGCAGAGGGCAGCGACAGTTTAAATTGATTACTGTGCATAGAGATGCTATAATATGAACTATTAAAAATTTGCATAGTTTATCTCTTACAGCTGTTGAGAATTCAACTGTTTTTCCTGTATTTCGTAGTTGGTATAGTTCGTTGGATGAAGAATATAAATGTTTTCTATCGTTGTGCAATGAAATGCGTGAAGCAGAAATTGAATTGGGGCTGGAAGTCCAAGACAGTGAACTAAGTATAGTGGATCAAGTAGAAGGCATGTATCATGAGATAAAGGCGGTAACCAGTCAAGTACTCCCGAATGATTCATTTGGTTCACATAGTGAACAACGTTCCGTGAATTCAATGCAGTCTGCTCGTTTGCCCAAGATTAACATTCCTACATTTGACGGGAATGTTTCACAGTTTAAGAAATTTCATGATTCACATAAATCCAAACATAATGAACATTGAGAAGTTTCATTACCTACTCGGTTGTACAAAGGGACATGCTTTAAGGGTACTGTTGAGTTTGCCACTAATTGCTGAAAATTATCCCATTGCCTGGGACTCATTAGTTCAGCAATTTCAGAATAATAGACTCCTAGCATTTCATTATTTAGATAAAATTTTTGCATTTCCTCGGTTAAATAATGATTCCATCGAAGGTTTGCGGAATTTTGTGGACACATTATCCTAAAATATTGATGCTTTAAGGGCGATGAAAATTCCGAATAGTGGGGAATTTATGCTATTTTATTTAGCCTCCAGGGCTCTCTATAAAAATTCGCGAAAGCAATTTGAAATGGAGAACGATCATGTTGAATTTCCTTCTGTGCAAACTTTATTAGAGTTTGTGCGAAACTATTTAGATGTTGTGCAAACTTCCGGAATTAAACAAAATGCTCAAGCGAATGGTAGGGTTTTTGGAGCAAATAAGATTGTGTCCCAGAAAACTTCTTTGTTAGCATCCGTGAATGATACAACAAATTCAATGAGATGTTTATTTTGCGCAGAACCACATAGATTATATCATTGCAAGCAATTTAATTCGATACCAGTACAAAGTTGGAGGCAATGGGTAAAATCCAAAAATATATGTTACAATTGTTTGGGTGGCAAACATAAATTTTATCTATGTAGATCCAAAGCAGTATGTAGAATTTGTTCAAAAAGGCACCATTCTTTACTTTGCGTTTCGGATGGCAGTGGCATCAAACCTGATTTGCAGTCTCTCTCTTTTCATAAATCTAATGAAAAATTTTCTCCTCAAACGAATGATGAAAATGCTGCTACAAATTCGGTTTCATACTCCACCAGTCATGTGACATCGGAGTCCTCAATGGTGCTATTGGGTACGTTAGTAGTATCAGTTAAGTCGGGATCTGGCTCATTTGAAAGTGTTCAAGCACTTCTTGATCCTGCTTCTCAGGCTAGTTTCATTACTGTTAGCTGCCAGCAAAAATTGGGCCTTTCACGCAGGTATTCTCCTGTGACATGCTTGGGTCTTGCTGGCACTCCGGTTCCTTCCACAAAAGGGATAACGTCGTTGGTCCTTCGTTCATGCGAGGCAGAAGTTGAAATCATAACCAACGCCATTGTAATTCCTAAGATAAATTCGCAATAACCCAGTACTTCAGTGCCAGTGAAGTTACGTAAATACCGTATATACTCGTGTATATGCCGACTCCATGTATAGTACGACCCCTGATTTTTTGGTGAAAAAACCTGATTTTTTCATATATCTCGTTTATAGTACGATCCCAGCTTTCCACCATGGTCGATATATTTCGTTTCGATAGCTCGATGGTTACGAGCGAGATATATCGAACGACCTTGATTTTCCACACCACCATAGAATGGACCGTAAATGTCATAAATAGTATTTCTTGCGAGTACACTAAAATTCGGATAAGTTAAGTATCTTACTCCTAAAACATTTAATAAAAAGTGATATGAATCATGATTGCACAAGATGAAATAAAATCGTTTCAATTCTAGTACGTCTGGATTACGTTCCGCATACGTAATGGTTCCACTCGCTCATCTACTTAATAGGTAGGGATAACGGATAAAAAGAAATTACTTTGTAATATTCCACAGTCTTTATTGTTTCTTCAATCACACACCAACCGGTTTCCACTACAAAATCATTCTAATGGTGTTACTAACCGACGTAACACCTTTAGAATGACTTTGTAGTGGAAACCGATCGGTGTGTGATTGAAGAAACAATAAAGACTGTTGAATATTACAAAGTAATTTCTTTTTTCCAAGATGTCAAAATTCCATAAAGTTACGCCGTCTACGATACTTTTAGTCCAACTCGTTCCAATCCATCACTTGTAAAAAGACGCAAACAAAGATGTACATACATAAAATTCAAGAAAGGAAGGGCCCGTAAATCTTCACTCATATCAAGTATTTGTGAATTTGAAGCTGTATATATGAAAAAGATTCTACTCTTCACGAAGCAACATAACAACGATAAAGGAGTCTACCATTAGAATGCGTGCAGGTGGCATAACTTCACCGAAAATGGCCGTGGAGATACATGAATTTTAAATCCTCAAATGCATTACTCGTGTATAGTACGATCCTCAATTTTTGCAATAAAAATTTGGTCATAAAAACTCGTACTATACACGAGTATATACGGTATTTTAGTAATTTGATTCTCACGGACCCATATTTTGATAAACCTGGAGAGATTGATATTTAATCGGCGCCGAAGTGTATTCACAAATAATGCTCGATGGGCCAGTCATATGATCTAATGGTATTCCTACTGCATAGCCATCAGTATTTGGTTATGTCCTTATTGGACCTGTTAAGTCTACTCCGTCTGGATTGCATTCTTGTGTAAATATTACATCATTAATAGCTAATAATAAGGACCAAGACTTAAATAACCTTATTAAGCAATTTTGGAAGATCGAAGAGATACCAACAATTCGATCCCAATCATCAGAGGACACTTGAGCTAATTTGCAATTCGAGAATCATCATTATAGAGATAAGGATGGTCGTTATGTTGTTCCCTTATTGTTTAAGGATGGTTTTAACAATGTAGAGTTGGGAGATTCACAAATCCTAGCCATGAAAAGATATCTTAATTTGGAACGCAAATTAAATCATGACATTCAATTAAGCAATGATTATCATGCATTTCTAAGAGAATATTTAGACCTTGGACATATGTCTCAAGTGAAATGGGGATCGGGAAATTATTACTTGCCTCATCATGCAGTAATCAAGGAAGCAAGTAAAACTGTTTTTGACGGATCTAGCAAATCTGCTTCTGGTTATTCTTTGAATGAGATGCTTTTGAAGGGTCCAAGTTTACATTGAGATATTGCTGATCTGATAATAAGATTCAGATCGAATCCCATTGCTTTGACGGCTGATATTTCAAAAATGTACCGAATGATATTATTGCAGCCGGAGCACCGAGCATATCAGCATATTATTTGGCGTCCAAATAATAGTTCTTCACTTCAAGAGTATGAATTAAGGACAGTAACTTATGGCTTAACTTCATCACCATACTTGGCTATGAGGGTTCTTCAACAACTCTCGCGTGATGAAGCCGAACATTTTCCTTTAGCTGCATCAGTCATTGCAAATGATATATTTGTGGATGATGTGATTACTGGATGTTCCTCTCTAATGGAAGCAAAATCTTTAGTTTCTCAGTTAAACAGTATTATGAAATCGGGAAGCTTTCTGCTACATAAATGGACGACTAATGCACCAAAAATATTGCAAGAGTGTGAATCTAAATTTTCTTTAAAGATTTTAGGAATATATTGGGAACCAAGTTTTGATAATTTTTCTTACCATGTTGATTGTTCTTCAGACGTGTTTAGTAAACGTGCAATTCTATCAACTATAGCAAAGATATTTGATCCTCTGAGTTGGGTGAGTCCAACTGTGTTTTGTGCGAAACATTTAATCCAGGAACTTTGGAAAGGAAAGGTAGATTGGGATGATGAATTGCCTTCACAGATTATGAAGGCATGGAAAACCTTTCTTGGGCAGTTACCTTGCCTAACTAAAATAAAAATATCCAGATGTATTGTTAAAGAAGGCGTCGTTGACAACTCTCATCGTTATTTTCAGTTACTGGAATTTTGCGACGCGTCCGATCGTGGATATTGTGCGGTTGTTTATTTGCGATCGGGTGATCTTTCAAAGGTTGGTAAAGTGCATTTGTTGATGGCTAGAATAAGAGTAGCACCTGTTAAGGTAATGTCAATACCTCGATTAGAACTTTTGGGTGCTGTTTTATTGACTAAGTTGTTTAATTTCATTTTTGATTCTTTATCTTCGAGGGGATAAATACTCAGCGTATATTTGCATGAACAGATTCAAAAACTGTTATTGCGTGGTTGAAAACTCCTACTCATATGCTAAACACTTTCATGGCCCATAGAGGCTCTTTAATAAGTGAGTGTCACTTAGCTATTGAATGGAACCATATTTCTGGCAAGTCAAACCCGGCTGACCCTGGAAGTCGTGGCCTTCTTCCCCAACAGTTAGTAGAATCCGAATTGTGGTGGCATGGACCTCTGTGGGTAACTGACTCATTGGAGCATTGGGAGATAGTTTCTGTTGACGAGTACTTGTCTAATAATCTTCCTGAACTCAAATGTAAACATCGGGATGTTATGTTGGCAGCAAAGCATCAGTATGATATTTCATTTATTGATCGTTTCTCCTCGCTGCCTCGATTAATGAGAGTTTTAGCATATTGTTTACGTTTTAAATTCAGCACTAATCCTGCATTCAAGAAACAAATAAGAGGTGCATTATCACTGTTTGAACTTGAGTTTGCCTTAATTTGTTGTGTTCATGTAACACAAAGAGTTTATTTTCCAAGAGATACTGAGATGTTAAAAAAGGGTATATGTTGTTCAACAGCAATTCAAAGATTAACTCCTTTTCTTGATTCAAATGGTTGTGTTAGGGTGGGCGGCAGATTAAAGAATGCCAATCTTGCTTACAACCATAAGCTTCCATGGCTTTTGCCTAAAAAGAGCACCTTAACAAATCTCATCATTGATAATTACCATGAAGTATATCTGCACGCTGAGCCAACAACGCTTCTTTATCTTTTGCGATTTAAATTTTGGATCATTTCAGGTAGAAGCATGATTCGTCACCGTATCATGAAATGTTTCACATGTACTAAGTTGAAGGCTGTACCCAAAGTCCCATTAATGGGAGATCTCCCTCTGGCAAGAGTTTTGTCAGCACGTGTGTTTTTACACACTGGAGTAGATTTTGGAGGACCATTTCTGATTAAGGGATCTCTAAGGAGGTCCTCCAGGAATACAAAAGCCTATCTGTGCTTATTTATATGCTTAGCAACTAAAGCGTATCACTTGGAAGTAGTTTCTAGTTTAAGCACTGAGGCATTCTTAGCATCATTGGATCGCTTTGTGTCAAGAAGAGGTCTATGTTCAGACCTCTATTCTGATTGCGGAACAGAGTTTGTGGGTACTAATAACTATCTTACGGGAATCAATAAACAGTTCCAATCATTACTTAGAGAAGGTAAGATATCTTCTAAGCTTGAAAGTAAGCAAATCTTATGGCATTTTAATCCACCCTATATACCAAATTTCGGAGGTTTGTGGGAATCAAACATGAAGTCTGCAAAGAACCTTCTGAAACGAATTATTGGTGATCGCGTGCTCACGTTCGAGGAACTTTCCACTGTATTTTGCCGAATTGAAGCAGTCTTAAACTCAAGACCACTTACTGCTTTGTCATCAGATCCTAATGAATGTGAAGCAACCACGCCAGATCATTTTCTCATAGGCGAACCTTTAGTCAGTGTACCTGAGTACAATCTGTTGGACATAAATATTAACAGACTATCTCGGTGGCAACTTGTTAAACAAGTCAGTCAACATTTCTGGAATCGTTGGTCCAATGAATACTTGACCACACTCCAATCACGAGCTAAATGGTCAAAGGATCATCCTAATCTTTCAAAAGGTGATTTGGTTATTGTAAAGGGTGAGAGTAACATGCCTCTGAACTGGTCACTTGCTAGGATAGAAAGAATTCATCCAGGATCGGATAGTCGAATTAGGGTTGCTACTATACGAGGAAAACATGGGGTATTTAAAAGACCTACGTCTAAATTGGTTAAACTACCAGTTGATCATTAGGAATTAGTATTTAAGTTTTCTTCTTTTTTCTTTATTTTAGCTTAAAACATTTAGGTTAAGGATTATTCATTGAGGTAGTGTTGCTCATTCTCATATCCCTTTTTCCGTGGGCTTACTATCCTTTGTTCAAGTCTCTGGTGAAAGCCCCCTCCAGAGTGAAGAAATAACCTATCCTACTCCTTCCCTTAGGAGCAACACTTACAAGGAGAGGCACCCAAGTGTAAGTGGCGGATCACGACCAAACTTCACAGGATGAAAGAAAACGAAAAATAATTAGACACGTATTTTCGGAAAGGCGTCTAACGAGCCCGCGTTTTCGAGATATTTGCAATTGAAATTTGAAAAACAAGTGGCTTTTCCTCTAATACCATGACGAGCGACCCCCTAACAACAGGTGCCGGTAGCCTAGTGATAAAGTGTCGGGATACGGAAATTGTGTAGCGGGTTCGATCCTCGACATCGCCGAATTTTTTTACTTCTCCAATCAATGTTTTATGACTTTAGTTTTATGTAGTTGTCCAAATTACATCATTAATAATTTTCTTTCTTTTTTCAGGCCAGTATTTTAATTTTAAATCCATTCCAATGCACTTTTTACGACATACTCGGATTATATAGATATGTACTTGATAAATATATACAACGTTTTCTACGCACACTCTCCTCCATATTTCCACTGTAAAGTTGCATAGTTTACGTGCCGAATAAGGAGCACTTTATGCCACGTTCCCACGGTTTCTCGAGTCCTTTCGGTGCGTCCTGGCGGTGGGCCCTACTGCCGGGTGGGGTCGCTTTTCGCTCGCTCTCCTAGGGATGGATTAGGGAACCGTAATTTATTCATATATAATGGTTATACCGCCATTAATCGGTCGCCATTGCCTCATTAGTTACAATTGGCCGGGAACGAGAACAAGAACGGGAAGGTGAACGGCAGCAAACGGTAACGGTAGCGACCCTATCGGTGCACAATAGAACGCGACGCGTTCACGTTTACGCCTCAAATTGTCATTTCGCCTACAGAAACAATGTGTGGGGATTCGATCGCTACTGCGGTTAATTATCCGCAGTTAATTAATTAATTAATGAACAGCAACGATAACAGTATAACAAGATAACAAAGTAACGATAGCAGATAATACATTTTAACGAAAACAATGGCGGCGCGCATGTATACGTTTAAAATTTATTTAATTTAATTTCTTCGCGTTGCCGTTCTCGTTCCCGGGCAATTGTGCATCTGCCTTTAGTCACATTTGGTCGCCTGTTGTCGGCTGCACGCCGTGAAGTGGGGAACATTGGTTTTTTCGAGCGATTTGCGGGTTCTCTGACCGACAATGCAGACGCCGTGTGAGACGGAGGCCGCTACCTCGCCTCCACTATCTGGCGAGCACTCCAGGTTTTTACGGGACATTCTTCTCGACGAGGATGGCAGTATATTGAACATCCCAATTTTGAAGAAAACTATGCAACTTTACAGTGGAAATATGGAGGAGAGTGTGCGTAGAAAACGTTGTATATATTTATCAAGTACATATCTATATAATCCGAGTATGTCGTAAAAAGTGCATTGGAATGGATTTAAAATTAAAATACTGGCCTGAAAAAAGAAAGAAAATTATTAATGATGTAATTTGGACAATTACATAAAACTAAAGTCATAAAACATTGATTGGAGAAGAAAAAAAATTCGGCGATGTCGAGGATCGAACCCGCTACACAATTTCCGTATCCCGACACTTTATCACTAGGCTACCGGCACCTGTTGTTAGGGGGTCGCTCGTCATGGTATTAGAGGAAAAGCCACTTGTTTTTCAAATTTCAATTGCAAATATCTCGAAAACGCGGGCTCGTTAGACGCCTTTCCGAAAATACGTGTCTAATTATTTTTCGTTTTCTTTCATCCTGTGAAGTTTGGTCGTGATCCGCCACTTACACTTGGGTGCCTCTCCTTGTTAGTATTAATTATGATATTTTTTTGTTATTCTTAAGGTATTTATCATTAGTTGCCTTTCTTCTGGGTATTTCGGTATCTAAATTTGATTCTCAAATTTGGTGGGCGGTATGTTGCGCCCACAATGCATTTAGTTTGCTGAAGTGCCATCATGGTTCGTTGACTATACCTAGTAATGTGATTGTATGTGATTTTGAGTGTGAATCAGTTGTTAGAAAGTCGTCCTAACCGTGAGCAATCCCAAATGGACGTGAAGGAGACGGAGTCGGAATAACTAAGGAAACCACTACGGCTAAGAGGTAAGTCAATTGAGCCATTGGTGGTTATTAATTACAAAATTAATACAGTCCACTAGTACTAGAGGCAGGGTTAGTTTAATTGAAATACATTGAGTTCCTGTCCAAACAAAATTCAATGCTGAACATTTCATTTCATCCCAAGACTCTCCAATAGTGTGTTTCGCACAAAGATTGCTGGGGAAATATGTGGGAAAATTCGGTACTTCTATTTAAACATTTAAAGAATCAAAATAAAAATTATTTCTGTAGTTCTAATCTGATGGAGAGATCTCAAAATTATGGTATTTGTTGATTTATGAAAAAACAGCAGGTAAAAACGTGGGAAAAATTAAAAATTCATTCCAGTAAACTCTCCAGAATATGAAGTGAATGGTGTCAGTCATAACTATACGGAATTCCGTCATCTTGTAAATATATTTACGAATTTTTGTCTAGTTCTGAGTTTGGTGGAGTGAAAATCATCATTATGCCCCTTTTTGCTTGTTAAGTTTTAGCCTAAATTTAAAGAGTTTAAAAGTTTCACGAAACTAAAAATTTCATTAAAATATTTTATTAGGTGCATGCGAATGTTATAATTTGTTTTAGCTTTCAAAGCTTATAAATTGTATGAATAAATACGATAAATAGGACAAAAAATCGAGATACATATAAAATGGAGATATCTGAAATAAAACTCTTGGAATTAAAACTGCGCAAATGCGAAATTATTACCGTGATAAACAAAAAAGTTCCTCGGTATGATAACTGCATAAAAGCGAAAGCACGCTAAATGAGGGATGCCTGTATACAGTTTTAGTAAAAGTAAAAACAAAGGAAATTGGTCCATATTTAGGTATTTTGATGAATGAAGAAAAAATCCTTGTACTTTGAAAAATCAAAAATCCTGCGTAAACTTATGGAATCACACCTGGGACCTTTTCTGGGATAGTTTATTTTTCCATGCCATGATTCGTAAAATCGACCGTAGGAAAATAAATTTTCTCATTCTCTTTTGCATTCTCTGGTTCAAGTCCCGAGTTTGTACAATGATTCTAAGTAACTTTAAAATGCTAATGAAAAATAAGCTGCGCTCATTCCTAGGCATTGCACATGATGATGATGATTATGAAGTTGATGATGATGACCACTACGTTTTTATTGTATGCAGAGATATACAGAGCGAAGTCACGTCAGGGTGTGAAAATACAAATACAGTAACTGTAAGTGTTAATAAACCAGCAAATAACATAATTAATAATATAGGTTATAATAAAGTGTTAACTTAATTTTCTGGGAAAATGCTCATTATAATGGTTACTCGTTATAGCCGATGTCAACCTGATTATCGTGATTTTGGCTTTTACATTTTTTTTCCATTCACCAGTTATTAAATAAAATGTGTTCTCGTGATCTATAATGATACTTAAATCCATCAATATAGAAAATTTAAGTTATTTACACCTTTACCCATTTAAAAACATCACAGATTAACTTAGGATTATTGAAGTATATATAGAATAAATATTATTTTAATTGGTTAAAAGAAAACATTTTTTCTTACTAAAAACTAAGTTTTTAATTTGGTAGAACATTATTATTTTCATAAACTAGAATTATTTCCTTCAAATAGAATTATTTTCTTGCACTATAATTACCTTTGTGAACAATTAATTGACATTGTTGTTACATTTCTATTTCTTACACTTAAGCTGCTAAATGGCTCCCCTTTACAAAGATTAGCTTCTGACTGAATGCTGGGAAGAAATATTAAGTCTATCCTGAGTTATCCAATTTATTACAAAGGTGTATACAATGTGCAGAGGCACTAGGAGAGAAATCACACTACTTCAATGTAACTTGACAGCACATAGTTAATTTGATATTCAAAGAATTATAGATACACAACAAATTGTCCATTTGGATTCTTCACATAGGACTAAATGGATCAACACATACTGAACACAAAAATTTCCTTCTACTACACTTGAATAACTGGGGTCAACTTATAAATGAGATATTCGAAAGAAAAAAAAATTTTATTAAAAAAGTTATAATTAAAAAAGTGTTGGAGACTACAGTGAGATGGATATTTAAAAAATTAAGAAATCCTTAACCATACAAAATAAGAATATTTAGAGACGATACAAACGGTAAAAATTAAACAGGGTAATGAAAGAAAAACCTGTGTGTAAATTTTTTTGTTTGTTTCTCTGTTTTTCTTTCATTACCCTGTTTAATTTTTACTGTTTGTATCATCTCTAAATATTCTTACTTTGTACGGTTAACGAGTTCTTAATTTAAAAAAAAGTTATGGTTGATCTAAATACGAGTAGGTATATATGGTAATTAATTCTTATTAATTATTGACAGAAATAAGAAGGGTAGACATAGTTATAATTGCATTATATTGGGGTAATGAGTTATTAACCATACCTATTTTTAGGATGAAGTAGTCATTGGTCACATATGATGATCTCTAAACAAAAAAATAGACTTCATTCTGCTAACCCTGGTCCCTAACCCCATTATTACCATTTTTGATATTTCCAAGGAATATAACCCTCACGAATGGTAAGGATTTACTGTAATATAAATGATTTAATCAT
This sequence comes from Uropetala carovei, assembly GCA_036926305.1. Taxonomy (NCBI): domain Eukaryota; kingdom Metazoa; phylum Arthropoda; class Insecta; order Odonata; family Petaluridae; genus Uropetala; species Uropetala carovei. The sequence goes on along the minus strand of JAXCHB010000040.1, from coordinate 3,949,689 downwards.
AGCTAAAACTCAGCATACCTATTATGTGTAACACCTAAGATTCAATTGCCTTCAAAGTTTAAACCCACAATAATCTGGACTTATGTCTTAACAAGAATTAAATAATCCACACAGAATAATGAAGTTAAAATATGGAAACAACAAAAAGTTAAAAACATAGAAACTGATCCAAGTTAGGTACTTACTACTAATTGTAAGTGTATAGTGTTTAGAGGTATTGAATAGAATTAAAGAGGCAAAGTTTTCAATATTTCTAGTCTCTTTCAGTAAAATAGCTGGACATCATAAGATCTCTATCTGATTTTATGCATAGTGAAGTAATCTTCAGCAATGGTTAAAGCCAAATGAGCTTAAGGGAAGCATGAAAATTATCAAGATAAAGTTACAGCTAGTGATATGTACTGATGTTCAGAGAAGTAATAACATATGTGGTACTAATGGTAAAGGGTAGAAGAAGACATACAGTATGTCCTTGATTAACGTCGTTAATTCGTTCCTAAAATTTGCGACGTTGAACGAAACAGCATTAAATAAATCAATGTTTCCCAAAAGAACCTATGTTATACAGTAAAATCGGTTCCAAAGACTCGAGCTCAAAATCTCTCGAAATATAATAACACATCAGATTTGTATTTTATGAAGCTATATGGTGCCTTGTATGATATAAACAGTATCTAAACAAATAAAACAATAAAAATCAAAAATGAATATATAAATGGCATTAAATAAACAATTAATACTACATACCTTTATTTTAATGCACCTGAAATCGGAAAATGCTATATTTCAGTGACAAAAAGATGAACTACATAGCATTAAATAAACAATTAATACTACATACCTTTATTTCAATGCGCCTGAAATCGGAAAATGCTATATTTCAGTGACAAAAAGATGAACTACATAGCACCGACCTGGCGAAATGTCATACGAACGATAGAAAGCGACTGGGATGCATGTATTTAAAAATTTACAGAGAGTCACGAACACTTTTATAGACACATATTCATGTGAACTGACAATGCTGTAAATGAAAGTAATTGTCTTGCATGATTTTTTCGCTGGTAACATATCGCCATTAGGCCACTTGCCTTTGAACCCATTGCTTAAATAATAGTATTCCACTAAATTAAGGCAAATCAATTAGAACACTTTCTGAGTTCAACTACGGCGATCCTATGCAGCTGATAGAACACTGCACAACTGATGCTCATGAACGCAGTTTTTTTTTCATGTGTCATTTCATTGTCGAATTGGGGCAATGTTAACTCGAATCATCAACAACATAAATTCGAATATGGATAGTAATTTTTGAACAACGTTAACGTGAATCAACATTAATTGAGGCAAAATTAAACTGAAGACACACTGTATTTAAACGATCTAGCTCAATTTGTATTCATTACATTTCTCATGAAATACCAACATAAGATTTAACTTTCTCTTACTCAATCCATTTTGTGATTCATTCCAACCTTTACGTAAAATTTAATGAGCAATATTTACATTTTTTATTTTTATTGCCAGGTTTTCATTTGCAATCTTTCGCTGTACAAGTACAGGAGTCCCTTGCTAATCATTTTTAATTTATGGATGGAAAACAATGATTAGCAAAATAACAAATGAAACCAACTCTTCTATAGTTTTAATTTTGTACATACAGGGTGTCCCTAAAAATTTATACAAGGCTATATTCATTCATAATGATGATGGATCAATGCATTGTTGACAATGATGTAACAGTACTGCTGTACTGTTACACCCTTGTGCACACTGGTGAAATAGCTGTACAAGCTAATTCAACCTCATGACCCAACTCCTTTGATATTATTAGCTTCCTAGCATACAACGTGTTCTTCAAAGTACCCCACAAATACAAGTTAACACCTTGGATGCAGAACTCAGATATATCCTAACATGCATTTTTAGGCACGTTTCGCTTCCAGCATGAGTGCCTATTAGGGGGTCTGTCTGCTTGTCCATCCGTTCTCTGCTTCTACTGAACGGATTTTAATAAAATTTGATATTAAGGACTTACAGACAAAGACAATAAGAAAATTGCATAAATGAATCACGTAAGCCAATCAGGGGAACCACTTTACTGGTGAAAAAATGAACTTTCCATCAATCTCGTAAAGTATTGGTATTATCAAAATAATTTTCAAATAAAACTTATAGTACTAGTAAAGTAGAGGAATCAACTTTACTATACTACCAACATGACAGTAAAATTTTATTTATGTTTGTTATAGAAAACATGAAAATCAATAAGGTTACTACAAATCTTGAGTTGGGTAGGTTGGTTGTGTGATCTCCTTTCCATTCTGATTTCAACTGAAAATCCTGAGTTGGGTAGGCTGGGTTGTGTGATCTCAGGTACTTTCCCATTTTGGCCCCGCAAATATTTTTCATGGTAAATATTTATTGTTGAGAGGCTCATGGGATCTCTATGTAAATATTACAAGTAACCGAGGATAATGGCGAGCCTTCGGCTCACTTTCTTTTTAGATTATAATGCCTTTTATATCGGGTGTAGCTGTCTCCGGGTGCTATCGTGCCCTTTGCCTCTCTGAAATGAAATTATCCCTTCCCAATGGCCGGTGATAAGGTGGGTTTCGTTTTGCATGAAAGGGTTATCTCAAAAAATTATTTTTCAAAAGGGGTCCAGGATAACATAGACGGCATACGAAATTGAAAATTAAGATGTTGTACATGGTCTATCATTATAACTAATTTTATTTTGTATTTTTTGTTTTAAAAAATAAAATTCCAATCAATTCTTTAATACAACATTTATGAAATGTTTATTATAAACAATTACTGTTTGCATAACAACAAATTACTATTTATATCTTAAATATATGCTGTTGGTAGTATAGTAAAGTTGTACCAAGCAGAGTATTTCTTTTCCTATACATTTTTATCGTAGAAGTAGCCATTATCAAGAAAATCAAACAGGAATATCTTAATTTGAGTTGAACTTAGAAATTTTTTTGCATGATTAATTCATCATTGTTGCTAACATAATCTCACAAAAATATATTATTTTCCTTATGTGTGCATGCAATATTATTAAGTAGGAAGGAAATGGATTATTTATGATGAAGAAAAGAACTTTAAAATGCTATTTCCCTTACGTTCACATATATCATTCCTTTCAAATACTCCATTTGTGATATGCTATACACTTTCCTAACTTGTTTATCTTTACAAAGGAACATCTTCTCCAACCTCCACTTCGATATTTGAAAAGTCAAAAACTTTTATGCAGCCTAAAATGCCCAGAAAATTCAATCCACGGTTTTTGTTAAGTTTTCTTGATGGTTGCATCTGACAATGAGTTCCTCTTCTGTATCTTTATCAGAATCAGCATTTTCAGCATATTGCAGTGTAAAGCGCACTCCACAAGCTTTCACTCTCTCTCTCTCTCTCTCTCCTTGCTTTCGCTTCGCACTCCACACTCTCTCGCACTGGCGCCCATGCTCCTTCTTTTGTCTTTTGTTCAGCCATGCCCCACCTGGTGGCTAACCAGGCATGCCACCCAATGGTCATGATAATATTCTACCAATATCATTGTCAGAGCTGGTCTTAAGATGTACACTACTTGAGAATGTGTCACATTATCAATGATTTTTAGCGGTTTTTCAAAAACTCAGCTCCTAAACGAAAGTAGACAGAATTTTTTCACCTATCAATTCAGCGATCTGTCTTTCTGTGTACAATTCCTGTTTTTCAATCTGTCAAAAATATTTTTTGAAAAAGTCACCATTTACTTTCTGCTTCAGCAGATTTTTCCTTACTTGTTATCTTTAGCTGTAGCTGTTGCAAAATGAAACTACTTTGTTTTATCAATATTCTAGTTGTAATATTTTTGCTTGACTCATTTTGTATCTTAATGTACAACCCTAGGATTAATACATTATTATTATTTCCAATACGGAATCCACAGTCCCACTGTAGGAAGCTTTGAAAAAGGTTAGAATTTTTACATGTTGATAACTGTGAACAATGACAATAAAATCAAAACTCACAAATTTATTTATGAACAGAGATTTAAAGAAGTTAAATTGTCATTATAAAAATTTTCTCTGTAAACAATTATTACTAATAATAGCCTACATCTGTCCATCCATTGGTTGGTCACGCTATTGCATAGATTGTGCATTTGATGGCGAATTATGGTTTAACGCATATAACTCGAGAAAGAATCGAGATAAAAACTCTAAATTTGGCAGGGATGCTTGATTCACATATTTTAAGGTGATGAGTAAAATAAATCTCGAGAAAAATCCTGGGTTCGACTCCAAGGATGACGTTTCCATTTCCCATAAATTACGTGTAATATGTAATAATGGACTTTTCGATGTCCAGGCCTTCATTCTTCTTTTGATTAAAATTAGAAAGAATTAACCTACCATCTTTGAATCTGAACCATTTTGAAGAAAAAATTATAAAGTTTCTTATTCTGTTCATCTTTTTCTGCCTACAGTCAATTTAAACGTTTAATTCACACAGTTTGAGGAAATCTTACCATTTTAATGGATGTCGACTTGCCTACCAATTCCATTGTTAGACCTCAATATCATATTGTTATTTCAATAAGAGTGCTTTGTATGCTTTTAATACGAGAGAGATGGGGGGAGGGAGGGAGAGAGAGAGAGGAAAGAGGGAGGGGAGACAGATAGATAAATGTTTTTATTTTTAGAGCGAAGAGGGGGGGGGGAGAGAGAGAGGGAGAAAGTACCCGGCGTAACATGTGTCTTTCCAAATGCGGACAGGTCGAAAAACTTCCCAATTGCGGACAGCACCTGTGTGCTGATATATACCAACTTAAAATGCTAAGAAACTGAAATTTGGCACTTTACTTAATCAGTCAGGGTTTAACACGTTCAACGCGGAGGACGTCAATCGACATCCTCAGCCGTTCTATTGGGTGGTGGCGAACGTCAATTGACATTCAAGGTCGCTTCCTTTTCCAAGGGACATTTGAGACTCTACGCCATCTCCCGCCTTCATTTCTTTCAGCACAGTCATTGCTTAGTATCCTATCTTGGTACACATCTTTGCCGTTTCAAAATAGCGCTATTAAGAATTTTTCCATGATTTTTTTAATATTTCGATTTCTTTTGTTTTTTTTGTGGCTGTATGTTTAAATAAGAGAAGTACATACATTTTTGAGTAACCCAAGGCTTTTTTCTATAGTAGTAGGTTATATATTTATTCCAGTTAGATGAAGGTTTTGCGTGAATGTTTCGACCGTGTTTTTTTTCAATGGGTCATTTACATTATAATCAATTGAGTGTGTACGAGTGGTTTCATTTTACGACCTGCAGAGGAACAATAGAAAGCGATTACGTAAAAGTTGAAAAGGTAAATAAGATGTCTATATGTTATAACTATTACAAAATACACATCTTTAGATGAAAATAAAAATTAATATGATTTTTTTGTGCTGGTAAATTGGTTGGTAAGTATATTCGTGCTGGCAACGGAAAATGCTATTATCCCAACTACCCTTATATTTGAAACTCGACAAACACTACACATGGAATGCCGATACATCCCGTTATCCCTCGTTTCCAAAAACCCTGGCCTTCCAATCCTTCAAACTTTAGTGACGACTGGCGATAATTCTCAGAAGCAGAAAAAGAATGCGACTATTCTCAGAAATAGCGGTAAATGGGAGGGGGTAAGACTTCTCCAAAATTTCTTGCTATTCAGCCATCACTTAGCATCCGACCATCGTAGTGAGTTTCACCCTTTCTTCGAGTGTGGTTCGCTGCCGTGGTTCATCCCATTTCAGCATTTTTTCCTTTGCGTTTTCTGCATCTTTCCTGGAAGTTGAGAGGTGAGTTTCTATTTATTTGTTGTAGTGTTTTTATGAATCATTTTGATCGTATTCGACTCCGTTTGATGGAAAATTTTTAAGTTCTGATAAATTCTGTTTTATTTTTGCGTAAAGATTTATTCCGTTATTTCCTATTTTCAGCGATCGTTTTCCTTCTACGGAGTTTTTTCGTGGAGCAGAAATATATTTTCTGTGTTTTGTGTCTGCTTCTTTCCAGAAATTTAGAAGGTAAATGTCTATTCTACTGTATTACAATCTTATTTACCACTTTTAGATTTAAAAATTGTTTGGATGATACCAGGACTACTTTTTGAAGATAAAATTATGAATTATATTTTCAAATTTGTATTTCGTATTAGAATGGTTCGTACCCGTGGAGGTAAACGGAAGCATTTGAGCGCTACTGACCCTCAGCCATCAACCTCTCGCGGTCTTGAGCCACTGACGGACCCAGGCGACCCGCAGCCATCAACTTCCCGGGGGTTCAATCTCCCAATGTATGCAGACGATCCTGAGCCTTCAACAGCCCAAAAGAAAGAAGGAGTATTCTGGAGAAGAGCGACAATGAATTGAGTGACGGGTCGAGTGATTTTTCAGGGGGGTCTGATTGGAGCGACAGTGGAGAGGAAGACAATGAAGAGTTGGATGACCCCTTGACAGGTTTGGCAGAGCTCACCCTCCCCGACTACCATTACTCCACAACCTACCGGCACTACCCCTTCCCCAAAACTCACCCATGCTACCCCTACCCTTCCACCACCGGCTTCCACTTCTCAGATGAGACAATGGCACAGACAAAGACCAACGGTCACTAAAATCCCTTTCACTCAAACCCCTGGGTTGAAAGTTGGACCCCCACAGGATGAGCCGAGAAAATTTTTTGACTTGGTTTTCAAGGATGAAATACGAGACTTGACTGTTGGAGAGCTTTCATAAAACTATGACTGACATTGTGACTCCGACACAAAAATTGTGCATCGACGAGTCTATGGTCCTGGGCATTTAGTTTTCCAAATATACCTGAAGGGAAAGAGGCACCGGTATGGAATAAAGCTTTATATGCTTACAGAGCCTTCCGGTTTAGTGCTTAGATTCCTTGTGTATACAGGGGCTACCGATAGAGATGTAGGGGGTCGGGGCCACATTGATAACGTGGTCCGAAACCTTATGGAGAGGAACCTTGATTCTGGGCCCTCTTTGTTCATGGACAATTATTATAACAGCGTGAACTTGGTGGAAGAGTTGCTAGAGCGAAGAACGTATTGCACAGGGACTCTACACACTAACCAGAAGAGCAATCCGCCAAATGTCCTTTCCCGAAAACTGAAGAAAGGTGAAATTGTGAATGCCTTCACCGACGATAATGTCTGCATCCTCAAATGGAAAGATAAAAGGGATGTTCTGATGATTAGTTCCGAATTCGGAAGTGAAATGGTCAGTGTACCCCGCTGGCGAGGGAGAGGAGAAACGTTAAAGCCAGACGCTGTGGCAAAATATAACGAGGCCATGGGGGGCATTGATCATTTCGATCAAATGCTGGCTTACTACCCTATTGAGTGCAAGACTTTGAGGTGGTACAAAAAATTGGGCATTCACATATTTCACCTTTCTCTTGTCAACTCTTATTTCCTCTTCCTGAAAACCCAACCCAAAATTCCTCTGTGCGATTTCCATCTCTCTGTCATCAGATCTCTCCTCCTTTCCACCTACAACCTCTCCCCCAGACCTCTTCCTTCTCACCAGCCACTCCGCAAGACTGTAGACTTCAAAACACACTTCCCCGAGACGATCCCCAGACAATCAGGACAAAAACGAATTCTACAAAAGAAGTGCCAAGTGTGTAGTGCGAAGGGTATCCGAAAAGACACTACAATTTTCTGTCCTGCCTGCAAGGGGTCTCCAGCGCTTTGTTTAGCAAAATGTTTTTTGGAATACCATAACGAAATTCAGCATCCTTGAAACATTTCATTACGGTGTTCCATATCTAACAATACAAGTCCAGTCGAAGCGAGGTATCCGCAGAGGGCATGGAGGGCGCCTGTTGGACTCTGCGACTCTTTTAGCAATGCGGAATTTGCCGCACATTTTACTTACTGTCGTTCCGGGTGAGATCCCTCTGTCCTCTCCGACAATGAATTTGCAAACTTTTTGTCTAGTTATAGGTTAGTTGGTGTCGATAGTGTGTTACCTCAAAGGTGTAGATAGCGAAACAAGTTTGAGGAAAGAACTCGTGAGTGAGTTGTTGTTATGGGAGCGAGTGATAGAAACCAACGAAAGCGTAAACAAAAACATAACAGGAAGGGTAAGAGGGAAGGGGAGCAGGCGACTTTGCCGAACGTATCTCCCCGCTCGGCCGGCTTCGCTCGAGCAGAAGGAGGGCATCTGTTGGACTCCAATAGGCGGGGTTATAAGTGCCGACGACTGACCGTGAGGGTGCGGTATTTTTACTGCAGGGGGATAATATAAAGGGGAATAGGAGATGCCAAAGGTTTAGAGCATTCACCTTTCTCCTAAACCTTCAATCCCTTGGGATTCTCGGAAGCACACGAGCATTCTGACCATTTGGCCCTATACATTGTATGTACAATAAAAATAAAAGTTGTGTGTGGGAGTACAAAAAGAACTGAGGTGTTTCATTTCTCTCAGTCAACCCTGCGACCAACCCACGCTATATTTGTAAATGGGTAAATAAATAATTCATTCATAAATTACTTCGTTCAATTCATTCAATAATTAGTATTCACTCTTACTCTATTCTGACATGGCAAACAGGGTGTAGTAAATAAATTTTTATATAGCATCTGAAATATATATAAGTACTGAATATACACCTATATATAAATCTGATATACTGTATATATTATAGGTGAATATACAGTACTTAGTAAGCAAACAATAGTACGTGAAAAGCATTTCCTTTCCTAAAAACAAGGAATTTTTTGAAAAATTTCCTATTCTATTATTATTACTTGACAAATAAAAAAATAATTGAAACTTACGACTACGACCTATAGAATTCGTAAATATTCATAGGTAAAAAAAAGTTATGTTATGCAAAAATCTAAAAGAGTAATATATGGTGACGGCCATGCAAGATGAGATAAGCCACTGCGCGTCTTCACACTAATTGGATCACCGGCTGCGGCGGACGTCAATTGACGTCCAAGTTAATTATTACGTTTACGAATATTTATCTTATTACTAAATTGAAAAATAATGCAAAAGGCCATTATATAGACTGTTTCCATAATGATACGAAAAAAAAATTTTCAGCCATCGGTAAAAAATTTTATTTTTATTGCCGCGTTGAACATGTTAAACTAGATGCAACTTTCCTTCACACTTTTTCCAACCCGAGAACTGGCAGCGTAATAATTTGTAATGGAAATGTAGTTGCATTGGCATGTTTAAAAGTTGTGGGAAATAACTTCCCGTCAAGTTTTTTAACATAATTTTTTTCCTTTTTATGCTTCACTTCTTTTACACTTCCTTGCAGAATTTTTTATTGATTTTTATTCCAACTCCTGAATGTAATAAAGAGATTTTAAACACTTTCTGATGTCTCGAGTCAAAGAGAATTGCAACATTGTTCTCTTGATTCTTTCGTCTAATTTAAATGTATTTTTTTCTATTTTTCCCTTCTAGATTGAGGTAGGTTCCATCATAATGGAATTCACTATGGCTGACTTCACTTTTCAAGCACCTTATCAATACGAAGATGTTTGGGTGGGGTTATCTTAATAACAAGTTAACTTGTGATTCCACCATTCTACAACATTATCTGACTTGTGACGTTTTTCATTGCAATTCCACATGTCTACAGTGATGGTAGAATTTTGTAGCCAATGATCCACAAAATAGTATTCAAATTCTTGTACTTTTTGATGGGTTGGAGTCTCTTCTTGTATATGTTACAGGCAAAGTGTATAATCCAGGCATTCTATACAATGCCTAGGCAATGTATAGAATGCCTAGGCATTGTATAGAACAGGGATGGCAAATACATGGCATGTGTGTCAGAAATGGCATGCAAGTGATTTTACTGGGCAAGTGTAAGCTTGTATTTTCTGTATAAAATATGAAGTTTCTTAGAGATGGAGTAAACTAGTGGCATGCAAAAAAAATTCTGATGGTTTACATTACTTTCTTGGCATGCGACTCAAAAATCATTTGCCATCCCTGGTATAGAATGTCTGGCCGTTTTTTGGCAAAGTATGGAATATATGAGTTGTCTGACTGTGAACTTACGCTCTAACCATAAAATTGGTTTATCAGCCACTTCAAGCCAATGGTTTGGATTTGGCGCGGCAGTTGATTTCAAAAGCCGGCTTACTCCGGAAGTGAAAGGGGAAGTGAGAAGGGAGCAGAGGGGAAGTAAAGGAAGTGGTGATCGCGGAGGAGAGGGGAAAAGAAAACGGAACACACAATCGGTCAGGAAGTCAAGGCGTTGCGACGTTGAGTACCTGAAGCGTGCGTCCCGAGAGGTTGGCGGCCAAGGAGACCGGCGGCCAAGGGCACCGACGGAAACAAAGAGGAAGGGAGGAGGCGTGGAGAAGCCTTGACGAGCTCGTCAATATAGACGATCTCATTACACTTATACTTATTGTGATGGAGTTGTCGCTTTGTGTTTTTGTTACTGTATTCTGGTGTGTTTGCTCATTTTAAAAAAGATTAGAAACTTTAAACTGTCTTTTTCAATCCCGCACGAACGGGAAACGTTACAACGCACACCAACATTTCTCAACTGATTCAGACCAAATTTGGCACGAATGTAGGCGGCAATAAAGGGAAGGTCAACACGGGGCTTCAGTGTCTGTCTGTCCATTTGATTATAAATAGAGGCTGATTTAAACATTAAATTACACATATTTTCCTGAGTCCTGACATATTTGAATAAAATTTGGTACGTCCACATCTATGTAATTCCTTACAAATCACCAGATTGGTGGGTAGCAGGAGGTGCAGCAAACCAAAGCCTACCTCTCGCAGGCATCACTCTCCTGTTATGATCTTGTATGATCTTTTGGAAAACGAATCTTGATATCGCTCGGTCCTACAGTCGGTCTCTGGTATTTTATCCTTGTAGTCATGCCTACCCATTAAGTAGGAGCCCCTATTATTGCTTAGGCCTCCCTTAATAGAACTTCCAACCTAAATTTCTCCTAAAGCCTTAACCTAGCTCTAAGTCTGCGATCCTCAATCAGCATTCAACTCCTTCAAAAGTGATGTCACGCTCATATATTTGTTTTACGAATCTGGCTGCTCTGCGTTGGATTCTTTCTAACTCAAGTATCTGTCTCTTTTCATATGCATCTAATATACTTGAATTGTATTCAACCTGAGATCTGACCAATGATAAATAACACGTTTCTCGTACGTGTTCTGTGCTACTTCTTACTATTCTGCCTACAAAGTCAATTTGTTGTTGGTTGCGCCTATGACCTTTCAAATATGCATATTCCATGATAGACCACAACAAATGGTTACTCCTAAATATTTAATGTATTCTGCAGATTGGATATTCAATCTATCCTTTCTGTACCCCGAGTCCAATTCATTGTTTTTGCCCTTCCAGAAACTCAAGAGGGAACATTTACCGTATTAATTTCAATTTTCCATTCTTGACACCACACTGAAACGGTGTTTAAATCTCCCTGGAATGATTTTTGGTCATCTTTGCTCTTTTTCTCCTTATATTACACGGTGTCATCTGCAAACGTCTGATTTTCCAGCGAACTACCAAGCAGATATCTAGAATATCTAATTCTGATCTCTCTTTTCTTGAGAGTCTCCTCCACCACATTCCGCCAGCTTTTCCTTGGTCTTCCTCTCCCTTTTGATCCCCATACTCTACCATCATATATCAATTTAGTCACCCGGTTCTCATCCATTCTCTCCACATGCCCAAACCATCGCAGCATACTGACCTCAAAGTTTCTTTCATTCCACATTCATTCATCACTGAAGTATTCCTGACTCTGTCTCTCCTGGTTTTCCCACACATGCTCCTCATATAAGCCATTCCAACTGCATTTACCTTACTCATGTGTTTCTCCTGACACACCCGTTCTGCTACCATACAACAAGGTGTGTACCAGCACACTTCCATATACAGCCATTTTCGCTTCCTTAGACACTTCTTCACGATTTAGTACTGACCACATGCTACCTACCACTTTTCTACCTGCATTCACATGCCTTTCTATCTCTCCATCTATTCTTCCATTCTTAGAAAACATTCTTCACAAGTACACAAACTCATCCACCTGTTCAACAACTTCACCATTTATGTGCAGCCTACAGTCATTCAATTCATTACTTCTATCAAACACAACAACCTTTGTTTTTGACACATTGATCTTCAGATCCATTCTCTCTGTAACTTCAGCCATACTATCTAACATTCTTTATATATCATTCTATATCGACTCTTCTTACAGAGGATATAGGAGATAGGATATATATATATACATGTAAATATGTGATTGCATTCTGCAAGCATTTTCTCTCACCTTAAAGGAAAAATAAAAGCCGGAAAATACCTTTCATCTTTTAAGGTAGCATCTCGGCTCCGAATTACGTGTTTCTCTCTTTTGAAAATATTTGGGTAAAAACAACACCTAAAATTTATAATTATAAATCATTTATAGGTTTTTATCATTTGTTACGAATACCTCACATTTATTCGAAATTTCATCAAAGTAGCACCTCTAGAACAGCATTTATATGAATTTCATTGTTTAAATTTTGTAAATTTTTAAAAGCCACACCAATTAATATTTCTAAAATTTTCAATGTTATTTACCACCGGGACAATATTTCCTAACCCTGTTATAATTTTCAGCTTCCTGGATCAACAGAAAGCACATAAACATTAGTCAATTTGTTAAACATTTGAGAATTTATTACGGCCGAACGAATAAAAATTTTCAAATTTCTATATTCCCGTTTTCATTATTTGGCGAATGGTACAGGTAGAAAAAATTTCAGCTTGATAGCTCATTTAGAAATACCTAAACCATGAAATGTTAGTAAAATTGTTTATAATTTTTAGCGGCCAAAATAATGCACATTGTTGCAATTTTCGAATTATTCCTCCGATTATTTTTTTTGGTTCACCTATGTATTAAATTCCAGCTCACCAAGTATTGTAGTTTGGGCCAGACATTATATCCTCCTCTCTCTCTATATATATATATATATATCATTCTATATCGACTCTTCTTACAGAGGATATACGATACAAGTAAATGTGTGCTTGCATTCTGCAAGCATTTTCTCTAACCTTAAAGTAAAAATAAAAACCAAAAATAATTTTCAATGCGTAAGTTCGCATATCGGCTCCGAATTACGTTTTTCTGTTTTGTGAATATTGGGGTGTAAACAAATCCTAATATTTATAATTATAAAATATTTATAGGTTTTCAGCTTTTGTTAAGAATACCTGACATTTATTCGAAATTTCATCAATGTAGCACCCCTAGAAGTGCATTTATATGAATTTCATTGTTTAAATTTTATGAATTTTTAACAGCCTCAACAATAAGTATTTCTAGAATTTTCAATGTTATTTATCACCGGAACATTATTTCCTAACTCTGTTAAAATTTTAAGCATTCTGGATCAAGAGAAAGTACATGAACATTAGTCAATTTGTTAAACATTTGAGAATTTATTACGGCCGAACGAATAAAAATTTTCAAATTTCTATATTCCCGTTTTCATTATTTGGCGAATTCTACAGGTAGAAAAAATTTCAGCTTGATAGCGCATTTAGAAATACCTAAACCATGAAATGTTAGTAAAATAGTTTATAATTTTTACCGGCCAAGTAATTAAACACTGTCTCAATTTTCGAATTATTCCTCCAATTATTTTTCTCGGTTCACCTATGTATTAAATTCCAGCTCTCCAGCTGTTGTAGTTTGGGCCAGACATTAGTATCCTCTTATATCCTATATATATCCTATTATCGTATATCGTATATCCTCTGTAAGAAGAGTGCTTATAGAATGATAGACGCTTATTACACATGATATATATATATAGGAGGATACAAAATTATGAGGCACTTCCAGATATGCTAGAAACTTGAAATTTGGTAGGATTATAGGTTTTTGGTCACAACCGAAGGAAAAAATCTGATACTGGTGAAATTCTTATTTTGAGGGGCAATTTTGGCATCTTTTTGCCACATTTTCTGCCCATAAGAAAACATGTAAATTGGTGTAGAGGATTTTATATTTGCATTTTAAAATTACTTCCCGTCAAGATACTAACTCGAGACTTAAACTGTCAGATAGGATATAAAATGTAGTTTCATATTTTTGAAGACAGAATTCAAATCCGAGTAGAATTAGCCTACATTTATGGTTTATATCGAAAAAAAGAGGCAATTTTTCTGGCTCTAACAATAGTCATCCTTGGCAACAGGCTTAATGATTTCATATGGGTAAGCTTTTAATGGGAATCAGATGCTTATATTTTAATGCCATTAATGGTAAACTATGCCTAATAAAGGAAATCCGATATTTATATAATTCCCATTTTTGGAGCTTTTTTGCACCAGTTTTGCTCCATAAGTGAAAAAAAGGATGAGGCAACTCCATATGACCTGGAGACTTGAAATTTGGCACGATTATAAAAATTTCATTGCAATCAAAAGTTCACATTAAATACTGCAAAAATCCAAATTTTAATTGCGTTTTTGACCCAATTATGTCCCATACCAGCTTGAATATCATACTGCAATTCTTAATGAGATGCAAACATGATTATGGCAGAATTATGGGGTTTTAGTTAGGAAGGAATCTGATATTGTAAAAATTCAAAGTCTTAAGGCCTCTTTTGCCCTATTATTGCACCATACTATGAAAGAAATCATGTGGCACTTCAAAATGAGCTACAAAGTTCAAATTTGTTACGGTTATATGATTTTGTACAAAATCGATTGGGAATAATTTGAAAATGTAAAAATGCTACATTTTAAAAATGCTTGCAGAATGCAAGCACACATTAACTAGTCAATAATATATAGACGCTTCTTACACATGATATATATCTATAATATATAGACGCTTCTTACACATGATATATATATATATATATATATATATAGTAAGTATATATATATATATATATATATATATATATATATATATATATATATATACTAGTTAATGTGTGCTTGCATTATGGAAGCATTTTTAAATTTTTAGCATTTCACAATTTCAAATTATTCCTAAACGATTTTGTACAAAATCATATAACCGTTTCAACTTTCAAGTCTGTAGCTTATTTAAAAGAATTTTCTCTCACGTTAATGTAAAGAATAAAAGGCGATAATTAATTTTCAAACGCATAATTTTGCACCTGTTCACCTAATTACGTGCATTGTTTGGATAATATTTGGGTAAAAACAACCCCTAAAATGTGTAATTATAAACATTTTATAGTTTCTCATCATCCATTTTGAATACCTCACATTTGTGAAGAATATCATCGATGTAGCACCTTTGGAAATGCATTTATATGAATTTAATGGTAATAATCCCTATTTTTGGGGCTGTTTGGCCTAGTATTGCTCCATACGATAACACAAATTATGAGGCTGCTCTATATGACGTTGAGACATGAAATTTGGCCTGGTTATAAAAATTTTATTGCAACTGAAGATAAAATAAAGCACTGTGAAAATTCCAAATTGTAAGGGCGGTTTTGCCCTATATATGACCCATACCAGTGTGAAAATGATACGGCAATTCTTAATGAGATACAAACACGAAATTTGGCAGAATTATGGGTTTATAGTTACAACAGAAAGACGAAATCCAATATCGTTAAAATTCGATATCTTAGTATCTGTTTTGCCAAATAATTGTCCTATGCGACGAATAAAATTATAATGCACTTCTAAATGAGCTAAGAAGTTGAAATTTGATACGGTTATATGATTTAGTACAAAATTCATTGGGAATAATTTTAAATTGTAAATATGCTAAACTTTAAAAATGCTTGCAGAATGCAAGCACATATTATTAGTATATCATATCTATAATATATAGATGCTTCTTACACATGATATATATATATATATATATATATATATATATATATATATATATCATCAACATAGGTAGTCTGTCCATTGACAGGTCCATGATTATTCTAGGTTAAACTTGGTTCTCCATATACTCCTATTTTCCGCAGTTTTCTTCATGACTTGATAGCTCTCCTTCCCTTTCAAGTCATCTACTAGCTGAAACCTTTTCCTACCTCTTTCTCTTTTTCCATCCAGTTTTCTTTCTAGCACTTCTTTAATCATGCACTCTCTCCTCAGGTAATGCCCAATCCAGTTCGCCTTCCTCTTTCTGATAGTCTGTATAATCGTTCGCTTCTCTCCTATTCTCTGTAGTACTTCCTCATTTTTCACCCTATCTGTCCATTTTATCTTCAGCATTCTTCTCCATGTCCACACTTGGAAGCTTTCCAAGTATTTAATATCATTTTTCCTTAGCGTCCATGTTTCTGCTATACTCCATACATAGTATTTTATCAACCTCTTGCGGATTTCCTGCTTAATATTTCCCGTTAGCAGGAGTTTCTTTCTTCTGAAAGCGGCTTTTGCTTTTGTTATTCTAGTCCTGATTTCATCTGTACAATTTGCTTCTCTCATTATGATGCTTCCAAGGTATTTATAATCTGAAACTTGTTCTAATGGCTTTCCTCCAGTACTTATGTTCAAATTTTCTTCTTCTTTACTTGATATTCGCATAACCTTGGATTTTTCTGTATTAATTTCCATACTGTATTTTCTACCTGTTATCACTAGTCTATTTATCATTTTCTGGAGTTCCTTTTCCTTTCTTACTAGAAGTATGTGATCATCCGCGTATTTCACTGTTCTTATAATCCTTCTTCCGATTTTGAAATCTCCCGTGCCTTCTAACGCTTCCTGCATTAGTCTCTCTCCATATATATTGAATAGAATCGGCGATAGACAGCAGCCCTGTCTTACTCCTCTACCGATATGTACTCCGCTGGTGTCCGTATTCTCCAACCTGACCTTTACAACTTGATTCACATATAGATTCCTGATCAGTCTCCTGTCTTTCCAGTCTACACCTATATCTTTTAATATCCTTATCAGCAGTACCCAATTTACTCTATCAAAGGCCTTCTGCCAGTTGACGAAACATATGCAGCAATCTTGACTGTACTCTATTGCCCTTTCTGATATGATTCTCACTACACCGATAGCATCTCTGGATCCACGTCCTTTTCTGAAGTCGAATTGATCTTCTCCTAGCATTTCTTAGGCCTTTTTCTCTAGTCTTTTATTAAGAATCCTCGTGATGATCTTCGAAGTGTGTGACAGTAGGGATATCGTTCTGTAGTCCTTACACTGCATTGCCTTTGGCTTCTTCTTCAGAGGGATTATTGTTACATCTAAGAAATCCTGAGGCCACTCTCCCGAGTCGTAAATCTTGTTAATTAGTTTCGTAATCACTTTTAGTCCTTCCGATCCCATGACTTTAAGTACCTCTACCGGTATTCCATCGCTGCCTGTAGCTTTTCCTTTCTTTAGTTCCTGTGTCGCCTTTTCTACTTCGCTTTTCATAATACTTGGTCCCAAGTTGTCTTTTTCAATGCAATTCTCTTCTTCCAGTTCCATTTGTACCGATCCTGCCTGCTTTTTGTATAGTACCTTAATGTATTCTTCCCATACCTGTGCTACATCCTTTGGTTCTGTGACTATTTTCCCATCTGTATTAATAATTCCTTTACCATGAATCCCATTAGACTTCTTATCTTCTAACTCCAGTGCCCTAGCGTACATCATATCGTATCGTCCTAACTTCTCCATTTGTTGTATTTCCTCACATTTTTCTTTTATCCAATTTTCCCTAGCTCTATCTGTTACCCTTCTCATCTCATTGTTTATGCGTCTATAGTTGGCTCTACCTTCTTCACAGTTAATGTTTTTCCATTTTCTTCTCTCATCCATTTTCTCCAGCATTTCCTTAGTGATCCATGGTTTTCTGATTTTCTTCTCTTGTTTCCCCATCTCTTTATTCAAGGTATCTTTGATGCTGGCTTTCACTTCCTCCCATTCTGTATCCATGGTCTTCGGTTTGTTTTCCAAATTTCTAAGGCGATCTTCCAACTTCGTGCTGAAGGCATCTTTCTTTTCTTTCAGTTTTTCTAGGTCCCAAGTCTGTCTATCTCTTCTCGTTTTCCTTATTTGTTTCAGCTTTGTAGTTACATCGACTATTAGAAGGATGTGATCTGAATCAATGTCTGCTCCTGATAATGTCTTAGCATTTTTTTATGCTGTTCCTGAATCTTTGTTTTACTAGGATGTAATCTATTTCGCATCTCATTCTATCTACTGGGCTTTTCCATGTGTACAGCCTTCGTTTATGGTTTCTGAACCATGTATTAGTCACTACTAAGTCGTTATTAACACAGAATTCTACCAGTTTTTCTCCTCCTCGGTTTCTTTTCCTAAGTCTGTATTGACCTACAACATTTTCTTCTTGTCCTTCACCAACTATGCTGTTCCAATCTCCCATTATTATGCAGTTTACCTTTCCTCTTCTGTCTTCTTCGTAAATCTCGTTAACTTGTTCATACATCTCCTCAATTTCTTCTTCTTCACGAGTGGACGTTGGCATATATACCTAGATTATCAACATGTCCACTGGGACTGCTTTTAGCCTTATTGCCATCAACCTATCGTTCGTTGCTGTTATTTTTGTCACGCTCTTCATCATGTCTTTCCTAAGTACCAGAGCTACTCCCCTTGCCCCACTATTTCCTCCTGAGTAAACTATCGTGAATTCTTCCAAGTCGAACTGTCCTTCTCCTTCCCATCTAGCTTTGCTCAGCCCTATGATATCAATCCTATTTCTTCTCATTTCTTCTTTCAGGTTCTCTAGCTTTCCAGCCTTCCTCATGGTTTTTACATTCCAAGTACCTAAGAGTAAGTTACCTTCGACAAATGTATGTATATATATATATATATATATATATATACACACACGTATGTATGTACATGCATATGTATATAGGTATTCCGCCAATTTTTTCCCATTCCAAAGTGTTCTGCCAATCAAAAAAGGTTGAAAAACACTGCTCTAAAGACACAATTGTCAATGTCTGAGTTATTTTACAACACTACAGTAAGTAAATCAAATGATCTGACTCTTCGTAGAGCAACATATAATTGTCCATGAATAAAAATAGGCTTAGGTAGGTAAAGGCATATTTTATCAAACATTTGGCCTTGTGACTTATTGACTGTGATTGAAAAAGCCTATTGTTTTTGTCTGAAACTGAATGGTAAATTTATGTATGCTGGAACGAGTGAGATTCTTGGAATAAGTACCGTGTCTGAGTTTGCTGCACCAATCACTTTTGCTTCGATTATTTGTGTTTGTATTCAAGTAACAGTAATGTCTTGCACCATTACCTAGTCTTCTCAATGGCATTAGGTTTCTAAGGAGCATGATAACGGCCCCTACTTTAAGCTTCTGTTCATGAGGAGGCATTCCGGCTGTACCCACGTAATGTTTATGCGGATTTCGTTCAATTAATTTATTAATAATAATGTGAATCAATTAATGGTGCAAATGACATCCCCGTAGAAAAATATTCTATTGCAGACATTTTATTATATTCTTGCATTATGTATACATCTCCCTCTCTATATGTCTCTCCCTCGCCTGCTCCACCTCTTTGTCTCTCCCCTTTCCCCTCTCTCCCTTCCACCTCTCTCTTTCCCCGTCTATCTTTTTCCCCTCTATCCTTTCCCCCCTCCTTTACCCTGTCTCCTTTTCCAATTACCCTCTCTTTTACTACATTCCAGCATAACCCTTCTTCTCCCCTATTTCCCTCCTTCCTTTCTCCCAATCCTCCTCTCCACCACTTCCCCTCTTTGTCTCTCCCCTTTCCCCTCTCTCCCTTTCACCTCTCTTTTCTCCCTTCTCTCCTTTTCCCCCCACCCCTTTTCCCATCTCCCCACTCTTCATTTAAATGGCTTATAAATATATTAATTTTATGCTCATTAGATATGTACGTTTTTACAACAATAGGACTTTGAGCATGAAAATGTCTGTCATCAAAGTATTTTGCAATAAAATGGCAAATTTAGTAAAAATTATGTGCATTAAACTTAAAATGTGGGCAACTTTGAATCGTAAATGAAAAAAGACAATAAGAATAAGAATCTTTGATCATTTTTCTTTAAAACAATCTAGGTCTGAAGTTCGGATGCCAATATTTCGAATTTATATAAACAAATGAATAAAAGCCTGAACATCAAAAAGTTAAGTTGTTGCAGATATCCTAAGCGTTTTATCTTATATATAATTTTGGAAATGTCCGTCCATCCATCATCCCATGTATCTCAAAAGCCATACATCGTAGAGATATGCGGTAAACTGCATTTTGTTTCTACAAGCTAGGAGGTCCCTAGAAAACTATTCTCATTTTCATAAAGTCCCGGGTTCGAATCCAGGAGACAATTATATGTTCCCATATGTTTACACAGGATTTTCGATTTTTCAGAGTGCAAGGTTTTTTTCCTTCATTCATTAAAACACATAAATATGGACCGATTTTCTTCATTTTTGCTTTATTCAATCGTTAAAACCCTATACTATCTTATTCTTGTGTTGTTTATGTTACAAGGTTGATATTTTCGGAAATACACAATTGTTTTTGAAACTTTGCGAATATTTTGTACTCTTTCCGGACGTTGCCAAGGCGACTGTCAAGGTTGCCTCCAATTCAATTAATGCCAATTTAACTTTCAAATAGATGAAAGAAAAGCATTATTTGCTTTGAAATTAATGATGCATAGCAACATAAATATTTACGGATAATTATTCTGTTGACTGCATATGGGAAACATTTCTAACGATTTAATCGAAGCAATTGAATCTTCATTTCATCGTTTGAATGCTGAAATCCTACCTTTTTGTAAGTAAAATTATTATATTATACAACTGTAATGCTTATTAACCCTCTTAGTGCCACGGGCCGATATATCAGCTTTTGCTACTTGGGCGAAGAGTGCCACGGGCCGATATATCAGCCCACGAGTAGACTGAAACTAAACTCGTAATAGTTCATCATAGATGCAATAGATGGCATTTGATAATGTCATCATCTGAAAGAGGATGCTTCCTACTTAATAAATATTTTTTTCCTTTTGTTATATTTCGATCGTGAATTTATCACTTAAGCTTTATAAATGGTCATAATTGTGGCGTATATTAATCTGCGTGGTATAGAACGCAAATAATCTCGACCTTCAAAATTTTTTCTCTCTCATTGTGGTAAGGTCCTGTAGCCACGATTTCTTTTGTATCCTATCCTGAATGTTACTGCCCTCTGCTGTGACATTTTTTAACTGGATAGTATCAGTAAGAAATGGAATAGATACTTTCATGTGTAGGCCGTTCAAGAAATGTTGGCACTACAATTGAATTAGCTGTAACTATAATTTATATTCTTCAAAGTATAAATAAACTTATTTTAAACTTAATAAATAGTGCGTTTATTTATAATGTAAACAAAATTTCACGTAAGGTAAAAGAAATGAAATATACTCTTTCGAAGTAAAGGGTGCTGACCGTGCGAATACGAGACCAGATGCGCACACATCTGTTCACGAGAAATACACATATGGATGATCCCTGAACCCTCATAAAAGAGAAACTCGAGCATTATTGAGGGTCTTGAGATAGAGTGGTAAGGAAAGAAGGACTTAAGTGTACCTTCCACTTCAAGTGATTTGGGTGCACAAAGAGAGACAGATTTGGAATTTGGACTAAGGAAACTTCCAGGCAGGAAAGAAAAAAACTGCATTATATGTAGTGGAAAATGTGATGGGAAGAGAATGAGGTGTCACACAGTGTGCACAGAATGTGAAAAGGGAGTGCATAGTGTTTGTTTGTTAAGACAAAAATGTTGTGTACTTTTTTAGAAGTTATTTGTTACTAACTAACGTATGCAGACATTCACCGAAATAATTCTATAGTGTTTTTTTCTATTCCTTGCTGATTTTTGCTAATTATATTCTTTAGTTTTTATGTTGTATAATAAAATTCAAACGTAAATTTTTTGTGATATATTTGTTGCAACATGATGTGCAATAACTTTTGTTTTTAACTAATAATTTCATGTTCGATTGATTGAAAAATTATGTAGTTTTGAATAATGTATCATTATTTAATAATCATGCAGAAATTAACTTATTACATTAAGTATAATTTTATTAACACAAATTTTAAGTCCAGTCGGTTATTTGCTCCAGATGCAAACGTCCAGGAAAATATCTGTATTTAATATAATTTTTTGTATTCTTTGCTGATTTTTGCTAATTGTATTCTTTACTAATGTAGGTTTCATAATATATAAGTTTTAATTCTGTATAATAAAATTCAAATGGAAATTTTTGGTGATAAACTTTTTTTTCTTTTTTGTTGCAACATGATATGCAATAACATTAGTTTTTATTTAATAAATTTATCATTAAAAGAAACAAAAGGTATATTTTGTGAAGATTAGAGTGTTTTTTACAATTGCTGAAAATATTAATAATTTATCTTAAGAAATAATTTACAATGACAATTTTCCTAAGGTGATACAAACTTCAGGAATTGTCCTTGGCACTTCTGGCTCGACCCCCCAAAATTTGCATGGCACTAAGAGTGTTAACGCAAATAGGCTCACGCATAAATTTAAAATTAAATGAGAATAGGGACATATGTTATTTTTTTAAACACATTACATGATTATCTTCTATTCATTGATAATCTACATAAATGGTTGCATTGATTGTTATATAAAAAGGAATAAAAAGAAACAATGAAAATTAAAAACATAAGAGCTCGCGATAAATTACTGTGTAGGGAAATGAAGAAACAGGAGAAAAAATCTGCTATGACCGGGAATACGAACCCGGGTCATCCACCTGCCGGGCGTGTAATCTACCACTGAACTATCGTAGCAGACTGAGCGGCAATATTTTCTTAGGTTGGGACTTTTAAAATGCAGATTTCTGACTGACTTCGCATAATAAACTGTCAATACGCACACACAGCCGTGCTCTCAGTGAGATCTGAACCCGCAAACTTTACATTGGGAGCCAAATACATTAAAATCCTATAGCGGAGAAATGCATTATTAGAGTTAAATATGAATTATTGAGATAACTTATTTTACATACTTCTTAATTTTTTATAAATCGATTAAAAATATACCGCACAAACATTGCGTGGGTTCAGCTAGTATATATAGATTCCTTATAGTTGGCTGTTCATCTGGTTTTATTAATCCCAAATTACTAAAACCATGTTGTCCTGACAGTACAATTTCCTATGGGGAAATATTGGTCATATTTTGAAAAGCTCAATTTAGTCCATTGTCTGTTTCATTTATTATTAGTTTGATGAAATATCTATAAATTGCCATCCTTTGTCAGTAATTGCAGTCGGCATTACTAGGGGACTACGAGGAAGACCCACACTCTGTTTTATGTCAAGACATTTTCACAGCTACTGTGGGGAGGATTGGAAGCAAGATTGCTGGAAGTTGGAGGAAGGATACAAAAATGCAGCGAGTGAGTGGGATTGGAATGGCAAGTAGTTGAAGAGGGGAAGGATGTCTTTCTGAAAATATGATTTTTTGACAATACATTGATTGGTTGATACATTTTGACAACTTCATCAAGAAATGTTGAAAGTCATTCACATTTGCAACATGCATCATTCTTTTTTTTTAAATTTGCCATGTTATTCACATACGATTTTAGCATGCTGGAAATATTTTTCGTGTGATTGATAATTAATACCCTGACATTATGAGTAGTAGAGTATTTACCTACATTTTTTCTTATTTCATTTAAAAAAATGAAGATGTAGCTTATATCCCAATAAATAAGGTACTTCTTTATTTGTTGAATAATTGGTGAATATCCATTTGCAATTATTTGATAGACATTTTACTAATATGCAGTCTTAGTTGGAGGGTGGTTGCACATGTCAACCTGGATCACTTGGTTAATACGCAATTAATATAGATTTATGTGACTCCACAAATATTATATCTCTAAATCTGCAACATATGACAAAATTAAATGACTGTGATATTTTATAGATCTATTTTTACCAAAATAAAAGCAGAATACAATGAAAATAACTTACCTTTCTTATTGCTCTAATAGCTCCCTTATGCTGATTGGTCAGTTGGACACAGCGTGGTTCTTCTTCTTCATCTGAAATAAGTACACCCAAAGTTTGCTTAGTTATTGGTCAGCCCTTTCTGAGTAGTTTTGAAAGCAAACCTGGCAACTACTAGAAGCATAATTATTAACTGGTGTGAAATTAATAACATTGATGAATACAATGACTATAGTGAGTATTAATGAAAAAGAAGAAGGCATTGGAAAAAATATGGCAAACAAAAGTAGCTGCATTAACTAAAAAGTGTGCCATCTTGCAAGGATTCCAAGCAAGCCATGCTTTTTAATTGTGACAAATTGTGTAAAAGCTTTTACGGTGTAGGAATTGGAACATGAGCCAAGGAAACATGGGTAAAGCATTCAGAAATAACTTGATGTTAAAATTTACAACTGCTGCTGATGTTTGAGGAGAATATTTATAAGTGGATTTGCTATAGTTAAATATGAAATTCCCAGAATAAATCTAGTCTTTTCAAATATTTGGGAGTCATTCTTAGTGGTAGTATGTCCTGTAAAGATCACTTACAAAAGTCATAATATAAGTTCTGTTTGTGAGGAAGGTTTTGTAAACAATTGTGAAAGAAAAAATCGACAGAGGAAGCCTTTACTTGGTGGAACTCCATCACAAAAGAATGAGAAGGATAACTTAGTAAAAGTTCCACTTTTATTAACAGAAATGATGGCTAGATATTAGTCGAAACTGGTTGTTTTTCTGTTAATAAAAGTGGAACTTTTACTAAGTTATCCTTCTCATTCTTTTACAATTGTGAAAGGTTTGCTTGCATCTCTCCTTTTCTTTAGAAAAGCTGACCATGTAAGTTGAAACTGTATCACATCTTGTGTAGAATAGCAATATTTACTTTGTGCTAATTAAAAAATGTTTGTAAAGCATTATCAGCTTCCATCCATGTAGTATTTTCTGGTTTTTCTCTTATTCTTCATCTGCTTTAGAATACCAATTAAAATCCTTTTAAGGTTTTGGAAAATACAATAGGAAAAACCAAAGAATCCTAATCTATGGCAAGCCATTCCTTTAGCTTACCATATGGAAGATTTGCAGCAGAATAGTCAGTTGACATATTTTTCAAAACTTTACAAATTTAGACAATGAAATTCTTCATCCCTCTTTAGTTAAAACCTTTAAATTCATCTTCATCAGATGACATATGTGAGGATATTAAACTATGCCATACATTCCTACAAACTCAGTGCAAAGCTTTGATTATAACTTTGTTTCATATGTAAGAAACCCAATATATAAGTACTGAGTCCTAAATGCTGAATGTAGATTAGAAATCTTCTATATTATCTGTGCATGTAATTAATTCCCTTAGAAACTCCTATAACAGTAATTTCCTATTTTGTATAATGTCCTGATTCATAGGCAGAATTATGCATGTGATATGTTCAGCGGATATGTGAAGAAAACCATGCCGGATATTAAGTCATGATGATGAGCCTGACAATTAACAAATTACAAGATAATAATTTCAATATTTATTAGTATGCAACTAGTCTTTGAAATGCATTTGATTAAAAGGATTGGAAGGGTTTATTTTGGGTCCATTACTATTCTCTGCTTAAATAAATTACGAGGGCTGTTCAATAAAGAGTGATCATGATTTTTCAGGAGCTCATCTCATTAATTATCTTCTAGTTTTTGATGGTCTTTTTCAAAGTAGTCCCTGTTATGTACAATACACTTGTCCCAATGTTGCTGCCAATTTTCAAACACATGGGAGACGCTATTGCACAACATAGATTCCCTGCAGCTGTGCCTTCAAGGGGGGAAATGAAAAAAATCATAAGGTGCGAGATCTGGGCTAAATGGGTGATGAGAGAGACATGTCACATTGATGCTGGCCAGGTATTGTATGACAACTTCAGCAATGTAAGGTCGTGCATTGTCATGATGAAGCAACCACTCACTTGCATGCAGTTGAGGACGTTTCTGTCGGATGTGTTCTCAAAAAGTCTTCAGTACAGATGTGTAGTACTGTCCTGTGATGGTTGTATGCCTTTGTACTACATGCTTGTAAAAGCTGGTAAAGCAGTGGTGTTGATGGCTACCTTGGTTACTGCAGTAGCTGGAACACCCAGACCACCCTCCTTTGTGATTAACTTGCATCCCTCTTGAAACATATTAAACCAGCACTGGGCTGTGCCGTATGGAAGCACAGATTCACCATATGCCTCCTGCAACATGCTGTAGGCTTCAGTTGATGTTTTTTTGGAGTGATAACAATATTTCAGAGCAGTGTACTGTTGTACTGTGTCCCCTCCATTGCTCCGTATGCGAAACTGAACAGAATTGCACTAGTGTTGCTGCCAGTCCAACATGCTGCACAGGAGATGTCTGCGCATTTGTGATGTAATGAAGATGGATTGGTGCAATATTCTGCAGCTAAGCCACAACTGTTGCATAAATAGTTTGTTTAAAAAGTTAATTGGAAAAATAAAAAAAACTCCAAATCACCGTAAAGGCGGTACTTACGTGTCAAGGCACAGAAGACTCGCAGGACCACTTAGGACGCGTGTTTCGACAGCAACGCTGTCATCTTCAGCAATGTCAAAGTGTGTAAGGTTAGGCGGAGTATTTATACTATTGTTGACCGTTAGAGAAGTAGGGGAGGGGAAAGAGAAAGGTGTATCGATCGTTAACTGAAATAGAGGGGAGTGGGGGATAGGGCCAGCGTCGTTATTCATTATCTTGTTTTGGTTGTGGTGTATGTAGAGGCTTTCATAGGCATCTAGTTTGTTTTCACTGGTGACCGTTTTCAGAAGTTTTAAATTTTCGGTTGTGATAGGATGATGGCAGGTGTTGATATGAGCTGCTACACTGGACTTGTCTATTCTGTTGTTTCTGTAATGGGCTAAGTGTTCTTTGAAACGTGTTTCTAATTTCCCAGCGAAAACAAACTAGATGCCTATGAAAGCCTCTACATACACCACAACCAAAACAAGATAATGAATAACGACGCTGGCCCTATCCCCCACTCCCCTCTATTTCAGTTAACGATCGATACACCTTTCTCTTTCCCCTCCCCTACTTCTCTAACGGTCAACAATAGTATAAATACTCCGCCTAACCTTACACACTTTGACATTGCTGAAGATGACAGCGTTGCTGTCGAAACACGCGTCCTAAGTGGTCCTGCGAGTCTTCTGTGCCTTGACACGTAAGTACCGCCTTTACGGTGATTTGGAGTTTTTTTTATTTTTCCAATTCTATTCATTGTCTTCACCGTGTCTCGTGAGTTCTTCATTTTATTTAAAAAGTTAATGATCACTCTTTATTGAACAGCTCTCTTATAATCTCAACATTTATAAGCATGACAATATCATCTCCATGGAGATGACTTACGAGATTATACCTATGTATATATTTCTGATCTACCAATTCTTATTATAGTGGACCCTCAATATATCAGACTAAATGGAGAGAAGGCCCGTCCATTATTGCAGTGTTTGTTATATCCTAAACATTCTAAGAAAACATGTGTTGGCTTAAATTGCTAAATTTTCATGTTATGAAAGATAATGTTTTACTCCTAAGTTTTTCCTTGTTCTTACCAATGTCTGAAACCATTTGTTTTGCAATTCCATACTTGAGACCAGGGGTTCCCAACTTGGTGATCGTGAACACCGCTTGCTCTTATGGAAGCCTGATGGTGGTCTTTGACAGCCTGACTGTGCTCTTTTACAGTGCTTAATATCCCACTTCTTAGGACCAATAATTTAATTTACTCGGTTGATTTCTTTCCAAATGCATTCAAGATAATTAAGAATAACTTTGATTTTTGTTTGATTTTATTCATGATCATCATTAATCTTGAGGAAGCGTAGTGGTGCACTTTTGATATTCTAGGATACCACTTTGTGCTTGCATGATATTCTTGGATACAACTTGGTGCTTGCCACATCGAAAAGGTTGGGAACCCCTGCTCTCTAGAAATACTCGAGCCATCAAAACACCAGATCTGCTTCTCAACTAGTTCCAATTTTTCAGTGACACTCAGATTAACATGCTTTCTTTTCTCACAGCCCTTCATAGAAGCCATTATGATCATAAATATTAAATATTATATGTTTCTAATATATTAAACACAAAAATTAAATATATAAATCCTAGTCAGTATGTCAGAACCAATCACAACGACAAACACAGGAGCAACTAGTTTTGATGGATTTACTGCACAATTAAATTATACATTATAGTATGTATATAATTAGCAGGGCCAGCGTGATTATTTGCGAGGCCTAGTTCGATAGTAAGCGGGAGCAGGGCCTCCTTATGTATGTATGTGTGTGTGTGTATATATATATACCGTATATACCTGAATATAAGACGAGGTTTTGTTCCAATTTTTATGACCGAAAAATCGCTAGTCGTCTTATAATCGCGCGGTGCACAATAGTTTGACTGACAGAGAAACCGAATGCAGAGTATAATCGAAATATTCGATTCTTAAAATCAATCAAAACAATCGATTATTAAAAGTAGTAGTAGAAATTGAATTGATTCAACTGTATTCAAATACAAATACTCTTTTGAATTTTATCCCATATATTATGCGCGTAGTGAAGCTGCGTGTGTCCGTGAGTATGAAGTCTCACGTAATTATATTGGCGTATTTCTCGAGAACCGTTCGTTGTAAAAGATATGCGGTAAACGGCATTTGTTTCTACTGGCTATGAGGTCCCTGGAAAAATATTTTCGTTTGCTAAAGTGTCCCGGGTTCGAATCCAGGAGACAATTATATTTTCCCATAAGTTTACACAGGGTTTTTGATTTTTCAGAGTGCAAGGTTTATTCCTTCATTCATTAAAATACGTAAATATGGACCGATTTTCTTCTTATTTGCTTTATTCGATGGCTAAAGCTCTATATCTTATTTTTGCCATGTTTATATGTTAGACGGTCGAAGTTTTCAGAAATACGCATTCTTTTTCGAACTTTTGCAGATTTTTCGTACTCATTCCGGGCGTTACCAAGGAAACTCATTGTTGCCACCGATTCATTTAAAGCCAATTAAACCTTCAAATAGACGAAAGAAAAGCGTTATTATTATCTTCTCTTCACTGATAATCTAAATAAACGCTTGCATTGACGTCGCCTTTATAGTACGTCCTGTAAGAAGTTAAAATCAGTCATTGATAGACACTTGAAGGAAAGCAACTGTATATGCCAACTAACACTACAAAATTGCTTATTTCAATTGTTTCAATGTTTATTAGTCAATGGTATAATAAACCTCTGTCATTGTGTGAATAATAAATCTTTTCCTTTTATTAGGTGTTCAAAATGGCGGGTCGTCTTATAATCAGAGTCGTCTTATATTCGGGTATATACGGTATTTATATATATATATATATATATACACGCACACACACACAAGGTGGAACAAAAAATGCGATTTTAAAAAGAATGGCAATGTTTTAAATGAAAAAAAGTTATTATTAAAACGAATTTTTTGAAATTATTATATGTTTAACAATATTAATATGTAATAAAAAATTGCCTAAATCTCTATATATGAGAACTGAGCCTTGCGTGGGGCACCTAATAAAATGCAGGGCCCTGTTCGGGGGAACCGATTGCACACGCCTCACACAGGCCCTGATAATTAGATACTATGATTCGTTGCATTCATTAGGCCTTCTCATGTGACAGGTCCTTATGAGATACAATGTATTAGTGGTGTTGTTTAACCATGTTGCACCACGGGTCATTTTGTCCATTATATCCTAAGTCCATTCCATCGAGGTCCGATATACCAAGAATTAACTGTAAAAGGATTTATTTTGATCTTAAATCAATAAATATTTGGAGCACCCCTAATTCACTAACAATAAAAATTCTAAAAAGTTATCAGCAATAATCATTGGAATCCAAAACTATTATCCTCTATCAATAATGACCATTTCATCAACTTGCAGCTAGTAACACCTTAATCTCTTTAGTAAAAAATCGGTACGACATACATTGTACAAACTTTCTCATATATATTAATGCAACGTTTACTTATCTTCAGAAAATGAAAATCGTATGAGCCTGTTTTTAGAAAATCCGATTATTGTTAAAGTTACCCAAGAATAAACTAGAATTACATTCATTTTTTGAGAAATATGAACTATACATTATTATTGAAGTCATTAACTCAAATAACTACGAAATCTGATCAAAAACGTTAGAGCCGTTTTTGAGAAATTCGAATTAGTGTTAAAGTAGCCTAGAATAAACTAGCCTTATATTCATTTTTTGAGATATATGAACTATACAGTATTATTGAAGTCGTTAACTCAAGTAACTGTACGAAATTTGATCAAAATCATTAGAGCCGTTTTTGAGAAAATCAGATTGTTGTTAAAAATGCGTAGAATAAACTACTCTTAATTATTGAGCTATGTCAACCATTTCTATGTATACTCTGCTCAGTATGATAAAATGCCTAAGTTCATTTTTGCAGTACCGTCTAGGCTCCAGAGTCAGTAACAGACAGACAGACAGACAGCATTGCGAAAGCCACTTTTTTGGATTCAGCAACACCTAAAACGTATATTTTCGTAAAAATCTCGAGGTCGAATTTTTCACGATAACAATACTTTCTCAATACTTCGTATGAGAAAGTAAAAAATCGGTACAACATACATTGTACAAACTTTCTCATATACTAATGCGTCGTTTATTTATCTTTAGAAAATGAAAATCGTATGAGCTTGTTTTTAGAAAATCTGATTTTTGTCAAAGTTGCCCAAGAATGTACTAGCCTTATATTTATTCATTGAGAAAAATTAAATATGTAGTATTATTGTAGATGTATACTCAAGTACCTAATTGTATGAAATTTGATCAAAATCCATAGAGCCGTTTTTGAGAAAATCGAATTGTTGTTAAAGTTGCCTAGAATAAACTAGCTTATATTCATTTTTTGAGAAATATGAACTATACAGTATTATTGAAGACGTAAACTCAAGTAACTGTACAAAATTTGATCAAAATCATTAGAGCTGTTTTTGAGAAAATCTAATTATTATTAGTTGTGTAGAATGAATTAGCCTTATATTCATATTTTGAGAAATATGAACTATACAGTATTATTGAAGACGTAAATTCAAGTAACTGTATGAAATTTGATCAAAATCGTTAGAGCCGTTTTTGAGAAAATTGGATTGTTGTTAAAAATGCGTACAATAAACTACTCTTAATTATTGAGCAATGTCAACCATTTCTCAGTATGATAAAATGCCTAAGTACGAGACTTCATTCATTTTCGCTCTACCATCTAGGCTCCAGAGCCAGTAACAGACAGACAGACGGCATTGCGAAAACCACTTTTTCGGATTCAGAGATACCTAAAATGTATATTTCTGTAAAAATCTCGAGGTCGAATTTTTTCTCGATACTTCATATGAGAAAGTAAAAAGCAGGTTTAATGTTCAGTCAAACCTTATCCTGATTTTGAAGATGTGATAAATTAATTGTAAAATGGTTAACTCCTCATTATTATCCTCACAATGACTCGGGCATGTCCTACTTTGTAATCTTAATTGTAGTTGCCCATCTAAACCCAAACTTCGTTTATTGTGATGTATTTTATCAATACTTTATGCAGGAACTGCTCACTAAACTACAAAGTTCTTACAAATTGTATTAGATACATATTAAATTTTAAGAAGAGCAAACATACCTCTCTCTATGATGACAAATTGTCCTGGCTCAAATTAAATTCTTGCCAAAAAATGCTATTTTTTTAGTATGATTCACAATATTCTAACTAATAAGATACCACTTCACTCACAGTTCAATTACCTACCAAATAATCACTGCAGAAACCCAATGAGTGTGAGTTAACTGCAAAAATCTATCCATAGGAGCACAGAAAATTCCTTGATTATGCACTATAGGTTAGATTCAAAGGGCAAGTGAAAGAAAGATTCTCAAAGGAATGGGGATTTTCAGAATAAAGGAGCAATAGCAGAGGGATATCCTAAATGGAAGGAAGAATGATTGGGGTGAATGCTTCTCTCCTGAAGAATTCCTGACATGCTTCTACAGATTTGCTGTAAAGGAGTATTTTTACTTATGTAATTTTATTTTGACAATATTTGATGGATAAAGACATCCTTTGATGATTTATGGTGAAAAGGGACATTATCTGTATTGCCTCTTCATCTGAGTAATAGTAATAATGAAAATCGTGCTCATTGCTAGTGAAATGAACCAGATGATAGAAGGAAAATCAGTCTAGTAGTTAAAAGGTATGTGGAGGAATCAGACAAAACAGAAGACAGCAACAGAAGAAAATCGGAAAATAAGGCAATAGATACGAGTATCGTCTATAAAAAAGGTAGAGTCTACAAAAACTAAATAGGAAAAATCGGTACAACATACACTGTACAAACTTTCTCATATATTAATGCTTCATTTACTTAGCTTTAGAAAATGAAAATCGTATTAGCCTGTTTTTAGAAAATCCAACTTTTGTTAAAGTTGCCCAAGAATAAACTAGCCTTATATTCATTCATTGGGAAAAATGAAATACGTAATATTATTGTAGATGTATACTCAAGTAACGTACGAAATTTGATCAAAATCGTTAGAGCCGTTTTTGAGAAAATCGAATTGTTGTTAAAGTTGCCTGGAATAAACTAGCCTTATATTCATTTTTTGAGATATATGAACTATACATTATTATTGAAGACATAAACTCAAGTTACTGAACGAAATTTGATCAAAATCGTTAGAGCTGTTTTTGAGAAAATTGGATTGTTGTTAGAAATGTGTAGAATAAACAACTCTTAATTATTGAGCAATGTCAACCATTTCTATGTATACTCTGCTCAGTATGATAAAATGCCTAAGTTCATTTTCGTTCTACCATCTAGGCTCCAGAGCCAGTAACAGACAGACAGACGGCATTGCAAAAGCCACTTTTTCGGATTCAGCGACACCTAAAATGTATATTTTCGTAAAAATCTCGAGGTCGAATTTTTTCGCGATAACAATATTTTCTCGATACTTCGTATGAGAAAGTAAAAAGGAAGTAAAGAAGTTGGAGATATTAGCCAATGAAGTGCTTCTAGTGGCCTAAATAGGAAAGAGTTAGGTTCCAAAAACAGATTCTAATCATTTGATCTATGCAGTTACAAAGGCAGTGACAGAAAAACTGTCATGGCAAAGGGTAAAACCAGGGATAAATAATAGAACAAAGAAATAAAGAAAAATTGAATAAATAGGAGTATTCTGGATCTATTTTTAATATTGGTAATAAGAAAGGGTACCATATTTTATAAGTGAAAAGATGCACCAGACTATAAGATGCACCCCAATTTCCAAGGGCATTTTTCAGAAAAAAATTTTCTAGCTGTGATTTATTTCATATCTTGCAACATTAAAAAAATCATCATTTCACTTTTCGTCATTCATGTATTATGGAATAATGTTTCAGTATCCACGGTTTTTCATTTCACTTATTCGTCACTTGGACTACTTGCCATGGCAGAGCAAGAAGTCAAAATGACTGTCTCATTAAACTCGTTTTATTTTATTTTCTGGCCTACTTTATTTGTTTTGCTATTGATAATGAACATACTATGATGGTAAGTATCAAAACTAGCTTAACCCCTCAAGCCGGTATTTAAATCTACTCTGGTTGACCCTATAGGCGGTATTTAAATTTTTACAAATCCTTACTAGATACACGTTTGCACGTATTTTTATTTTATTCAGAAAGTACTTTTCTGATTGTTTCGAAACTTTTACAGATGGTTTATAAATAAGTATTTATTACTCTGTTTAAATTGTTACCCGATCGAGTTTATTATGACGATTTTATATACTATTTCTTGATGCTTTTGTACAGTGCGCATAGAGCGCATGATTGTTTTTGATGAAATACATTCGATTAAATTTAAAAATCTTTGTTATATTTCAAAACTATGCATTTATTCTTTATTTTACTTCATTCTTAAAATTTGCAGCTCTTCTTACTAATTTTCTTTGTCATTAATTTTCCGTTTCATTTTACGATTTCAGGTTTACTATCTATTTAAAAAAATCCCTATTGAGAGCCGAGATGAAACAAACTCTGCTCTCAAGATAATATGCACTGTAGGAGATCTTGGAGCTGTGTATCTGCTCTTAGGGGCATGACACTTTTGAAATGAATATTTTTTTCGTGTGTCAACACTTGATAACTAAATTGAAAGCAAAGGATCCCTGGCCTGGGCCATGAGGATGGTCAGCATTTCACGAAGGGAATGTATTTATAGAAAGAATGAAGTCTTTGTCTGCTCTGAAAGAGAGAGAGAGTTTGCACAGATTATTTATTCGAAGATGTTTACGTTCTTCCATATTGTCCAGAAGTGTGAGCCGAGCACATAGAAAATGTCGACGCATTTTGTAGACGAAAAATGCTCTCTCGTTGAGTGGAAGAAAAAATGAACTCACTATCATTGTTATATGTTCAATTTTCTACTGTGTGGTACGTTTTGAAACAATTTTCAAAACAAAGTCCAACTTCGCAGTTAGGGCACCAATATATACTCTCCCTTTTTCGTCCTTGGTTTCTGCCTCTGAGGCTTTGACTTTTTTCCGGTTGGAGGGATTTTTTCAATGAAGTGTCGTTCGACTAGGCGCTTCGGAGGAGGATTGCCTGATGGCCTACCCGCACAAGCAGTTGAACACTTGGTCTATAACCTCCGCATCAAAATACGCCAGAAAACTATCCAAAATATTATCACATTGCAGTTGTGGTCCAGTATTACCCACAAATGGTATTTTTCGGGGACTGTATGCCTCATCAACTTATTTCCAATTAAAAGTATCACGATCTCTGGAATCACTAAATTCATCGTGAATGTCTTCATTAATACTAATTAACTGGCTATAATCTACATCACAATCCAAGTATCATTTGATGATTCATCACCATCACTTTCACTCTCACTATCATTCAATAAAGACAAAATATCACTCACTGGCATACTCGAACGTGAAGAGTGGTCCGCCATGATTTCTTTACTACGTCTAAGAAACGTTTGCTGTATTTCATCATCACTAAGCACAAAACTAAAGATGCTTTCAAAAAGAAGAATAGAGGGGAGCATCATCCAAGCATTCTAAAGCTGAAGAAGACTTAGTTGGTCAAAACATAAACAGATGGAGTGCGTATATAGGATTTAGTGAAGTGAGGTCAGGGTCCGTACGCGTGTACGGACTACCGCTCCTGGGAGCGATAGGAAGGTCCGTACACGTGTACGGAGTACCGGCTTGAGGGGTTAATCTTTTATAGGTTACTGGTACAATAGTGTACCACTTTTTTAAATTTTAAATTTCTTTGGTTAGTAATATAATATGATATTTAGCATTTATAAATGAAAATAAAGTGATTTTCATTCCTTGACATCTATCCATATAAAGGGTTAATTGAGATGCGACTGCACCAGGCACCACGGTTAAAGAAGCCCTGCGCTCTCTAAGAAATATTTGTCGTACTTATAAAGTACACGCATTTTTCAAAAAAATATCAATGTGTCATAATGAGAGAAATTGCTTTAGTTATTATAATTTACTATTAAAATTCTTGATGCATATGAGTCCCAGCGCACACACTTTGTACTGAGCCCTGCGATTTTCCTAGCCGTATCTGGTAATTATTTTTTACTTTTTTTATTCATTTTAACTAGCATAAGAAAGTGAAATTACACACCATCTTACCATCTGTGTGTTATTACACAACAACATCACCTGCTTTGTTTTGGAATTGTGCCATGAATATCATATACAAGATTCAGGTGAGTTTTATGTCGCAATATCTGCGTGCGCAGGTATTATTTGTGTGTGCTCATGCGAGTTATTTATGTACATGTGTTTTCCATCCGTCTTTACATAATTTTAAGTTATTTTCATTTATATTAAGATTATGCAATGTTCAGTGTATGTACAGTAGTTTTAAAAGCTTACGGCGGCTGCGCAGAAAACGAAAATGAGTCCAGAGGAGTGAAACGTCACAACCGCAGGGGTGAGGGTAACATATGCATGGGAAAAAACCCATCACTCTCTCCTGAGCTAGCTCCATGTGCTTATGTTACCAACACCTGTGCTTTATACCGTTATTGTTATTGTTATTTTTCATCGTTGTTTTGATTATTTTGGCTTTAAGTTTCTATTATATCGTTTTTGTTACTCCGTTTTTGTTACTCCGTTTTCATTACTTCATTTTTGTTACTTCGTTTTCGTTACTTCATTTTCGTTTTGTTTAACTCATTTATCACGAACACTTTGAGAGGCTATTTTGTCCCATTTTTGGCCCAAAAGAAAACACGTAAATCGGTGTATAGGTTTTTACATTTGCATTTTAAAATTATTTTGCATCAAGATTCGAACTCGAGACAAACTATCGGATAGGATATCAATTGCAGTTTCTTATTTTTGAAGGCAGAATTCATATCCAAGTAGAATTAACGTAAATTTATAGTTTTTATCGGATAGAAGATGTAATTTTTCTGGGTGGCAACAATCTGCTGCCTAGGCAACCAGCTTAATGCTTTCATATGGGTAAACTTAATGGGAATCAGAGACTTATATTTCTCCTTTTAAACCTTGCTAGTGTAATGCCCATTGAAATATCAGCGGGAGTAAAGATTCGATCATTCAAGCTATTTATGGAGATCAAATTGGCATCAGAAACATTAACTGCATTGAAAGTCATTTCCCTCTCTCACCCTCCCTCCCTTTGTCTCCTCCCTCCCTCTCTCTTGTATTAAAAGCAATCAAAGCACATTTACATCCATAATGATTGTGTAATAGTACCGATTACTTACCTTTGATATTACTCGTGTTGCATTTCGTTGATTTGTATACGACAAGAAATGTCTACAGCCTTGATATACAGATTAATTTAAAAAATCACCACCTCCACCAGTAAAAGGTAATTTCACCAAATTTGAAGTAACGAGTATAATAAATGTTAAAATATAAAAGTTATTTATAAAAATTTATTTTTATACCCATTACTTGTACTTTCTCATACGAAGTATCAAGAAAGTATTGTTATCGCGAAAAAATTCGACCTTTAGATTTTAGGGAAATATACGTTTTAGGTGTCGCTGAATCCGAAAAAGTGGTTTTTGCAATGCCGTCTGTCTGTCTGTCTGTTACTGGCTCTGGAGCCTAGACGACAGAGCAAAAATGAATAAATCTCGTACTTAGGCATTTTATCATACTGAGCAGAGTATACATAGAAGTGGTTGACAATTCTCAGTAATTAAGAGTAGTTTATTCTACGCATTTTTAACAACAATCCGATTTTCTCAAAAACGGCTTTAACGATTTTGATCAAATTTCGTACAGTTACTTGGGTTTACATCTTCAATAATACTGTATAGTTCATATTTCTCAAAAAATGAATATAAGGCTAGTTTATTCTAGGCAACTTTAACAACAATTCGATTTTCTCAAAAACGGCTCCAACGTTTTTGATCAAATTTCTTACAGTTACTTGAGTATACATCTACAATAATACTACATATTTAATTTTTCTCAATGACTAAATATAAGGCTAGTACATTCTTGGGCAACTTTAACAAAAATCGGATTTTCTAAATACAGGCTCATACGATTTTCATTTTCTAAAGATAAGTAAACAAAGCATTAATATATGAGAAAGTTTGTACAATGTATGTTGTACCAATTTTTTAAATAAATCTTCGTACGTGTTCTAAGAAATATTTCGAAATTATGTACGTTTATCGCTAAAAAGCTTTTTTGTTCTATTGATTACTAGGTAATTTTATAGTTTGTTTAATAAATTACATTCTAAAAGTCCTGTAGAAATGTTTTATACTGAATGTGGGTCCAAAAATACCATTTGGGAAGTTATTTCTCTCTGGGCACCTAAAGGTTATGTTGCCCCGACGAACGCAGATGTTGGCTTAACACGGAGACCTCAGGAATGCATCCCCCGTGTTAAGGGGGCTCATCCGTATTTCAGAAGAGCATTGGTTGGAGTTGGTAGAAGAGGAGGAACTTAGATTCAGGAATCGTGATATGAAGGTCTCTCCCTTTAGTTACTAATTTTTCATAAATTTCTTCATAGGGAGATAATACAAATGCAAATATCTTCTTGAAATTTATGATGCTTTCATGGATGGATCAATCTCCATTACTTTTTCTTTCAACTTGTTAGCCATCTTCAAGATTTTCATTAATGCCTTCACTGTAAACTGTTTTTTCTTTGGTTCTAAATACAGTAAAACCTTGTTATTTCAAAGTTCAAAGGACCGAAAAAATATGACTTCGAAGTATCTGGGTTCAAAATATGTGAACTTTCATAAAAACTGAACTTTCTTATGATCTGCTACTTGGGCAGCAAAATCACAATACAGAAACTTATCTGTTCTAAAAATGAATTGGCCTTACAAGTTAGTATGTATGGTGAATTCAAACAGAGCTGAAGTGAACATGTAGTTTGCGATTCATAAACACAACTGTGTGTGAAAAATAGGCTCAAGTGAATATCCCAAATTTCCCAGTACATTTCAAGCTACTCTTTTATGCCACATTTCGGAAGAAAAACGTTCAACTTAGGCTCTCAAAAGGTCGATCTTTAAGCTTTGCTTAGGTTCCTTTTGAACTGTTGCCTCAAAATCTTGCTCAAAATGATCACAATGACACTATGTTGTGAGACAGACTGGTGATTTCAAGGTGGTCACAAGTGTCACGAGAATGTTCAAGTCATGTGATAACCAGTGGTAGGAATATTACATTGTGATCTTCTTGCATGGCATTATGGGAAACCCACTAGGTTTTTAATTTTGGCTCATCACTTATTCTCAAGAAAAGCAAAGACATGATCTTTTTAGGGACAACAATTGGTATAACTTCATACAAGGTTATTTAAATATTGGTTTAATAATAGAAATCAATATTCCATGGTCTTTTCTGGAGCATTTCAGTTTCTCATGAGAAAAATCTTTCCCAGGTTTGGGAGACCAAGAGGATTGAGATAATAAGGGTTCTTGCAACTTCTGATCTCGAATTTCACTATTCATTTGAGAATGTGAGCATTCGCACTAAATCATTTGCTTTGAGTGGAGTGCCAAGAGCATAAACAAAACTTTGCAAGAGGTCTAGTGATGCAAACGATAAAGCGATTTATTTATTTGCATTATATACGACTTTTATTTCACGTTTACTATTAAATAGGGTTACCATATTCCAACAAGGTGAAAACCGGACTTTTCCCATCGTTTGTAAGAAAAAAATGGGACAAATCTTTCACATGATTTTTTTTAATGGTGGATCTGTTGCTATCACAATCTATAGCGAAAAAAGCAAATACATACCAGGTTTGCCACCTCAAATTTATCAATGACTCTGAGATTTCCTAATCTGACAATTGCGACTATAATTAACATTTGTTGTTCATTTGATAAGCTCCATATTTCCAAGAATCCTACAGTTCCAATAGTGATATCAGCTATACTATCAGATAATGTGAATTTTTATTGCGATGGGCTTCAAAATGGGATAAAATGGATTTTTTGAACAAAACGTTGGGACGGTTGGTAAATGGCTAAGAAATGGCATGTTTGGTCATCCTACTATTAAATAAGTAAAAAGGAGTCACCTGTTTGGGGTGCTATATGTACTTCATGTGCGAGAAATGGGGAACAAAAACATGATGTGGTGGTGGCGTGCGTGCAAACCTTCTGCTTACACATATATTAAGGATAGAGGTTCAAATTAAATGAACTGTTCATGAGTCACCAAACCAGATAATGACTTCGAATTTCAATGTGGACATATTTTGAATAATCCATGTATGCTAAATCCTATGCTGTTGGCTGGGGACTGATCTTAGCTTCGAATAACACCATACTTTGAATTATCAGGGATCAAAATAATGGGGATTTACTATATTCTTCTTTTCCACTCTCATTTGATTGCACAAGTTCTACAAGTTCCTTATTTTTCATCTCTTCTTAATGGAAGTTGAGAATATTTTCCATCTTTTTTTAGATATATGAAGCCCTTCCCATCAACATTCTTAGCCATTTTGATGATCCTGTTAACTTCCTCATGAATGCTAGGATATCATTTGGAATAAACAGCTTCAAGCAAAAGTTTCTGTCAGCAAGCATTCATCATTGATTCCATAATCTCATCCCAAGAGTCTCTTATGATACTAATGGCTATTCAAATGTTGAATTAATTCCAACATTCACAAAAGAAGATTAAATAATTGGTATTCATTTGCTCTGAAATATGGTTGAAAGTTCGTTGGATATAATCATACAAAGGCTCTAAGAGTGAAG
Source organism: Uropetala carovei (assembly GCA_036926305.1). NCBI lineage: Eukaryota > Metazoa > Arthropoda > Insecta > Odonata > Petaluridae > Uropetala > Uropetala carovei. The sequence goes on along the minus strand of JAXCHB010000040.1, from coordinate 3,909,265 downwards.
ATATGTTTGTGCGTAAGATTCTCAAGTGTGTCTTTGATAGTTTGCCTAGTATGACTATGGTATTTCTCATGTTCTTTTTATTGGGACTGCTAGGCTATCCCTCAACAAAACCTTCCAAAGCGGCAGTCTATGTATTTGCTCCAGAATTTTATGATTTCCAACAGTTTTTAGAAAATATTATTTTGAGATAATTTTTGTGCAAAACCTTTCTTCCTCTGCAAAGATGACACCCATAAGAATAGTTTTTGTCAACTTAACTCTCTTACTCCAATCATCATTTTAGCATTGAAAGTCCTACAAAGGTCTCCTTTCCAATATCTGAATGCAAAATAGCAAAAATAATTATGATAAAAAGCAAAACTTGTAAGTACAAAATATCTCAGACAAACTGTGTATAAGCAAAATAATGAACGGCAGGGGATACTGGTATTAGGGTTAATGATTATTTCTGCATCCCTATTCAAGTGACTATATGAAGAAAACTATTACCAGTAATAGTTTTAAAGGAAGTTTGATCAGTTGAAGCATGCTTCATCAAAAATAGTTTTTAATGATAATAAATGCTCACTGGAATACATTTCATTTAAATGTGACGCCAAAATTTCAGTTGTTATGATATTTCAAAAGTACTTTGATCAGTGCATTGGACAATAAAGCGTGGTAAATGTGAAGATGGACTCTCCAATTCAACTCATAAGTCACATGAGTGAATCGATGGTAAGGAAATCAACTTTCAAAGCACATACATACATACACACTCAGGATGAGCAAGAATGTTGGGAAAGGAGGGGGGGGGGGGAGGGAGGGGGGGACATAAAAGAAGAAACACCAACGACGGACTTTTGTTTGCACTTCCTCTTAGCGCCCAAAATGCCCCGACATCGTATCTTCATGTTTGGTTTTGCATACGAGAGATATGAGGGAAGGCATCATATTTTTCATACCTTCTTCAAACTTCCAGCATTTACAGCAAAGGCTATTAAACAGAAAGCACTTGAAATTAAGTGTGACACCAAGCATTATAATTGAATCCTTGATTCTGACACGAAAAGCATCACACTACGAAATATTGAGCGGATCTCTAAAGTGTTCATGAATTTATTCATGACCCTGAATCTCAAATTCATTCAATGTTTATAAAATTACATCCTCGAGATAGGTCGACAGATGGCCATGGACAGGGCAGGTTTCAGGCTCAAGCGATGTAAGCAATCGTTTATAGGTGTGGCTTAATAGGGGCAGGAAAATCAATATTTCAAATTCTGAAAAACCTTTTTTATAAGTTCATTGCACAGAACATGAAAACATCATAAACAAACAATATATGATATGTAAGTTATATTAAAAAACAAAGCGTCTATCCCCACCTCCATTCAGATACTTTTTCATGCACGCAGCATAGGTGGTGAAAACAAGAAACAGCCAATCAGAAGCTCTGTTACATTCCGTTGATGGCAATATGGAAGAGTCAGGTCTCCGATTTTTACTGCATCTGCTAGCAACATGGCAGTGGTGCGCATTTTGGCAAATAGAAATGACAATAGAAACTAGAAGAATATGTTTTTGATATTAAATTGCATGAAAATTTCACTGAGCATATAAGGTGTTACTCAAATTGGAATGAAGTGTTCATAAGACTTATGACTATTATGGCGATTTGCACATAAAAAAAGCTGTAACATATTTTAATTAGGTCTTTGTTACTGAATTTTTATATTGACAATATAACAATACGTTGTTCTATAATTAATTTACTAAAAACTTACCAAACTAAAGTTATTTGATGATTTGTTGCATGTTATTACAATTAGTTTAATAAGAATCATTTATCATTAGCATATACTTAAAATGTTCAACAATTCTCTTTTCTTTATTGATAAATATATCATTATTATATCCTTCCTTAATTGCTATCTTCTTTACTAACCAGAGGGGTGGAAAATTTTCATCTCGCTTACACATATTTTTAACTGAAACCGGCCCTGGCCGTGGAAATGTACCACTTAACACGAAAAGACAAAATTCTGCCCCAAATACAAACTAGATACAAATCAGAGGCGAAAGTGATAAAATTAGCATCGTCGCCTTATATGAAAATGCTGCCTGAGGGCTCCTCATGCCAATGACTGGGTCAGAGGTTCTGAATTTCCCGTTCTTTTTTATCCACCCACTGTGACAAATCACACCACTCGAATGGGTGAAGAACGATCACAGTGCCACCATTTGGAAGTGATTTGCATTTCTATGCTAAGAGGCGCGTTGCCTTCCGCCGTTCGTGTCTTCCCCGCCGTGAACCCTGGGAGCATGTACGAATCCACCGCTTCCTACCTCCGAAGAACGCTCCGACCCCCATCCTCCTGGATCCAGGCCGGTGGGGCAGGGAAATTGGGCGGCGGGGCAGGAGGGGGGCCGTGGGGAAGGAAGGACTCGGAGGAAAGCCGACCCTTTCTTCGTCATGATCCCCTCCATCCTCTTCGGAAGCCACCGCTGGGTAGAACTCGTGGCGTAGTAAACCGCACAGGACGGCAGGTAGTGTAGCAGCAGCCTCCTCCATGGCCAAGATGGTACCACCCCCGATGAAGCCCCGGTTGCTGCGCGCTACCAAGAGAGGGCGGCGCAGTTGGGGACAAAGAGGGGGCGGTGATCATTAAGGAAGAGTCGATCCGCCCTCTCGATTTCAGCCTATTCCTCTCATCAACTTCCCGATCTACGATCGCATCTCATGGATTTCGGATTTTATAGTGGTTATCAATTAGGTGGACCTCCTGTTGGAGGACCTTTGGACTTCACAGGGCAGAAATACATAGGGATCAACATTAGCGTTTCAGAGGCAGCAATGCATGACAGAGGCTATTACTTATAAATATCATTTTGAAATAATGACGAGTACTGGTTACCCGCATTGAGGTTGATGAGTGATGCAAAATGTTGTGGCTAAACGAAAGAATGGAGCAATTTCCATTTAAACCTCGACATAGTAAGTCTCTGGAATGAAAGGATATCGGGTGACGTCGTGCTTTAAATGTATTTTCATGTGCTATAGTTCTACTGCTTTCCAATGAGCCTTCGATTTTTCCGATTATCTCATATTTGAACATTAAATATTAGAATATTACCCTGTAGTGTGTGTAAAGTTTAATAGATACAATAATTTTTAAGGCATGAGCATAAATGTATCTTTCAAGAAAATGTAAACACGTCCTAGTATTATGTGGCAAATGGAATGAATGAAAAATGAGTGAGAAAATGTTCGCTTACATTCAAGATGTCACATTCTTCAGGAAAATCATTTCCTCATCAGTTCATAATAAGCATTTCTTTATCAATAATAAAAAAAAATGATAAGGTTTAAATGAGAGATTAGGGAAAGAGACATTTATTATATGCGCAAACACACACCATAAACATGCGACACAAATGTGACACCGAAAATGTCATCCATGCCTTATTATTGTTTCATGAAATTGACATTCAATTCTACGTTTTCTTTGTATTTACTTAAGATATGGAATAAAACTTATTTGCTGCAACAACATAAGCATTCAAAACAAACATACATCTATGCCAGTATTAGTCCATACCAATTATATTAATACAACAACAATAAATTATTTTGAAACATGCAAAAATACAGAATGAGCACAAGTCTCATTGGAGCCACGCTTCAATAGATACAACACCTCACATTTTTCCTATAGGACCAAAACTGTGAGGAAAGGCCAACAGGAAGTTATTATTAAATGTAACTCAAATTCAGCATCTAGTTTCTTCCATACCAAAATTTCAATTAACATGTAAATGAAGCTAGAATATCATCCTCAGAAAATGTTTTTGCTAGTTCTAAATGGATTAAGATATTGATCTGTAGTCCAAATTTCCAATTTCTTTAAATCTCTTTCATATGCTTTGTTTCAGTAAGTCGCTAGAGTTATAAAAGTTGTTACAAAAAGAGTTTCAGCACACGTAAGTCTTTCATTTTCACCTCGAGAGGAATACCATTGCGTTGGACAAAGGAATAATTAGACGTGAGGTGCCTAATCAGAAACAACTGAGGAAACACTCACCATCTGAGTTCCTTTTGAATAAAGACGTCTCCGACGTCTCTTTGGCGACCGAGTCCTCACTGTGTGAGGTGTTGATGGGTCTTGATGTGGGCAGCCCGCGGCTCTCTCCACCACCTATGTTCTCCGAAGACGTGTTTATCTCAGCGAATCTGCTCTTGACGAGAGATGGTGAGTGAAATGAAGTGCTCTTGTGACGCCGGATGGTCGGCAGGCGCGACACGAACGATGCATTGTGCTTGAAACTGCGACAGAGAAGCATCACTTTTAGCGTCTACTTGGCCCTCTCTTACATATCATATCTTTATCGCAGCGCTTTAGTCGAGGTCATTTAACGGGGGTGACTAAATCAAATATATTGTGGTGCAACAAATGTCATATGAGGATCATTTAAAAGTAATGCACAATGCACACATGAGTTGGGTAAGGTAATGCAGTCATATTGGTCATTGCACCAGTTGAAAGCCAGACTTCAGTGAACAGTGTTTTATGTATCTTTTCTCCATTTGCTTGTAAATACATTCCAAAATGGAGGATGGTGACTTGGACCCAGTATCGCGTGATGATCACATCTCATTCATGAAAATTGAAATTTACATGTGAGAACCAGACCAAAATAACCTATAACTAGTATACTACTCTAGCAATTAATTTGTAGTTAGAATTTACCAAGTAGTAGCAGTTGAAGTGATCAATGAGCTACGAAAATTTTTGTCAGGTTGGAATAGGGGAGACCAGGGCTATTTGGCTACAGGGGCAAGTTGGCACATTGCTCATAACCAAGGTATTTGGAGTTAGATAGAACTACCAGCTGGACAGAATTTGTGTATAGAAGTGACAAGAATGCCACTAGAGTTTTGGTGGCCTTTGACAACTTTTGCAAATGTGACAGTACTTCTTAGATTATTTTGCATTCTGAGTAATAATTTTACATAATACTAATTGTAATAGGTACTTATAAGGGTGAGGCCTTTTGTTAAAACATTATACTGCTGTAAAATCATATACATTTAGCTTCAATATGCTGGGAATTCAAGTTTAAATAGTTCTTCCAAACCGATTATATGTAGGTTTAAAGTTGCAAAATGGCTATGGGACATTTTGGCTCACTAAAAGAGAGGCATGTTGACGCACTGTGTCAATATGCTCCATGGGGCCAAGGAAAAATTTCCGTCGTAATAACAGAAAAAAGAAGACTGCAATTTGACCGATACACCGGTGAAAAATGATTTACTATAGTTTAAAAACCAGAACTCATTGAAAAATTAAAAATCCAAAAAATGTCTGATTGTAACTAAAAAAGTTAATAAAAAGTGTAAGGTTAAGATATAATCTGCTACATTAGACCTATTAGATGATTAGGAAATGTTTTGTCTCATTTTTTTGGAATCATATTCTAACAGCCGACCAAGGGAAAAGTGGATACTATGTGTGGAATGCAAAATGTGGGCTAATGAAAAATGTAGTGATGGTAGCTTGTTTTATACTTGCCACAACTGTGAGTCAGACTAGACCAGGGGTCGCCAACCTGCGGCTCCTGAGCCGCAAGCGGCTCTTCAAGGACCTGCATGCAGCTCCCGACAGCAACTCTCCCTGATAAAATCTCCAAGAAAAGAAATTGGCTTCGTAAATTATTTTAAAAGAAATCGCAGAAAACCTAAGAGGTATGAATGCATTACGTAGAATAAACGTTTGTTTTACAGAGATAATAGTAAAAACTAAATTGGCAAGGTTAAGGAGGGACGGTCTCCCATTGATCCATCAATGACTGTGGCTCTTCTTATTGTTGCATGTTATATACAATTTTAAAAAGTGGCTCTTCTTAGGAAAAAGGTTGCCAACCCTTGGACTAGACCTATAGAAATTGCTCTTTTTTACATTGTCTTAACACATTCGGTGCAGGTGCCGCCGATAGGCGGCGCTCAGGTATTTACTTAGGACCGGCCGCCGCCTTTCGGCATCTTCCTTCCTATTCTGTGTAAATATTTTTAAAAAAAGTCGTTCTCGGGAAAAATCGTGTCCACCACCCCCGCAGCGAATGTGTTAATTGCTCTTGTATAAATCTTACAATAAAATTGTGTTCTTGTTTTTCATCAATATTGGAAATTGATATCCAGAATTGTTAGATGCTTAGAAAATATCAAGAAACAAGATGTTTTTATGTAAGTGTATCACGTTTACTTTTCAACCATTGTTGTATTGCCAATATACAACTTTAAATTTTAGCTCTTAGTTATATTAAATGTTTAAAAAACTACATTTTGTTGGTTTTATTATATAACCTGTCCTTCTGTTTGAATTTTGTACTATGTGCCAACATGCCCCTTGGCGCGTGCCAACTTACCCCATCAATGGGCATGTAAAGGTTAAGTTTATCACAAATTACGAGTTTTACAATTATAATAATACTTCAGTACATACATCACTATTTAGCCAATGTATTATACTTTAGAATGGTATCGTTGGAATTTTCATAAACTCACTAGAAAAAATACAAAACTCCTTAACTAAAAAGTGTTCCAACTAGCCCCGGTCTCTCCTACTTCATACTAATAATAATAATCTATAACAGAGAGACTTAGACCATTCTTATATCTAACATTGCATGACGAACAAAAACATCCATGTCCTCATTGGGGTTCAAACCCGAGACCTTAGTACCCATAGGCAGATATTCTAACCACCCGTAGGGTCTCCATCAAAAAAATGCAAAGCATTTACTAAAATTGAAGAAATTCATCACAACATCTAAGCATACTCATCAACATGTTATACTTATCAATATATTAAACAACAACAAATATTTCTTGATTTTACTTTCAAAAATTAATCAACTACTTCATAGAATACATTTTTAACGGTATGTAATATCGCTTACTTTTGCGTCAATAAATTAGTCAATCTCAAAGAAATGCATTTTCCATTAAAATGTTAATTACCATAAAACATGGACAATTTTTCAAGAAAAATTACTGTCATTAATATGATAAAGCAAAGAATCGATTTTGTAGCTATATGCAATTAACTTTATCAACTATACCAATTTACTAATTGTAAGTAATAGAAGTGGAAGAAAAGCAATCAAGAAATTGAGAAGAATTTTGTCTGGTTGGAAGGAAAATGGTTGGAAGATGGGTTTCAAAAATGGTTGGAAGAAGGGTTTTAAAAAAGTGGCTGAGTTGGTTGGAAGAAGGGTTCCAAAAAATGGTTGGGTTGGGTTGGTTGGAAGAAGGGCTTTAAAAAAGTGGTTGGGTTGGTTTGGTTGGAAGAAGGTTCCCAGAATATTTATAATATTTATAATAATAATATAATATTTATAATAATAATAATATTTATATATATTTTTAAATCGGGAGTGTGCCTGGGGGTTGATGAGCAAAGAGAACCGGAGTGGAGCCCCTAATCCAGTGGCGTAGCTAGGGTCTTCGGCGCCCGGGGGCAAGGCATCTTTTTGGCACCCCTAAGGGGGGAGGGTATATTCCCAGTCTGGCCCATATGACCTTTTTTATTGCCGCCAAGTTCCAGGGGTAGGGGTTTACGCGGGCCTGATTATGTTACTCCGTGACCTCCTAGCAGATCTGCTTCCATCGATAAAAATCAGTCCGTGAGTTTGCACCCCTTAAGCCCTGCACCCGGGGGCAACTGTCTCCCTCTGCACACCCCTCACTACGACTCTGCCCTAATCCTATATATTTTTGTTTTTAGGTATCATAGATAAAGCAAGTGATGTACCATGAAGGAACATTTCTGGGTAAAATTTATAAAATATTATCTGCAGAATCAAGCAGTTAACATGTCCAATGAGAAGAGCAAAGGAAATTCCAGAGCTCATTTGTTTTTAGCTCCAACGAGATTATAGAGGTGTTGATCAAATAATTTCCTATGTATAATTTTGGGAGAAAAATTTTGCCATGACTGGTAAATGAACCCATGTCATCCACTTGCTGGGCAGATTAACCCCTCCAGCATGTGCGATGTACCATTTTCATCCGCTGAATTCCATGCCTCAAGTATGTGCGACACACCGTTTGCATCCAATATTTTCATTATGAGTTCTTATTTATGAGTTTCAAGCAGAGGGTATATTAGCTGCTGCATTCTGCTTTCATTCTGTGGTTCCTTATAATCTGCGTTTATATGTTAGGATTTTTAAATATTTTTTAAGGAACATTTCGCTTCCAGTATGAGTGCCTATTATCGTCGGTCTGTCCGTCCGCCCGTCTGTCTGTCCATCTGTCCGTCCGCATGTCATTCTTGGCTTCTACGGAACGGATTTTCATGAAATTTGATATTAAGGACTTACAATCAAAGATAATAAGAAAATCGCAAAAATGAATCACGTAATCCAATCAAAGGTACCAATTTACTGGTGACAAAAAATGAACTTTCTGTCATATCTTGTAAAGTACTGCTCATATCAAAATATTTTTCAAATAAAAGTTGTAGAATTAGTAAAGAAGAGTATTTCCTTTCCTATACATTTTTATCGTAGAGGTAGCCATTATCGAGAAAATCAAACAAAAATTTCTTAATTTGAGTTCAACTTAGAAATTTTCTTGAATGGTTACTTCTTCATTGTTGCTAACATAAACAATCTCACAAACAAACGTTTAATTTACTTACGTGTGCATGCTATATTTTCAAATAGGAAGAAAATGGATTATTTATGATGAAGAAAAGAACTTTAAAACACTATTTCCCTTATGTACAGGTATATAATTTCTTTCTAATACTCCAGTGCCCAAAACATGCCCATTTGTGATACGTTGTACACTTTCCTAACTTGTTTCTAACTTGGGTCTGACTCATTTTTCTATCTTTCATGCGCTGTATCATTTGCGTCCACAAATTTCATTATGAGCTCTTTCTCTCTGTCTCTTATTTAAGCTTTCAAGCTGATGGTAGAGGTTTCTTATTGCCTGTGTTTGCATCTTAGGCTTTTTTATATTTTATTCCTTTGGTCCGTCCTTCAGCCGAACCCTTATTCAGTTCACCATGGCTTCTAGCTCTCGTGCATTAGCGGACAGCAAAGTGCTAGATATTTTGGATGAAAACAGTGATAGTAGTTTTGACATAAATTCTGAGGAGTCGAAAGGATATTCCAGTAGTGAAGAAGAATTGGAGAAATTGGAAGAAATACATCATGCCACTGTGAATATTCGAGAGAAACAAAGTGTTGCCGATATTTGGGAAGATGTCGACAGTTCTAACCCTCCTCAGCCTTTTACATGTGACTTAGTTGGGAAACAAATAGTGCCACAGATCAAATATTAACATTGGAGGAACATCTTGAAAAAAAATTTGGATTGAAATATATGTATGTATTTATTTTTTTTATATAATATGAACAATGATAAGTATGGTGTAATTTTTTTGAAATTTTTGAATTAGTAATTAAAATGCTAAAAATATTTAAGTGAATGCATGCATATGAGAATTGGCACTTGCGAAAAAAGTCACACTGAGTGATTTAAATACCATACACAAAAGCCACACTCGAGAGGTTAATTTTCCTGCTTCAGAATGTGGATGTTTTCTTAGATAGCCCAGCTCCAAACAAGAAAACATCCACATTCTTAAACAGGAAAATTAGTTCAGTAGAGAATTATTGAGCTCATCTTATGACTGAAAATAAATAAGTGCTCAAGTATCAAAAATTGAAAAAACAAGCACTTTCCTGATTTATTTTCAACTAGCAAATATAACCGGCATTGCTTGGGATTTTAGATCAAGGCAAAAAAATTTGACGAAGATCTGAGAATAAATGAAGTATTTAAACCAAGTTAATTTTTAATGTAATGCTTGTTGGTATACAATAATTCCTGTCTTCCCATATTTTGTCCAAATAAATATAATTTTCCTGCATCCTACTCTAGACGATGCTACATATAATTTTCCATTGGCGAAACAGTAGTTTGACAAATCAACACCTGCAACTTTAAAAGACTGCTCTTGTGCTTTGTTGACTGTAATTGCAAAGGCAAGCCGGACTGGAAATTGCAGCTTTTTAAATTGAATCGTAGTATCTGGTGATATTCGAGATATAAAAAGTCTTGGCCTTTCCTTATACAAAAGTTGGTCACTGTAGGTAGTCACTGTATATAACTTTATTCTGCACAAACAAATTCTTCAAAATGTACAGAAGATGTATGGTAAAATTTTAACTTAAAATAAACTTATAAAGGAATGTTTTAATCTAGAAATTTTATGCCCATCATTTTGTAATGAATCCTGCAAATAAATTTTCCTGTAGTATCAGCATTTCATTTTGTTTAATTTAAAAATTGAGGATATGACCCTTGAAATTCTACGGGAAGATTTTAAATGAACTACAAGAGCAGTACAAAACAGACATATTTGGTCGTCAACTTTCCTTGGCCCCATTACCTAGGGACAGGATAAGAAATGAAGCAATACATTATTATACTCTTTTTTATTAACTCGACCTGAGATATATATACAGGGGACTCCCGAGATTCGACAATTCGAAATTCGACAAATTTGAGATTTCGACCAAGCCAATCGAATTGGGAACTAGTTTACGCAAAGTAATTTTCGTCCTGACTAACCATGCAAGGTTTATTTTCAGTGTAGACATAGTTATTTCTGTTCCAATTGCTTAAATTTGTGCTGATTTCACTCTTTTTTCTGTTAATCTTTATATAAATTTATTTATTTTATTGATTTATCTATAAATTTATCACTTGACATGATATCTAAAAGGAAATATAATAGTGATAATGCAAGTGAATCAAATAAAAGAGTGTCTTTCAACTATTAGCACTTATGTGAAAAAGAAGGAGAAAATTCTAGAACGTGATAAATTCACGTAATTTGATGGCTGGTTAGACAGATTTAAGAGAAAGGCAGGTTTGCATAACCTTAAATTAACTGGTGAGGCTGCAAGTTATTTTGTGCTTTTTAATAACTTTTATATTAATTTCACTGCAGTATATACAGTGGAATCCCGATTTAAGTTTCTCCCATTTAAGGTTTACCCACGTTTAAGGTGTTTTTTTTTGTGGCCCCGACCATAGCTCCATATAAATAATGTATTGTATCACCTGATTTAGTGTTTCTCAATTTTGTGAATTGCCTGCAATTAAGGGACAAAATTCTGATCCTTTGCAGGGCATCACCTTGATTTCAGGTGCGTTTACACTGTGACTCGAGAATATTTCATTTGGTGGAGATGTAATATATTAATTCAATCTAACCATCAATGGCACAACACATACTGGCATTGTTATTACATTCAAATTCTTATTAACAACAATGCTATTACTACGTTGAGGCGGCAATGTTATTAAAATTTTGGATGTATGTTCTTACTCATCAGTCACTGTAGCATTTCCCTACACCGCACATGACATGCAATGAAATTTGTGAACCCACTTCGCATAAAGGGCTGAAATGTAACAAACGAGACTAAAAGGACATTGGAACTGTTAGCGTTGTCATTTTGTGCAATAACAGGCACCGAAACATCTGCCAACGCTCACCACACTGCTTCACTGAGAGATAATTATTCAAAACTCGTAAATATCTTATACAGGTAGACCTCGTCTTTCACGTGTTTCGATCTTTCACTGTTCTGCATTTGCGACCAGTTTTGTCTTTCGCGGTCTTATGTTTCCATCTTTCACGGAAAAAATCACAGAGAAGGTTGCGCAAAATTTTCTGTATATGGAAAGAATCGCATTTTCCTCACCTTTTCTCTCATAGTCAGGCCTGAAAAATGTTGATACGTTATTCTGATATGTAAAAATATTTACGTAATTTTAAAAAATAGATACGTATATCTATTTTTTTAAAGGATATATATAGAAGACACGTGTGTCATATAACTTTTAAATATTTTTAGGATGCAATCCTCCTGCACTTTTGTGTCCTTTTGCACATGAAAAATTTGCAGAATATAAGCTGGCATCACCGATCAGGAGCCTTCTATCTTTATTACATCAGGGAAGTCCCGAGTGGAAAGACTCAACCCTCAACTCTTGATCCGTCTGATTCAGGATCATTGGGTTATTTGCTCAGGTTTAACATAGTTCAAATGCTTAAACTTTGCGTTTTGCGCATCATTTATTATTGGTGGAGTTTTGCAGAGTTGTTCAGGAATGTAATTCCAAGAAAGACACAGTCTGCCATATTTGGGGAATTAGTCCCTGCAAGTTAGGCAACCTCAGTTCATTTTTTTCTCGATTCTACTACAGAACTTAAATAAGACTTTATGTTCTGATACTTTTTTCGTCTTCTTTTAACTTGTTTGTCTCACTTTCATTGAATTTAATTTTTCCATCTCTTTCTCTATTGTTCTGCAGTCACCAATACAGAGGACAAATGATCCGTTTTTGCTGGGATGGGAACCAAACCCTGTATTTCCCATTGCCTTAATTACTTCTCTTTTGCGATTTCGTCTTTCGCGGTGTTTTCAGGAACGTAACCCCTGCGAAAGACGAGGTCTGCCTGTATAATCTTATATAATTCATATGAATCCAATTATATCATGCATTCATTATAGCATGCGAACTTAAAAAACTGAAACGATCTGCATGCTTGGTTGATTCCTCCTATATAGGAGCACTTCAATTAAGTGTGTTTATTTGCTTAAAAGTTTTGTGAAAGTTTATCACGGAAAAATTAAAGATCGCAAATTCGCTGCTAGGAGGTGCAATGAGGGTCACAGCCATGAAATGACCACTAATTTTGCAAAAAACCATAAGCTAGAAGAATCACCTTTGCTGGAGGACTTACAGTTGGCATTATTCTCAAACATCTTCATTCTGTGAAATTTTACGAATGAAAAAACTGATCGTAATTAATCTAGACACTTAATTTAACTTATAATTAATATAAAAGTTATTAAAAAGCACAAAATAACTTGCAGCCTCTCCAGTTAATTTAAGGTTATGCAAACCTGCTTTCTCTTAAATCTGTCAAACCAGCCATCAAATTATATGAATTTATCACATGTTCTAAAATTTTCTTCTTCTGTTTCACATAAGCGCTAATAGTTGAATGACACTTTTATTTGATTCACTTGCATTATCAGTATTACATTTCCTTTTAGATATCAAGTCAAGTGATAAATTTATAAATAAATCATTAAAATAAACTAGCAGCCCGCTGCAGCTACGCTTGCAAATAATCTAAATAGTTCGACCCTAGGTTAGATCTTCTTTGTTCCCTATTCATTTGACGTGTTTCCCTATTTCTCTGTCTATCTTGTACTCTCCGATCCTCATCTCTCACAAACAGTTGCTTTCCTTCAAGTGTCTATCAATGACTGCTTTCAACTTCTTACAGGACCTACTATACAGGCGACGTCAATGCAAGCGTTTAGTTAGATTATCAATGAAGAGAAGATACCAATAGCGCTTTTCTTTTGTCTATTTGAAGGTTTAATTGGGCTTAAATGAATTGAAGGAAACAATGAGAGTCTCCTTGGCAACGTCCGGAATGAGTAGGAAAGATCTGCAAAATTTCGAAAAAGAATGCGTATTTCTGAAAAATTCGACCGTGTAACGTGTAAACATTGCAAGAATAAGATAGTATAGAGCTTTAGCTGTTGAATAAAGCAGAAAAGAAGAAAATCAATTTAGAATTTTGCGATCAATTATATTAAGCATTTTACAAGGATTAAAAAACCTGACATTATAGACGTGTGCGCTAGGTGCGACAGTGGTATCCTCTGTGAGAGGTGTCGAGCATAATATTAAACTACTTCCCCACTACTGACTTTCCCAGGGCTGGTTGGGACGAAAATTACTTTGCGTAAACTACTTTCCAATTCGATTGGCTGGGTCAAAATATTGAATTTGTCTAATCTCGAACTATCGAATCTCGGGAGTCGCCTGTATTAGTAAATTAAAAATAAGAATTGTTCATGATAAAAAAATTTAAGACGTCCCTTGAAATACAGTATCAAAACCATTTTCAGGTTTTCATTTTCTAATATTTAAATAATAGATTTGAAATTTAAGTTGACATACATCAAACAATCACCACAGAAACGTAAATAACGCTTATTTGTGAAAAATATCTTACACTATACTGCTTTTAATTTTCTAATAAAATAAATATTGGAAATTGTAAGATAGAAATCCAGGTCATGAAGAGAAAATCTGATGAAACGGTCAAAGAAAGGCCTTGAGATTGATGAGGCAAAAAGAATTTCATATTATAATAGCCCAGGTCTGTTGGTTGGTTGGTCACGCTTTCACGATGGCCGATATAAAGCATTTTAACAAACTTCCCGAATAGGTAGAAGATTAAAATTTGGCAAGGATGCTTGATTAAGATATTTTAAGGTAATGATGAAAATAAATCTCCAAAAAATTCCTGGGTTCGACTCCAAGGAAGACATTTTCATTTTCTGTAAGGTAACATGTAAAAATCAATTTTTTGATGTGCAGGCTTTTATTGTTTCGGAAATTAAAATTAGAAGGAATTAACCTAGGATCTTTGGATCTGAACCATTTTGAAGAAAAAATTACAAAGTTTCTTATTCTGTTCATCTTTTTCCACATACAATTCGAAATTGCTCATGTTATACGTTTAATTCACATATTTTGAGGAAATATTACAATTTTAACGGAATGTTGCCTTGGCTACCAATTACATTGTTAGACCTCAAAATCCTATTGTTGTATCAATCCTTATGGGTGTAAGCATGCTCTGAATGCTTTTTATAAGAGATAGGGAGGGAGAGAGAGGGAGGGAGGGAGAGAGAGGGAGGGAGGGAGAGGGAGTGAGGGAGAGAGAGCAGTGAGGGAGAGAGGGCAGTGAGGGAGAGAGGGCAGTGAGGGAGAGAGGGGAGGGAGGGACAGAAGGGTAGGAGAGGGTGGAAGGGAAGGGGAGGGAGGGAGGGAGGAGGAGAGAGGGAATGAGGGGGAAGGGGTGGAGAGAGAGAGGGGGAGTGAGGGGAAGAAGGGAGGGAGAGAGAGGGAGGGAGACAGACAGAAAAATGACTTCATTGAGGGTGAAATTGAGACTATATAGTCCCTTCTTACATTTAAGAGAGAGAGAGGGGGGATGAGGGGGAGAAGGGAAGGAGAGAGTGGGAGGGGGAGGGAGGGAGAAGGAGAGAGAGGGAGAGAGAAAGAGGGGGAGGGAGGCAACTATTTTAAGGTTAACTAAAGATATCCCATCATATTGATGGGCAATTATGCTAGTATTATAAGAAAAGAAAAGAGAGGGAAACATCGGAGGAGCGAAAGAGCCAGCTGGAATTTGTGAAAAAGAAAGTATGGATCAGAAGACTGAATGAAAATGAAAAGAAAACATCTAGAACGATTGCAAAAGCTTAGAGAAAGACAAGAATTTCATCTGGACAATGAAACAAAAGAACTACGACAAGCACGCTTACGTAAATTGAGGGAAAGTCAGATACGGCACTTAGCTGATGAAACTGAAGGGGCCCGAGGTAAATGCCTAAATCAGTTAAGTTGCAATTGATCTATACATCTTAACAATAAAAATTTTACCAAGACTCATAGTAGTTTTACATCAGGTATTTACAAATTCGCTGATCAAATTTGTTCTGTTTGTAAGAAACAATGTTATCAATTCCAGTGTAGCTACTTCTCCTTTAGGTTTTAAGGAACAGTAATAGAGTTAATATGATTAATGTATTGCCATCTGAGCTTATAGAGCCAGTGTTGCCATTTTTTTAGCACTTGGGAGCAAGATTTCATCTTCTTGGTAGCTAGAAAATAGCTAGAACATTTAATTACCTGTAATATTCATGGCTGTGTAAGGAAGCTAACCATATGATGTTTCTAAACTATTAGAGTATTGTAACTGTGTGCTGAACATATGCATCAACTATTACACAGACCCAAATGATGAAACCTTCCCCTGAACCAATATCTTGGCTAATTGAAAAACTTTTTTCCCAACGCCGGGAAAATATGTTTAAAGAAAACATGACACAGTACTATGTATTTTACTGTACAAAGTAATTAAGAGTATCCATGTATTGTGGCGATAATCCCTCATTTTACTCAATCACCTTGAGTATTTTAACTGTGGTTACTTAGGTCGGGTTAGATGCGAGAAAAATCACTCGAGTTCCTGTCAGACAGTGGAGTTCATAATGCAAACACTGCCGCGAGACAAAGTGAGTTCTCGCCATACACCACCACGTTTTTTGATAATGCTGTACGAACAGCACACTATATTATGAGACATGCGGTCACCAGAATATAGAAATAAATTTAAAAAACATGAGGCATTGAATTCAATTGCCTCACAATTACATATGACAGGCACAGAAATCAGCAGAAAACTGCATAATTGAAGGAGCCACTACATGCAGGAGTTGAAGAAGATGAAGGTTAAAAAAAGTGGAACTGGAACAGATCACTGTCCACTTTCTGCATGGCCATATTTTTCTTCTTTAAATTTCATTAGATCTTCTGGAACCAGCTCGGATACTACAGATAATTTTCAAGTACCTATTTATATAAATGTTACAATGCCAATTATGAAAAAGTAGAAAAGGCAATATAGAAAGACAAAAAAATGTTTATTTTTGAATACAAAATTTGCTTACATTACGTACAATTAAATGAATTTATACTGCCATTGGACTTCACCTGTCAGCAAAATAAAATATTGTTCAAACTCTTCGTGAACACTTTCAGCATCGGCTGAATAGTTATGACATATATGTAAGCCTCGTTGTAAAGGGAAAAGGTTCTCTTTAGAGACTCCGCCTTCTTTTCGGCAGGTGCCTGCAATTATCTCATGTGATGCATTATGTTCCTCGTCAAAAGTTCCTGCAAAATACTATGCGTGCCTTTGTAATTAAAAAGTAACTTCCGCTTTTATCGGGCGCTTGGATAACTATGTGTTTACCTGCTAGGGAGCCTATGAAATGAGGGAATTTCCATCTAACTTCTTGATGGCATGTTTCTGAAAGAACGACAGCTAATGTAAACACACGGGCGAGAAATTGCACGAATTGCAGAGTGGAGAACTCACATGACAGTAGATTGCGGCGATATTTGTTGACAGTGTAAACACATAGGCGAGTCCCTTGCGCGAGATGTCACAAGTAACTTGCCAGTCTATTCCCTCCTTTACATTTAAGGATATCTGCAACTGCTAGTTGTTTGTTGTTTATTGAGATACCATATCTTTGACTTATCTAGGATGTTTTAGATAGTAGCTAGAAAGAGCTAAAATCTTTTATCGATTTGCCAGATTTGTAACAACTCGCTAGGATTGATTTTTCAGAGCTAGTTTGAGTTGAAAGTCGCTAGATCTAGCTACAAATTCGATAGATTGGCAACATTGTATAGAGCAAGACAAACTTCTGTTATGCAACGGTTGTAAAACATTTTACCAAAGTAATCCAAAACAATGCCCTTCAAGAGCTTACTGGAATAATATGGACTCTGGAATTATACCAAATGGACTATTAAGGCTATCAGCCATAAAAAGTGCTTGATTTCCCATGTAATTCCCTCTATCTCCTATAATAAAATGCTTAATGTCTTTCTCGGTGTGTCCCCGGACGGTCTCATCAGTTAGTTATACAAACTGGCAGGAGAGGGCAGCACTTGCCAGTACAATTAGTGCTGCCCCTGCTGCCTCTTTCTATAACTAATTGCAGCCGCACCTATATTCATTTACGTAAATTGGATGGATGGTACTTACGTATTAACGGGGAGCCCAACTTAAAAATATAAATACGGAACAAATACCATTTAAATCATGTTTTAATTTTTGAGAACATTAAAAGAAACCAATTAACATTTAAATGATTTGTTATAGATAACAATTGAAAAAACAATCATATTTTAATTTCTGGTGGCAACTAAAATATAAACAAAACGAGCCGAAGGCTCACCAATATCCTCTCCATTTGCAGTGCAACAGTCAAGCGCGATATAATTCCTTTGTAGACTACAGATATCTTGGTAGAAATCAATTGATACTTACGTATTAAGTTGGGCTCCCCATTAACACCGGATGGATAAATATGGTAAATTACGTATTTTAAAACATGCTAATGTTTGAAATAATTCCACAATGTTTTAACGTGCCTTCGTTGTCTTATTGAAGTCTTTCTGCATATTAAAGGCAGTTGCTTGCGCTGTGCCTTCGCGTTATCTGAATATAGCAGATTTTATGAAAATAATTTTTTTCGTGGTTTATTTTTAATTCGCATCAATCCAATTGTAGGGTAACCAACCAAACAACGATTACATTGTTATCTAAATAAATAAGGTATATGTGCTGATTGCGTGTGTATCAGTGTGTATTGAGATATCTATTGAGATTGTTCTTAACTGCTGTTTAGTGGAATTGAATAATTGATTGTGATTACTTACTAAATATTGCTTTTCACATGGACAGCTGTATGTAGCCATAACTAGAACACGTGACAAATATAATTTGAAATTTTGGGTTAAGGATAAAGATAATCGAGGGCAACTGCTGTTAAATGAAAGAGTATTTACAAGGAACGTCATAATAAGAGAGCTACTGAATAGCTAAAATAATATTATTGAGGTATAAGACTGTTTTCCTCTTAATTTTTTAAAACTATCCCTTTGTTTTCATTTGTAGCCCTTTCCAATCTTATTCATCTTTATAATTTTATCATTTGTTTGTTGGTTTTATTTTATATTGTTTGTTTTCAAAGGCCATTTTAAACGGGCTCATTTGCCTTGTAAAAATTATAAAATATGATGGCAGATTTGGGCAATATGGTTTTAAAGGACAGGCAATAATGTTTGCTCAGGACATATTTGAAATGACTGAGAAACTTCCTGAAATATCATGAAGGTCATTAGATTCAAGTGGTTTAGTAATTATGGTAGAATCTTTGGAAGATATAAATACCGTATGGGAGTTTGACATAAGGAAAACTAGAATTGAAAATGCTCCTAAATTTTTAATTGCTAATAATAATCTGTATAAGGATGTCAAAATTTCAATACCTAAAGAAAATTATAAAATCAAGAATTCATTTAATGAAATCCCGACAATCGAAAAAGTATTTTACCTATGAATGAAAACGTACATGAAACAAATAGTGAAGGATGGGAAAAATGTTATTAACCATGCTGTCAAGCTACGAATATTGAGAGCTTCTTGGAATCAAGCTGATCCACAAATATTTCACAATCGCTACTCTCATTGCACAGCTATAGCTGCTTCTGCTATAATCCAAGTTTGCAAAAGATCTCCTCAAGAATGGACAAAAAACTCAATCGATTCTATACTCCTCCAGGGTGACTTTTTCTATGGATTATGCACTGATGACATAATTAACTGTGGTAGAATTCCAGTTTCAGGACAGCTTATGGTAAGTAATTTACTGAAAGAACTGGAAATATTTGGATGCAGAGTTACAATAATTATGAGGAGGAACCACAAATTGTTGGTAATGTAGAACGTAACACTTTAGATTTTCCCAATTTGTATAACAGTTTGGCAAAACTATTTTCTGAGCATCAGTTTGGCATCTTAATTTATAATGAATATTCTTATGCTATAACGAAAATTGCCAATCATTATTAATTGTTTGATTCACATGGTCTTGGACCAAAAGATTCACCAGCAAGATCAACAAATGGAAAAGCAGCTTTGATGGAGTTTGAATCATTTGAGGATTTGTTAAAAATATGTCTAATAAATTTAAAAGGAAGCAAAAATTCACAGTACACACTGAATTATATACAGTGCCGCATACTTTCAAAATTGCAACCAAGTAATAATGAGAACTTAATTAACAAAATTCAACATACCGTATATTCCGGCACATAAGTCAGCCCGGCATATAAGTTGACCCCTACTTTTTTTGTTAAAAATATTTGATTAGGCATATGTTCGCCGTATAAGTCGACCCCCAATTTTTCACTTAAAAATACTTCTCATGAAATCGTTTTCAGACAAAATCAAACTCTTATAAAATCCAAGTTTAAACAAAACAAATAAACATAATAATAAAAATATATAAATACTGTTTATAGTCTGTGCCATTCTTCTTCAGCATTCTATATGACAGGTGTTTTAATTTCAACCAATCACAAACTGTTATTCTCGGAGAGCTAGACCCATTAAATAAAGTTTCCTATAATTCGAATGATGTCAGCTGCTAACAATACAATCGAAACTTACCCAAGAATCGACCAGTATATGTTCATGAAGATGTGGTTGAATCCCAAACAGCTGAATGTTGAGCAACTGAATCTTGGGTGTCATATGCACAGCACAGGTGATCGCTTTTCAAACAGAAAATGTTTTTTATTGAAATCGAGAATTTGCAGGGCATTTTACGAATATATCCACTATGTGTGGTATGAGGTCTTAATAATTTGCCAACTGAATGCATGACAGATGGTCACACTGATTGTGGTAAAATCCTAGAAATTGAAATACCCTCACCATGGCTTCGCTTGCAAAAAGAATGAAATATGAAGCTGGTTTCAAGTTAAACGTAGTCAAATTTGCTAAATTATCAAATAACTGTGTTGCAGTGAGGAAATTTGGTGTCACTGAAAAGCTGGTGCGAGACTGGAGAAAGAACGAATATACAATGATCAAGATGCCAAAGACAAAATGTCCAATGAGAGCCGGCAGGAATCATTAGCCTGATATTGAGGAACATGTTTCGGAATGGGTCCTCGAAAATCGAAAGAATGGCTACATCGTTACCCGAAATGCAGTAGGAATTTATATACTTAAGGGGGCTAAATAAAATCCAGAACTAAGCAAAGGACTCAAGGTAACAGCTAGTTGGTGTACCCGCTTTTTGAAAAGAAAATCACTGTTGTTGCAGCAGAAAACCAAGACAGAAATCTCAGAGAAGCAATAGTTAGGATTAGAGAACAAGAGCCAAATGTACAAAGATAACTTTTCAAAATTAGTATGGCTATGTTAAACGATAGACAAGTGTCTGCTGCTGAATGTGCTTTTCGACTATGTCATTTGTCCTCTAAAGAAAGCTCGAGAAAATGTATTTTTATCAGCAGTTGTCATCCCAAAATGAGACATAATGTGATCAATATCAAGGGTAATAATGATCAAAATGAATTTTGTCAAACAATATCTGACAGATACGAGAAAAGGCCCTTACATCATGAAAGCTTTGACTTTGAAAATATGTCTTTGACAGAATTTGCTATGCAGTTTGAGTCGTATTACAGCAAAAGAAAAGATGATAATGAACAAAGTTGATGCTGATGCCTACATTCACCCAATTATGGAAAGAGTCAATTTGATAAAACTTCAAGATGGACAAAAATGAAAATCAGAACTAGGCCTGCAATAATTAGGACAAAAAATTTCTCAATTGGCCAGAATCGAGAGGCATCTATATATATAAAACGCTTAGGTATGTATGCTTTGTTGATTACTGTTACCAAGTAACCATTTATTATTTTTTGTGTAATACGTCAAAATAACAGTTGTAAATATCAACAATGAATAATTCGATATATATTTTTTTGAAAACTGCCATATTAATTCTTTTAGTAATAAAAAAATTTAAATTAAGATAGAGTTGATTATTACACCTGGTAATGGTAATCAACAAAGCACAACAATTTTCACGATCATTATTGTAACCATAAATAAATAAAAATATAGCTGACGCTGAACCGATGGCTCTGAGAAACTATCGAAGTAATGTAAATGAAATGGAGGAGGAGAGATCAAATAGATTAAAAAGTCGAAATGAAGTTTTACGTCGACGAAGACAGGTGGAGAGTATTGAAGAAAGAGAAAAACATTTGCAAAACAGAAATGAAAATCTATGTAAACGAAGACATACAGAGAACATTTGCGTAAAGGAAAGATGATTAGAGAAGAGAAGAGAAACAAAATGAAAAGTGAAACAAAATGAAAAGTGAAAAGGATTTTTCAGACTGGCTTTTAGAAGGAGGTGAAGGAACCAGTGGTGAAACTACGTATATGTTTGCCTCAACTCTGTTTTTCAAACACAAAAGACCCTATAGAAGAACTCTATGGAGACATTAACTTCAACATTGCGACAGCTCAGGAACTCAAAGGCAGAGTGTTACAAATTAATATTCATTAGAAATTAACAATAAAATGTTAGATCGTATTCCGGGAGAAGAGATTGTATACAAAAGTGTAGATACTGTAGAAAGTGATGAACCAAGTGACCATCTAACATACCCAGAAGTTTCTTAACAGCTTAACCCTAACAGGAATGTCTCCTCACTAGCTAAAATTGAAAGTAGGTGCTGTTATTATGTTACTTAGGGATGTTGTGCCTTCAAAGGGACTCTGCAATGGGATGAGATTGACAATTACACGTCTACAAAGAAATATTATATAGGCAAAAGTAATAGATGAATTGAATTTAAATACTGTTCTCATACCACGGATACCTCTGATTCCATCTGATACAAATATGCCTTTTAAATTCAAAAGAAGACAGTTTCCAGTATGTTTGGCATTTTCGATGACAATCAATAAATCAAAGGGGAAAACTTTCGAGAAAATATGCATATGTTTCTGTATGCCACTTGCCACGATATTTAAATAAATATTAATTATGAAATAAATAAAAACTATTTATTTGTTATTTGAAAGAAACTTTTTGAAAAAATAAGTTAAGAGCTCTACTAGATCGGTGTATGTTATGCTGGGTATAGCTACTAGTACTTTTATAATTTATTAATTCTTCATGTACCTTTCAGTGATGAATCTAATATATTAGGTGAAAATCAAACTGCTGAACAAGCATTACTTGAAAAGCAAGACTAACTCAAAACTCGTTCATTTAAAATTGAGGGATATAGAAATATTGAAGAAGATCTAACAAATGCTCTTATGCAAATCCATTCATTTATGGAATTAGAAGATTACCAACCACCAAGAGAAAACACTTTAGATGAGGATCTAGTAATTGATAATGAAGAACAGCAAAGTGGTCCAAAGATGAATGAGAATGATTTCGTTGAAATGAAGAAATTGATGAACTTGGAACAAAGAAGAGATATTTCATTTTATCACAGAACACATCAAGAATGAAATACACACAAATTCATTCAATTCTTCAATGAAACTTTTCATCACTGGAGGAGCAGGGACTGGAAAAACATTTGCATTAAAATTTTTGGTAGAACATATCCGTCAATGCTATGTAGCAGTATTTCCACATAGTGATTCCTTGATGGGAGTTGCAGCTAAATTAATAGATGGCCAAACTACTCATTCCTTACTTAAATTACCAGTGGAAAAAGATGGAAAAATTCAGACTTTGCCAATATTAACAGGCAATTTTCTAAAAAGAATGCATCAACAATGGCAACATGTCAGATTTCTAATTATAGATGAAGTATCCATGATATCGTATGAAATGCTCCTGATAATCGATAGTCAATTGAAACAACTAAAAAATAGTGAGCAACTATTTGGAAGTTTAAACATGCTAGTACAGTAAAAGCCCATTCTAATGGCACCCATGGGACCAAAGTCATGCCGATGAAGTGAATATGCTGACATAACGAATTGTCACACAAAATCACATTCCAATTACATTGATGGGATCTTCTTCCCTATAAGATGTTGTATATGTTGTTCTTCGTTATCTAATTCACTATTTTTTGTCGGAATTATCACGGTGTAACTTCTAATTTTATTAATTTTTGTAATGCTCATTATGGGAACCAAATAAGGGTCCATTGAAAATAACATTAATACTACAACCATCATTTATTATTCACAACTAAATGATTGTTTTGCTGTTTTCATTAAAAGTCTGTACATTCACGAATTTCTTATTTCATTTGTTGGAAAAGATTGTGAATTACCTTGCCCACATCCCCAATGCTATTTTTGATCTCCCTTTGTTGTTTATGCTTAGATTTGAAATGGTATAGCGGGAACAATTTGTTGATTTCCTTTTGTATATCTTGTCCAAATTTGCATGGGATAGTTTGAAAAATAAATTTTTTGAAGCAAGCTCAGCAAATAAAAAAAAGAAGATCAGAAATCGCATCAGTGAAGTTGGCCAGGTAATTAGCAAGCTTAGCCCATTTGCTGATAAAAGTATTTTGTCTTTTCAATTAATGATTGGGAAACCTTCAGAACGTTTCACATTAAACCACTCGTATAATATTGCATCCAATTGTTCTAGCTTTGGCTTCATTAAATTTTTACGTTTTTTGGATATTTTCATTTGTCTCCGAGTCAGCAAATTTTTTTAGAAGTTGCTGTTTTCTTGCTTTACTGTCATATATTGTAGATAAGCTTATTTTGTACTCGTTCATTAAGAGCCCATTATCCAGACGTTGGCAATGTCAATTTTCCATCGTAAAGTTAGCATCATTCGCTTTCCGTGTTTCTACTAATGCTGCTACTACTCATGTTCTTTATAGTATCTTAAAATGTTTATAAAATAGCTTTAATGACATTATTATTATTTTGCACTAGCAATGGTTTACCCAGCATTGCCTGGGATTCAGAACAGTGTAAAAATGAACTAATTAAAAAAACACAAAAATCTATATTAATTTATTTTTATTATGTTTATAGTAATTAATTTTTGAAACATCTATAATTTTTATTCATATAGGGCTTCAGGATATACAATATTGCTCGTTTTTTTCATTTGGGGCCAAAACTAATTTATGGAGAGAGTTTAAAAAACGACAGCAAGAAAATGAATTTTTATTCTTTTAAGCATTCTTTCATCCAAGTCCCAGTTTACGGAAGATCAGTCATGAGTGTGACAACATCTGTTAGACAAATGGAAAATGTGATTTCATCGAAGATGCAGTTAGACTGAGTTTGCTGGTATAACGGGTGCCGTTAATATGAGCTTTTACTGTATTTGGCGATTTGTTGCAACTACCCCCAGTTAAAGGCCACCATGTGTATAAGCAGAGGATTTTGACCCGAATTTTCGTCGAATGATTTCTAGGAATCCGTTCAATGTAAAGGGCTAAAATTTTGGATATAGAATTCCTAAATCAATATAATTCCAGGACGTCTCACTTTTTTGAATTGTTGTTTTTTTTTCAAATGCTTCTAAATTGTTAAATATCTTTTAATGGAAAACAAAAGTGAAAAAGATTGCTCGCACGCCAGAAGTCATATTTTTCTCTTTTAAATTATTCTTAAATTGTCGATGTAGCATAATTTTTGACAAAGAAATCAGCAGAAGTTGTTAATAACTTCGTTTTATCTTCTAATAGTTCACGGATCTGGAGACTGATTGTGCCACCATAGTTCTGACGTCATCTGAACAGTCCGCCGGCTTGTTCCTACTATGAGATGGGGAGGAATTTCCTTCTGACCGTTTCAAGAAAGGCGATGAAGCATCTATTCTCCAGATGGCCCTCTTCCATATGACTAAGAATGAAACGTAAACAAAATATCTGTTTACGTCCAATAATGCTCTTTAACTTACGAAAGAATCGACTAACCACCAGAGCTGCCTCGATAAGACCAGGCCAGTATTTCTGCTGTAGTGCTACGAGTAGGTTGTCTGCAGTCGAGAAATTCTATAATATTTTCAACGTTTACTTATTGTTTCATTTTGTGGTCATAATTTCTACCTTTTTGCTGTTTTTTTTTAGGTTTTTGTTAGTTAGGTATTTAGCCTTTTCTACGTTGTTTTTGTCTCCTTCACAATCATTATGGATTGCAAGAATGAACTAAGGCATTCCGATAAAAGAAGAAAAAACCATGGTGGTGATTGACTATGATTGTGGCGCTAATCTCAGGGTGCGTCGAGAAATAAGTCCGTTTTGGAACCTTCAACATCGTGCATATCACCTCTTGAGAACAAAGAAATGACAACGACTCCAGACAACAACCAGATGATTCCATCCTCTCCATCATTGAGTGGATCGTACTCATTAGAATGTTCATTCAAAGAAGCTTCCTCTACAGTATTCCATATCACAGGACGAAGGGTCGTGGACCTACAATATTTTTTGCAGCAACTGCAGACAATGGAAAACCATGGACCATTTGGTTGCAGATTGGTGGACATGATAGTAATGGGTGAGAAAATGGAAGGTCTTCGAAGTTGTCTCAGTTTTGAATGTAAGATGTGCCAATTCAAAGGACATATACGGACCGATAAAAAGAAAGAACCGTCGAAGCTCGACATAAATACTGCATCTGTCTCCGGATTTCTGAGCACTGGTGGTGGTCATTCTCAGCTGGAAGAAGTTTTTGGAGTGATGAATATTCCTGCAATATCTTCCAAAACTTACATTCGATATGAGCAGAGGTTGGCAAACATTTTACTGTCCGCTACTGTAGTTGAGATGGAAAATGCGGCGAAAGAGACTTGCTATGGAAATGGGAGATACTGATGATGATGGAGTCCCTCTAATTCCTGTAGTCGCTGATGGCAGCTGGGCGAAAAGATCGTACAGAACTAAATACAACTCATTTTCTGGACTTGTAAGTAGAATGTACCTTGTCACAATTAGTTTCTTTAATTCTGGATTTTCTATTTTTGGGGTAATTAAAGAGGGCTATTTTGTCAGGAGATTTTTAAATACCTCAACATAGAATATTTTTGTTCTATCTTTCGGAAGAGATCGGTCAGAAGTGGAAGTCTCATTAACCTGCTGAAACTGATACCGATCGCATAAAATACAAATTATTTTTGATTAGTAAAGTATGTGTTTTTTCCTATATTTTGAATGTCAGTTCCTGGGATGGCATATATCACAGAAGGCATGCCAGCCGAACGTAGCACGCCCAACATTCATAATCACAGTGTTCTCTATGGTTAACTTGTCACAATTTATACAATTTCCTTAAAATATAGAATCACAAAAGTATATCAGTATATGCATTTTTATTTCGTTGCTTATGTTATAGAAGGATGTTTAATAATTTAAGGATATTCACATTTCATGAATTGTTTGATGCATGCATTCCTTTCTTCCTCAGGCAGCCATTGTTGGCTACTGAACAAAAAAAGTTCTGTTCATCGGTATTCGTAATAAATATTGCACTGTGTGTGCAAGATATGCAAATAAGGGAGAGGACTCAAAGCCTCAAAGCGTCAAAAATTGGGAGAGTACTAAAAGCTCCAGCAGTATGGAGGTTTCCATTATTGTTGAAGGTTTTAAAAAAGCCGCACTTGGAAATTTCGACTCCGAGCTGTTCACTAAGTTGGCAAAGCGCTGTTGTCTCAAATTGTTAGCCATATTCCATCGCTGTATTTGTAAACTTTTTGTACAAAAGACGATCTATAAGCCTGGAAGAGCACGGTGAAGGTCGGAGGTGATAAACTTGTCCGAAGTTGGACGCTGTCAATCTCTTCCTCCTTTCTTCAGTCCATATAATATTTTGCTCCTGGTCTTGTATGGACCTCTCCAGAAGCTTCCTTTGTTCAGGAGATAATTCCAGCCTCATCAAATATTCGGCAGTTTCCTGAGCATAGTCTGATTCGCTGATATCTGGCTTTGAAGAGAATGGTCCATAATCTTCATCTTACTTACTCTGGCCAAGAAGATGAGGGAGCAGCTTTCTTGGCTTGCACCTAACCAGTTCTCTTCTGTCTAGGTTTTTTGCCAGTCTTTTTTGTCGCTGAGCTTTCATTTGTTTGGTGAACTTCCCAGGGCTTGAGGAACAAAAACGCTTGTGGATTTTTGCATGCAGGAGCTTTGTGTTGTGGGATATAATGGCTGTCATTGCTCTAGGAATAAAAATTATTAAAAAAGATTTTTAATTTATACTCTTTTTTTAAAAAAATGTACTGAAGATTAAAAAATAAATTTTGGGACAGAAAATTTGTGGAAGTTTCAGTAGATTTTATGATGATTCACTTTTAAAGGAAAATATTACTGTTTAGGATATAGTGAATTATTTAATCAGCATATAATATTTTGATCCCAGAAAATGTCTGGACCTTAGAGATTTTTTTAGTAGACTTCAACATGAATAACTTAAAAAAGATGTATGGCATTTATTGATTAAATTATATACTACATTCAAAATAGCCATACATCTATATTTAAGTTATTCATGTTGAAGCCTACTAAAAAATCTCTAAGGTCCAGACATTTTCTGGGATCAAAATATTATATGCTGATCAAATAATTCACTATATCCTAAATAGTAATAAATTCCTTTAAAAGTGATTCATCATAAAACATACTGAAAAAATTTAAAACGTCTACAAATTTTCTGTCCCAAAAATTTATTTTTTACTTTTTAGTGCATTTTTTTAAAAAAGAGTATTAAGAATCCTTTTTTATAATTTTTATTTGTGGGATTCAATATCCACATCCTTATATTTATATGACTAAGTAGTACCAGGTGTTGATCAAACATATCTCTGAAAATAAATCGATAGAACTATCAATGGTAACTTTCAACTGCAATATATCATTTGAAATAGACGTTTATATATTTAGTTAATGCACTGAAACAAAATATGCTGAAACTGAAGCCTTGATTATATAATAATATTGATTCTTTTTAAAAGGTTACAATTTTAGTAGTGATAAAATTAAAACCTTTTTGGCAGTTGACAGATCTTATTCTTTAGATGTAGATGAACTTCTAATATAATGTGAAAGGCCATTCACGCTCAGAAAACATGAGAAATAAATGAATTAAGTAAATTTTGCATTATTCGTCAATTTGTTGAAAATCATGTTAAAATTGAGTGCTATATTCAAAAGCCAACAATACAGGTTGCCATGGAAATCTCACATGAAATGGCAATAAAATAGCCTAGAATCCAGGGGCGGTCGGTCAATGCAAGCACTGCTTGCCTAGTGAAACAACATAGCAATAAACTTTTTTAAATACTTAGAATAACTTTAGTCACTATTAGAAAATTGATAGAAATATATTTAGTATTTTCATCAATTGAATGTATTTCTACTACCTTGATTGCACTTCGTATTATTCAATTGTTACTAAGTGGGCCTCATGAAGCAGTTTCAGATTTGCTTCTCTGTTGGTTATATGAGTGGGTACAAGAGAGTGGGGAAAAGAGGGGAGGGCCTATGTCAGCCCAATGGAGGGGAAGTAAGCAGAATTTGAAAATACTGCATTGTGTCCATCTATAGAGGAAACTTGGTTTTACAAGAGAGGAGGGCCTAAGAATGGAGGGGAAGTAAGCAGAATTTGAATTGCTTCTCGGTGTGGCTGAAAGTGATATTAAAATACTGCATTGTGTCCATCTATTGGGAAAATTTGGTTTTGCATATTTTTAGAGATGTATTTGTTTAGCTGTTTTGTGGCATCCATGTGATTTATAAAGTGTTTATTTTTGGTGCGCTACATCAGTACTTCCTTTTATTAAACATTATTTACTTTTAATCCTAAAAATGTGTGTGGATAATGAGCATTGGGTAATTAAAAAAATATTGGGGAAATTGTTTTCAAATTATCAAGATTTAGCAACTAAAAAAGATAGTTCAATGCCAACAATTAGTTGAAGCTATAGAAGTAATTGTATTAGTAAAAATAACGTGGGAGACTATGGCAAGATAAATTAATTGAATTAAAAAATAAATACTCCTTAACCGTACAAAGTGAGAATATTTAGAGACAAAACAATAAAATAGGGCTTTAAAAAAATAAATAAAAAAAATAAAAAATAAAAAACTGATAAAAAAGGAATCAATAAAAGGAAAAACAAAAGTAACACTTACAGGTTTTTCGGGGGAAAAAAATCCTCGCAGGTAGCCTGGTGTCACCCGTTCAAGCACATGTGAATATTTAGAGATTCCCCATTTTGCGAGAATGTACGTATAAATGTGTTTTTTAAAAACTTGTTTTCTTTAGGAGTGAATGTGTAATAGGTTTCCCGCTTTTTTTTCCTTCCCCCTCCCTTGTTTGAGTGCGTGTTTGAATGATTTTTCTCCTGAAGGAAAAAGGTTTGTTTTTTTCCTTTGGGGAAGGATATGTGTGCATGAACGGGTGACACCAGGCTACCTGCGAGGATTTTTTTCCCCTGAAAAACCTGTAAGTGTTACTTTTGTTTTTCCTTTTATTGATTCCTTTTTTATCAGTTTTTTATTTTTTATTTTTTTTTATTTATTTTTTTAAAGCCCTATTTTATTGTTTTGTCTCTAAATATTCTCACTTTGTACGGTTAAGGAGTATTTATTTTTTAATTCAAGTAATTGTATGGTTACAATATTTCCAAAGAGTAATTTAATATATTTCTGTTGATTAAAATTATTGGAAACAGAAAATGAGAAATAAATTTGTTTTCAAAGGAGGTGTACCATTATTTCTTATACCCATTGCATATTTCTGAATGAGATAGATGAATGACGAGATGAGCCTTGCAAGGTGGCCAATTTATAATGCTTAGCTACAGAAAGTAAAACTACTACTGCTTGCCTTGCTCAATGAGTCACCGACCTCCCCTATGGTGGTATAAGCTTCACATTGATAGCTCAATTCTATCACCTTTTAAAATGCTAATGAAAAAAGTCCTGCAGTCTGAATTCCCATGTTATTCAAATGGAAAACAAAAATAATTATTTAAACCTTCACCCTGCATATTCTGGCATGAAAAATAGTGCATTCAGCTAAATTAAAGCAGCAGGATTGTTTATGCAAAATTTTGTAACTGCAGGAAATCCCTAAGTATGACTTTATACGGAACAAACACTCTTCAAAATATTTATATAGAGATAGTAATAATAAGGTTATAAAAATGTTTAATAGTAGAATGTTTCTCTGGGAAATGAAAGACCCCACTTCAATTCCCATTCATGATAAAATTATTCTCCTGATTTCATGTTTCATAAATACATTAACTTAAGCCCATTGCAAAAGATTGTATGATCCATTATTTACATCATGTATGTAGTTATGTTAGGAAGAAGTAAAAATAGTGCAGGGAATTATTTTTGGTGTATCAATTTTTCAATAGATAACTACAGTGTACTCTTGGTTATATGGGCTAATGATGGGCAGAAGAAGCACGAAAAATCAGAAAACACAGATAATCGAAAATTTTGCTTTATTTTTCACATTCAGTATATTATGTTTTCGCACTTAACAGAGTTTACTTTTCTTTTGGTAAATAGTCCATAATCTTAACTTGTTTTGTTAACTCATTAAGGTTGCTCTTCACGATTGCTTGAATTTTCCTTGCAGCTTTAATATCACTGTAATGATAATTCAATTGCCCCATGTAATCAAGCAAATTGTTAACGTACTAGAGTGCCATGCACTCGATGTTTCTTTCCTCTTTGCTCTCAATACAATTTTCTTGCATTCTTCTGCTATATCTTCTGGAGTATACACTTCCAAGTGAGTGTGACAGTGTGAGTGTACAACTTTCTGAGTGAACTACAACACAGTGGACTGATAAACTACTACAGAGGGTAAGGGAAATTTTCGTATGTGTGGGGAAAATGTAATCACAATGAAACAATTTATGTGTCCACTAAACTCCATAAAAATTTGATGTAATATAATCAGCAGTAAAAGAGCATGATATCATTTTACAATTGCTTTACCTTAAAAAAGTATGATCTTTTTTAGGCAATATGTCTTCTTTGCATAAGTAAAAAAGCGAAAAGTATTACGCGACTCCACATGCATTAATGCATGAATAGCATAAGGCGCAGTTTTCATAAATAGAAATTCGTGAGAAATATGGAAAAGTCATGCACATATAACCTGCAAAACAGATAATCCACCCACGGATAATTGAGAGTACACTGTAATACCTTATTTATAGTCGTAAACAGAAAAAAATGTGATTGGTGAAATGAAGCCAGTGACACATTCAGTTGATATTGATTGCGAGTCCAATAAACAACTAGAGAAATTCCATAAAAATGCTTCCTTTGGGTTCAGCTATGAGAAAGGAAAGACTGAATAGTAGGACACATTTTATATAACAAACAGTGGAAAAAATACAAAACCTGATTAGTTTATAACAATAAAAATAAAAAGGAGGAAGAGAAAAGAAATATATTTTCACTGTAAAAAGTGTAGTAGAAAACATGCTGTGTGCCCTGGAAACCTAAGAGTGTGTCTGAAGAGTATGAAAATTATCTAAGATTAGCTAAATTTGCCAATAAATTACTATAATAAGATCACCTATGAAACCATTTGGCTCCTAAACTAGACAACCAATAACATGGTTGCAGAAAAATACTATAAGAATAGAAAGAGATTAAGAGATAGTGAGTATAAAACCATGAATAGATTAACTGTTTAGTTTTTTTAGAAATTGATAGAAAATTTCAAAATCACAAAAGGCTAATATTTCAGTAATTAAAAAAATTATTAGTTTGTTTTTAATAAAAAATAGTCTTTAAAATGATAAATGTTCATAATCTCACCATCAGTTACTGAAGTGCATAAAAAATTAAATATAAATCTCGATATCTAAAAAAATGCAATAAAAAGTCAAAAGAAAGTAAACTTACATCAGTGATGATGACAGATGTGTTTTCTCCCTATCTTCAAACTTGGTACTGTAGCTCATACAATCACATCGAAGAGAGGCAAGAAAAAGGGAATAGTTGGAATAAGAATAAATAATGAAGTAAAATTAATATATAGGGGAAGAGATGCGGGAGAGCAGATATAGGAGAATAGGTAGAGGAAAGAAGGTATATGAGAAAAGGTAACAGAGAGGAGGTATGATAGAGGAGGTATAGGACAGTAGGGAAAAGAGAAAAGGAATAAGGGAAGAGGTAATAGTATTAGACGTATAAGAGAGGAGGTCAAAGGGAGTCATACATGAAAAGGAACATTAAAAGTAGAAAGGGTGAGGTAATGGAGTAGTAGTAAAAGATAAGGATAGGAATATGGGGAGGGTGACGATTTGGAAGAGTGGCATAGAGAAGAAAGAGATTAAACATGTGTTCACATATTACAAACAAAATGAAAAGAAAAGAATACTGAAGAAATAGTAGAATTTAAGAATAGGAAGAGTTATAGACAGATAAAGATTTTTTGGCAAGATTTTATAAGAGCTTAGTACCCTTGTTCTTAAAATTGTGATAAAAGATCGGTAAAAGTGTTATTTTTTGAAAATTTACCATAGTATTTTGTATATTCCCTTGCATACTTTTTTATGCATATATATTTTTGAAAACATATACTAGGTTTAAAGATTTCAAAATCGCTGCTTAATCATGACTTGTATTTCAACCTTGCTGATTATACCGTATATACTCGTGTATAACGTGCAGTTTGAAGATCAAATTTTCAGGTTATAAAGTAAGGGTGCGCGTTATACACAGATAACACTTTTGGGCACTTAAAATCGGAAATTGCGGCAGATTCTCGCTTTTGGGGTGAATTAAGGGGAAAACAACAATAATAATTAATAATCCAGGTTATACATATATTAATTATACATATAGAACACCTAATTACTTCTATACAGTTATAATTCCATCCTCTCCAAATATTCTGCATTTCACTAGTTCATCAGCTGATTGCTGTAATTTTTGCAAACTCGCAAGATAGTCTTCC
The DNA here is from genome assembly GCA_036926305.1 of Uropetala carovei. Classification (NCBI taxonomy): domain Eukaryota; kingdom Metazoa; phylum Arthropoda; class Insecta; order Odonata; family Petaluridae; genus Uropetala; species Uropetala carovei. The sequence continues at coordinate 3,875,765 of JAXCHB010000040.1, read as the reverse complement.
CGCAAAACATGCATCAAAAACAAAAAACATAGAATAAGGAAATTGAAATTATTTTATTTAGTTAACGATTCTATTACGTATAGGTGTCCCTCGATATTCATCCTTAATTGTTCCGGAGAAACTGGAAGATAAGCGAAAAGACGAATATCGAGAGCTATTTTCCCTTACTTAGATGCAATGTTATAAATGTATAATTTGTTCTGAAAATCCAAAAAGCAGACCAAAATATTGATATTAACTTATTTTATGGAGTTATTGGTACTATAAACACAATATATAGGAACCTACAGCCCGCAGGAGCATTTTATGCGGCCTGTGAAGGCGCAGTGTAAACGTAACTACAAATGCAGCCGCCACGTAATTGATTGATTTAATCACAAACACAGAGCTCAAATTCGTACTCAACAATATAAAATTGCACCAAAAAGCAAACTAAGGAAGAACGAACAACAACATTGAGTGAGGCCGAGTAGCTGAGACCAGTGGAGTCAGTGGTTGAACGAATACAGTAAAACCTCTATATAGTGAACCTCCGTTTATCATAAACCTCCGTATTTCGTAATATCTTTTGGGTCCCGCCAAAACTGTATGTTACGGTATAGACAAACCTCTTAATATCGTACCTCCGTATTTTCGTAATTCTCCGTATATCGTAATGGGAAAATGCACCCCTGATAAAAAACAACCTCCCTATAGTAAAATAATGTATTCCTGTTTACGGATAAAATAATTAAGCTAGTTTGCAATGAAAATTTGCATGTGAATAACCAAAAGAAATCAGTCGATGGTATATGCATACGTACGTACAAGGTTATCCCGTTGAAGCAACCACCGTAGTGGCCTCTCGAAAAAGTCGCCAAAATATTATCATAATGCAACAAATATGCACAATTTAAGTTGAAGTTAGGTTGCGTAGTTTATTACCTATGCCAGGCCCTACGAGTTCAACTCGCTCAGATTTACGGTCCCCTTCTAAAAGGAAACAACGGCAAGCACCAATAGTCAATTCTTCCGTGATTCTCAAGTTACACATCACTGCTACTTATGTACGTATCAATTTTAAACCCTCGTGAAAAGTGTCACGAGAATATTATTACAATGCTGCAAAGATATGTCATTTAAACGTAAATTAATTCTCGATCCTCAGCTAACACACCATTGCTACGTATTTATTAATTTTCACGGCCTTTGAAAAGAGCCCTGAAAATATGACTACAGTGTTGCAAAGGCATTTAATTGTCAATTCTTTCGTGATCCTCATGTTACTTTTACTGCCTCTGAAAAACCCATGAATATATAACTGTAACATTGCAAAGACAATATTTAAGTCAATTCTTTCGCGGTCCTGAGGTTAACAACGCACCACTGCTACGTATGTATCACTTTTTACCACATCTGAAAAGAAACATGACTATAATGTTACATAGACATAATATTTAAGATAGGTAATGCTTCTGCTGCGAAGATTTCTCGCCTGGTGAATCCCCTCGCACGTCCCGGTTTATCCCTTCATGCAGGCATCCAGCTATACGCCGGTATGCGTCAAGTTTCTATGAACGTGTAATGCTTATGTTTGCCTAATACGAGGAGCTTGTCAAAATTACTGGTTATACCACATTGATTTGTTTCATTAAGCTATAGTGGATACATATTCTACAAATACGTGTTTTTTAACGTTAATTTTGTCCTTAATCACGTGAGTATATTATTTATTATATCACAACTTTCATGTAATTATTAATGCATTAATTTTCCGATTATAATTAAAGTTTGTTAGGTGTATAACAATATACTTCATTATGCCTTGTATAATATTAAGTGCAATATTTACAAATAATACACAAGTCATTAATGAATATGTTTATGAATAAATTAATTTTAGACCCATAATGGACATGGTAAATCATAGAAAAAGACGGCTGCTGAAAATAGAAATGAAATTAGCAATTTTCCAAGCCATTGATGAGGGGAAAAGAAAAATAGATGTGGCAGAAACGTTTGGCATACCACCGTCAACTCTAACATCTATTTTAAATAAACGTAAAGAAACTGAAGTAGCAGCACATCAAGGTTTCATCAATAAAAGATCTCGGGCAGTGAAAAATGAAGAATTAGATAAATGTGTGTTTGATTGGTTGATGGAAGCTAGAGCCAGAAGCATACCTATATCTGGGCCTATTCTACAACAGAAGGCTAGGGAAATGGCATTGAAAATGGGAATAGATGACTTTCAAGGGTCAAATGGATGGCTACAGAAGTTTAAAGTGCGCTGGAACCTAAGAACTTTAAAAATGTGTGGGGAAGAAGCTTCTGTAAGTACAATTGTGGTAGAAGAGTGGAAAAACACTCTGCAAACCATTTTAGTGAGTTATGATCCTAAAGACATTTTCAATGCAGATGAAGCTGGATTTTTTTATAACTTACTCCCAGATAGAACTATTGCAGTTAAAGAAGAACCCTGCCATGGAGGGAAAAAAAGCAAGGAGAGATTTACAGTGCTTTTCTGTACCAATGCAGATGGCACTGAGAAATTAGAGCTACTTGTGATTGGGAAATATAAAAAACCCAGATGTTTTAAGAATATAAAAAAACTTCCCTGTTTATACAGAAATTCTAAAAAGTCATGGATAACTGCAGCTTTATTTAGTGAGTGGCTAAGCATGCTTGACGCAAAGATGGGCATAAAGAACAGAAAAATAGTTCTTTTTCTGGATCAGTGCACTGCTCATAAAGTTGAGGGGATCGTGTTGCGACATGTTAAAATAATGTATTTTCCTCCAAATACCACAAGTAAACTGCAACCATTAGATCAGGGCATAATTTCTAGTGTTAAGAGAAATTACAGACAGCAGTTGGTGCTCTATATTTTAAGAAATGTGGATGAAACAAATGATCTTACAAAATGTAAATGGGATATATTGCAGGCCATGCATAGGCTCTGCCTATCATGGAATTATGTTCAATCAGCCTCTATTAATAAATCCTTCATAAAGGCAGGATTTATGAGGACAACATATGAGGAAGATGAAGTATCAGATGATGAACCTTTGGAATGGGATGAAATCAATAAAATAATTCATCTTCAAACATCATTTAATGATTTTGTTATTGTTGACACTTCCCTATTAACTTGTGCACCAACTGAGGGAGAAATGGTAGAAGAAGTGGAGATAGAAGTTGAAAGGGAGACTATAGCAGAGACTAATAAGGAAGAAGAAGAAAATGATGAAGAGGAAATAATTCCATCTCCAAAAAAGAGTGAAGTGCAAGAGGTTTTGAGTGTGCTAGAAAGATTTTTTATGAATATGGAGGATTGCAGTGGTGATAATCTCTTGCTACTAAATAAAATAGAAAATGTTGTATCCAATGAATTTAAGAAAAAGATGACACAGACTGAAATTACCAGCTTTTTTTCCAGTACACAATAGGTAGAGTAGATATTCATTTTTTGTTCAGTTAGGTTGGTATTTATATTATAAATATATTAAATTTATGTTATGTATATATAAATATACTAATATAGTAATTAAAAAGACAATAGTACTTTTAATTACCAGTTTGTGCATTTATGAATAATAATATGAAGGTCTTACGGTAAACCTCTTTATAGTGAACCTCCATTCATCAAAATGCCTAAAAATCTGGTCCCTTCCATTTCGATATATAGAGGTTTTACTGTACTAAAACAGATCATCCAAAACTCCTCCTAAACTCAATGTGATGATGAAATCATCTCAGTAGTGTGCTTTAATTTGCTGTTAGCCACAGTCACAAGGGGAAGACAGACATCCTACGTGATGAGTTTAATGAGTAATCGTCTGAGAATCTCTCTTCGTAGGTCCCAGCTATTTCGATGGACAAATAAGCGAGGGAATGGACAAATGAATAGGGGTTTGGTTAAAATTGGTTATGGACGAATAAGCAAAAAGACGAAAATCAAGAGGGATGAATAGTGAGGGACGCCTGTACAATTAAAAATGCAAGTAATTTAAAACCCATAGAATGACATGTATCTATATCTATATCTATATCTATAGTTCACCCTGCAAGCCACCGCAATGGTGTGTGGCAGGGGGTGCAATAGCACCAAGGTAAAGCGCATAATAATGTATAGTATCACTCTAAATCGGCTGATTTCCTTTCGTAACTTCTGTTCTGCTCAGCTATCGTTCTAGGGAAAAACGAGCCTTTATACCTCTCAGTCCTACAGGCTATCTCTCTTATTTTACGAGGATGGTCCGTTCTACCAATATAAGTTGGCGCTCTTATTATTTCTTCGACATCGCTGGAGAATATATGCGTTCTAAATCTTTCGAGAAGTTTTAACCTAGAGCGTGATCGGCGCTCGGCTAGTGATTCCCATCCTAAGTCCTGTATCAAGGCTGTAACACTATTGTTTCTATCGTAACAATTTTTGACGAATCTAGCGGCTTTTCGCTGCACTCTTTCTAACTCTGAGGTTGATCCTTTCACGTACGGATCCCATATGCTCGACGCGTACTCTAGTAGCGGTCTTACTAACGAGAAGTAACATGTCTCTTTGACTTTTTCCTCACTTTTACCTACTATGCGTTTCATGAATCCTAGTTTCTGTTTAGCCTTCCCGCATATATTTCGTATGTGCATATCCCACGAGAGGTTGCTTGTTAAAGTAACGCCTAAGTATTTGACGGAATCGGCTAGTTTTAGCTGGACGCCTTCAACAGTGTAATTCGTCGCGTCGATGTTTTTGTTTTCCCAGAATCTCATAAAGGAACACTTTCCTAAGTTCAATTCTAACTGCCATTCTTTACACCACTCGAGAATTCCATTTAATACTGTAATTTTCTCTGTCGTCTTTTTTCCCACCTTTGTGTAACGGCGTTATAAAGGCTAATTTCCATTCCTTAGGTACAACGCCATGACTAAGTGACTTATTGAAAACTATTTCGAGATAAGGTGCTATTTCCAGTGCTAACTCTTTGAATACTCTAGCTGGTATCTCTTCTGGACCCGGAGATTTATTTGACTTGATATTTTTAAGCTGTTGAGCTATCCCTTTCGCTAATATGACTATATCGTTCATTTTTTCCTTACCTGGTTCGGGCGCCACGACCTTTGCTCTCACGTCTTCGGTAGTAAATACGCTCTGAAAAAATAAGTTTAACAAATTTCCTTTATCTGTGCTATCGCTAACTACCTCTCCTTGGTCGTTTATTAACGGGGCTACGGTTGGGCGTCGACCTTGAACTTCTCTAACATATGACCAGAGGCATTTGGGATTTTCACTTAGAGGCTTGCCAAGAATCTTTTTCTTGAAGTCCATTAATGCTTTGCTCATAACGCTTTTGGTCTTGGTCCAACAATCTCTTTACTTATGTGAAATTGAAATTACTTCCTCCTGTGACTTACAGTTTTTTATGCATTTAAATTTGGGGTGAAGCTTTCTTTGGTGTCTGAGGGCGCATCTAACCTGCCGATTATACCACCTTGGTTCCCCATTATCGCTAATAAATTTACTTGGTATATACGTATTAATACCAATTCTAATTTCTGATAGAAATGCTTTCCAAGTTTCCTCAACGTTTTTTGTGCTTGTCGATTTGCTGAAATCGCCGTAATCCTTGATGAGTTTCTCTTTGAAATCCTCAAAGTTAGCATTTTTATACATGTACACTTTTCGCTTAGGCTTGCGATATTTTGCGACAGTTATATCCAAAAGTACTCGAACTGATTGGTGATCACTGATTCCTTCTTCAACAGTTACTTCGGAAACACGCTCGGGGATGTTAACTGCTAGTAAGTCTAATATATTGTTCGCTCTCGTAGGTTTTTTGACTACCTGGATGAGGGAATGTTTATTGAAGATGTCTATTAGCGCTTCGCATGACTCGCGATTCCTACCGGATGGTATGAAGCTACAACTCTGCCAATTTATCGAGGGTAGATTGAAGTCTCCTCCTACTATGATAATGCTTTTACTATTCTTCTTCATTAGTGAATTTATTTGAGCCTCTAGATCGTATATTTCTTCTGCGTTTGAAGCTGGCGGCCTATAATATGCACATACATGAATGTTTCCCAAACCTTCACTGTTTATAGTACACCAAGTGCTTTCAATATTGTTTTCAGCAAACTTGACCGGAGAACTTATTAGTGTATTATTCACTGCTATAAACACCCCTCCACCGCTCCTATTTGTCCTATCTCGTCTGTGAATAATATATCGTAAGGGGAAAATTTCACGGTCGTGAATATCCAAGGTTAGCCAACTCTCTGTGCCTATTACTATATCTGCCTCTGTTTGTTCTAGTAAATTCTGAAGTTCCGCAGCCTTATTCCTGATACTCCGGCAATTTAGAGTTAAAATTTTTAGAGTGTCACTTATGTGTCGCTTCGGAATTATTTCAGAGATTTGGAGGGTGCATCCCTCATTTCCAATAGCGGCTTTATTACTGATAGTATTATTATCGCATGGTTTATTGTGCCCTAAAGCCGACCTACATATTGATCTATGGTCAGAGTTAATAAATTTATTATGATAATTAGCGCAAGTCTTTAATTTCCCCGTATATGACCTGCTCACTAACCTACTCTCTAATCTAAAAAAACTCTACTATGCTCGTATATCCTACCACCTACCCTCTGTGCTGCCTCGGCGGTATAGTGAACTCCCGAGCGGTTAAGGGGTACCTTGCACGATTCGAGAACCGGCCCGAGGTCCACGAAATCTACTCCCATGTCCCCACAGAACTTCCAGAGTCTCCGGTTCAAGCCGATCACTCGACTCCAAACCGTCGAACCCCGGTCGGTCCGCGGGACCATGCTGCATACGGTCAGACGCATGTCGATCCCCATGACCCGCCGAAGTCGGTGTACTTCGGAGCATAGATCCCTGAAGGAATCCAATATCTCCTCAGAACCCCGATCCTGCGCGTCATTGGTGCCCACATGCGCCACTATCCGCAGCTTGGAGCATCCCGTGCCACTTGCCGCCGCCCGAACCGCCTTCGTCACCTGAGGTACTGTTCCGCCTAGAATACACCAGGAGAACACCCGCTCATCACCCTCCCGGCGAGCCCTTTCCCTCACGGGTGCCACCAAACGCCGGACGTTTGAACTACCTATTAAGACGATTCCCTCCCTCCCAGCCCGACTTCCCCTAGGTGCAGCGTCCCTCGAGACGGAGGGAGCGGATACGGCCACAGAATTCGTCGTGCTATCCTCCGAGAGCACTTCGAATCTGTTTTTGACGGAGATAGGGTCACCTTCCACCTTCCCATCTCCCCGCCATGACCGCCCTACTCCCCCACGACCTCGGGTAGCCACCTTCCAACCGTCGGGTTTCGGACATGAAGCCATCCCTTCCGGGTTAGTGTCGACCACGGCTCTCTCTTCGACAACCCAGCCAGCATTCGCTCTCGAGCTGGCCCGAGGTACCACCTTGGTACGACAAGGCGTCTCAGAGGTCCCCGCATCTTCACTCCCCTTCCGAGCAGCATCCAAATCCGCAACCTTAGAGAGGAGCTTCGCCACCATCCTCTCAAGTTCTGTGATGCGCGCTTGGAGCAGCTCACATTCAACAGAGCTTTTGAAAAGAGCAACAGAAGACCTATGGGAAGCCATACCTAACTAATTGTAAGATTAATGAATTTAATTTATATGTGTACTTGAGAGCTATATAGGAAATAGGAGCGCGAGGATTGGAAAAGGATTACTTTTTGTTGCGAGAAAGCGACTTGGGACTGTCTACGGTGAAAAGAGTTACTTGGCCTGACAATGAGACGAGTTAAACGTCAACTCCGGTAGAAAAGGGGGATGAGTTTGGCGATAAGAGGACTGAGCTCGGTGAACCGCGCGGTAGGGGTCTTACTTGATGAAAAACAAACAACCTATGGGTCTTGCCTGAAAGCCTTGAGTCAAGGTCAACTACAAGAATAGGAAGTGAAAGGAGGGTGCTGAACTACACAAGTAATAATATAATACTTTTGCTTTACTAAATTTTATGCACGGGAATAAAATATGTTAGTTAAACTAAATATTACATCTACGAGAACGAAAATAAACTCGTGAATGTTAAATAAAATAACTTATCCCTAAAGTACGTGTTAGTAGAGCTTAAGCCCTTAACACCTAAACACTTAAAAGGTAAAGAAAAAAAACGGTGTATCAGAACTTTAGGATAGTAGAGCTAATAAAACAATAAAGATCGTGTATAAAATTCAGAAGGTAAAAAAAATGAAAATTGAGTCACAAAAGTGAATAAACAGCACTACATATAATAAGTAAAAAACGAAGTGAAACTGAATTAGCCTTGAATTAACGAAACAAAAACTTAGGTCACGAAAGTGAATAAACAGCACTACATATAATATATAAACAACAAAGTTGAAACTAAATTAGCCTTAAATTAACCAGGTTAGTTAAATATTAGATAATAATATGAAAGTATCTATTTAAATATGGTAATGTGAGATATTATAAGTAGGAGCACTAAGAATAAACTACATATAAAGACGTGGACTCCGGATATTCACGGAATAAGGATTACAATTAAGACGAATAATCTAAGACATGCAAAATAATAATAATAATAAAACTAAATTATAATATAACTAAAGGTACTTAAACTATAGCTACAGCAAGCCAAAGACAGCTATACTACGGTATACGGCAGGTAACAGCGCAGCTGCGGGAGCCAAAGAGAAAGGACGTCTGCTCGCGACGGAGGCCAGGCACCTGTATGAACATAATATTAACTGTCGCATTTCCTGTTTCCAGATTTGTTAAATTTTTGCATTATTTCTTCTATTAAACAGTTTTAGAATGAAATAGGAAAAAGAGAAGCAAAATCCACTATAAATCAAAACTCAATCTATTTTATAAATCCCTTTTTGTATGATTTAAAAGAACTGGCAGCAATGGCGCTGAGGTTTTCTATGTGGCATCAGTTAGGCCAACTTACTGTATGAAGTTGCTGCCATCTCAACTCATTCGCTTTCATTATTGATGATGTCTCTCTAAGACGTAATGTGGAGCTTACTGAACGTAATACTTATGGGCAAGTCCAAGCATCTTAAAATTGTTAACTGGTGATAATTTAATGCTTTAACGTTTTTATTTACGGTGCTCTAGTTAATACTTAAGATGACGATATAATTCTAAAATTTTGTTCTTGTACCCCACAAAAATCAAGGGTGCGCATTATACACGGGGTATAAGAAAAAGTCGGGATTTTTTGGCAAAAAGGTACGGATGCTCGTTATACATGAGGGCACGTTATACACAAGTATATACGGTAGGTTCATTCTTATCATCCTTTTTTGTTTTTATATTAGTTTATTATTCTTGGTAAAATGGGGAAACAGATGAAAAAATCTGCTTTGACTGGAAATGGAATCCAGGTCTTCCACTTGCTGTGCAGATATTCTATCACTGAACCATTGAGAGAGTAGAGGTTTTGCTTCGATGTATCTCCTTGAGGACATCCATTGGAATTGATTGTTACTAGCATAGCTAGAGCTTGGTCCAACCTATGAAAATATTCCCGTTCTGAAACAGGAGAATTTGTCTGCTATGGTAGTTCAGCGGTAGAATATCTGCCCGGCAAGTGGTTCAGTTCTCTGTCATAGCAGATTTTTTCACCTGTTTCCCCATTTTCCAATCATCACAGCTTATGCCTGTTGCATAAGGATCTTCAGATCAATCATTCCATCAATTTATTATTCTTGTAAATATTTCAAATGAAATATTGTAGTAATGAATTTCTGTTATATTCTATAAAACAAATTACCAACAAATGGACTAATTAATGCTAAAGCAAATTTTTAATTTCAATTCTTACACTTCTAAAAATGCCAATACACTTTCCTAACAAAACAAACAGAATATAGGAAGAACTGCATTGTATATTCACCCTTATTTCAATTCCCTGTCAATTCACAAGCTGCAACATACTCAAAAGTTTTAACAACTGGCAATTAATTGTTACCAAGAGAAATTAATATAAAAGTTATAAATTACAAGTAAATATACAACAAATGAAGACATACTTCCTAAATCATATGACATTTCATTGTGTAAGAACATCATGCATAAAAACTTTCACTGAGTACGTTGAGATTATTTTCCTTATCCTCCTGCAGTGGTTTCCAAACATTTCAGAACCATGCCCTTTTCACTTTATAAAACTGTCTTTACACCCTCTCTCTAAACCATGTCCAATCACAGTACATTAACAACATCTATTGGAACTACAATTGTTGTTAATATAACAACCTTAGTAAAATGGATGCCAACTATGCATCCTAGTCACTTGAGAACTAGAATTTAATGGCTGCATATTGTAGGTCTCGAGATTAGGATGGTTAAACTGACAGTAAATATATGTGAAATCTTTTGTGGTCCCACAGCCTAGTCACCTAGCATAGCATAGCCAGATGTTTTGCAGAGGGATGTTTCCCCAACGTACATTTTTCCGATGGACATTTCACTGACAGACAATTTGCCGACAGACAATTCGCCGACAGGACGTTTCACCAACAGGATGTTTCGCCAACAGACATTTCACTGATGGACATTTCACTGACAGTTTAGGTGCATGAAGAATTGTACTTCATATCATTATGCCTACAGGGGTATTTATTTACTATTAGTAGCATTAATTTGTTTCAATTGAGGAAAAAATAGTGATTTATAATTCATTAAAATATCAGCATCCATTTGTTTTATTCTCTACTGACAGAGCCTATCCTCTTCTACCATTAGTTTTGTTCTCTTGGACATAATCAACAAAAATTTTCAAATAATAAAACAATAAATTACCACTATATGTTTGGACACTTAAGCACAACAAATGGTTTATTGTTTCTAAATAAACAACCTTGTATCAACCAATATAAACAAGATTTGCTATAATTACGTAAAAACGTTTATTTCCTTCGCTTTAAAATTTTTCGTAAATCTTACATTTTACGGGAAAAATTTATTTGGCATAAAATGTCATTTAATTATCTCCTTTACCTTTTGCTCTAAACATTTTTCGCTCAGATAAGTATTTAGCGAGATATTTGTGAGGTATGCTATAAAATACATATAGGTCTTCATATAAAGTGGTCATTATTGTCCAATTTTGTGCAAAGATTTCATAAACACGAGAGTTCAGGATTGGAATTGATATAATTTGAGTAATCATGGCTTTGGCATCAACATATGGCATTTTAGTATTTTTTAAACTATTTTACTTTTTAAGCAAATTTATTGTGTTAGTTTCCGCTATTTTAAAGGTAAATGTACCCGAAAAACTTTTAAATAGGTATGAAAAATTTTATGTAATACTACTGAATCAAATTAATTAGATTATTGATTGAGTTGCAAATGGTAATTATCTAATAACCTCCTAAATAAAGTAAGAAACATCTTATATATAAAATTTGGAAGTCTCCATCCGTCCATCCACCCTGTATCTCAAAAGCCATTTTTCATAGAGATATGCGGTAAACTGCATTTTGTTTCTACAAGCTAGGAGGTCCCTAGAAAACTTTTCATTATCGTAAAGTCCCAGGTTCGAATCCAGGAGACAATTATATTTTCCCATAAGTTTACATGGGATTTTAGATTTTTCAGAGTGCAAGGTTTTTTCCCTTCATCATCAAAATACATAAATATGGACCAATTTTCTTCATTTTTGCTTTATTCGACAGCTAAAACTCTATACTATCTTATTCTTGTAATGTTTACATGTTACACAGTCAATTCTTTCAGAAATATGCATTCTTTTCAAAATTTTGCAGATTTTTCGTATTCATTCCGGGTGTTACCAAGGTGACCATCATTGTTGCGTTCGACTCAATCAGGTGCGGAACCAGAAACTTCTCAAGGGGGGTGTGATCATCCCTCCACCTATCAAATCCGCCCCTGCCAACTGCACTATATTTTGAAAATCCATTATCCCTATCAGGGTCCTTCTTTCCCTTGCTATACATACAGACCTAATCTGCAGCATATAATTGAGGATTTTTGCGCAGCATATAATTGAGGATTTTTGCGCGGAATAAATTTAAGAAAGCACCCAGTGGAGTGCAATGGGGTTATCCAAGGAGGGAGCGACCACCCCCATCTCCCACCTGCCCCCCGTGGATCCGCCCCTGGACTCAATTGATGCCAATTAAACCTTCAAATAAACGAAAGAAAAGCGTTATTCACTTCGAACTGTTGTTTAAGCATAAAAATTAATGAAGCATAGCAACGTAAATATTTAAGGATAATTATTCTGTTGACTGCGTATGGGAAGCGTTTCTAATGATTTAATCAAGGCATTTCATCGTTTGAATGCTGGAATCTTACCTTTTTGTATGCAAAACTATTATATTATACATATGTAATGCTTATTGATGCAAATAGGCTCATGCATAAATTTAAAATTACATTAGAATAGGGACATACATTATTTTTTAAAAACATATTGAAAGTTACATGGTTATCTTCTCTTCATAGATAATCTAAATGACAAAGAATGTTAGGTGATGGGCTACGTTTATTCTGGAGCAGCATGAAAAATTTTATGTTTTACAATAGGAACCTAGAACTTGCCGAAACTTATGCATTTGCCGCAATTGCGGCAACAGGCAACTAGCTTCATGTAATTTGAATACAACTGCTCCCGAGGACAGTTAAACAGATTACTTGCAAAGATTCAATTAAGAAAACTGGATGGTACACAAATAATATTATCATCCTGTTGATATAATGCATGGTCTGCAAAATGACCTGTCAGCAAATCATCCGTCAGCAAAACATCCTTTGCTAAAATGTCTGTTGGCAAAACGTCTGGGTACTCTAGCATAGCGCATACCTCACACTTTGGAAAGCACTTACCTACCGCAATAAACAATGAACTTTCTAATTCATTGATATCAACGGTTCTGAAAAAAGATTCTTGTCAGAGTGGTGGTTACGTAATAAGATACTGTTCCATTGTACAGTAGAATTAGTTTTTCATCAGTGTGAAAGATTTTGATCAAGCTTTTAATAAACATCCAAAATATGTATATGACAAAATGTAATCATGCTAATTCATAGAACAAAACAAAAAAACTCTTACTGTAGTATAAATATTCTGAATTCTAGTTTTTGAAAAAATTTCAATCGATAATTTTCACTTTCTCATATGTGTATTATATAGAGAAAGTATTATAATAGTAAAAAATCAGCTCTGAGATTTTGATGGAAACATACAATCAGGGCCAGCATGATTATATTACATGGTCTAGTTCAGTAGTGAGCGGGAGGAGGCCTATTTATGTTATGTATATATGTATACCCAGTAGCGTAAAAAGACTGTTTTTTTAAGAACAATGATAATTTCTCACAAAAGAGTTTATGACATTCTTTTATTTTTCCACTTGTAATGCCTCCTTCCTCCCCTCCTTTTGTTGTGGATATTTTACTCACGATGGTGGACTGGGCAGTGGCACCATGTGGATTTTCCAGGTGGCCACCGAGAGGGAGTGCTCGTCTGCTGCATAGCACCTCCAAAGAGCCTGGATGAGTGAGGCAGCCGGCTGCCTTCTCCTGATCATGTGCTTCTGGCGCTGCTGCTGCTGTACCTTGAGGGCAAATCCAGATCCTAGAATGCCCTGTGGCAAGTTAATTAGGGAGGAAGAAAATTGGGGCTTAAGTTTTTGGATGAATAATCTGCAATAGAGACAAACTAACCTTGTTTAAGTGTTGTTTAGTTTTGATCACATTTATATGCAACTACATTAAGGGGATATAAGCAAAAGATTCATTTTAAAAAAGTCTTCCAAAACCAGCACTTGATACAAGGACAGATCCAGGAATTTTTACTCTTAAACATTATATTTGCTTGTGCCAAAGGCACGAGCTGTTATGGCATAGCCTTCTCCTCCTATATCCCCTGGGACATTTTCCCTCAGTGTAAATAATGACTGCCGATAGATTAGATGGTGGCAGTTTTCGCAAATGCAGCGTGGGCCGATAGACTGGAATTAAAAGGGTTAAAATGTGTATACAATGTGACGTTACTCTCTACGTGGGGTAACGCGTTATAGTCGGATACTTTGTATTAACTGCACCGAAAATTATGGTTATACCACCTATGATGCAAATATTCACTTCGTAAAACATATTAACTGTATTTCGTATTAAACGAATTTTATATAATGAAATGCCAACACTTTTTGAAGGGGAATGATATCTACTTTGCATAAACTGGTTTTGAATTAACGAGGTTTTCCTGTATATTTAATTTTGTACTTTTTTGGTAGCAAAATATCAATAAATCAATACCATGTTACATCACGTTACAATCTCATCCCCAATCGGCTGTTTCTCTAATTTCTTGCTCACATTAATATTTTGATAAACAGCATTTCTTTTGACAAATATTTAATTTTTCGAGAGGGGGGGGGGGGGGGGCGATCCAATTCCAGTTTTTGGGGCTGTTTTGCTCCATTTCTGCCCCATACATTTGTGAAAATTATGATGCACATCTTGAAATTTGGCACGATTATAGGTTTTTGGTCAAAACCGAAGGAAAAAATATGACATTGTAAAAATTGCAATTTTTAGGGGCTGTTTTGCCCCATATGAGGATAAAACTTATAAGGCACTTCTAGAAAAGCTACAGACTAGATATTTGGCATGATTGCATGTTTTCAGTCACAACAAATGGAAGGAATCCAATATTGTAAAAATTCGAAATTTTAAGGGCTATTTTTCCCCGTTATAGCCCCATATGAGGATAAAAATTATGATGCACATCCAGATGAGCTAGAGACTTGAAATTTGGCACGATTATAGGTTTTTAGGCACAACCAATGGGAAAAATACGATATTGTAAAAATTCCAATTTTTGGGGGTATTTCTCTCCGTTTTTGTCTCATACGAAGATAAAAATTATGAGGCACTTCCAAATAAGCTAGAGACTATAAATTTTTCATCACAACCGATTGAAAAAATCCGACATCATTACATTTCTAATTTGTGTCTCTCTTGTGCTGATGAAGGGATCATCCCGAAAGCTCCAACAATGTCTACAAATGTGTCTCTCTCACACCCCAGTGTCTCTCCTTCCGGTAATTGGTCACTGGGTTTCCTTCAACACCTAGTTGCCCTAAATATCCTTATTTACCTTTCCTCTTCCATAAGTAATTACGGTGGAATCCCCATATAACGTTTGCATCGGAGACAAGTTTTTTGTACCTTAAATCGAGTAATACATTAAATGTGGTTATCTAAAATTGAAAGACTAAATGGCAGTTCATTAATGTCAAATATGTTTTATTAGTTAAAACACAAGTATTAAGTGTATAGATTAATTACGATCAATTTTTTCATTCATAAAATTTCACAGAACGAAGATGGTTGAGAATAATACAAACTGTAAGTCCTCCGGCAAAGGTAATTCTTCTAGCTTATGGCTTTTATGCAAAATTAGTGGTCATTTCATGGCTGTGACCCTCATTGCACCTCCTAGCAGTGAATTTGCAATCTTTAATTTTTCCGAGACAAACTTTCTTAAAACTTTTAAGCAAATATACATACGTAATTGAAGCGCTCCTCTATAGGAGGAATCAACCAAGCATGCAGATCCTTCCAGTTTTTTAAGTTCACATGCTATAATGAATACATGATATAATTGGGCTCGCATGGGTTATATAAGATAATACAGTAAAACCTCATTATAATGCGGGTTTCGGGAGACAGAATGTACACACACGTTATCGGCAACCCGCAGTATTTCGGGAAATAATTTTAAAAAACATGAAAGTATATGCGTTATAACAAATTTAATTGCAAAATACTATAAAAACTGATATCGTTTTTTGATTTAAATGCATACCTTACTTTAATGGGTGTTTTTAAAATAGTCCGATATTTTCTTTTGGCGTGACAGCTGATGGCGTTTCTTCGTCACATAC
This sequence comes from Uropetala carovei, assembly GCA_036926305.1. Classification (NCBI taxonomy): domain Eukaryota; kingdom Metazoa; phylum Arthropoda; class Insecta; order Odonata; family Petaluridae; genus Uropetala; species Uropetala carovei. The sequence goes on along the minus strand of JAXCHB010000040.1, from coordinate 3,859,842 downwards.
GTCTTAATATTGTGCAAATGTAAAAGATGAAGATGATCACAATCACTCTGTCTCTCCATCCAATTCATCACTTCACTGATGTTATCCAATACTTTGCTTATTTAAGGGGTCTCAATCTCACACATCTCTTCATTCTCGCTGTCATCTTCCGATAATTTTTCTGTTCTTCCGTGGTTCTGGACTTCAGCTACAATTTCTTATCATTCTTATAGACAGCGACGGGCGTTTAGCATTGCGGTAAAATCTGAACCAAGTTGTTTACGAAGAAAATAAATTGCGGTAAAATTTGAACCAAGTTGTTTACGTAGAAAATAAATCGTGGTAAAATTTGAACCAAGTTGTTTATGAAGAAAATAAACCGCGGTAAAATCTGAAACAAGGACGTTTACGAAGAAAATAAATCGCGGTAAAATTTGAAACAAGGATGTTTACAAAGAAAATAAATGGAATCATTTTGAGGGACATCACTAGAACGACGGTAATTCCGAATCCGCAGTATAGTGAGGCGTGTTATAATGGAGTTTTACTGTATTTGCGATTTTCCAGTAATTATCCCTCAGTGAAGCAGCGTGGTGAGCGTTGGCAGACGTTTAGACGCCTGTTATCAGCTGACCGTGCATAAAATGACAACGCAAACAGTTCCAACGTCCTTTTAGTCTCATATGTTACATTTCGGCCCTTTATGCGAAGTGGGCTCACAAATTTGATTGTGTGTCTTGTGCATTGTAGGGAAATGCTACAGTGACTGACGAATAATAATATACATCCAAAGTTTTAATAACATTGCCGCCTCGATGTAATAATAACATTGTTGTGAATAAGACTTCCCTTTTTTGGGGGGATTGTCCTCCTTTCGGGTTAACAAGGTAAATATGGCTGTGGTAAATGCGGGTGGCCCAACTAGCTAACGAGTCACGTGTCACTCACGTAAAAAAATCAGTGTTCACGTGATGATGTCAATGCAACTTTCGTGAAGTACGTAACAGATTAGGACATTTAAGGTGGATTGACAAAACAGCACGACTAAATATTAATTCTTTTGAGTTTATTTAATGTAGTAACAACGCCAGTATGTGTTGTGCCATTGATGGCTAGATTGAATTAATATATTACATCTCCACCAAATGAAATATTCTTGAGTCACGGTGTAAATGCACCTGAAATCGAGGCGATGCCCTGCAAGGGACCAGAATTTTGTCCCTTAACTGCGGGCAATTCACAAAATCGGGTGATACAATACATTGTTTATATGGAGCTTTGGTCGGGGCCGCAAAAAAACCACCTTAAATGCGGGTAAACCTGAGGGAGGTGCCACGCACAACAGACTAGCAACCAGCGACGCAATTCTGGCAACGTTGATTCGTGGTCGGACACTTTCTAAGTAATAGAGAAAGCCACACTCAAGCGACATTACCTTGCAACTTAAGCGACCTTAAAGCAATGGGCAACCAGCAACAGGGTCTGTCGGTTGCTCATTGCTGAAGTTGCATTGAAAATGCTTGGTATACGGCTTTAAAATGGACAAAAAAGCAGAGGAGAACTACAATATTGAGTTCCTCACTCTTGTTGGATTATACCCTCTCCTTTACAATGTGTCCAGCAAGGATTATTCAAGAAGGGATAAAACCGAAGCTGCTTGGGAGCAGAGCCGTACTTATGCATTTTGAGAGCCAAGGCGCAAAATTATTTTGAGGCCTCCCTCATCTTTTTATTTCTAAGGTACGATAATAAAAGTTTTTTGTATTACCAAAGTAATTTTTGTGATAATTTATTTAAAAATACACACATACTAAATATAAATAACCAGCATAAGTGCCCGTTAAATTTCAACGGGTTTAATGAATCTAAATTTTCGTCAATGCAACATGTAAAAATCGCAAGAATAAAATTGTGCACTGTTTTATCCATCGAATATTTCTATACTGTAAGTCTGTTTTAATTAATTAACTAAAATCTCAAAGAAATTCCTTGTGAATAAAATAGTACCTTTCTTTCTACTAAAATAGCCATTGTTATTAGTTTTAAATTGATTATAGCATTAGGATTTCAATTTCATTAAAAAGGCAGAATTCCGGTACCAAAAAATTGGTTCAATCTTCAATTGCCTCTGATAATACTTTAAATAGATTTTGGAATATAATGTACCTCAATATCGTTTATCGTCTGCTCGGCACTCTTGCCCTCTCATTTTCCGAAACAACCACTTTCACCACTTTTAAATGGATTTCAAACTTAGAAGTGAACTTGATTCAATTCAGTTAAAATAACCACATAACAAACTTCTTATTCCAAAGAAAATCCTTTTATAATATGCATTGTTAACCTAGAATTCATTCATTCTGAAAAGTAAATAAAAGTACCATGTACATATATTTCTTTCAACTAAAGTAGCCACTCTTAACAGATTTTCATGGATTAATGCATTAGCATTTCAATTTCATGAAATAAGCAGAATTCCGATACAAAAAAATTTGTTCAATCTTCAATTGCCTCTGATAATACTTTAAATAGATTTTGGAATATAATGTACCTCAATATCGTTAATGTCCGCTCAGCATTCTTGCCTTCTCAGTTTCCGAAACAACAACTTTCAATAGTTTTAAATTGATTTCTGCTTTGAAATATACATGAGTCAATTCAGTACAACTTCGTGTGAACCCGGCCTTAATGATGAATTTGTGGAGCTTGCCGAGGAGTGAAGAAGAAACTGTATCTTTGCTTCAAGACCATGGTATTTTATCTAAAGGGCAAATGTGCAAGAAGGATCATAATATGAAACTTTACTTCCGCGACAGAAAATTTTTGAAAGGCAACGTGAAAGCCTGTCAGCAGAAGAATTCATGTGGCGACAACATAACAAAGAAATCGACATATTTCCAGCTATTTTAAATGCCATAAAGACATATTGGTCCCCTAGTAACATAAATTTAGATTGTATTAGTAATTACGTTGCTTTTATTAATAAATGTTTCAAAAAAGTGTGATCCCCCGTTGTTACGAATTGTTAACAAACAAATACTTCATAACATATCACAACAATACATATTTATTTTTTGAGGTATTCCCGTTAACAGGAAAGTACCGTTTTAAATTAAAAATAGCATTAGGATTTCAATTTCATTAAATAAGCAGAATTTCGGTTCCAAAAAATTGGTTCAATCTTTAAATAGATTTTGGAATATAATGTACCTCAATATCGTTTATTGTCCGCTCAGCACTCTTGCCTTCTCGGTTTCCGAAACAACAACTTTCAATAGTTTTAAATTGATTTTTGCTTTGAAATATACTTGAGTCAATTCGGTACAACTTCCATTTTACATACTGTAAATTCCAAAGTAACTCCTTTTATAAAAGGCAATGCTAGCCTAAAATTAATTCATTCTGCAAAGTGAATAAATAAAGTTCTTTCTTTAAACTATTATAGCCACTGTTATTAGATTTAAATGGATTATAAGCCTTAGGACTTACTCTGTATTAAATAAGCACCAAAATTCCTTTTATAAAAACAAATCAATTCATTAAAAGATCCACTGTTGTTTCTTCAAAAATTGCCTGTTAACAGTTTTAAATGTCCTTTTAATTTTAATTGAACTTTAATTTATATTCGTTTCCAAACTTCGGCCATTGTTACGAAATTAACAATAACAATATAAATTCGTAAGCACGTATGGTTTACAAAGAATTTAAATTAAGAATGCTTTTTATTTCCAATTTTTCTAAAATGACACTGTTGATACTTAAATTTTTTTATATTTACGTTAATATACTTATTTTCCACAAAACACGCCAATCTCTCCCTTTCCTTCCTCTCTCTCTCTCGTATTGAACCTAACAATGATAATAGTCGACATAGCAACATCACGTTAAAATGGCGAGATTTCCACAAAATATGCAAATTAAACGTTTCACATGGAATATTTCGAACTGTGGGCGAAAAAATACGAACGGAATAAGAAACTATAAATTTTTCATCAAAATGGTTCAAATCCGAAGGTCGTGTGTTAATTTCTTCTAATTTTAATTTCCAAATTAATAAAAGCCTGCACGTCGAAAAATCGCATTTTACATGTAAGGTAATGGGAAAAGGAAATGCCTCTCTTGGAGACGAACCAAGGAATTTTTTCGCGATTTAAATTCGTCATCACCCGGAAAAGTGTTATTCAAGCATCTCTACCAAATTTCGATTTTCTACCATTATATTTTATCGAGTTATTAGCGTTTGCATAGCGTGATCAACCAACCAACGGATGACGGCTATTATTATAAAAAATTATAAAAATTAACAAATATAAATCTGCCAAATTAAAGAAAACTGTTATTCTTATTATTATGAAAATATTATATAAAATCCACACTATGCATGAGTTTAATACAATAAAAGTTTTATGACTTCTGAAAATATAAAAATTACATTAGGTAATACCTTTGCATGGGCGTCGGCAGAAAATTTTGCAGGGGGGTGGGGCAAAACACAAAAATGCCTATTACCCAGGGGCAGACGCAATTTTTCCCAACCTGGGAAAATTTTACTTAACCGGCCCCCAACTGACCACAATTCCACACCAATGAATAACTATGAATTATATTATCACTCTACTTAATATCCTCTTGAAATTAACAAAGCAGTGGTTCTCAACCGGTGTGCCGCGGCACATTACTTTGCCGCGAGGAAGGGACTAGTGCGCCGCACACTCCGAGTATATTTCATTTTTAAAAGCGTTTTAAATAAACAAATTCAAATAAATTTTATGATGCAAGGAATTTATCATGAAACTATGAGAGGAATTTGATTGACCTTAGTAGCGATCATACAACTTAAAATTATTACGCTATCTATAGATGTATTTTGGCTTAAAGGTGTGAATATGCTTCAATATTTGAATATTCCATCGATATGACGTTCCAAATTCAACAACGTATTCATGCGAATTAAGTTGTTCGTCAAGGGCTCATATTAAAAATATTAAAAGGGCATGTATAAAGAACGTAGCTGAAGATCTTCTTGAAGTTCTTTCGATTACTGAACCAAATATAAAGCGTATTTGTATCAAAAAAGCAAGCCGAAATTTTCTGTCTAAGAGCATAACATTTTTACACGTTGAATTATGTATGGACTTAATGTACAATAAAATTAAACAATTATTTCAATATTGCTTTACCAATCGTAACAATCTAACATAACTGCGACTTTTACTTGTTATGCTACTTTCTATCTTTAAAAGTATTTACGCAGTGAAATTAACTAGGGGTGGTTTGGTATGCCGCGATGTTTTTAAGCATGCATGAAGGTGTGCCGTGGAGCAAAAAAAGTTGAGAAGCAATGACTTAAAGTATATTTTAAATGAGTAATTTATCTCGCGCGTGATGATTGGCCTTTCGCTTGAAGCAGGTTAAAATCAGTGATCGTAATGAGCCGGAACGTATATCGGTACGCCGCTCCGTCTCGTCACACGCACCGATGGACCGTCCCGTTTCGTCAGACCTCTATAAATACCGACCTTTATAAAAAGCGTTCCGTTTCGTAACATTTTCCATTTCGAGCACTGATTAAAATCCATTCCGACCTGCTACATACTATATTAAAAATACACACCTTTAACAAACGACAACGAATGTAGACATGGGCATCGGCAGAAAATTTTGCAGAGGGGGAAAAAACAATGACAATATAATATGTATAAAAACACATACAAATTCATTTATTTATCAAACTATTAAAAAAAAATTATTCTCAAATGAATCAAATTAATTTTTAAACAAAAATCGTAAACGCCTTGTGTCTGCTGCAAATTTTTCTACTACTTGGTTTATAAATATTTTTTTGTTTTCATTTACATATTTCCTATCTATGCTCAACATGAATAGCCCAGGCAAATGATCATCACCCACGGTTGACCTTAACCAAGTCTTTACTCTCCTCATTGTACTAAAACTTCGTTCTATCATACAAGTTGAAATAGGCAAAGTGAGGATAATTAAAACTGCTTGCCTTATAGCAGGGTAAAGTTCTGTCTGATCAAGCAAATCAATGATACCATTCTTCAACTCAAAATCTGCCTTACTTGACCACATATCGTACCGTGTCATTGCTTCGTTTTCAAAATTATCAATTTTATACATTTTGTTTACATTTAAAATTATATTTTTATACTCCTGGCATCCCAATTAACTCATTTTTGTTGGACAGAGTATAAAAAATGGAAATGCTTCTCATTTTTTGGAGAAAAATGACATTCAAGCGATGAGATAATCGAGTCTAAATATGGAATAAAAACTGAAAGTCGATAATAATCCTCCATGAACAAATCTTTAAAATTGGAGCAATATGTCCGGCATGCACATGTTCTTGGGGGAATCAGATTAACGCCCAATTTTTTGGCTAGATCCTTAATTTCCAAAAAAAATTTATTAAAATGTTTATCTACATTCTGTCTGTGATTTCGGATCACTATTAAAAGCTTCAGTATATGGTCATGAACTTTCAAAATAACCAACTGAATCGCCTGAAGAGCTTGAGTCACTGATTCCAGCATTGATGAATAAGTCGAAATAATAATGAGGCCGAACAGAAAACTTGTTGTGCTTGCGACAGTGACTAGTTGATGTGCCTATTGGCATGTTTTACCAGACCCTGTTTCAGCAATTTGGTTTCATTTTTCGTGAATTTTCAAAAGGTTTGTGGTGAAAATCATACTTTTGTACTAACTCCAACGAGTTTCGCATAAAATTGGTATTGATGGAGTCAAACATCTCCTTTTATGACTGTCACGAAAAAACTTTATAATGTCTTTAACTGAGCAATGGTGTTCCTTATTTCTGGTACTGCATTTAAGTCATGTACAACTAGATTCAGTCTGTGTGCAGCAAAATGGACGAAAAGAGCTTTTGGACATATATTTTTAATAATGGCTTGCACTCCTCTCTCCTTCCCAGCCATGGTCGCACACCCATCATACCCTTGCCCAACTAACTTTTCAAGGTGCAGTCCAAATTGTGTACATTTATTTATTATCGTTTCAGCGATGGATTTCGCATCAAAACTAATAAGGGTTGCAAACCCCAGAAATTCTTCTTGTATCATGTCCTTACTGTCTACAAATCGCACACCAAGAGACAATTGTTCTTTTCCTGATATGCCAGCACTTTCACCTGCTAATATAGAAAATCCAACTGAATTATTGGCAGCTGCAATGATTTTCTGCCTAATGCTGTCTTCACACAATCCAATCAGCTCATGTTCTACCTGCACCGATGTGTATTGAGCATTAGCTGAAGAATTTTCCAAATGTATACAGAGTGTTTCATCCCCTGATTTGATCCTAAATTGGTAAAGGCTTCGCAAATTCCCACTATCACTAGTTTTTCCTAACGTCCCTTAATTATTCAGCAATGTCAACCATTTCTTCATAGCCTCTGTTCTGTATGATAAAATGCCTAAGTACGAGATTTCATTCATTTTTGCTCTACTGTTTAGGCCCTAGAGCCAGTAACAGACAGACAGACGACATTGCGAAAACCACTTTTTCGGATTCTGCGACACCTAAAACGTATATTTCCATCAAAATCTCGAGGTCAAATTTTTTCTCGATTACAGTTCTCTGTTAATTTCTTCTAATTTTAATTTCCAAATGAATAAAAGCCTGCACGTCGAAAAATCGCATTTTACATGTTAAGTAATGGGAAATGGAAATGCCTCTCTTGGAGACGAACCAAGGAATTTTTTTGCGATTTAAATTCGTTATTCTCTGAATAAGTGTTAATCAAGCAACCCTACCAAATTTCAAGTTTCTATCATTATTATTTCTCGAGTTATTAGCGTTTGCATAGCGTGACCAACCAACCAACAGACGACGGCTTTTATTATATCAAATTCTCTCATTGTGATAGTGAATAAAGAAGGAGAATAATTCAGAGATCATAAGTGTATAAGGTTTATATTTTGATCATGATCATTCTTTTTATTTAAAATGTCCGAATCTAAAATACAAAAAAAACAGTCATTGGCACTTAGATACATAGTGATTGGCATGGTTATGCATAGTCGTTGGCACTACCATTTTTAACACATTTACCACTGTCTTTTTTATTATTTCCTGCACAAAACTATTATTAAACTAATCAGTATCATCTAATGAACTGTCTGCATATTTCATGCATATGTGACAAACATAAATATCAGACTCATCAGATTCTGGTTTGTGCATTGTGTATTCATTTGGAATGCATTTGTTATGAAACAACTTACTGCAATTTGAGCATTCCAGGTCTGATAACTTAATGGTTTTTGTACATTTGTAACACATTCCACTTTTATCATCATTATTTGGATTATTTTGCTCGCTTAGCTGGACATCAACAGAGGTGTTTGCTGTATCAGGTTGCAAAAAGCTCTCTGCTTCCAGAAATGGCTTTACCTGTTCTTTAGTTTGCTTGTGCATATCAGATGAACTCTCAAAGATATCTGCTGATTGAACTTTTATCTTTTTCTTAACAGGTGCTTTTATGGTAGATTTTCCTGCCAATTTATTTTCTTCTCTGTTGCATTTTCTTTCCATCTTGGCGTTTTCTTCTTCCTTTTCTTATTTTATTTCTGTTCAAACAAAACCTTCCAGGATTAGGAGGTTATCACATATGTCATCCTGCCTGTTTTTATTTTAAATTTTCACATTGGAGTGCTTGGCCAATGCAAAATTTATTGTAGTGGTGAAGTCTGGTTTCTGATAGTAGATACATCTGCTGGACTTTCATTGATGCCAACTTTTTGACTTTCACATTGTGATATCTTATTTTCTCCATTAAACTGCCTACACCCAACTTCCTCCAAATTTGGTTCATGGTGCAGTTCTGTCACTGGAATGTTTCAGTGTTGATCCCATTTGTGCTATTATACCGATTGTTCTTGAGCTTCTTTCCACATGTGTTTCTTGTTTCCTCAAAAACGTCAATTAGCCGTTTTAGTATTCTTTCTTCATTGTGTTTCCCTTCTCTCATCTCAAGATCTTCTTTCAGTGTTCTCCCTACAATTTCTTCAAATGCTTCATATGGTAAATATTTTCTTGATTCACTTACATTGGGACCTGGTTTTTTCCCAAGACTTTTTGAGTAATCAATGGCATCAGGGCTCCAAGGATATAAACCACAAGCTCTGAACCCATTTTTAGGTGCGTTTCGCTTACAGCGTGAGCGCCTATTATCGTCGGTCGGTCCGTCCGTCCGTCTGTCTGTCTGTCCGTCCGTCCGCACATTCATTCTCGGCTTCTACTGAACGGATTTTCATGAAATTTGATATTAAGGACTTTCAATCAAATATAATAAGAAAATCGCACAAACGAATCACGTACGCCAATCAGGGGTACCACTTTACTGGTGACAAAAAGTTAAATTTTCGTCATATCTTGTAAAGTATTGCTCATATCAAAATATTTTTCAAATAAAAGTTGTAGAACTGGTAAAGAAGAGTAGTTTCTTTCCTATACATTTTTATCGTAGAAGTAGCCTTTATTGAGAAAATCAAACAAAAACGTTGAACTTAGAAAATTTCTTGCATGGTTACTTCTTCATTGTTGCTATCATAAACAATCTCCTAAACAAACGTTTAATTTCCTTACGTGTGCATGTAACAACATGTAATACTATTAAATAGGAAGAAAATGGATTATTTATGATGAAGAGAAGGACTTTAAAATGCTATTTCCCTTACGTACAGGTATATAATTGCTTTCTAATACTCCATTGCACGAAACGCGCCCATTTGTGATACGTTGTACACTTTCCTAACTTGTTAACCATGTGTTTGAATGGATATTTCTTCAGTGCAGCTTCCAGGACAGGAGCAAAGAATTCTTTTCTAAGAACTTTGTCAGGATTTTCTCTGTGCCACTCCAAGACTGCTGTCTTCCAACCCATCCTCAGAGGTCTACAGGCAGCTACGTCACATGGCTGAAGAATTCTGGTAGCATTCGAATAGAGGGCAATCAGAATTATCCCCACTTCAGAACATAGCTCACTGAGTTGGTAAGTTAAGTGAGTCTTGTGTCCATCATCCTATCATTAAGAGCTATAAACTCCTTAACAGAGAGTTGTACGTCTAGCTTCCATTGGGGAAATCCCTTTCGTGAGCAGTCTGTTATCCACTTTACTAGGAGCTGCTCTTTGTTTTCACTGAGAATTGGAGGTGATACCATAGTTATTTTTGTAAATCTGCTGCTTAATGCAAAATTGCAAAGTTGACCTTGGAACTCCATACTTCTTCGCAGCTGCTTTTTTTGACATTCCATTGCGAATAGCTGCAAGGGCTGCCTCATTATCAGAAGGATCATAATCCCTTATTCTCTTTTTAGGCATGTTTGGTATGGACCTGGAAGGGCAAAACCCCATACGAAATTTATATTTGCATATAGGGGCCTATTTCTGGCACTGCCAATCACTGTGTATGGTAATTATTGGCACAGTGAACCATTACATTGGCACCCATGCCAATTACTGTTAAATGTTCACATAAATGTGCTGAATTAAAATTACTGATGAATTGTGAAATGATATACACAATTTTCACAAAAAAACATGAAAATAACAAATTCCAAATTTAACCAGTTATTGGCACTGGGTGCCAATCACTACAAAGTATTCACTGTGGGATAACAGTGGTTGGCACCCCCCATGCTTCTTTGCAGAAGTGAATTTTTCGAAGTTCTATTACACTTTTGAATAGCTTTAATAATAAGGAACACGTATATGTGTACTGATAAGCACTGCAATATATTTGACATACATCCAGCAGCTATCATAATTATGTGTTTTCTTAAGCAGTACCTTAAGAATCAGTCCTATTTCCATGCAATAGAACAACAAACCTCTTTGTGGGCAGCCATGAACAAGAATAAAGAACAGTGTGTGGCCACACCACGTACCACAACATGAACAACAGACTACTTATACACATGCTCTAAACTGGTGGTGCTACAGCATGAGAAATGCTTACTGTAATGAAAAACGTTCAAATGGTGCCAATAACTGTGACAGTGCCAACGACTATACAGTTTACCCTATATGAGTAAGTAAAAAAGTATGCCACAACTACTATAGTGGGGGTCAAAAGTGACCCAATACTGCAATAACTCGAAATCAACTACCGCTTAAGTTAAAAACTAGGTCAACTGAAAGAGAACATTGAAGTAGGAGATTAGATAAACTAACGAAGCCACTGCATGTGCCATAATAGAATAAACAAAGGAAATGTTTTCTCTCGGGTCACTTTTGACTGCACGATAGTAGTAGAAGACTAATGTATTTAAGTTTCGAAAACAAGCGTTCTCTGCTAGAATTTGTCACCATCATGTTTAAAAATTTGCATTGAAATTTCAATGTTTGGAAAAACTGTCAAAATTTGGTTCTTGTGCATATGTGTATACAATTTATATATCAATAGATAACAATTCTTGCTAATTAATTATCTAAAACAAGCTCCCGCCCCTCCTTTCCACACCAGGAATAGCAAAATATATGAAGAGATAACTTACTTATTAACTGATACTCCATCTTCCTGATAACACTATGAGACACCTTCGTGCACTCCACTGACAATTCTTTACTGAATACCTGGCTAGTGATTCGCTGACTTGTTCTGCAGACATGGGGGTTTTCCCATTAAATTCCGAAGCATAAGGACAGCCAACCTGCTAACATTACCGATCACTGACCCTATAATACGAGACAGAGAGGCGTAAAGGTTGGTCAAACCTTTCTTAAAGGGATATCCCCTGCTACCAGCTTAGGTCGTGTCCACTTAACAAATATGTTTGAGTAAGAATTGACTTTAGTTGTTTCTTTCAAGAATATGTTTACATAAACCCAAGAGTATCCTAACCTCTGGGGGAATCCAGAAACTTCTCAAGGGGAAGAAAGAGAGGTGGTATTCAATGGGAGCGACTGCGCCTATCGTCCGCTCAGACTTCTGTAGACCAAAGAATCTTCTATCAGTGTAACTCACTCTGCAAGAAGATATTATTTGCTTAGAACTAACTTGCAACGCAAATTCGAGATATATTTGTACCATGGAAGGGGGGAAGGACCCCCACGTGAGTGTGCACTTGTCCCGAGCTCCTATCTTTTCACTGGTTTCTTCGTTCTCTTCGTCAACGCTATTGTCAATTTCTCGCATTAATCCTTACAACCGCCCGTTTTATTATGCGAGAAATTTTGTTTCCACCACCTGCCTGTGTGTTTCAAGCTACTTAGTGTCTTCTATATCTCACGCCGACATGACTCCAAATGAGTACCTGTGAGTTTCGTCTTTACGCAAAAGTGCAGCATTTAACTACATATGTGACAAGATAACTCTGCGAAAAAGCCACTAAATTAACGGGATCGCCACCATTGGAAAAACGCATTCATTTTGACGCCAAAGTTCGAGCTAGGTGCACAATTTGTCCGAGAAATGTGGACAAAAAAAGAATCAGTGTTGCAATTTCTGTACCAATATGATGTGCATAAAACACATGAAAACTGTATGCAGTGATTGTGTTGTTAAATTTCAAGAGGTTAAATAAATGTAAGTGTTCTTTATGCATCCAAAGTGGTTTTGACCATCTAGTTCAGTAACACATGGAATACTATAACCATATTTTTATTCTAAAAATGTTGAGAAGGTGGAGATCATACATGAGTAAGAGAGAAACAAATTCATGTATCCAAGTAAATGTTTATAAGTTACTGTACATTTATTTGCAAAGATTATTCAAATTTTATTGCAAAAAACTAATAATGCACTCGAGTTTAGTGTAATCATATGCAAGGTAACGATTCTTTGGGAGGTAAAAGAGTTGCATATTACAGGAAAAAATTCACCCATTAAATAACGTACTAAACGCATATAACAATTATATAATATTTAAACAAAGTTCATAGAAGACCTTAGTGGAGAATAAATTAATTTGTCAACTCGCTATGAATTTACACAGAAGATTCTGCATTAATGCGCACCAGCAACACCCGAAAACAGCAACTAACGTAAACATTAGAAATAATTAAATGCCATTAACAATATGCAAAATCTGATGGATGCACATTGCTATATAAGGTATTAGACTTCTCGTCTAAAATAATTGTTACGAAAATAAACATCACGGCATAGATATAAACATTTTCTTTTGGAGTCTTTAAAGACCCCACGCGCCCACTTAAGTTACGAAACGCTACGCACCTACTTAAGGGTTAATACCAGTATACAGCACCACCACCATGTAGCGGTGAATTCTGTAAACATATTCAAAATATACGTAATATATGGTAATAAGGACGATTGTATTCTTTTACGATACGAAATAATAATTTTGCCTTATAATGCTATTCATAATAATTTAAATATCTATACCCCAAATATGGAGAAAGTCATGTGTTGGCCACATCAGATTTTTTCTTAGTAATTGATTCAAATTGGTTAGTAGACAATTTTTTAATATGTTCCATCATCGCGTTGACCTCGTCTGACATTCTCGCTACACTGAAAACTTTGCGACTAGTCCCTTCTGTGTGGATATAGAAGTCGTGAAGCAACGTTGCCAGAGTTGCGTCGCTGGTTGCTAGTCTCTTCTGTGTGGTGCCTCCCTTAAATGGGAGAACCTTAAATCGGGATTCCACTGTGTATACACACACACACACGTGTATATATGGAAATGAATATAATTTGATAAAAGTGTTGTTAGGCTAATTAAATTTCACAATTTTACACATATATGTCATTTAGACAATATAAAAAAGGACGACCACATTCATTCAGACAAAGATTTCTCTATGAGCACTAGTCTCTAATGAACGTGCTTATTATACTGAGAAAGCTGGGAGAATTAAACTGTGAAACCTTGAGGTGCAACATGGTGGATATGCATTTTCGACAGAATATGGCCGAATGTATCTCACTTACAGCAGGGAGAGCAAAGAATGATATTCCCAGAAGTGCACAGAAGGATGCGATGACCTTCCCTTGCCATGTGACTGGGACTGCATCACCATAGCCCACCGTACACAATGTGATCTGGTTGAGGAAGAAATACAATTTTATTAAGAGAAATAATAAAAACATTTATAGTTTTCTCATATTTAGGTTGTCTGTGCATATAAGTAAAGTGTCTGTCTGTATGTTCTCTATATATTTGGACACCATGAGAGCCATTGTAACCAAATTTTCATTCAGAGGAAGGTTGAAGGCTATGTTTAAAACTTGTCCAATTTCGACTCCATTAGCTTTACTTTTTAACATTACAACAGAATCAGAATGAGAGTGCCATAGTTCTGCATTGCATATTAAACTTACTTTTTATCATCACAGAAACATGGAACTAGAACCAAAATACAGATAAAAAGAATAAAAACATTCTCATAACAACCATTTTTAAATATGCAAATTTGTATTGAACAAATAGATTCAACTTTTTTTGCTGAAAATCATTGTCTCTCATGGTGGTTACTGATTAGACAAAAATTTGGGATTATAGTTATTTCTTTCAAGCATAAGGGCAACAATGCATTCCTTTTTTCTCCAAAGTTTCAGGATTTGAGTTCAGGTGCAATTTTTCCTTCTTTTACGATTTGCATGTGAAGCAGTACTTGGATATTGTTGAATTTATATCTTTGAATACATTTTTTAATTGGTACCTCACAGGTAATATAAAGCTCAGGGAGGTGAAAATATGGTATTTTAATTCTGCTCACTGAAAGTATCTTCATGTTAACCGATTTAGTTAAAATACATAATATAGGGCTACCATATGTTCAAGGATCAAAACCAGGACAAAATGATTTCTGAAGAAGAAAACCGGGACAAATCTGGGACATAATCTAACATGACCGGGACAAAATCTGGGACAGCTAGTCTTTTCTTTTTTATTGTTTAAATATACATTATTTCTATTCTTTTACATTTTTTACATTTTCAAAAACCAAAAAAGAATATTATGGGGATGTGGAGACATAAAGAGGGTTGTCAAAAAATATCTAAAAGAAAAAACACGAAATATTTCTAATATTTCAATATTAAATATATCAATAAAATATACAAAAATCTTACTGTTTATTAAACCAGTTATGTTTGCCGCGAGACATAACTTTATCCAAAAACATTTTATCATTATTGATTTTAGCATAAAATTTTTCACAATTCAAATCAATACTGATTTTACACTAATATTGCTCATATTGTACTTTCATTCATGCAACTTAGGTCTAGGGACCACACATTATTCATAATAGAGAAAATTCGCTCTACTGGAGCTGATGTTCCGGGTAAACAGAATAAGTATTCAACAACTTTCGTTAGATTGACAACTGAAATATTCTGTTCGAGAAAATGTCTAAACAGTTCAGTTCATCTATCTTTGAATTCGTTCCTTCCTCATCCCAACTTCTCTATTTGTCATTATAAAACATAAAATGCTTCTGCTAAACTTACTTCATCGAAAAGATTGTCGATATCAATTAAAAGCTTTCCATATCTTTGATTGATGCTTTGCGCTGTTTCTTCAACCTCTTGCCAATTGAATGTACTATTTACCCAATTAAATGATTCTGCTTCCTCAAAACTGTTTTTTCACAACAATATGTATTATAAGAATCTAATATAAAAAGCATCAAATTCTTTGATTAACGTTTTAGAAATCGCATTCCCAGATTCGTTGAATTTTGTTAGGAAAATTTTAACCCCTTGTGGAATGAAACAGCCTTGCATTCTTGAAAATTAATTTTTAAATTTTGTAGTCCACAAGCTACGTTTGTTGCACTACCACTAGTGTTTTCTATGTTCAGTATTGTTTTATTAAATAAACTGAGTTGTCTGAAAACAAATCGCAAATACACTTCTCCACATGGGACTTCAATTTTTAAAAAAATATTTGTGGGCACTGTTCTTGTAAATCGAAATAGTTTTTTAGACCTCCAAATACATCTAGAAACCTTTCTAAAGCTGATAAAAGGGAAAGAAACTTCATGTTGCCATGTTTTAAAACCTTTTTCTACTCAATTTCTGCAAAGTTGCAAAAATTTTTAGTTGAGTAACAGGAATAGTATATATGTGGAAATATTTATAAATCTCTACTGTGATGGTTTTCATATCAAGCTGTAGAACATCAACCGCATTTAGGATGCAGTTGTGTACTATATGTGCTGCACAGCCAATTCCAATATTGACAAAACACGTTGTTTTCACACTTTCTTTTCACCCCTCTGAAATTCGTGTTTCAATTATCACCACAAAAACCTACAATTTTATTCATAAGATGATGTTTTTTTATTGAAGAAACAAGTTATTCAGTCAATATTTCTGATGTTTCTCCAGAGATTCCATTAATGTCAAGCAATTTTACCTATAATCAGTGGAAGAAAATCGTGCACTATCACTGCAACGATTTTATGTCCTTTCTGTTGGAAGCGTCAACTGTAACAGTAGAGTAGGAATGGCGGCTCTAGTGCACGCCATCTTGAATAAACAAAAGCGCAATAACATAAAAAATGGGCGTTTTTTTTTGCGATGTTGCAAGATTTGCTTGGGCATGAGTTCGATCGATCGAAGTCAGGGCATTGCCAGATTGCTTGTATTCAATGTATGGAAAATGGTGCCGCCATGTATACATGGGAAAGAAGAAGTAGATGGTGTTCGATGTATCTAAAGCGGGTCGCCATCTATAGGCCCAAATGTGGAACTTACAATTAGTTCATCTCTTGAGTGGAAGTAATACGTGATGTTACCAGATTTATTGCTTTTGATATATCGAAATTGCCAGATTGATTGCTTTAGATATATCGAAAGCGGTGGCTCCATCTGTACGTCCTAATGCGGAACTCGGTCCATCTCTCTCTACGAGCCTATTTGAAACCGACGCAGATTTGGGTTGGGTTGAAAGTGAAACGCAAGCGAACGGGTTTTATTTAAATCTTTCAGGCTTCGGAGTTATATTCAAACAAAAAGAATTACATTAACATTATCTTTCAGAACTTTGTAAACAAGTTTATGTTTTATATTTTCAGAGTTATATCGAATCAGATCCTCTTTTGCGAATTTGCTGGGGGCTTGAATCGTCGTGGAAGGAAGACTTTTGTTCTTTCTTCGGTTTGATCCTCCTCGTCCTCCAATAATGTGATGATGGCGTCTCCGAACTTGGTGTTAATAATTTCCAAACTGGTTACTAGATATTCCTTATTAATCAGTAAATCATCTATCCTTTTCACGGCAGGCGTTGCGGAAAGTTTGTCGAGTTTCAGTTTAAGAGACATCTGCAGAGAAGAGAAAAATGTGAAGTCTCTCTCCCTCACACACAATTGTTTAAGCAAAAGGCAGAAGAAAATAATCGCACTTACCTTGCGAAGAGCTCGTATGTTGGCACAGTAATATGAAGAGAGCTGCAAGCCTTTCGTCCAGAGCTGCCGTGAATATATTAGCGAAGACGCAAGATGCCGGCCGCTGAGCAGTTATTAGTTATTAGTATGCTGTGCAGGCCTTCTCACCCCCCCTAAAGAACTCATACGCCTTTCACCGGTGATTATCAGTTCCCCCCACTCCGGTGAAAAAAAAATACTGCCCACTAAGGAGGCAGCAAATTTCAATGGGATTTTAATTTCGAGTTCGGAGTTGGCATATTTGGATGGGATTTTAATTTAGAGGTTGAAGGTGTAGAATTTGGATGGTATTCTAATTTAGAGGTTGAAGGCAGCAAATTTGAATATTGAAAATAATTAGAAGAGAAGTCGTCAGCTCGATTCTGAAGAAATACGGAATTCCACCACTTCGAGCAGGACCCACGAGCAAGTTTTTACCGTCTGAAATCATCCGAACGAGTGGACCCCAGCAGATTATTTTCACTAATCAACCAAGAAGAAGATGTGTTCTGTGCAGCAATAAAACAGTAAAATCTTGCCAAAGATGTTGTGTTGCTTTGCACGACAAGTGTTTTGAGGAGTACCACAAATCTGATTTGTAAAATTTGGAAGTAAATAATAATGATATCTGGATGGTCACGATTTTCTATTTCTTTTATTTAAAACCTCCCTTCTTCAGAGAAATGAGATTCACGATACATATTACGAAGCTTAAATTCAATACCATTAAAAAAATAAATGTGCATAGAGGTACAAAAAATCTCCTTCAGTCTTTTGGATAACGATTTGGAATGTCGAATACCAAATAAGCTCACTAATGCCCAGTGGGTCGAAAACGACCTACCTCATAAATATTAAATAAAGATATAAGGATTTTTAAAAACATTTTTCCTAATGTCCTACAACATAAATAGTTCCAAAATATAAAAAAATAGTAAGATTTTCAAAAAAAAATAGTGGGCATAAATGGGTTAAGGGGTTAACAAAAGAGAACTATCGGTGAGGAGATTTCTGCTAGTATCGTCATAAAGAGATCATCCAATAAACTGCGTCACGTAGAAGGGAGAAGATGCTTAACTTGAGCGGAACTTGTTTCAGGGAGTGGGAATCGGTGACTTAAAAAAAAACTTAATCTGGCTCAAATTAATTTTTTCCCTCCGAACTGGCCCAAAAATAGGACTGCGTGGAGTACACGAGTGCGTGGGTTACACAAGTAAATATGGTATGTTTTATTATAACACGCTATATTAAAATAAAAAATATAAATGAACAATTACCGTAGAGCCGTTAATTTCCACCTTATTGGTGAATTTTTACAGAATGGCTCATGGGATGAAAGACACACCACGATCAACTTTTGCAATAACTCAACTTTCTTAGCAATTGATCATGAATTGCGCTTCCTTTTTGTTTTCATACTGTTACCCATAAGGGCATCTGATGGGCTTTCTGACATGTTCACTATCGCAAATACGATAAATAACCACAAACGTCTTACGTTATGTCAGGAACCAACCACTATGAACTGCGATGACGAACGATGCAGTGCGGGCGGTGTCAGATGTCAGGTTAAGTTGTTCGTCAACAAAGAATTCTTTGAGCAAGTCAGACCCAGTGATGACAATTTAGCTATTTTGTCGCTAGATTTAGAGACTTCATTTCGTCTAGCAAATTTTTTTCGCATTTAGTGACATGGCGAAAAATTTGAAGATTTAATTGTATTGTGATTTAATGATTTAAACATAGTTAATAAGTAAGATAGACTGCATTTTATTATTTATGTATTAGTTATTACAAGTATTATTTTGAAGTAGTTTTGCACTTATCCGGCGGTAGCAGCATTATAACAACATTCATTTGAGTATAGGACCTTTTTGAGAGCAGACCATTTTTCCTAATCTTTGGTGTTGACAGATCAAAAAAATTTTGGATTTAGGATAATTTAGGTTTTTGGATTTATGGATAAAGGGTGCTCGACCTGTAATAAGTTAAAATCATGACCCAGTGTTGAATATTGTCATCAATAAAAAGCATAAGGAGCCATTTCATCTCAATCATAATCAAAGGCATAACTTTATTCAATTTTGTAGCGTTCATGGAGTTGCTATCTTTCTACACCCTTTAGTTTTGATTTATTTTTCAAAATCATTCTTTGCAAACTTAAACTTGCCATTCTCCAGTTTCAATTTGTCTTATCGCATCAATTTTCACTGAATGAGAAACTTTTTCTTTTCAGAAACATACATATTTTCACGCTTTTGACTCATTACGAATAATATGCGGGGTCAAAAAACAGAAAATAATGCTGCTGATGCATTTAGCTTACAATTTAAACCACAGGAGACAGAAAAATAAACGAGGGTGAAGGGCAGTTACATTGTTTCTCACAGGGAATTTTTTTCTCGCTTCTTACTGAAATGTGACCAGGATCTCGACTCAAAATGCTGTGCATTCAGCATCACCACGCAACGCGCTTATGTGTGTGTCTAGGTAATACATTCATCAAAGTCAACTCGCATTACAATGACCCTAAACGAAAATCACTTGCTGATTTGCAAGCTAAAATGTGCACGGACATCTGTCTCTGCCATCTTATATACACTACTTGTAGTCATAACTAAAATAGTTAAAAGTTCTACAAGTCATGTATATAAGAAAACAAATGAAGGTACATGCTGCAGCAACATCTGATAAGTAAGATCTAATATCATCCACATCCCAAATAACAAAAGGAGAAACAACGGATCTTTTGGGTTATACGTCCAGATTTTTAAAGCATTACACTAGTCTCATTTATAACTACAATTGTTGCATATTTGTATCTAATTATGTTACTGTACTATCGAAGTATGCATACAAGTAAGTGATGCCCTCAGAAACTTATTGATGTTTAGCCAAATACATATTAGTAACAATAAATGGAGAGGATATTGGCGAGCCTTTGGCTCGCATTGTTTTTATTTCAATTGTCGTCTCAGGGCGCTACCACGCCCTTTGCCTCGCTGGAACCAAACTATCCCTCCCCGTTGTCCGGTGATTGGGTTTGTAAATGTCATGGGTTAGAAAGCTTTAAATTACCTCAATCTTCATTGCATTCACATTTGTCTATTCCATTGTTTAAAGGTAAATAAACTGTTGTTTAGAAATCCGGACATATAACCCACAAGGTCCAAAACAACATTTTTTGCAAATTGGTTTGTTAACGATATTTAATGTAATTGTAATTTACCTATGACTGATAATTAGACATACTAAATGTAGAATAAGTTATGCACTTCTTTTGTATAATCAAAAAAATGTGGCAATTGAAAAACATAAAAAGAGCACTATAGCAAAACCACACTAACAATAAGTGAAGTGCTCTATAGCGAGGGATGCCTGTACTGGCTAATCCCAGTTGAGCAAACCTTTATGATTTACTATGTCAAGATGTAAGTAAGAAGTGTATCAAAAATGGTTGTCCTAGGCCTAATAGTTTGGGTATTCATAATAGAACACAAACAAACATTCAGAAATATATATATGAGGATTTACATTTATTAAATTTGGGAAAATATTCACAAGATTCTGCCAGTTTCTTAGCAGATTATAAGGCAGAATTGAATTAGGACTCTATTATATTGCATGACAGGGATATATAATTTTCAACCTTTGTAACTCACCACTCCCCACCATAGTGCATCAGCAAAGTTGGAGAAGGCTTTAGAGTTGGCATCCTTTTCAGCTAGGTAGACCAGAAATGAAGCAAAAATGAGGCCCAGGAAACCAATGTAAAGGGTTGTGATGAGTTCCTAAAACAAGAAAATTTATTAACCTTCAGGAAAAAAGTTGGCTAAATTGATGAATGTGGAGGCATTTTTAATTAGAAGTTATATTACTGTTAAAGTTAGAAGAAATAAAGGTAAAGAATTAATTACTACTGTATATTCCGGTGTATAAGTCGACCCAGCGTAGAAGTCGATCCCTGCTTTTTTGGATGAAAATACATGATTAGGCATATGTTCGTCGTATAAGTAAACCCCCACATTTTCACTTAAAAATACTTCTCAAGAAACCATTTTCTGACAAAATCAAAGTCATGTACAATCTAAGTTTTAACAAATCAGAAATAAACAATAATAAAAATATATATAAATATTGTTTAGAGTCCGTGCTATTCTTCTTGAGCATTCCATGTGACAGATGTTTTAATGTCAACCATTAAGAAACATTTTTGGAGAGCTTGACCCACTGAATAAAGTTTCCTATAATTCTATTGATGTTAGCTACTAATGATACTATTGAAATGAACTATACCTAGTGATCGCGATCGATCTCTACAGTTGCAAAATTCAATAAAATATCACAAATGTGTACCCTGCACACCTTTTTCATAGTCATTGCTCTGTATGGAGAAATTCATGTGTTGGCCACATCAGATTTTTACTTGGTTGTCTTCTAATACATCAGTATTAAAGTAATACGCTCGAGAAGGCAAGGGTAGCATGTTTTTTTTCCAAATAAGTTATTATACATGATCTACTTATGCTATTACAAAAACATAATTTTTGCCCTTTTTCGAATTAGATCTGAATTTTTATGATATGGAAATTAATTTTCTTAATTTTTTATATAACTGTGAAAATCTCGTGATGATATCTCATTTTTAAGATATTTTAAAATGCTAAATAAAAAAGGCCTGCTCGTTTCGTTTCCGCTCTGCCCATGTTATTCAAATGGAGAAAAGATGCTCTTTGAGTCAAACCCAGAAGTAATTCGTACACAGTAAGCAGTTTCAAATTGAAAAGTTGAAAAGCCATGTGATTCCTGAAAGCTTGATCAAAAAAGATTGAAAATGTTTTTGTTAATGGTCAGTTTTCCTTATTCTCCTAACTCCATAGAGCATTCTAAGAGACCAATGGATGGACAGACATGGGCTATTATTAATATTAATAATCCACTTTTAGTTCTGTTTTAAACAGTTTTTTAAACAATGCAGATATTTTGATTTTCCCATGAGTATTGGATTCAAAACGAATGTTGTCATTAAGACTGTGACTACATGGTTTGAAAACCCTCCATTTGAACAGTTTTTACCTTTCAAATGTAAAGTTTTATTAGGCACATATCTGAAAAATCCAGTCTCATCGCAGTTAGTAATATCTTGAGGATCATAACCCCACAGATTTGGTCTAGAAATCGTGGTTTTTAGCTCATACAATGCAAAACTATTCAAAAACTGTGTAATTAAGCTCATCATTTGATGGCTCCTGTGGTTTCTTCATTGTATTTCAGAAGACCTTGCTTTCAAGTATTTCTTCTTAATGGCTTCTTTGTTCTTCACACATTCATAAACCTGTGTTGTTCCACATTTAAAATGATCAGCAATTTGTTTGACTTTCAAATTTTCCGTCTCCTTCAATTCCTTAACTTCATATTTTTGTTTCAGATTAAATGAATGGTACATGAAGTTAGCTGAGTATAATTTTTGAACTGTTTTAATTGAAATTAAAGTGATAGAAGATAAAACGTAAAGTTTTTATAATACAAATTCCGGCTCTCAGGAGCTAAATTCTTACAAAGTTATATTGGGAGGAAAAATTCCATTTGGATACCAGGATTTTTGGCTTATTGAAATTCATTTTATATGAAAATAGGGATATATTTTTTAAAATATCAGACTTTCATGGGTTTCTGGCTTACTGGATTTCTGGCTCTGAGGAGTTTGATTATATTTACATGCTTATACACCGCTCCCCAGATATAACGTCGTTGGTTATACTGCAGATTCAGATATAGTGCGGTTCTTCCTTCCTCCCCGTTTCTTAGAAAGTCCTGTCTTTTTTAATAACTTTTATATTAACCTCACTCGATATATATATATATATATATAGAGCTATATACCGTATTCACCCGAATCCAAGACGACCCTGAATCTAAGACGACCCCCCATTTTGATGATTCCAAAAGAGAAAAAAGCTCAAATTGACCTTCATGACTACAAAAATTATAAATCTTGTGAAATATTTATTTTCTCTTATACTTTTCTTTAATGTCATTGTCTTTTAACATTTTAAAATCATACGATCACATCACAAATAGATCCATTCAGGTTTTCAAACAAATTAAATGGTAGCATTCATTTTAAGATAACATTTAAAATAAAGTAAATACATTGAAAGAATATACTCATTTCAGGACAACAAAAAACATTTCAATCCAAGTGCTGCATAAAATCATTTTATTGTGTTAGTCATCATCACTGTCTATGCAACCTTCACTGTTTTCCTCACGGTCACTATCTTTATCACTCTCAACTTCATCATCAGTCTCCCACAAAACATCATCCTCACTCCCATCCATGGCATTAGATAAGCAGAATTTCTTAAATCCTTTCACTATTACTTTTGCATTTATTTGTTGCCACGATGCCTTGATCCATTGGCAGAGCATTGCAACTTCAGGTTTCTTAAGATTTCCTTTTGGTGTTAAAGTGTGAGTTCCACTCTGTAACCACTCAGAATACAAAACCTTTAAATTATTTTTAAGACACTTATTGACAGCAACATCTAAACTTGAAGTTGCGATGTCATTCCTCCAGGTATTACAATAAGATCAATATTCATCGCACTCATTATGTTTTTAATTTCAGGAGATAAGTGTCCTTGAATGCATCCAGTGAAAGCATAGCTCTTTGTTTCAGTAAAGCTCCTGGCCGTCTATTCCACACCACATGTAACCAATCTCTCATTAGTTCTTTAGTCATCCACCCCTTTTCTTGACACCGATTATTCCACTTGGCAAATGTTTCTTAGGCATTGTTTTCCGCTTTAGAATCACATATGGTGGTAATTTAGTCCCATCTGCTAAAACCGCCAACATTACCGTGACTCGCATTTTTTCGTTGCCTGTAGTTTTAATTAGGACGGACTTCACACCTTTTTCGTTCACAGTATAATTAGATGGCATGTAGAAGAAAACCGGAGTTTCATCGGCATTTCCTATTTGGCTCAAAAGGTAATTATTGGTTTTTCTAAGTCCAATTACGTATTTATGGTAAGCGAGAAGTTTTTCAACATAGTCTTCTGACACAGCGAAGTTCGTCGCCGTAAAGAAAAATTATTTCGTCGCATCATTCTCACGCACCAACTTCTGCTGGCCTTGAATTCTTGCAATGATATATTAAGTTCTCTAGTAATTTCATTAGCTTTAAGTATAATACTTTCAGTCGAAACAGGCATACCGTTCTTCCTCATGGTGCGCACAAACTTGACTACTTCTTCTTCAATGCCATGAAATCGGCCTAATTTTGGACCACTGAGCGACTTCCTTATGGCTTTGGCTTTTTCTAGTTCCTGTTTTGAGAGTTTCCATCGACGCACATTTGCCTCAGATACACCGAACTTTCTTCTCGCATCACAGTTATTAGTTTTTTCGGCGTAATTTATCACGATCAGCTTAAAATTTGTATCTTAGCTCCGGATAATTCCTTTGTTAACTTTCCCTTTGCACTCGTGCCACGTACTTCAACATGATCTGTCATTTTAACTTAAGGGTTGTGCATTTAAATCAAGAATGCACAACTCAAAATTACTGTCACACTTAGTGAATCGCGGTGCGTCGTTTGAAAGGGGAATCCCAATGATTTCCGCTCTCATTTGTTTTGACATTGGGTTGCCATTACGTGCAAGATGAAAGAACGTCGTCTGTGTTATGATCGTCGACGATGATTATTAGTCTAAATAATTATTATTCCCGTCATGTTTTTCTTATTGTTATTACTATTTGTTTATTTCACTTCTTTATGTACGTACTTGAATTTGCTGTTGTGAATTGTTTACTCTAATATACCATTTGTTGTAAAAACCATTGATTAAATGCTTAAATATACTTCGTATTCGAATGTAAGACGACTCTTGATATTTACAGCTGAAAATTTGGAAAAAAAGGTCGTCTTAGATTCAGGTGAATACGGTATATATACACCGTATATACCTGAATATAAGACGAGGTTTTGTTCCAATTTTTATGACCGAAAAATCGCTAGTCGTCTTATAATCACGTGGTGTGTAATAGTTTGACTGACAGAGGAGCAGAAGGTAGAGATAGGTAGAGATGGGAAGAATCGAATAGCTATAATCGAAATACAGGCAGACCTCGTCTTTCGCGTGTTTTGATTTTTCGCGGTTCCGCATTTGCGACCAGTTTTGTCTTTCGCAGTCTTATGTTTCGCTCTTTTGCGGAAAAAATCACAGGAAAGGCTGCGCGATATTTTCTATATATGGAATTAATCGCATTTTCCTCACATTTTCTCTCATAGTCAGGCCCGAAAAATGTTGTTATGGTATTCTGATATGTAAAAATATTTACGTAATTTTAAAAAATCGATATGTGTATCTATTTTCTTAAAGTAAATATATAAGACACGTGTACATGTCTTATATATACTTTTAAATATTTTTAGGATGCAATCCTCCCACACTTTTGTGTCCCTTCGCAAGTGAAAAGTTGCAGAATATAAGCTGGCATCACCGTTCAGGAGCCTTCCGTCTTTACTATGAGAGGGAAGTCCCAAGGGGAAGGACTGAACTCATGACCCTTCTGATTCAGGATCATTGGGTTATTTGCTCAGGTTTGACATAGTTCAAACGCTTAAGCTTTGTGTTTTATGCATCATTTATTATTGGTGGAGTTTTGCAGAGGTTTTCAGGAATGTAACCCCAAGAAAGACGCAGTCTACCGTATTTGGGGAATTAGCCCCTGCAATTTAGGCAACCTCCATTTTTTTTTCTCGATTCTACTATGGAACTTAAATAATTTATTTTCTGATACTTTTTTCATCTTCTGTTAACTTGTTTAAGTCTCACTTTCATTGAAGTTAATTTTTTCATCTCTTTCTCTATTTTACTGCGGTCACCAATA
The DNA here is from genome assembly GCA_036926305.1 of Uropetala carovei. Taxonomy (NCBI): domain Eukaryota; kingdom Metazoa; phylum Arthropoda; class Insecta; order Odonata; family Petaluridae; genus Uropetala; species Uropetala carovei. The sequence goes on along the minus strand of JAXCHB010000040.1, from coordinate 3,833,577 downwards.
CAGAGGACAAATAATCCGTTTTTGCTAGGACAGGAACCAAACCCTGTATTTCCCATTGCCTTAATTACTTCTCTTTCGCGGTGTTCTCAGGAACGTAACCCCTGCGAAAGGCGAGGTCTGCCTGTATTGAATTCTTAAAATCATTTGAAACAATCAATTACACTAGGGTGACCATACGTTCCGTTTTTAATGGGATTGTCCCGTTATTTATTTAGGTGTCCCGTTGTCCCGATAAAGTTAAAACAGGATGCCAATTGTCCTGTTTTTTGCGGAAGTGCCAATTCACGTACAAAATGAAGCCTAAAAACGAATTCAGAATATGGTGGCTTTTTCATTAATTTTATGTTGGCAGTGCAACAGAATATACTCATTTTCGTAGAGTTGGTAACGCACAACAGCAGCTAGTTTCATTTTGCTTTGTTGTTGCGAACACATGGTTTTAGAAAAACGTGACCGGTTATACATGTACTGTTGGATTCAGAAAAGTAAATAAAACCCCGGAAAATGCCGAAAAGAAAATGTTTTTTACTGAAAGGTTAAAAACTGAATTCCCTTTTTTAAAGGATGATACACAAATGGGAAAAGTGTTGTGTACCTTTTGCAAATCGGTGTTTTCTATAGAACACTGAGGTCATTCATTGTCAGATATACTACAGCAGTGCTTCTCAGACTTTATGTTGTGCCGGACCGGCAATTTTTGTTTTTAAGTTCCAGGGACCGGTAGAGAAAATAATACTGTTATAATAAATATATAAAAAATCAAATCTGCAAAGTGTTTTCAGAAATATGTTACAAAAATGTATATTTAAATATTAGAATAAACAATTTTACTAAATAAAGTAGGATGAAAATTTTGATTATTTATTTTAAACGTAAGCTTTTCTAATTGGAAAGATGAGTCTGCTTATTTTTTGCCAGCTTATCCAGTCGTGGTTTGATGGAAGACAGTACCGCGCATAATGGAGGATGAATATCCTGACTATTCCTGTCCTTGTTCTTAATAACACTCATGGTTGAAAAGTCAATCTCGCATAGGTATGTTGAAGGAAATGGAAGAAGATTCTTCAGAGAAATCTCAGCAAACTCTGGGTATTCTGCTTTCACTTTTATCTAAAAGGAAGCTAGTGAGTTTGTAGTCTCAAAAATCATCTTCAAACCTCCGTCAGCAGCCAGCTCCAACAATTTTTCCTCCATAGTGACAGTTAATTCATCTTTCAATGGGATAAATGGATTTCGGATACATCCATTCCCTTTCTGTGGATCTTCTTCTGTTGGAAAGTAAAACTCAAAACGTTCTGCCAAATTCCTCAAGTGTTCACTGATAACATTTCTTAGAGATGTAACATTAATCTCTTTGCTTGCATCGGAGATGACTGTTGCTAAAATGTGAAACATGTCATAGCAATCTCTTGAAACTCGACTATTCCATGCTTCTACCTTTCGTTTCTGTCCATCGATCTTGTCAGCCATCGTAAAGCATGAAGCCATCCTTCCCTGCATGGAGGTGTTGAGATCATTCATGACGGCAAAGATGTCAGCCAAATAGGCCAGTTTGGCTATCCAATCCACATCTTTGAATAACTGGGACCAATTTGGTTTTTTGTCCTGAAAAAACAGGGCAAGCTCGTTTCGTAACTCAAATACTCTCGACAAAACTTTTCCCCTCGATAACCAATGTACATCGGCATGCAACAGGAGCTGTTTATGATCAGCTCCCATAGCATCACATAATGCAGAGAATAGTCTCGAATTTAAAGAATTCGCCTTTACATTGTTAACAAATTTCACAACTTCGTTGGGCACACTATTTAGTTCTGGTGACAATGTTTTTCTTGCAAGACTTTCTCGGTAAAGAAAGCAATGCGTCGACTTGCAATTTGGAGCAAGCTCCTTAATCTGGGTAACAACTCCTGAATGTCCTGTCATTGCGGCAGCGTCATCAGAACATATGCCTACACAAAATTTGAAGTCCAACCTACATTTATTAACGATGTAGTCATTCAAAGTTTTGAAAATTTCAAAACTAGTTGTTTTTGTCGGTAGAGAAGCAGGAAAAAATAACTCTTCCTTCAAATCACCATTAAATTCAAAGCGCACATACACCATCAGAATAGCCGCATTTGAAACGTCTGGACACTCATCAAGCTGTAAAGAGAAGTACTTTGCTAATTTAATCTGTTCTATGAGCTGATCTTCCATATCTTGAGACATCTAAAATTCGTCTAGCTATAGCGTCATTTGAAAGTGGCACCTGACTCACTTTCTTTGCAGCCTGCTCTCCCAGCATTTCCATGCAGACGTCGTTAATACAGCCTTTCACTAACGTCTCACGAATTGTGTATGGATTTTTACTTTCTCCATACGTAGTAATGGGAAAGTATTGTATTAATGAAAAAAATCGACTTCGAGATTCCAACGGAAATACAGGTTTTTAGGTCCCTAGAACACGTTTAGCCTATTTTCGGAATGATGTCTGTGTCTGTGTGTATGTTATTGAGGGCGCTCTAACTCAAAAAGTACATGCCATATCGTTACCAAACTTCATATATAACACTTTAACATGAGCATAAAGAACTGATTAGTTCTTCAACAATAACAGGTAACCGGAAGTTGAGGTTTATTCGAAACCCGATTCGGTTTTTGCGATATTTCTTCGTTAAAATATTATTATTGTATTTACAATTCTATACAAAAGTTATAGAGAATGTAATTTCCTACAACTTTCATTTGAAACAATTTTCTATTGTATTTATTGTTTAGGAGGTATTTATAAATAACCGGTTTTTCGGTTTTCTCCTTAAAAACATCGTTATTGGTAATATTCGTGAGGACCAAAGTTGTAGAGAATAATATTTCTTCCAAGTTTTGTTTGAAACAAATTTTGGTAGAACCATCCATTTCGGAGATATTTTCCTTTTTACTTTCTCCATACGTAGTAATGGGAAAGTATTGTATTCATGAAAAAAATCGACTTCGAGATTTTAACGGAAATACACGTTTTGAGGTCCCTAGAACACGTGTAGACTACTTTCGGAATGATTTCTGTGTGTGTGTGTGTGTGTGTGCGTGTGCGTGCGTGTGTGTGTGTGCGCGTGTGCATACTTTAATTTGGTAATTTATTAAAAGTGTTGACTTGGCTGACAGACAGCACCATTATGCGATAGCTCGAAATGTTTGTTCGTCAGCTGATGTACGAAAGTCCAAATTCGAAGTACGAAGGTGATTTAGGGGCGAGAATTTATAATGTACGAAAGAGCGAGTTGTACGGATGTAGAGGAATGCCTGTATATTGTATTTTCTTTTAATTTTGTTGTTTGTAGCAATTAAAGAAATTTAAAAAATGAAAAGTTGTCCTCGGTTATACTGCGGTTATCTTATAACGCGGGTCACAGCTCCTCCCCTGATACCTACACCATAACCAAGGAGTGGTGTACTAATATTTAATTCACCACCTTTTATTTTAACTCTTGATTTTAAATGCCTTTATTAAATATTGTACTTTTATTATTTATATGTTTTACTTAAATTTGGTTATATTTATAAGCATCCATTCATTCAATTTCACTTTTAATAAAACTGTAGTTTTCATCAGAATCTATTTCATGAATAACCTTAAAAATATTTTCATCGAGTATATTGTTCACCGGTTATTTTGGTAGAAACGGCAAAACAAATCGATACTTTTTAGTTAAAAATATCTGAAAAAAAATCCGATATGGCCAACACATGACTTTCTCCATATTTATAGATATTTAAATTATTATGAATAGTATTATAAGCCAAAATTATTATTTCATATCCTAGAAGAATAGTCATCCTTATTGCTGTAAATTATATGTTGAATACGTTTACAAAATTCACCGCTAGTTGGTGGTGCTGTATACTGGAAATTTAAGAATATGTTAAATATCTCTGAAATGGATGGTTCTACAAAAATTTATTTCAAACAAAACTTGGAATAAATATTATTCTCTACAAGTTTGGTCCTCAAGATGATTACCAATAACTAAGTTATTAAGGAGATATTTGAAGGAACCCAAAAAAACCGATTATTTATAAATAATTCCTGAACAATAACTGATATGGAAAATTGTTTCAAATGAAAGTTGTACTAAATTACATTTTCTAAAACCTTTGTATAGAATTGTATATACAATAATGATGTTTTAACGGAGAAATATCGCAAAAACTGAATCGGGTTTCGAATAAACCTCGACTTCTGGTTAACCAGTATTGTCCAAAAACTAATCAGTTCTTTGTACTCATGCAAAACTGTTATATATGAAATTTGTTATTAATATGACAAGTAATGTTTGAGTTAGAGCGCCCACATTCACATACATCCATCCATAGTAGTAGTAATTAGGTTTTTAGGTGCGTCAACAGCTAAGGTTATTTTGCACCGTCAAATTCTCTTACAGAAAATCAACATACATCACAACATCCATGCCTGAAGCGGGATTCAAACCAACTATCTTTGGGTTAGAAGGCAGGCCTACCAGTCTAACCCGGCCGGCACATCCATCCATCCATCCATCAATCCACACACACACATACATCATTCCGAAAATAGTCTAAATGTGTTCTAGTGACCTCAAAACGTGTATTTCTGTTGATATCTCAAAGTCGATTTTTTTCGTGATCACAATACTTTCCCTATACTACGTATGGAGAAAGCAATAAGAAGACTAGGGCCAGAAAATATCTACTTGAATATGAAAGTAAGCATTTTAAATTGATTTTGAGAAAATTAAAAACAATTGATGTAGAAATGACAATGCAAAGTGTAACTCGAGTATAGTCGAGTGCAGTAAGGAGGGACCACGTCCGGTTGTTCAAGTACATACATATATGTACTCGAGTGCAGCAGCAAAAGGGTTAATGAAATTCTTCTCTCCATGCAGGACAAGTCCTCAACCTTTCTGGTGCCACGGACCCCCTACATCAAATTTTCTGGAGTCTCTTCCCATTAAAAGTTCAATAATGTTGTTTGAATAGTGTAAAAGCTTAGGTTTTCTTTACACTGAATTATAAATTTTTCAGTTGGCATTTTTTTGTTCTTTCCACTTTGTTTTTAATAAAGACTACTGAAAATGTTTTAAAATTTTTCTCTAGTGTAATCACTGATAAATATTTCTGAGGACGATGATGTCAAGAGCAATCATATTCATTGCTCTGTATGGAGAAAGTCATGTGTTGGCCACATCAGATTTTATTTTGAATATGTTTACCGAATTCACCGCTAGATGGTGGCGCTGTATACTGGTAATTTATGATTAAATTATTTATCTTCTAAATGGAAGGTTCTAGAAAAATTTGTTTCAAACAAAACTTGGAAGAAATATTATTCTCTACAACTTTTGTCCTCAAGAAGATTACCAATAACGACGTTTTTAAGGAGATATTTGACAGAAACCAAAAAAACCGATTATTTCAAAATAATTCCTTAACAATAACTGATATGGAAAATTGTTTCAAGTGTAAGTTGTAGGAAATTACATTCTCTATAACCTTTGTATCAAATTGTATATACAATAATGATGTTTTAACGGAGATATTTCACCAAAACCGAATCGGGTTTCGAATAAACCTAGACTTCAGGTTAACCGGTATTGTCCAAAAACTAATCAGCTCTTTGTGCTCATACCAAAGTGTTATATATGAAATTTGGTAACGATATGGAAAGTACTTTTCGAGTTAGAGTGCCCACAATCACATACACATACATACACACAGACATCATTCCAAAAATAGTCTAAACATGTTCTAGGGAACTCAAAACATTTATTTCCATTGAAATCTCGAAGTCAATTTTTTTCATGAAAACAATACTTTATACTACGTATATGGAGAAAGTAAAAACGGAAAAATTACAAGAATAAACATCATCTTCTGGTTGACCTATAATGTCCAAAAACCAATCAACCCTTGCCACTATTATAAAATATTATATTTGAAATTTGGTACTGAAATGACAGATTCTTTCTGAGTTAGAGCGCCCACAAAATTCCTATCACATACGTAATAGGAATTTTGTGGGACATCAAAACACGTATTTCTGTTGAAATCTCGAAATCGATTTTTTTCATGAAAACAATACTTTCTCTATACTACGTATATGGAGAAAGTACAAAGAGTGATACTAAAGTGCAAAGGTGCATAAAAGAAAATACAACAATGTCTTATTTGAGTGATGAAATAATGCAGGATCTGGAGGGCATACTTTCAGTCATCCATCTCCCTCTCCTCACCTGACGATGTGCATACACTACTGATCCAAGAAGCTTCCATGTCCCACCTCGGCGATCCATGCGAACCATTCGAAGAATTTGGAAGAAGCGGAGACCACGAAGGGCTGAGGCAGCAAACACCTGGCCGCTGGAACCCATTCCAAGGACCACAAATGAGGCGAGGATAGTTGTGACATCTACATTAGGTAGGATGCCCAAGGGAGAGATTGTTAACTTCTTTAGAGAAAAATTAATACATTTGAGATGCATAGTTTTGAAACTGAACAATTCAATTAAAAATAATTATGAATATAAAGAAGAGCCTCATAAAGCCAGCAACCTGGGGCGGGTTTAGGAGAATTCGTCTAAAGACAATTCGTCTAACGGAAAATTCATCTAAACCAAATTCATCTAAACACAATTCGTCTAACGGAAAATTTGTCTAAGGAAAATTCATCTAACCAACAATTCGTCTAACGGAAAATTCATCTAAAGAATTTCTGTCGCATTTCTAGTACATATCGCACCTTTGCTTCGAAAGTAGCACAACTCGAAAACGTAAATTTTAAAATGAATAAAAATTCTTCGAACACAGATTTTTAAATTGAAGTAATTAATTAAAAATAATAAATAATAAAAATTAAATTAATTAATTAATAAATCTACTATAAAATATTTTGAAGGGTTTGTTTGTGTGTTTGCGTGTTTCTCCTCCTAAACGATAAAAGCTAGAATAACCAAATTATGTATGATTCTTCTTTACATCCTAACTTAGTGAATTGTATAGGTTTGGTCAACTGGGATTAATCAGTGCTGCCAATATAGGGGATTAACATTTTTCCATAAGATAACACGTATGAATCCATTTCTTGACTTGCAAGGTTTTCTTCCTTCAAGCATCAAATAAATATGGACCGATTTTTACTTTCTCCATACGTAGTAATGAGAAAGTATTGTATTCATGAAAAAAATTGACTTTGAGATTTCAACGGAAATACATGTTTTGAGGTCCCTAGAACACGTTTAGACTATTTTCGGAATTATGTCTGTGTGTGTGTGTATGTTATTGTGGGCGCTCTAACTCAACAAGTACATGCCATATCGTTACCAAACTTCATATATAACACTTTAACATGAGCACAAAGAACTGATTAGTTTTTGGACAATAACGGATAACCGGAAGTCGAGGTTTATTCAGAACCTGATTCGGTTTTTGCGATATTTCTTCGTTAAAACATCATTATTGTATATACAATTCTATACAAAGGTTATAGAGAATGTAAATTCCTACAGTTTTCATTTGAAACAATTTTCTATTGTATTTATTGTTTAGGAGGTATTTATAAATAACCGGTTTTTCGGTTTCCGTTAAATATCTCCTTAAAAACATCGTTATTGGTAATCTTCGTAAGGACCAAAGTTGTAGAGGATAATATTTCTTCCAAGTTTTGTTTGAAACTAATTTTCGTAGAACCATCCATTTCGGATATATTTCGCTTTGTCTTAATACCAGTATACAGCGCCAACACCACGTAGCGCTGAATTCTGTAAACATTCAAAATATACGTAATTTACGGCAACAAGGACGTGTCTTCTTTTACGACATGAAATAATAATTTTGCCTCGTAATATTATTCATAATAATTTAAATATCTATACCCCAAATATGGAGAAAGTCATGTGCTGGCCACATCAGATTTTTTACTTTATCCGTGATACCAATATATTTTTCTGAATGTTGTAAACCTTAACACTTTACTACCCTACCATATGCTTTGAGTGAATAATTTGTTTATTTATTGTTTACTAGCAGAATTTCCCATTGAATTTCAACGGATTTAGTGAAGCTACTACAGCACAACATAAAACTCTTTACAATATATAGTAGATACTTTTTAACTTACAATTAGCTTTTCTTAACAATTAATCATACCTGCTTGTAACAATCCGTTTCCGAACGTATTCCATTCAAATATAAAGATAATTTTCGCCAAATCCAGCTTCATTTCTCGTGTAATTATGCCTCGCTGAAATATTTACTTTTTGTCTTGTAAGCAAGAAACCAGTGAAAAGGCAACGTACAGTTGTCCATGATTGAACATTGACCGGTAAATGTACACCAGATACGTAAGCTTATTTACGTTAATAAACATTATAATGTAGACTATAATAATTTTACTTACAAAAAATGTAAGATTCCAGTATTCAATAGACGAAAGAAGGTTCAATTAACTTAATCAATAAACGCTTCCTGAATAATAATCAGTATCTATTTACGTTGCTATCCATAAACATCGATCGTTTCGTTGCTTAAACAAAAGTGTGAATCGAATAACGCTAAACTTTTGTCTATTTGGAAGTTCTTTGAAGCTAATTGAATCGGAGGTAACAATGACGGCCGCCTTGGCAACACCCGGGAGGGGTACGAAAAATCCACAAAATTTCGAAACAAATAGCGTATATCTGAAAACTTCGAACGTGTAACATGTAAACTTCGCAGGAATAAGTTGGTATAGTTTTATTCATCGAATAAAGCAAAAACGAAAAAATCTGATGTGGCCAACACATGACTTTCTCCATATTTGGGGTATAGTTATTTAAATTATTATGAATAGCATTATAAGGCAAAATTATTATTTCCTATCGTAAGAGAATACAGTCGTCCTTATTGCCGTAAATTAGGTATAGTTTGAATATTTTTACATAATTCACCGCTAAATGGTGGTGGCGCTGTATACTATAAAAAGCAAAATATCTCCGAAATGGATGGTTCTACGAAAATTTGTTTCAAACAAAACTCTACAACTTTGGTTCATACGAAGATGACCAATTACGACGTTTTTAAGGAGATATTTGACGTAAACCGAAAAAACCGATTATTTATATAAATAATTTCCAAACAACTGCTATGGAAAATTGTTTCAAATGAAAGTTGTAGGAAATTACATTCTCTATAACATTTGTATAGAATTGTATATACAATAATGTTGTTTTAATGGAGAAATATTGCAAAAACCGAATCGGGTTTTGAATAAACCTCGACTTCCGGTCAACCTTTATTGTCCAAAAACTAATCAGTTCTCTCTGCCCATACCAAAGTGTTATATATGAAATTTGGTAACGATATGGCAAGTACTTTTTGAGTTAGAGCGCCCACAATCACATACACACGCACGCACTCACACACATCCACACACACACAGACATAATTCCGAAAATAGTCTAAACGTGTTCTAATGATCTCAAAACGTGTATTTCTGTGAAATCTCGAAGTCGATTTTTTTCATTATCACAATACTTTCTCATTACTACGTATGGAGAAAGTAAAAATCGGTCCATATTTATTTGATGCTTGAAGGAAGAAAACCTTGCAAGTCAAGAAATGGATTCATACGTGTTATCTTATGGAAAAATGTTAATCCCCTATATTGGCAGCACTGATTAATCCCAGTTGACCAAACCTATACAATTCACTAAGTTAGGATGTAAAGAAGAATCATACATAATTTGGTTATTCTAGCTTTTATCGTTTAGGAGGAGAAACACGCAAACACACAAACAAACCCTTCAAAATATTTTATAGTAGATTTATTAATTAATTAATTTAATTTTTATTATTTATTATTTTTAATTAATTACTTCAATTTAAAAATCTGTGTTCGAAGAATTTTTATTCATTTTAAAATTTACGTTTTCGAGTTGTGCTACTTTCGAAGCAAAGGTGCGATATGTACTAGAAATGCGACAGAAATTCTTTAGATGAATTTTCCGTTAGACGAATTGTTGGTTAGATGAATTTTCCTTAGACAAATTTTCCGTTAGACGAATTGTGTTTAGATGAATTTGGTTTAGACGAATTTTCCGTTAGACGAATTGTCTTTAGACGAATTTACCGGTTACGACCTGGGGCCTATCATTTGCCAGGTTTTTGAAAATTTATAAAAAAATCCTTAAGTAATGTACATTTTTGGTAACTGATTATATAATTCAAATAATGAATAACAATTAAAAGAGAACCCATTATCAATAAAGACTATTGCTTATACAGGCACTAAAATGAGGAATTATATAAGAACCAATAAAAAATAAATAACGAACGTGAAATAAAGCGTATATCTAACACGCATTTCCAACATTATTTTCATCACACATTATTCTGAGAATTTTTTAAAAACAGATCAGGCTAACTAGCTTGCTTCATGCATTTTGATTTTTCCTTCATAAGTTTATCTTGTAATCGATAAAAACACGTAATCTCTTGAAAATCAATGCAGGAGCATTGTTCTGAAGCAGATATTGTATCTGTGACCAGCTGTATACAGCAATCTATTGAAGGTTTGCCCTTAACTATCTCGATCATCATCACTTTCATTTTCTTCATCTTTTTCATGCTCAGGTTTCAAAACCATGTCCACTATTTCACATCAGCTGAAGTCCGACAGGTGCATCATTTTCTTCTTTAAGTCATACACAGTGGAAATACCAATGCCACATTCTTTGCAAAGTCTCTTCACTGAAGTACCCTTTTCAAGTTTTCTTGGTAAATCCACTTTTTTCAATCAAGATTTTGCTGTTTACGTTTCATAACATCACTTATGGGTGTCTTCTTTTTTTGAAGCCATGTCAAAATAAAATTTAACAAAAGTACTAATTACATTAACGAAAAACAACTGCTATCACCACGAATCTAAACATGTGGTTCTAATGAGGTAAGTGAAACAATGAAAATAGATGAGTATACATCATTTAAAGTAATTTCTAGAATTAGGACTTTTTACATATAACTTTCAAAAAAGTGCTGAGTTTTTGAATGCCAGGAAAATTGGAAAACAGGATCCTTTTACACTAAAATTTAAGCATGGCTGGTGATTAAAGACCCAAACACATTGACACACTTATTTTGTTTGAAGAGTGAAATTCCTGTACCAGAATTTATCAACATCCAAGATGTACATTTGACCTCTAAGATGCCATAATTAATAGGAAAACTTTAGAAGTGTTCTGGTTGACTGAAGTACTGGACTTCACATTGGTGGTGGATGTGTGTTGTGATTGGTGGGGACAACCGCACGTTCTTTTTTAATGCAAAGTGAAAGGAGTTAGTTTTTAGTGATAGGAAGAGAGTCATTATTCATGACCTTGTCCTTTCAGTGATTACACTTGTGATTAATTTAAAAACATTTTCAAGTCTTTATTAAAAAAAGTAGCAACTGATGCTTTGAATTCAGTTGCTATGTAAACAAAAAAAAACAAATACGAATAGTGAAGAGTTAACATTGATGACACGAAACATTTATAATAGATCAGATGCTTCGAAAATATATATATACGGTGGAATCCCGATTTAAGGTTCTCCCATTTAAGGTTTACCCGCATTTAATGTGGTTTTTTTGCGGCCACAACCAAAGCTCCATATAAATAATGTATTGTATGACCCAATTTAGTGTTCCTCGATTTAGTGAAATGCCCGCAATTAAGGGACAAAATTCTGATCCCTTGCGGGGCATCGCCTCAATTTCAGGTACGTTTACACTATGACTCGAGAATATTTCATTTGTTGGAGATGTAATATAGTAATTCAATCTAACCATCAATGGCACAACACATACTGGCGTTGTTACTACATTAAATAAACTCAAAAGAATTAATATTTAGTCGTGCTGTTTTGTCAATCCATCTTAAATGTCCTATTCTGTTACGTACTTCACGAAAGTTGCGATGACATCATCACGTGAACACGGATTTTTTTACGTTTCAGTGTGCAGGCGCTCCCTCACTAACGTGACGCGTTAGCTAGTTGGGCCACCCGCATTTACCACAGCCATATTTACCTTGTTAACCTGAAAGGAAGACAATCCCCCAAAAAAGGGAAAACCTTATTCACAACAATGTTATTATTACATCGAGGCGCTGATGTTATTAAAACTTTGGATGTATGTTCTTACTCGTCAGTCATTGTAGCATTTCCCTACACCACACAAGACACGCAATCAAATTTGCACTTCGCATAAAGGGCCGAAATGTAACAAATGAGACTAAAAACTGCTTCATTGAGGGATAATTATTCGAAACTCGTAAATACAGTAAAACTCCATTATAACGCGCCTCACTTTACCATGGATTCGGATATACTGCGGGTCTAGTCATGTCCCCCAAAATGATTCCATTTATTTTCTTCATAAACATCCTTGTTTCAAATTTTACCTAGATTTATTTTCTTCGTAAACATCCTTGTTTCAAATTTTACCTAGATTTATTTTCTCCGTAAACAACTTGGTTCAAATTTTACCGCGATTTATTTTCTTCGTAAACAACTTGGTTCAAATTTTACTGAGATTTATTTTATTTGTAAACAACATGGTTCAAATTTTACCGTGATTTATTTTCTTCGTAAGCAACTTGGTTAAAATTTTACCGGGATTTATTTTCCTCGTAAACAACTTGGCTCAAATTTTACTGCGATTTATTTTCTTCGTAAACAACTTGATTCAAATTTTACTGCAATGCTAAATTTCTGTCGCTGTCTATAATAATGATAAGAAATTGTAGCTGAAGTCCAGAACTGCAGAAAAGCAGAAAAATTATCGGAAGATGACAGTGAGAATGAAAAGATGTGTGAGGTTGAGACCCCTTAAATAAGCAAAGTATTGGATAACATCAGTGAAGTGATGAATTGGATGGAGAGACAGAGTGATTGTGATCATCTTCATCTTTTACATTTGCACAATATTAAGACGTATGTGACGAAGAAACGCCATCAGCTGTCACGCCAAAAGAAAATATCGGACTATTTTAAAAACACCCATTAAAGTAAGGTATGCATTAAAATCAAAATACGATATCAGTTTTTATAGTATTTTGCAATTAAATTTGTTATAACGCAAATGCTTTCATGTCTTTTAAAATTATTTCCCAATAACGCAGGTGTACATTCTGTCTCCCGAAACCCGCGTTATAACGGGGTTTTACTATATTACACACACACAGACATCATTCCAAAAATAGTCTAAACGTGTTCTAGGGACCTCAAAACGTGTATTTCCATTGAAATCTCGAAGTCGATTTTTTTCGTGAATACAATACTTTCCCATTACTACGTATGGAGAAAGTAAAAAGTAGATGCAGTATAGCTCTCAAGCAATACTGTTGTACATCTAATTAAGGATCTTGCTGCTGGCATCGAAGAAGAGCTAGTTTGCCTACTGAAATTTGCGATGGGTATTCATTGCAACTAGATGAATCAACTGATGTATCAGAGCTTGCTGTGTTGCTTGTTACTTTCTCCATACGTAGTAATGGGAAAGTATTGTGTTCATGAAAAAAATCGACTTCGAGATTTTAATGGAAATACACGTTTTGAGGTCCTTAGAACACATTTAGACTATTTTCGGAATGATGTGTGTGTGCGTATGTATGTGATTGTGGGCGCTCTAACTCAAAAAGTACTTGCCATATTGATACCAAATTTCATATATAACACTTTAGGGTGAGCACAAAGAACTGATTAGTTTTTGGACAATCCCGGTTAACCGGAAGTCAAGGTTTATTCGAAACCCGATTCGGTTTTTGCGATATTTCTCCATTAAAACATCATTATTTTATATACAATTCAATACAAAGGTTATAGAGAATGTAATTTCCTACAACTTTTATTTGAAACAATTTTCTATAGCAGTAATTGTTTAGGAATTATTTATAAATAACCGGCTTTTCGGTTTCTGTCAAATATCTCCTTAAAAATATCTCCTTAAAAACATCTTTATCGGTAATCTTTGTGAGGACCAATGTTGTACAGAATAATATTTCTTCCAAGTTTTGTTTGAAACAAATTTTCGTTTAACCATCCATTTCGGAAATATTTTGCTTTTTCTTAATACCAGTATACAGCGCCAGCACCATGTACCGGTGAATTCTGTAAACATATTCAAAATATATGTAATTTACGGCAATAAGGAGGACTGTACCCTTTTACGATACGAAATAATAATTTAGCCTCATAATGCTAGTCATAGTAATTTAAATATCTATACCACAAAGATGGAGAAAGTCATGTGCTGGCCACATCAGATTTTGTTTGTCTGTTATAGGTTAGACAAGTATTGAAGAGGACCTGCTTTTACGTGAATCTTTGCAAAGTAACACTACTGGTGAGGAAATATTCAACTGCATCAACAATTTTATGCAAAAACATGCAATTCAATGGTGAAAATGTATCCATGTATGTAACGATGGTGCCAAGGCAATAGTTGGAAAAATAGCAGGAGCTGCAACGCGGATCAAAAGTGCAGAACCAGAAAGCACCAGTAGTCATTGCGTGTTACAAAGACATGCACTAGCAGTTAAAAAATGCCTACGTCTCTGAAAAATCTGCTAGCCCAGTCAATGCAAATCATCAATTATATTAAAGCTCGACCACTACAATCCACACTATTTAAAATGTTGTGCGAAGAAATAGGTGCTCAGCACACAGTGCTTCTTCTACATACAGAGGTGAGGTGGCTTTCGCGAGGTAAATTTCTTGTAATACTTTTTGAGCTACGTCGTGAACTATTGGTTTTCATGGATTCCACGTTTCAACTGTCTGATTGTTTGACAAATTCCTCTTGGCTGCTGAGGCTTGCGTACCTTGCAGATATTTTTACGAAATTAAATGAGGTGAATCTGTCGATGCAAGGAAAGAATGTGACCATTTTTACAGCATTTGATAAAATTTCGTCATTGTTAAGGAAACTGGAATTTTGGGCCTCGTCCATAGAATAAAACAACTTCGACTGTTTTCCTACACTCAGTGACTTTTTGATTGAAGTTAATTCTACAGTCGATAAAGATATTTGCAATGCCATTGTACAGCACTTAAGGGACTTGCTCTCTACTATGTTAAAATATTTTCCTCTAACAAACAACGATAATGCTTGGGTTCGAAATCCATTTACAGTTACAGTCAAACCAGTCGCATTAGTAGCGCAGGATTATGAGAGTCTGATTGATATGACGTCTGACTCTGAACTGAAACAAAACTTTAGCAAACTTTCACTAAATGATTTTTTGAGCAGCCTAATTCAAGAGTACCGGAATATTGCAAAACGTGCAGTTCGCGTTCTTCTTCCCTATGATACATCGTATCTGTGCGAAACGGGATTTTCATATTACGCTGCAACGAAAACAAAATATAGGAATAGATGCTGCACCTGATATGAGGATCCCACTCAGCAACATCGTTCCTAATAGTAAGAGGATATGTGATAAAAATACACTAAAACACTGTTCTCATTAAAAATGTTGTTTTTTGGTGTCACATTTTATAACAAAAATGTAAAATGAAAGATGTTTTACTTTATCTTGATATGTTTTGTTCTTTTTCTTCTTAATAAAATAAACATGGTTGAATTTCTCTAATTTGTTACTATTGTTTTTTGTTCTGTTATAAAGTAAAAAAACGCATATGAATCAAATTCAGATCATTTCTTGCAGCAATTAATTCGTCTGTGAGACCATTTTTTGCTGTCTACTTTAATCCAAGTGTGCGTTATATCTAATGAGCTTCTGTTGGTGTTCCGTCAATACATTATAATTAAAAAACTGTTCCATGGTCAAATAAGTTTGGGAAACACTGATTTAGACGATGAAAGATTTTCTTTTATTTTCCGACTTAACATCTCAATTTCGAGACCACGTTAAATTTGGGACAACAAGATGTAATTAGTTTTATTTTTTTAAAATACAGACCTGTACGACAACGAGTGCAGAGTTAGAAGCACGAGCACCTGATGATCTATCTCCGACAACCAGCAACGAAATCCTGATGGAAAGAGTGTCAGACTCCTAATGTGACTGTCAACACCCTTTACCAGAAAAGAAGACACATGTGTCAGCAGGTGTATGGGAGGAAATATTTCGGTTAGGCTGGTTTTCCATTCTCGCAGGCAGGCATTAAGGATTTTGAAAAGAGAAGGTGGCTTGGAATAAGTGGACTTGGCCCCCACACTCCTGTCACCTTTATTTTGACCGCCCTAGCCCTCCTTATACCCATATCTTTTGGCCACCCCTGTCATCCATCGAACCTGTCTTTCGGCCGCCCTAATCCTTCGGTCGCCGATATGCCATGCACACTTCGCACACCCGGTTGAGGCAGCCCTGAGTGTTACAGTTAATTTGAATTTCATTCCAATCATATGATTTAAAAATCACGTATACACAGCCCCAATATATGAAGATTATGATACTTACAAAGGAGAACACTGATTATACTCGAGAACTTTTACTACCTTGAACAAGGTAGGAATTTATGTAAATGAAGTGTGTTTCAGTCATGATAAAATGTAAATAGGTTTTTCGAGAACTGTTTTAGTAAAAACTGAAGTTTTTGACGAGAAAGTAGTGAGAACATGTTGAAAATCTAATATGAATATTTTCACATGAAATAATAACATTTACACATGGACACTTCCCGACGATAAAGCACACTGTTCATTCCTATCATATTTGACAGGTAATTCTACTAGTTCATTGATATATTGTTAATTAGTCCTTCTAAGTCAGATATCTCTATATATTAAAGTTGTAGTCAGTTGGTCAGAAAATCCTTAATTGGAAGAGAAATAAATATGATACAAAACATGTCATTGACTAAGAGAAAGTGCAGAAATAGTGATAGATATAATTTTCTATCTGCAGTGGATGAATTTGTCTTGGAGAGCAATGCATAGGGTTGACACACATAGCATGTTGTGGAAGAGCCCCTTGTATTTTATGTACTCCAGATATGTGACGATCATGCAATTTGTCATATGTTCAGTCTTCCAGTTGACCCAAACACTTCTAAAACTTTTTGTATTGATGATGACATATTCGATGTCAAAATCTAGGATATTGATAAGTGTTGCTACAGTCTAAATTGAGTGTACGTGTAAACTCGAGATTCACTGGCAAGGGGTAACTTCCCACAAACTCACATGCTTATTACAATGGTCCCGAGCGAGTTGTGTCTATGTGTGTGTGTCTTTTATCACCAGCCTTACTTAAATTTTGATATATAAGATGTCCTATTGATCAATATACCCTCAAATCAAAGGCACCTCGATTTCTTATTAATTTTTTGACAGGAATTCTGAAGATCTGAATTTTATAAACTTAGAAATTCAAATGTATTGCATCTACTTGCAAGTAGTTAGACTCACCTATGATGCAGAAAGGACGCCGTAAGAATTTCAGGCGCCCAACGCCACCCTGGTATCGAGAGCGGCATCCTGAAGACCACAACCTGAAACAAATTGAAGAAAATTTGCATTTTTTAAAACAGCAAATGATGTACTTTTGTTTGGAACTTAGTAATTTATAAAATACATTGAATCTTCACATAATGCTGATTCTAAAAACATGCTGTACTTGGCTTATGATTCCTTTTCACATAATGCCTAAGTGAATCTCATATCATGCATGTTTGAGTGATGGGACCTCCCTGCTTGCAAAGTTGGCAGTTAGTTGTTACCTCTACAATGCTGTAGTTTTGTGATTTCCTTCTTAATTTCTACAATTACTTTGTTGGTATGGGGAGGAAAGGAAAATCAGTACAACAGGGGTGGAAGAAAGCACAAAACATTACTGCTTAAAGCAAAAATAGATGCAATAATGTGGCACAAATCTTGTGAAAGGCTTGATTATATTGGACTAGCATTAAGCCTTGCAGCTTCCAGTGAAAAAGAAGAAAGTAAAGAAGAAAAAGTTAAATTACACGAAGCCAGAAGCTTCCTCGATACTATTATTAAATTTGCTAATTCAGACGAGGAACTCAAAAAATATTTTTACACTCTAAGAGAAATGAAGAATGGCGTTTTATGAAATGGCAACACAATAGAAAATTTCCAATTTCTTAAAAAAAGACAATACGAATTGAGAGGGACCGTCTACATCTGATTAAATTTGTAGTTACACATTCATTCAAGTTTTTTTATCATATTCTTTGTTATATTTGATTTGTATTCTTTATATTCAATTTTGTTTGTGCAATAAAGTAATGTACTTTCTATTAGAATCAGTAAGGTAATGTAACAGTTGTTCATGATAAGAAATTAAATAATATCATATGTGAATAACCTTCTTATGATAAAATGTGATTATTAACATACACTGTGGACAGTGAATAAACTTGCTTGTTTTTATGAACTATGACTTGAAAATACAAAATTATGTTCTACATATAATTCGGACTTTTCACTAATTTGGACAATCCCTTACCCCTATTAGTCCGAATTAGTTAGGTTTTTCTGTAGTTAATTCATGCATACCGTCACATTTGATGGCCAATTACACTAGATTGGGTATTAAAATATAGATTTTGCCACGCTATTTTAGGACACTTCCAAATGGAATTTAGAATTGAACAATATGCTTAAACCCCAAAGAATCATGACATAAAAATAAAACATACCAGTAAGTCCTAGGTTTGACTCCAGGAGACAATTATATTTTCCCATAAGTTTTCACAGTTAGCGGACATTTGGTCCAATCCAAAAGGTCCAGCCTTCATTTTCATTCAAATGATTTGGTCCACACCAAAAGGTCCATGATACAAGGTCCAATTGTCATATTTGTCCTTTCTTTATAATCCAGTCCTTTTATGGTCCAACCCTTTAAAATTCTACTATGCACGCTAAACACTGCCATATCTAACAATAAGCGATGGAAAGTGAACAATGGGTGGTATTCTTACAGGTTGCTTAGTGAACTCCTGAGTTGGCTGAACTTCATCATAAAATTATACTGCTCTTTGAACCCCTTAAATTATTTATTTATTTAGTTTACAGTTCTACCTTTAAAAAGGAAGAACCTTATCAATACAAAAGAGAAATTCACATCATGTGGTCAAATTAAACAGTATAGAAATTATAAACAAAGAAATAGAAATACTCCAATATAAATTTAACCAGGGATGTGAACCGAATCCGAAGTCATTGCAAGGAGTCGCTCCAAATTAATTTCACTCCGCGGAGCTATTAGTCGAAGTGAATTTATTTCGGAGTGAATTTATAAAGGATCGAAACGTTGCGGAGTTAAAGTGGAGTTAAATCATTCGAAGTTATTTAGTTCGGAATTTATTGGAGTGATTTTTTTCAGAATAGTATTAATTCACTCCTCTGCTTTCAAGGAGTTAAAAGAAGATAAATTTTGCTCCTTAAGGTCTAAGGAAGTTTGAAACTACTGAATCTATTCTTCTACGAGAGTATGATTCGAGAACCACAAAAAGTGAAAAGGAACCAAGAAGGCTTCATACACAACGGTATTTTTACTCTCCAATGGGTTCTTATTCTTCAGCACCAACTCAATCAAAACATTGTCGTTGCCGCGGTTTCGCCTCCTAACGTTCGCATTATCACTTTCGCACTTAAATTTTTACATCATACGGCTCCCGGCCTTGAAAAGTCATTGTTGACGAGAGAAATAAATTTCATATGTATGAATTTGATTTGCTTTGAATTTGATATGTATGAAATGTAATGAAAGGAGGTTTTCTGTATGAGGGGGGAGGTTGTTATAATTAATTTCCTCTTAAATTAAAAGAACTAATGGCGTCTGATTTTCGTAGGTGTATCATATCTAATTTCGTTTGTAATTTAAAGAGAAAGAATGTTTACTGTTTTTTTCAGGCATACTTACATTTTTCGGTTCCTACGAAATGTAAGAAAAAGTATGTATTCTGTTTTTTGTTTTATATTATTTCAATTCGGGTTCACTCTAACAGATGGCCGACAGTTACATGAAGAGGTTATCTGATTAATATTAAATATTATTTTGTTTTTAGTAAGAATACCATTTAAAATTTTATGTACAATATGTGTATGTGCACTTTGGCGTACACTTACAACCATTTTTGAGTTTAAAGAACCTCTGACCTCCACAACGTTGGTGGACAAAACGCAATGGCATAACGATTTTACTATCGCCAACAACAACCCGCCCGAACTATGAATCACACTTTGCAAAGTGCCCTTCCCGCCCCTCCCGCGTCCTATGCACTTCCCAGCCTATTGATAACATAATACATACAGGTCTCCCACCTCACACTGAAGCATACAGTCCCGACCTCCCTTTTCGAATCGAAATAGTCAGAGTTGAATGTGAATCTATTTCTGTGAAGCTTCAAAGACTTTAGCTCCGAACTCATTTCCATTCCACTGCCAAAAGGAGTTAAATTAATATTCAGATGCATTTTACTCCGGAGTCAATAAATAAACTCCGCAAGTGTTTAGATTCCGGATCGAATCAATATTACAAAATTAAGATATAAATTCACTCCGGAGTTAAATTAAAATACAGACTGTACATTTAGATTAACTCCGAACTGAAATCAAATGTTTGAATTCGGATTCGGTTCACATCCCTGAATTTAACAGAAGCACATGTTAATATCACAAATAAATTTTTTCCTATTGACATTTAAATCAATAAATGAGGATATTTTGTTTAACGTCCTAGATATTCTAATCAAGGGAGAATTAAAACAATATTTGTAATTAACTCGGTGTACAAAAAATATTTTACAGTTTCTACTTCTAAATGATGGTACATAAAAATTTATTTTTTCCAATAACAAACTATCTGTACTACTATTTATTAAAGGTATGACTTTAGTAATTTTAGTAACAAAATGTTAAATCCCATTTTTTTAAGTTTCTGTAACAATAAATTATGTTGTACTTTGTCAAAAGCCTTCTGGAAGTCAGTATAAATTACATCTACTTCGCCACCTTTATCTAAATTTCCATAAATAAAATCAGAAAAATTAACTAAATTAGATACTGTGGACCTCCCACATCTAAAACCATATTGATAAAGCCAGCCGGGTTAGACTGGTAGGCAGTGCGCCTGCCTTCTAACCCAAAGGTCGCGGGTTCGAATCCTGCTTCGGGCTTGGATGTTGTGATATATGTTGATTTTCTCTAAGAGAATTTGACGGTGCAAAATAACCTTAGCTGTTGACGCATCTAAAAACCTAATTACTACATATTGATAGGGACTAAGAATTGATTCCACCTGACTATAAATATACTTATATATAATACTTTCAAATATTTTAGAAAATACACTTAATAATGATATAGGTCTATCATTGCTAATATCACATTTATCACCTTTTTACTTTCTCCATATGTAGTAATGGGAAAGTATTGTATTCATGAAAAAAATCGACTTCGAGATTTCAACGGAAATACATGTTTTGAGGTCCCTAGAACACGTTTAGACTATTTTCGGAATGATGTCTGTGTATGTGGATGTATGTGATTGTGGGCGCTCTAACTCAAAAAGTACTTGCCATATTGATACCAAATTTCATATATAACACTTTAGGGTGAGCACAAAGAACTGATTAATTTTTGGACAATAACGGATAACCGGAAGTCAAGGTTTATTTGAAACCTGATTCGGTTTTTGCGATATTTCTCCGTTAAAACATCATTATTGTATATACAATTCTATACAAAGGTTATAGAGAATGTAAATTCCTACAGTTTTCATTTGAAACAATTTTCTATTGTATTTACTGTTTAGGAGGTATTTATAAATAACCGGTTTTTCGGTTTCCGTTAAATATCTCCTTAAAAACATCGTTATTGGTAATCTTCGTAAGGACCAAAGTTGTAGAGGATAATATTTCTTCCAAGTTTTGTTTGAAACTAATTTTCGTAGAACCATCCATTTCGGATATATTTCGCTTTGTCTTAATACCAGTATACAGCGCCAACACCATGTAGCGGTGAATTCTGTAAACATTCAAAATATACGTAGTTTACGGCAACAAGGACGTGTCTTCTTTTGCGATACGAAATAAAAATTTTGCCTCGTAATATTATTCATAATAATTTAAATATCTATACCCCAAATATGGAGAAAGTCATGTGTTGGCCACATCAGATTTTTTATAAATAGAACAGACTTTAGCTAACTTCCATTTTTCAGGATATGTGGATGATTGAAGCGATAAGTTAAATATATAATACAATGGATGTAAAAAAAATATCTGTACATGCCTTAATAATATATGCTGGAATTTCATCTGGGCAAGTTGCTTTTTTTGGTTTCAATATCTTTATAGCATCTAAAATATCTTTTTTTGTCACGTATTCAACATGAACATCATCCAGAAATGTAATATCACATTGTTCAAAAGATGACATATCATTAGTTAAATTTGGTGCATATACAGATTTAAAATATTCCTGGAAACAATTTGCATTATCAAGTGGTTTGTTCAAAACAGTATCATTGACTCTGGGGTAGACCTATCCATTTTTTACTTTCTCCATACGTAGTAATGGGAAAGTATTGTATTCACGAAAAAAATCGACTTCGAGATTTCAACGGAAATACAAGTTTTGAGGTCCTTAGAACACGTTTAGATTATTTTCGGAATGATGTGTGTGTGTGTATGTTATTTTGTACGCTCTAACTTAAAAAGTACGTGCCATATCATTACCAAACTTCATATATAACACTTTAGGGTGAGCACAAAGAACTGATTAATTTTTGGACAATAACGGATAACAGGAAGTCAAGGTTTATTTGAAACCTGATTCGGTTTTTGCGATATTTCTCCGTTAAAACATCATTATTGTATATACAATTCAATACAAAGGTTATAGAGAATGTAATTTTCTACAGTTTTCATTTGAAACAATTTTCTATAGGAGTTATTGTTTAGGAGTTATTTATAAATAACCGGTTTTTCGGTTTCCGTTAAATATCTCCTTAAAAACATCGTTATTGGTAATCTTCGTAAGGATCAAAGTTGTAGAGAATAATATTTCCTCCAAGTTTTGTTTGAAACAAATTTTCATAGAACCATCCATTTCGGATATATTTCGCTTTATCTTAATACCACTATACAGCGCCAACACCATGTAGCGGTGAATTCTGTAAACATTCAAAATATACGTAGTTTACGGCAACAAGGACGTGTCTTCTTTTGCGATACGAAATAAAAATTTTGCCTCATAATGCTATTCATAATAATTTAAATATCTATACCCCAAATATGGAGAAAGTCATGTGTTGGCCACATCAGATTTTTTTTATATCTAAGAAATTGCCAAAATCTATCTGTACTTCCTGATTGAAGACTATTTTCTGTACCCTTTATATATGCATCATAAGATGATTGTATTTGGTTTTTAACATCAAGATTCAACAAGTGGTATTTCCACAAATGATACGAAGAATTTTTGCATTTGTACAATTTCCAATGCCTATGTCGGGCTCTTATTTTTTTATTTCACAATTGATCCAAAATGGACATTTATGCTTTAACAGCTTACATTAAGGTATAGTAATATTCATAGCTTCATAGATATATCTATATAATATCTCCACGGCTTCATTAACATCATTGATACTTTCTAATAATTTCCAGTCTTTATATAGTAATTCATAATATAAGCATTGATAATTACCTCTTTTAAAATTATAAGAGTCAGAAATATACTCTAAATTTTCTTCAGTTTCTTTACCAATATCTAATATTAATTCCAAAGCAGGATGATGCAAATCTTCTTTAAGTAAAACATTACTATATTGTGCATGATGAACATCAGTGGTATTACAATTCGTCAGCACCAAATCCAGAATTCTTTGATTTTCAATGACAATATCATTTCTTTGTATCAATCCTGCACAATTCAAGAACACATTTAATTCCATTGATATTTCATCTTCATAAGAGTCCATTGTAAAACAAGAAGCATTATAATCTCCAACTATAATAATATTTTCATTCAAAATATTACTAGACAGAATTTTATCATGCAATCTTTGGTAAACATCGACTTGAGTATTTGGTGGAAAGTAAACTGAACATATATACAAACTTTCATTGCTACTTGTATTAATTTTAACCCAAATATTTTCATCTACTGTTTCTAAGTTTGTCACTCTTTCTGATAAATACGAGGCTCTAACTGCTATAAGAACACCACCTCCCAGTCTTTTACCAGTTGTATCATAATCCCTGTCTTTCCTGTATACTGTATATCTGCCTTCAAACAATTCACCATTTACAATACTGGAATTAAGCCAAGTTTCAGTAATAATAATACATCATAACATGTTGCATAACTGCTAAGGAAAAATCATGAGTTTTACTTCTTAAGCCTCTAACATTTTGGTAATATATGTGTAAATTATTGTTTTTGTTATCCATATTAGACCAAAAATAATAATAATAATACAAAATATAAGTAAGAAGAACTGGTTCACAACATATTATCCTTATGGAATGTCGTCTTCAGTACATATTTTTATTGCTCTCTCACCATTATCTTTCCTCATATACACATTTCCGTTTCTAACCCAGACAAATTTATACCCATTTCTCTCCCAAGAACACTTTGCTAAACAAAACAGAAAAGAATTTCACTAGCTCATCAGCTGATTACTGTAGTCTTTGCAAAATTGCCAGGTAGACTTCCAGCATAGTGGCGGATTTAGGGGGGGTCGCACATGTCGCTCGCCAGGAGCCCAGAGTAGTAGGAGGCCCCTTACATATGGCCATACTTCTCAACCTAAGCTCCGTGAAATGTTGTGGTTATGTAGAGCCCCGTGAAAACGAGGAAGGTTGAGAAGCACTGACGTACAGGACTGGAAACTTTAGAGCGATGCACATTGTTACTTATCTGAAGATACAATGTAGAAGAGAAAGGATGACCGTCTCACAGTCAAGAAACGTATATCTCCTTATTGAAATATGAGTCCTCGAAATTTGATGCAATTATATCGCAGAAAACAGCAGTTTGAACTATACTTAGTTTTGATCGCACGTTGCATACATTATGTGAGAGAATAGACGTTTGTAAACTTGATACTTTTTAGTAAGATGTTTACTAAGTAATCCAACAATGGCAGGATGGGAGTGTCAATTCAGCTCGGTTTGCTTAGGTGAGAGGTCAAGCGTCCAGAGCTGCAGGCCTATGCTTTATAGCTTATCCGATAGCTTCACGTATCAGATCCCAAAAGTGTTTTGAGTATCTGTGGTTCTTAATATTCCGTGACAACTAGTTTCTTAAGAGCGCTACATTGAAGAAACCTTTGAAAAAGGAATCCTGCCTTTCTACAGTTGTTCATACTCAGAACCGATGAAGAAACCTTCGAAAAAGTCAACTCCAGAAAAGGAAAATCTAAGTTATTTCATTCATTTAGAAAGTTTTTCAATGCTTTTTAATTCAATTTCATGGAAGCTTTATGTTTTTATTATCATACTTTTCTTTCTAAAAATTAATTGATACTCTTTTCAATTTGAGGAAATCATAAGTTGATTTATTTACCTCCCTAATGGCACATTATTACTCCGTAATTATTTTGTTAAATGGGTTGATTTTGTATGTGGAAATTAAACTATTCATTTATTTTAAATGAGTTTTTAAAGTTTTTAAACATTTTCTTAACGCTTCCTTCTCTTTTTAATGGAGATTCACGAATTATCCGTCTTATATGTTAAATTCATTTTGCGTATGAGTATTTTAATTTAGTTTAGTATTTCACAGCTGTAATGAAGTCAATACTTTTTTCATCAGTTGTAATTTATTTTTATGATATTGAAATAATTGACAAACTGATAATATTGTTTCACCATTAAAAAGGCAAATATTAATTATTTTTTAAACCCATTTTGTAGACTGAAAATGAAGAGATACAAGTCAGGTGCAGAAAAGAGGAAAAAGGTTAAACAGAAAGAGGAAGTTGTCAGACAACACTGGAACTCATTATCCAAATTTTTGAAATTAGTAAATGATCAACTAACAACCCCAGACAACATTTTCTATTTAATTCATTTTATGTTATTTGCAATAATTTGTATTCTGAAATAATGAGGAGTTTTTTTTATTAAGATGTTTTAGAAAAATTTGAATTGTTTCCTGATTTAAATTTAGAAGTGGATAAGAAGAAGAAATGTGTTGAAGACTTGTTACATATTTACAAGAGTGACATAGATTCAGTGAATTTAGAGGACGAAGTAGATCAATTTTTATTATTTGCGAAAGATGAAGACAAATCAGAAAGCATCACCGAAATGTTAAATTGGCATCCCTTATGAAAGAAACTTTTCCCAACGTAGAAATTCTATTAAGGATTTTATTAACAACGCCGATTTCAAATGCTTCGGGCGAAAGATCATTTTCTGCCCTTAAACGAGTGAAAAACTATCAGAGAAACACAATGAGTGACAGCTGTTTGAATTGCTTGGTTTTAGTTTACATTGAGAATTATATTTTAAATAATATAGACCCAAGCCTAATACTAGATATTTTTGCTAAATCTAAATCTAGAAGAAGAAATTTGTAAATTGTTAGTTAATCACACCTGGGTATAAACAAATCATGGTTGTAATTTTTATAATTTGTGTAGTGTGTTTTGGATGTTTTATTTGATTTTTTTAACTATTGTAACTCTTTTGAAAATTTTCAATGTTTCCATGTACACACACACACACACACACACATGCACTCACACACACACACACAGTAAAAGCTGTGCTATCTGGCTATTTAGAAACGGCCGCCCTTAGATACTGGCAATTACACAAATACAATTCATTTAGTATTTCTTTTTCTTTTTTACTTTCTCCATACGTAGTAATGGGAAAGTATTGTATTCATGAAAAAAATCGACTTCCAGATTTCAACGGAAATACATGTTTTGAGGTCCCTAGAACACGTTTAGACTATTTTCGGAATGATGTCTGTGTGTGTGTATGTTTTTGTGGGCGCTCTAACTCAAAAAGTACATACCATATCGTTACCAAACGTCATATATAACACTTTAACATGAGCACAAAGAACTGATTAGTTTTTGGACAATAACGGATAACCAGAAGTCGCGGTTTATTAGAAACCCGATTCGGTTTTTGCGATATTTCTTTGTTAAAACATCATTATTGTATATACAATTCTAAACAAAAGTTATAGAGAATGTAATTTCCTACAGTTTTCATTTGAAACAATTTTCTATAAGAGTTATTGTTTAGGAGTTATTTATAAATAACCGGTTTTTCGGTTTCCGTTAAATATCTCCTTAACAACATCGTTATTGGTAATCTTCGTAAGGACCAAAGTTGTAGAGAATAATATTTCTTCCAAGTTTTGTGTGAAACTAATTTTTGTAGAACCAACCATTTCGGATATATTTCGCTTTTTCTTAATATCAGCCTACAGCGCCAACACCATGTAGCGGTGAATTCTGTAAACATTCAAAATATACATAATTTACGGCAACGACGTGTCTTCTTTTACGATATGAAATAATAATTTTGCCTTATAATGCTACTCATAATAATTAAAATATCTATACCCCAAATATGGAGAAAGTCATGTGTTGGCCACATCAGATTTTTTATGAATTTTTGTGTGAATTGTATTTGTGTAATACCACAACTTCCACTTTAAAATTTCTTAAAATATAAGATGTATATATTACGTATTTACTCCGTATACTTCTGTTTACATAAGCCATTTGCATTGTCTAGATGTTTTGGTGTACTTTTACAATTTCCACTTTTATCGCTTCTTATCATTAAAAAATTACCCATACATTGAATATGGCATCAAAATAAATACCTAAAAGCAAGGGACAGGAGAGAAAAAGTGTTTTAACGCTAACACAAAAGCTGGAGATGATCAAACGAATGGAAAAAGGAGAAAGACATAGCAAAAGAATTCATCATCGGATATTCCACGCTCTACGATATCAACACTCGTAAGGCTAAATTAATGAAATTTGTGTCATCTTCTGAGACGAGTAACTCAATTAATAAACATCATACGCTTTTTAAGCCAAAAATAGAGGAACTGGATAAAATATTGTGACTGGTTTTCACAAAAATGTTCAGAAGAATTAAATAATTCCATCCTTTTCTAATAGAGTAAATAAAGATAAATAAGAAAGACACAATCCAATAAATTCAATTTTGGGAACAGGTTCACTGTCGTACTCCCCAAACTTCCCGGATACGCTAAATTTTTCAGTAGTCTTCTGTTTTGCTGATGAAGGGATCATCCCAAATGCTCCAATAACTTCTACAAATTTATCTCTCCAACACCCCAGCAGCTCTTCTTCTGGTAAGTG
Organism: Uropetala carovei; assembly: GCA_036926305.1. Taxonomy (NCBI): domain Eukaryota; kingdom Metazoa; phylum Arthropoda; class Insecta; order Odonata; family Petaluridae; genus Uropetala; species Uropetala carovei. The sequence goes on along the minus strand of JAXCHB010000040.1, from coordinate 3,805,240 downwards.
CTCACTGGGTTTCCTTCAACACCTAGTTGCCCTAAATATCCTCATTTACCTTTCCTCTTCCATAAGTGTTTTGTGTGTGTGTGTGTTCAGTTTTAGGCAAAATATTTAAGAAAAACGAAAATTTGACAGGGGTAAACTGTTACTTACAGCTGACCAATTGTTATCAAAATCTTTTCAAATCTTAAGAATATATATAAAATCACAAACATAGAATTTCATGCTGATCTGATGAATATTTTTTGAGTTAAAGCGCCCACAAACTTCTATCACATAAATATGGACATACAGGCACAGAGACAAACAGACATCATTGAGAAAATGGTTCAGCCTACCTCAAAACGTGTATTCTGTTGAAATCTCGAATTCCAATTTTTTCATGAAAACAATACTTTTTCTATATTACGTATATGGAGAAAGTAAAAAGTAAGAGGTGAGACCTTTAGCCCGTTCCAGTACATTTCGTCCAAAGACATTTCATCCAAAGACATTTCGTCCAAAGACATTTCATCCTGACATTTCGTCCAAGAACATTTCGTCCAATGGGTATTTTGATCCTAAAACAATTCGTCCAATCGATATTTCATCCAAAGACAATTCATCCAGTGGATATTTTGTCCAAAGACAATTCGTCCAATGGATATTTCATCCAAAGACTCTTCCCCAGGTCTTAGGGTATTCGGTATATTTTCCCTCAATGAATGTGTTTTCGGTTTTAAATTATGATTTTATGAAATCTACATTTACTTCCGAGTAGATGGACACCCATTTCGCCTATATTTGATGAAGTTTCCTTGTCCCCCCTCTTGCCCCCCTCCCCATCCTCCCCCTACACTTCCAGAGTTTTTTACATTTTAATTTACGACTTTATTAAATCTATGTTTAATTCAGAGTCGATAGATGCCCATATCGCCTATATCTGATAAAGTTTACTTGTCCCCCCTCCCCATCTTCCCCCTCCCAATTCCTCTGGACGAAATGTTTTTGGAGGAAATATCCATTGGACAAAATGTCGTTGGACGAAATGTAGTTGAACGAAATAAACATTGGTCAAGGAGTCTTTGGACGAAATATACATTGGACGAAATACCCATTCGACGAATTGTCCATGGACGAAATGTCCTTGTACGAAATGTCTTAGGATGAAATGTCCCAGGACTAAATGTCTTTGGACAAAATATCTGTGAACCCTTTAGCCACTTACCTTAGGCAGAATTCGATAGTAAACCACACCACTACAACAGTCTCCATGTAGAAGAGGACGATACCCGCCTCTTTCTCATATTCTTCAATTGTAGAGAATACACTTAATGCCAGGCACATGAACACCATGCAGAACCTGTGTGAAAAGTGAGGATAAGCAGTTACAAGAAAATAGTTGTGTTTTCAAGGGAGAGAAGAAAAAAATTCTTAGTGGCTGACAAACTGAAGTCTTTAATTTGTATGGCAGGCTCTTCAACTCCAAATTAAGGTACAGTAAAAAACCTCAATTATCTGACCCTAGGTTTAACCGGTCAAGAAATAGATGAACTGTCAAACCATGGTCAGAAAGCATATGTCAATGGAATCCATCGAAAGGCAGTTCACACGAAAGATCCACAGGAGTCGGTCCACACAAGGTATCGCCTGTCAGATGATTCATACGGGAGATCATTATCAGTAATTATTTAATATAGTAAAATAAAATTATGATTAAATATTCATTACATGCCTTCCGATTCTGAATTTACATTAATTTTAATATTTTTGTTAATAATATTTCACTATAGGTATCATTTTCTGTTTTCAATTTCACTGTAAATGGCCTGAGCTGTATGTGAAATACTTAAGCAAATAAATTATATTCCTAAATTAACACTGTTTCCATTATTTATCGATTATCCGACGTTACAGCTTATCCGACGGTCCTTCTCCCCATTTAGGTGAGATAATCGAGGTTTTACTGTACTTTATTTTCCAGAAATTTTCTCCTTTTTCTTGAAATTTGTTTAAACTTATGCGCTTTTTATAAAACACTAAAAACGTTACACCTTATAAGTTTTCAATATGCATCATACATTTTTGCCATACATAAAATGATGCTTTGCAGAAATGGATGAATTACATGTTCCTGCATTTAATTCATCTACTTCATTAGATTAGACATTCAATTATCAACAGTGCCTTAAATGGAATAAATTACAAAGCAAACACTTGTTCAAGAAGTGGAATGGTATTACTAAATTTCTGGAAACCTGGAAGAAGGTGAAATGTCAGAGCTACAGTAACATCAAGCTGTTAAATTATAGCACCTACTATCGAATCACTATTAAATTTCCATGTGAAAAATCAGATATTTAAAATTAAAAGCTTAACCCAAATCAATAATAATTGACTTTTTAAAGTTTTCTACTTTTTACTTACGTTAATATATACTTTTAACAAATTCATATTAAAGGTCATTAGTGTGATTAGTATTAAAGTCTATCATACACCATTTTTAAATAAATGTTACAATTAGTGCTTATTTGCAAAAACAATGGTCAATGGGAGTGAAATAGAGCAAAGTCAAATTACTGGGAGGAAAATTACCGGAGTCAAATTAACGCGAGGCAAATTACCAGCCACGCACTTTCTGAAAGCCACTTTCTAGAAATGGCCATATTCCCGAAAATCACATTCCCTGTAAATTTAGGTATATGGGTTTCCTTTAAAAATTGGAAACTCAGAACTATAGGTTGAAATGCAATGAAATAATTAGCACAACATTTTAATATTTCATAAAAGTTCATCGAAAAGAATATAAGCTATGACCATGTATTGTAGGTAAAAGCAGTTATCAAGTCTTCTGTTTTCCTCCCATCTAGATATTGATGCAGTTTTAATTTTTTAAACATTTTTCTGCATTCTCTCATGATGGAAACTTGTTTTAGGTTAGGTTGTGATTTTTGGTAAAATAGCTATTCCGAAAAGTGGCTTTAGGAAAATTTATTTCCGGGAAAATGGGGTATTCCAGAAAGTGGCTTTCGGAAAATTGGTCATTCCGGAAAGTGATTTTCGGGAAAGCGTACCCAAGCCATATTGAGGAGGTAAATGATAAATATTTGAAGGCAGAATAAATTAAGATAGAGAGAGCGGAAGACTTGGACTGAGACAATGTTGGGCCGGGAATAATGAACAGTGAGATTGGAAAGGTTCTCAGAGATATGAGGTGTGTGACGGAGAAGAACGCTGAAGATAAAATGGACAGATAGGATGAAAAATGAGGAAGTACTGAGAAAAACAGGAGAGGAGCGAATGATTATAGACTATCAGAAAGAGGAAGGCGAACTGGATTGAACATTACCTGAGAAGACAGTATGATTAAAGGAAAACTAGATGGAAAAAGAGAAAGGTAGGAAGACGTATCAGCCGATAGACGACATGAAAGGGAAAAGAGCAATCAAGACATGAAGAAGACTGCATAAAATAGGAGTATATGGAGAACCAGGTTAAACCATGAATAATAACAGACCTGTCTATGGACAGACTACCTATGATGATGCTTTGGGAGTATGTACGTGTGTGAACAAACACTCTCTCTTATAAAATTAAACAAAGCTCCGTTACGTTCGGCAATGGCAGATCAAAGTTTAAGAGACATTTTAATAATAGTAACTATCAACATTACCCAGGATATAAGAGGAATGGCGAAAGAAAAACGATACAACATCTTACATTGAGTAAGTAAATTATATTTGTTTGCTACTTCATTCTTATCACATAAAAATGGCACAAAAACTTTGTTACGATAATTACTGAATCTACAATAGTTAACTTAATTATTTAATGCACAAAACATTCATAGCATTGCACGACTAGGACCAATCAAGGTACATTTTGGCCCTTGTCAACTTTTGAACTGTGCATCCCTGATGGCCTGAGTTAATGATATTGTCAGGACCGGCTCAAGCATACAGGCAGACCAAGCAACAGCTTGGGGCGCTGAATTTTTAGGGGTGCCAAAAATATTTAGATATATCTTTGAGAAATACCTAAATCTGGTTTTTCCGTTCGGTTTTCAAATGACTTGGCCTATGTTTGCAGCTGGATGTGAAAATGTGGCTGCCAATGAAAGCTTAGAGGGCAGTAACCGAACTCCACTCCGAATGGTAAAGTTGCGAACTTCTGATCTAATCATAGAAAGCTTTTCAAACGTTTCATCTTCAGAAGAAATACCTGTGTGAATAAACCAGGGATGGCAAATATGTCTGTCAAAATTTGGCATGCTAAAATTTTGCGACCATCGTAAATTTTTAATTGTCACGTTAATTTTCATTAGAATTGCTCGACTTGAAACAGAATCATTAAAAAATTGAATGAACGTATAATATTTTTTAATTTAATTATACAGCCAGGAAATGTTCACACCAAGAATAAGTATGCATTTCGCAAGTTGCTAAAATTTTGAGAGGATCTGACACCATTGTGTGATTTACTGAATCCTGATTCGACACCATCAGAAGTATTGCAATTCATTTTATTAAATGAATTTGCTCCCAATGTTGCGATTATGCTACGTATTATGTTAAACTTTCCCAATAATGGTAGCTTCAAGTGAAAGGAGTTTCTTCAAATTAAAACTTATTGACAGTTACTTGAGATCAACGATGTCTCAAGAGCAGTGGACTTGCAATGATCTTCTACATGATTTTGCCAACTCAAAAGCTTGGAAACAAACTTTTTTGTAAAAAGTTTTGTACAATTAGATATTTACTATTCTGCAAATATATGCTGTTTTTATTACTTTTATTTTCTAAAATCTTTTTGAAATTTATTTCTCTGTAAATAAACAGCATTGTTTTTATTTTTATTTATTCATAAACAAAATGAACGCAAGATTAGGATAATTAGATTATACGAAAATACTAAAATTCATCTGCAAAATGTAATGTATGTTTCGATGGGGCACCAAAATTGAAATGCGCTTGGGTTGCCAAAATATCTTCAGCCAGCTCTGGAAACTGATTCAATTGCTATTTATTTTCTACATCAGGATAGAAGGTGATACACTACTCACACGAGCATATGATACAATATGGCGTGGGCACCGCGCGGCCGCTCGAGGAAGTTGTAGACACGACTCTGAAGGCGGCGATAACGTGCGTCCCTGCGGCTGGCGCGGTAGTTGAGAGGTTTGCCCAGCAGACTCATCCGTGGTTGCTGGAGTCGGGTCTTTCCGGCAGCGAGTATCGACGCAGCCGGAAGTGTCGGCGGCAAGAGGGGCAGCAGGCGGTCAGAGGAGAGGCCCACACCCCCCGCCCCCACTGCCCCCGCCGCTCCTGAGGCCGCCGCAGTACACAAACCAGATCGGGTAATCTGCACCGCCGTCACGCTGAGAAGAAAAGAGAGAACGCATGAAAGACTGGGAAGAGACGAAAGTTAAATGTAACTAAAATTTAACATATACCAAAAACCTACACATATCGACAAATAAATACCCAATGATTCCCACCATCACATTGCACACAAGTTAGCAGCTTTCCATTCCATGATACACAGACTCCTACATATACCACTATCCAAAACAGATTTTTAAAAAGAATTTACATAAAAAATGTTGCAACCCTGAATGGTTAGGACACACACATAATTCAAAAATACTACGAAAACATAAGCACAAACTCCACCTCAAATCACAAAGGACTCTCACAAATGCTTCCTCCACTAAACCAAAATACATTAAAATCCCTTTCGTCCCAAGAACAAACAAACAAACTTTGCAGCATATTCTCCAAACACAATTTTAAAACTGTACAAGTCAACCACAACAAACTAAGGTGACCAGACGTCCTCCCTTTGGAAGGACAGTCCTTTTTCAGTCATTGTCCTCCATAGACCTTTTGTCCTTCCATGTCCTCACATCTGAACATTTTTCTTTCTTTGCCCTTCCTTTTAATTAGGACGGTTTCTTTAACTTTGTGTATCCACATAACTCACATATTTATATGTACCTACTTTGGGAACCCAGACCTATGTTAACCAATATCATGTAATTTTTGTGGGTTGGCTTTGTTCTCGCCAATTACATTGTTATACACATGGGGAGTTGGCATCTTTCACTCAAGACATAATTGCCAGTGTACACTAAGCTTTCTGGCAAGCTGCTTGTTAAATGATCTTTGTCCAGCTTGCTGATTGTGTTTTCTTAGCGATAAAGAACACTTTGTATGCTAAAATTTTCTCCTTGATTATATTTGTTTGGTTTCTGGTTTATTAAAATTCTGGTTTAAACGGTGCACAATATATCCAATATCCCACTCTATTCCTCAGAAAAATTTTTTTGTAAAACAAAGTCCATTCACTCCTTTTGTTTTTGTTTCCATGCATGCTAGTTAAACTCTTACAGCTTCCTATTGCTTGTTTTGTTTTTCCTCCATCAGTGAATTGTGAAAAAATGGTTATATACGGTGTCCTGCCTGAGTGAAATTTGAACAGGTAATAACTGAATAGGTAAATATAATTTTCTCCTTTTAATTTACAATGAAATCTTTCACTTTTTGATACTGATTTTTTAACCTTTGTAGTAATACCCTACGAAATGTCTTCAACCAAGAAAAGAAAATGCCACTTCAATGTAACGTTAGCTAAGGGATTTCCACATTTAAGAACTGTTTGAAATACTACATGTTGTATGTATTCAGTTGTATTTAGTAGTGCAGTTGGTGGGCCTTTAAGTATTATGAAAAACAATCTTTCCCAAAAGCACCAATGTGCTCTTAATACAGCATCCTCCTAACATAAAATTTTCAATTTTGTAAAAGGTGTAGATGTGAGTAAGAGTGAAAAAATTTGTTGCCACTGAGGGAACTCTCGCTTAGCACACTTTTCACAGTTTTACAAGTATGGATTGCACTTCAAAACTAGTCCAGAAATTATTCCAAAGGAAATTCAGTTGTGGCAGAGTAAAATGCAAAGCAATCATTAATAACGTACTTAAGATTTACGCAATGGAGATTTTGGAAAATGATCTAAAAGGAGCTAATTTTCTAACCTTGTTATCTGATGCTTCTAATATCAATGAAACTAAATTGTATCCTATTTTAGTTTGCTATTTTAATTGTGAAAACTGGGATCAGGGTAAAATGTTAAACTTATGTTCTATAAAAAGGGAAACACCAGAATTGCTTTCAAACCATGTGAAGAAAGTAATTGGTGAGAATAATTTAGATTTAAAGGCTTTTGCAATGTCGGCAAACAATGCAAATGTCAATTTTGGAGGCTTAAATGGAAAAGGCGAAAACAACATACGCAAAAATATTATGAAATTGCTTGAAAAGGAAATCACTGGAATAGGGTGAAATGCCCATGTAATATCTAATACAATGAATATCGCCTCAAGTCAAATGGGTATTAATTAGAAGTAATACTTCCACAAATATACCTACATTAAATTACTTAAATGTACTTACATTTTCATCGTTTCACTGTGCGAGTAGAGAGTCGAGCAAAATTTTGTAATGACGCATCAGTTGAATATAAATAATTATTAGGTTATTCGAAAACAAGATGGTTGGCCTTAACGCCAGCCATTGAACGGGTTACTAAATTATTTACAACCATTATTTTATTTGAATAAATATGAAAAAAGCATACCAAGTTTTTTATCATTAAATGTGTCCTTCCTTTTTGTATAAAAAATTGGTATTTGTTGAAAATATCTGCTCACCTTAAATAAACTAGCCAACATCCTCCACATCCCAAAAGACACCATACCGCTTTTACAGAATTCAGGCATATATAAAATATCTTGTGGAAAATGTGACAAAGTATACATAGAACAGACAAAATGTAAATTGGAAACACGATTCAAAGAACACAGCACATTTTAAACACAATAGGTTTAATAATGCAAGCGTAGCGTAGCCATACCAATCCATCCATCCTCCAAGTTTCTCATTCTCTAGACCTGATGTTGAAAAAGCATCGTTCCGTGTTGCGTTCTATGCTTTTTCTAGATTCCTCGGAGTATTTTTTTTTACCAACAAAACAATTTTTTCTTCGTAATATTTACATATAAATTTGGTTTTATATTATAACTAGCTATAAATACCCGGCATTGCTCGGGCTTATAATAATAGTTTATAGGAACTTAGAGGATATTGATGTATTGAAATTTAAAAAAGAAACTAAGATATTATGATTAATTCATATTGTTTTAATTCACATACATTAAAAATTATATAATTTATCACATTGTTACATAGTTTCTTATTTTGCTACATTTAATATTACAACATGGTTATTATTCTAATACTTTTTTGTAAACAACATTTTTGGTTTTGCCATCAGGTGCGAAAATGAATAAATTTCTTGGTGTGCCCACTCTGGAGCAAGCAACATATAGTTGTCCGTGTGAAAAGCATGGATTTTCTAAGTTAATGCCTGCTACTTCAAGTGACTGCCCTTGAGCCTTGTTTATAGTTATAGCAAATGCAATTCGCACAGGATATTGCAGTCGCTTGAAATCAAAATGATCCCCGAGCGTGTTTCTGAAGTAACTGTTGAAGAAGGAATCAGTGATTACCAAGCAGTTCGAGTACTTTTGGATATAGCTGTCGCAAAATATCACAAGCCTAAGCTAAAAGTGCACATGTATAAAAATGCTAACTTTGAGGATTTCAAAGAGAAACTCATCAAGGATTACGGCAATTTCAACAAATCGACAAGCACAAAAAACATTGAGGAAACTTGGAAAGCATTTCTATCAGAAATTAGAATGGTATTAATACGTATACACCAAGTAAATTTATTAGCGATAATGGGGAACCAATGTGGTATAATCGGCAGGTTAGGTGTGCTCTCAGACACCAAAGAAAGCTTCACCCCAAATTTAAATGCATAAAAAACTGTAAGTCACAGGAGGAAGTAATTTCAATTTCACATAAGTAAAGAGATTGTTGGACCAAGACCAAAAGCTTTTGAGCAAAGCATTAATGGATTTCAAGAAAAAGATTCTTGGCAAGCCTCTAAGTGAAAATCCCAAATGCCTCTGGTCATATGTTAGAGAAGTTCAAGGTCGACGCCCTACCGTAGCCCCGTTAATAAACGACAAAGGAGAGGTAGTTAGTGATAGCACAGATAAAGGAAATTTGTTAAACTTATTTTTTCAGAGCGTATTTACTACCGAAGACGTGAGAGCGAAGGTCGTGGCGCCCGAACCAGGCAAGGAAAAAATGAACGATATAGTCATATCAGCGAAAGGGATAGCTCAACAGCTTAAAAATATCAAGTCAAATAAATTTCTGGGTCCAGAAGAGATACCAGCTAGAGTATTCAAAGAGTCCATCCTCACCTTGCCAAAAGATGACTGGATACTGAAGGGCATCATACGATTGGTGAGTTTCTGAAATGTGTTTAAGATCTTCGCTTCTTTTTTGAATAATTATATCACGCTGATTGAATTCATTGCCAACCATAACAACTGCCAGTTCATTAATCGTAGGAGCATTAAAATGTCATTCGTGTTCACCAGCAGGTCTTTTATCTGCCCTAATAATGACTTTATATTCATCAGTAGGCATTCTATCCAACGCTGTTTTGAAGATAGTTACTAAATTATTATGCTGATGGAAAAATCGCTGCAGATTTAAAACAATATGTCGTAATGTAGCGGGAATATTTTTACAACGCTGGTCAGCTTCCAGTTGCTCATCACCCATGAAGTAAATTTGCAAAAACTTCGCATTCTCATTAGGCAGGGGAAGAAATGATCCAGATTTGTGATAAATCTGGCCTTGCACTTTAAAAGTAGGCATGTAGCCAGTTTCTTCCACTCTTGAGGTTGCACCGAAAGATGTCATTTGGAAACATGAATCGTATCTCCATGTGTTGGAGATAGAGACAATCGCCCTTCGTCGCTCGTTTGTTTTCATCTGCAGATGATGCAAAAACTTTCATGAAAGTGCCGCGTGAGGGTGGTCGCTTCTAGCGAGCAGCCTAAGCAGAAGGTTGAGCGGCCATAAGGAGGAAAGGACACTCAGGAAGCAAATCTTACCTCATAATCTTTATAAAATAGTAAACGACTAATTGAAACTCTTTTTATAATAAAGGTGCTGGAAATTTGATTAGAGTTTCACCAATCCTGGTCCTTCGCGTCACATTTTTTGGTCCTTCGGGCCAGATAGCCTGGATCACCCGGATCGCCTGGATCACCAGATAGCCTGGATTGCCCAGATTGCCCGGATCGCCAGACTGCCCGTATCACCAGATTGCTTGTATTTCACATTATTCGGATTGGCATGGTCGGATTGCAACACATCGGATTTTACTCGGCGAGCGCATGGTCGTCTTCGCTCTTCACCGGAAGTAACCTTGGCTCCTTTCTTTTACGGCGATACAGTAAGTCTTTTGTTAACTGGATTTACAGATGCATCTATTTCTGGTCGATTACTCTTCGAATTTATTCTCTGGAAATTCGATTGCTCGTTGAATTTATATTGCTGGCTTGTAGTGCATGTTTTTCTCCTTTGGTAAATTAAAACAAGCATATTTCACTAGGTGACATTACTATCAAAGGTTAATTTCTGTTTTTATGTGGATAATCAAAGTGTATTGGTCTTTAGAGCATTGTGACTTGGTTCTGAAGTACATTTTCTTTTGAATTTTCTAATTACGCTATTATCACGATGGACAAACTAATCGCTCGTCAGAACGACTTGTTCGGTCAAATTGATCGTTCCTTTAGAAATTTTAAAAAGGAAGGAGCAGCCAAAATGACGCAGATTAGTTGTGAGACTCGGTTAGAAGATCTTGATAAGGCTTGGAAATCCTTCGAGGATAATCATGAAAAAATTCTTGAGACTCAGGGGGTCGATCTTAAGGCTGAATCCTTTACAATGGACTTCTTCTCTAGGACCGAAGAAATCTATTATGACAGGCAGAGTGAGTTTAAAGAATTTTTGTTTAAACTGGGCGGTGTGTCGCAATCAAATCCTGTGAGCGAGACCCCAAACATTCCTCGGCTGCCTCACATAAATATTCCAACTTTTTCTGGTGAGTTTCGTGATCGCGACCTCTTCACATCGCTAGTTATATCTCGGACGGACCTTTCAAACATTTCGAAGTTGCACTATCTCCAAACTAGTCTTGCTGGTGAAGCGTCTCAAATTATGAGGTCCCTTCCTCTCACGGGTGATAATTTCGAAAGAGCTTGGAGGATATTAACAGAAACTTATGAGAATAAACGGCAGTTAGTGAATTCTCACTTTGCTACTTTGTTTCATTGAAGGCTGTACAGTCAGAAATATCGGCTGAACTAAAAAGATTACTCCATGCTACAATTAATCCACTAGTAGCATTAGAAGCTCTCGAGCGCCCTATCAAGCAATGGGATGATTTAATCGTGTATTTTACTGTCAGTTATCTAGATGATCAATCTCAGAAGGAGTGGGAGACGTCCTTGGGGGGTTCTCAGGATACTCCGAAATTTGAGAAGCTGAGAACATTCCTGGAAACTAGATCAATGACCTTGGAAGCTATTGAGCATAGTTGCGGGAAAAATATTTCGTACTCTCATTCTTCAAGAAAATTACTTTACTTTTCCGATGCTAAAACACAGACCCATCAATGTTCAGGCTCTTCAGGTGTGAAAGTCCACAACCTGACGAAACAAGCTCCTACATCCATTAGGAAATGTTCTTTATGCTGTAAACCACATTTTATATTATACTGCGATGTATTTCGCTCCAAAACACCGCAACAACGAAAGGAGTTCGTTACTGTTAAAAGACTTTGTTACAATTGTCTAGGTGCACATTCTGTGAAGCAATGCAGTTCAACCAAGCGCTGTCAGCAATGTCACGGCAAACACCACACCATGCTTCATCTTGCCTCATGTTATTCTCCTATTTCAGAGGAAGCATCGGTAGATAATGCAACCCAACTGGATGAAGCGGTGAAGGACACTCCTCAGTCAATAATTGCTGGAACCGCAGCTACATCGGCCAACACTACAAGGACTGTTTCTCGTAAGGAAGACACCGGTCTATTGGTCATGGCTTGGATCTACGTCACTGGCACTACTGGGGAAAGAATTTTAGCTAGAGCACTTATTGATCAGTGCGCACAGCCTTCGTTCATATCCGAATCTCTTTGTCAACGATTACGTTTGAAGAGGCGTCCCATGCTAGTGCCTGTCACGGGAATTGGAAGCAGTCATCAGACTACTTGTAAGGGAGCTGTTGGCTTTACTATACAGCCACGATTTCTGTCCACTTTTTCTTGCCATGTCGATGCCTTTGTACTATCGAAAGTGACGTCCTATACACCGGTGCCTGAGGGTTTGCAGTCCAACTGGACACATTTAAAGGGATTGACTTTAGCCGATCCTCATTATGTGGATCCTGGTACGATCAACGTGCTGCTAGGGGCAGCTGTAAATGCACAGGCAGTCGAAGGCCAAGTTATGAAAGGTCATGAGCATGAGCCAATTGCTACTTTGACATCACTGGGCTGGATTCTCTCAGGAGAGACTAAATATGGCTCTACTAATGCCTTTTCTTCTCCTAAGGTACTACATTGTGTTGCTGAGCAAGGGCTGGATAAACTCATGCAGCGTTTCTGGGAACAGGAGGAACTGGAGTCACAATCAAGACATCTCACGCCTGATGAGCAATCATGTGAGGATCACTATGTTGCAACTCATACACGAACATCCACTGGCCGTTATGTCATAAGGATTCCACTTAAATCAAAACCTGGTAGTAGCTTTCCTCGATTTGGGGATTCCTACTCGTCGGCGATGAAAATGCTGCTTCAGATGGAAAGCTGGTTTCTTAAGGATTTTGGAGTTCAAACTGCCTATTCAGATTTCCTGCATGAGTATGAAAGCTTAGGTCATATGAAACCTGTTTATTCTACTCTAGAATGCAAGGATTTGGATACTTGTTTCTTTTTGCCTCATCATGGAGTCATAAAAGAGGGCAGCATGACTACTAAATTAAGGGTAATTTTCAATGGTTCCTTGAAAACTAATCGCTGCATTTCACTCAATGAGATACTTCATTACTTCATACAAGTCCGAATTTACTGCCTGATCTTTCAGACTTAATACTTTGGTGGCGGAAATATAGATTCGCCTTTTCTGCTGACGTAGAGAAGATGTTTCGGCAAATTCTGATTCATGAGGAGGATCAGCACTTGCAATCAATTGTGTGGCGATACAAAGTTAATGATCTAAGTGTCTCCTATAGGCTGACTACTGTGACCTACGGTCTCGCTTGTGCTCCGTTTCTTGCTTTTTGGATGCTTAAGCAAATGGCTCAAGACGGTGAAGCAGTTCATCCTCTTGGGGCACAAATTCTACAAGAAGAAGTCTATATGGATGACATACTTTCTGGTGGACACTGCCTGGATACTGCACTTGCGAAACAAATGGATCTCATCAATTTGCTCAAGGTGGGTGGCTTTCCCTTGCGTAAATGGCTGTCAAATGTTCTGGAGTTACTTTTTGGTTGGCCCGTGATCTTCTAGCTGTCCATTCATCGTTGTCATTATGTTCATGTCCTTCTTTTGCTGTTTTAGGCTTATCTTGGCAATCTACATTAGACTATTTCCATTTCAATATAACCGTAGAGCTGGCTATGTATCCACCTACCAAAAGATCTGTTCTTTCTAGGATCGCAAGACTTTTCAATCCACTAGGATGGTTAGCTCCAGTCTTTATCACAGCTAACATCTTTATACAGTCTCTGTGGCTACTCAAGCTGGAATGGAATGAGGAACTGCCTTCTGCTGAATCAAATCACTGGGTCAATTGGTATTCAGAGTTACCTCAGCTGGCTGATTTGAAAGTACCTCATTGGTTAGGGTTCTCTCCAAATGCTTCCTTCTATGAGATGCATGGCTTCGCTGATGCTTCGTTGAGGGCATATGGCGCAGTACTTTATCTTCGAACTGTTACTGAATCTGGCTACAAAATCTCTTTGCTTTTATCTAAAACTAAGGTGGCTCTGGTGAAAACAATCAGCATTCCAAGGTTGGAATTATGTGCAGCTCATTTGTTGGCTCGCATCACTAATCATTGCTTGAAAATTCTGCAGCTTGAGGCTTCATCAGTACATCTCTGGTCTGACTCACTCGATGTTCTCTAGTGGCTAAGAGACCATCCTTCACGCTGGAAAACCTTTGTTGCTAATCATTGCTTGGAGATTCTAACACTGGTGCCTCATGTATACTGGCATCATGTCAAGTCGAGTGACAATCCCGCAGATGCTACTTCTCGTCGCGTATCACCGACTCTGTTTGGAGAACCCTCCATATGGTGGCAAGGTCCTCCTTGGCTATCTAAGAGCCAAGAACCTTGGTCCTTGCCTCAGATACTAAGTGAGTCTGACACACTTAACGAAATAAGAGTCACCACACATGTTGCTATGACATCTACTCCGGAAATTTGGGAACTTCTCTTCAGATTCTCAAGGTTACCTAAACTACTTATAGTAACTGGCTATTGTTTATGCTTCATTTCAAAGCTTATTACAAACTCTCTATCGGTAAATGCTTAAATTCTTCCTTATTCAATCTTGACATATTTAAACTCGAGGGAAATAGAAGTGATTCAAATTTGTCTGCTGATGAAATAGAGCGTGTACGACTGGTTTGGGTATACTTGTATACTTGGTTCAGCGGGTCTTCTTTAAAGCAGAAATCAAGGCCTTATCTGCTAACATGGTTGTACCAAGGGGCAGTCAATTGTCTCATCTGAGTCCTTTTTTAGATAAGGGACTGCTACGAGTAGGGGGCAGATTATGGCAGTCCTTGCTCAGCGATGACGAGAAACATCCCTTGATCCCGCCTCATGCTTGTCAGCTCACTGCACTCATCATCGAATGCTGCCATCACCTAACACTCCATGGCGGTACTCAACTCACACTGAGTACGCTCCGGAGGCAGTACTGGTACTTCGAGGGCGACAGGTGGTAAAGTCTGTCATACATAGTTGCACGACTTGCCTGCGCTATAGGGCTAGTGCAGCTTATCAGCAGATGGGTGCAGCGATTTTCCCCGCACCTCCGCACTTAACGAAGCACTCTTTCGTAGTCGGCGAACAGAACGCCAAAGGTCCCCGACGAATGGCGGTTCCCACACCAACGCGCTTTATATAGGGCGAACATTACCCCT
This sequence comes from Uropetala carovei, assembly GCA_036926305.1. NCBI lineage: Eukaryota > Metazoa > Arthropoda > Insecta > Odonata > Petaluridae > Uropetala > Uropetala carovei. Next base: position 3,790,105 of record JAXCHB010000040.1, on the reverse strand, counting down.
ATTTCCCATTTCCTCCTTTTCTCCTGGTTATATAACGTAATCAGGAAATTAACCAATACGAAGTCGAGGATCCGCCCATTTAAGCTACCCGCCGAACCTCCCCTGAATGGCGACATCACACGACCGTGGCCGTCGAGAGAACGAGGGCAGAGGCATCCTGAAACACCGGCAGCCGAGGGTCGCCGCCGGTGAGAGAGAGTTAGAGATTGCGAATGACGGAGTGAAAAGCGAGAAGAGCTTCCTCGCAAGGGTCGTGTGCTAAAGTTTCCGGAGGACAGACTGTAACTATAAGTTGACATTTTCTGAAGTGTTTAAGTTGCGAGACTGTTGGTACGTCTCAAGAGCATTTGTTTTGTTGTTACTTTATTTCTTGTGCAATATAGCATTTAGTTAGAGGAGTATGTGGCTATGTTTTTTGGTCGCCACATGGGTAATCTCCTATCACTTCGGGTCAAACCTGGTCGACCCTTCCAACATTCAGGTGTTGATTATGCTGGACCCATCCAAATAAGGACCTCTCATGGTAGAGGGCGCATTTCTTTTAAAGGTTACATTGCTGTTTTTGTGTGTCTCAGCACTAGAGCAGTACATCTGGAGGTGGTATCCAACGACACAACAGAGGCTTTTCAGGCGGCCTTCCGACGCTTCACTTCCCGTCGGGGTCTTTGTGCTACGCTCACTAGCGATTGGGGTACCAACTTCGTTGGGGCTGATGCAGAACTATGTCAACTCTACAACCTGGCGTCCAAGCACTCACGAGACATCGCACACTCGCTGGCCAAGGATGGTACATCTTGGAGATACAACCCTCCAGCCGCGCCACATTTCGGTGGCATCTGGGAGGCTGCGGTTAAATCGATGAAACATCATCTACGGCGAGTCATCGGCGATCATCATCTCACATATGAGGAGCTCGCTACTCTACTGTGTCAAGTAGAAGCCTGCTTAAATTCAAGACCGCTCTTCGCAGTTTCTGATGATCCTACGGATCTTCAGCCGATTACACTAGCTCATTTTTTAATTGGGATATCCTCCTTTTTAATTCCAGAACCTGACTTGTCTAATGAGCAAATACCTATCAGCAGGCGCTGGAAACTTCGGACCCAGATGACCCAACATGTTTGGAATCGCTGGTCATCGGAGTATCTACAGGCGCTGCAGACTCGCAGTAAATGGACTGCACCAACGCGCTCCATACAACGGGGCGATCTGGTGCTTATAAGGAATGAGCTCACTCCACCGGCTAAGTGGCTGCTTGCTCGCGTCTTGAAGACATCCTGGGGACGACGGCCTTGTACGAGTGGTCACACTGAGGACGGCCACATCTACTTTGAAAGGGCGATCGTCAAGCTCATTCTTCTCCGACAGTCAGAGTCATCTGACTAAGCTAAATTGCTCTTTTTCGGCACCTCTTCTTTACTTCCTCAAAACCAATTAGTAATGCTGGATCGTTTCCGGAAACGACGTGGGCGGAATGTTGGAGATAGAGACAATCGTCCTTCGTCGCTCGTTTGTTTTCGTCTGCAGACGACGCAAAAACTTTCACGAAAGCGCCGCGTGAGGGTGGTCGCTTCTAGCGAGCAGCCTAAGCAGAAGGTTGAGCGGCCATAAGGGGGAAAGGAGCCTCAGGAAGTAAATCTTACCTCATAATCTTTATAAAATAGTAAACGACTAATTGAAACTTTTTATAATAAAGGTGCTGGAAATTTGATTAGAGTTTCGCCAATCCTGGTCCTTCCCGTCACATCGTATGTTTTTCAAAAAATGTTTCGATTCTGGAGTAGTTCCTGACATATAAGACATATACTCTGGAGGTTGAATTAAAGGCGGTAGTTTAACTTTCCCATTTGAACAACACATTCCAGGTGCTTCCGTTTTAAATTTCATTGCTCCACAATGATCACATATTGTATCCATTTTCCCAATCAAAACTCTTGGATGAAGTTGGTATTCGAAATTTGAATTATAACTAAATGCCGCCAATTTCAAATCAGACTGTATAAATCTTTTCCTTAATTCGGCATGTCTTATTCGATCGTTATTAAGTCGGGCTTCACGTTGTCCAGCGGTTTCCTGAGCACTTGATTCAGCTTGACTTATTCGATCGTTATTAAGTCGGGCTTCACGTTGTTCAGCGGTTTCCGCAGCCCGTGATTCAGCTTGTCTTATTCTATTGTTATTAAGTCAGGCTTCACGCCGTTGAGGGGTCTCAGCTTCTCTTAACAATTTCACTTTCTTGGATTTAGGATTAATTTTTCCAAAAGACTTTTTTTCGGTGGCATTTTTTAAAATCTAAAAGTCAAAAAAATAAATGTAAAATAAGTTTTATATATTTTAAAAATATTTTCATATATTTTATGCTTTGATGTTCTTTACTTGGTCGTAAAATACGTTCGTTCTTAAGCTTATTACTTCAAGAGAAAGTCGCCTTTACACTGTAAACCATAAATCTTAAGAATTTTAACTTGTAAGAACATTCAAAATTGGATCGAATCTTTAATGCCCCATATATTGCTGTGCGGTATGTGTGTCATTTACGATCCAAAGAAGCATTTGTCACTTTCTGGGGAAATGTTGGCGTCCTAGAGAAACTTGTATAGATTAGACGTTTAATTCACAACCACAAACTTATGTCGAGTGACTTCTATGGAGAGTATTATAAATGTGCGTTAGTAAGCATTAAAGATGTATAATACAAAGGTTTTACTTACTAAAAGGTAAGATTCCAGCATATACACGATGAATTGTCGTTATAAACGCTTCCCATATGCAGTCAACAGAATAATTATCCTTAACTATGTACGTTGCTATACATCATTAATTTCGATGCTTAACCAACAGTTCGAAGCGAATTCCATGGAAGAAATAATAGGAACTGCAGCTTCGATCTTTTCCCGAATACCTATAGATGTCTCTGATGGTTGCGCCTGCAGCGATCCTATTGGTCAACGTGAGTCTAAAAATACCCATTCCACACTCATTATTCAAACCATGGAAGAAATAATTAATTATTAATAATAATAATTAATAATAATAATAAATAATAATAATTAATTATTCTTCCATGATTCAAACTGTTCAATCCAATTCGTTGGAAATCGCGCGGGAAAGTGGTGGGGTTTTTCAGCGTCGTGTTTTTCTAATTGTTGAAAAGGAACGGAATGTTTATTGTGCAGCATATTGGTGCAACAATTTTAACGGCTGCAGGGTAGACAAGAAGATTTCGGGTTTCCGAAGGATATTTCGAGGTGAGCTTAAAGAAGAGATACCGCATAAAACGGAATACTTGTGTTAAGTTGAGAATTACGTGTTTTTGTTATTAGTCTTGATGCCCATTTCTGCTTTATAATTTAGGGAAAAATTTTGCCTGAGGGAGGATTTAATGTCTGTGGATATCAACTGTATGAAGAAGTATAGGGGCTGCAGTGATCATTTTACAGATGATGATTTCCGCAGCAGATTCCCTCGGCCTCTCCTAAAAGCGAATGCCGTTCCTAGTGTATTTGAAGGGATGAAAACAAGTTTGAGTATTATACATGGTATACAGTGAAACTTCGATTTTATTATATAACGGTTTTTCGAATTTCGTTAACTTAATCCTATCGTATTCTAATTCTTGTAGATGAGCCGAGGGATTCTGAGGATGTTTTACATTCTCCCAAAGCTCACTCAACACAAAACCATCTTGGTAAGTTTTAGAAAATGTTAGCATTTATTAATTTATACTGTCCACTTGCCTTTACCAACGAGTCGCCGGAACAAATATTATTGTTTATGAATGTATTTCTATCCGGAAAAGAATGTTGTGTTTTTATAAATGTTGTATTGTTATTCTTTACGTGAGTAAATAAAAAATCTTGCACCCAGTTGTTTTGTTTTAATTTGAGTCCTAAACTTATGTTAAATCCGTCATCTAGCTTCTTAATTCAAATGTACCGCCAAAACCTGGTCTGCCGATTGAGTTTAAATTAGGCGCGCTTCAGTTCGTATTGACCGCTAGATCGCTCTGCCGTCAACGTATTACCATTGTCCTTATGGGAGCTGCGCTTCCTATTATTGTTCCATGGCTATTCTTTCACCTATTTGAAGGTTTAATTGGCATTAATTGAATCGGAGGCAACAATTACGGTCGCCTTGACAACGTCCGGAAAGATTACGAAATATCCGCAAAATTTCGAAAACAATTGCGTATTTCTGAATTATTCGACTGTGTAACATGTAAACATCGCAAGAATAATATAGTATAGAGTTTTAGCCGTCTAATAAAGCAAAAAAGAAGAAAATCGGTCCATATTTACGTATTTTAACGAATGAAAGAAAAAACCCTTGCACTCTGAAAACTCGAAAATCCCGTGTAAACTTATGGGAAAATAAAACTGTCTTCTGGAATTGAACCCGGGTCGATTTTGAAAATCCCAGGTACCCTATGTTCCCCGTAGAGTCATATGAAGTCAATTTGCAAAGTTTGGTCCCGATAGCTCAAAGGGCGTGGGAATGTATAAGGACAGACATTCAATTTTGTTATATAAGATAGGGTAGTATTAAGTGTGTTATTGTATGGTCGCGATTCAACGAATAAAATTTAGTTTCCCTTTTATTTCTGGGTAAATGACCATCACAATCTACATAATAATAAAAGGAGATGTGTGTGTCTGTCTGTGCCTGTTCCAGTCATAAATCATCAGAAAATAAAGGTAATTTTAATAAAATGTTCAACTTAAAACCGAGAGAAGGGACCTTGCGAGGGTATTCGTCTCAGGGCCCACGCTGGCTCTCGGCCTCCATGATGCTTTTTACACTGTAACATTTGTTTCTGTTCCATATATTTATTATATGTTATTCTTATATATGTTTGATGGAACAAAAATATATAGATCAGTAGAAGAACAAATGAATAATGATAATAAAAATATTAATGAATTTTAAATTACAAAGCAGTATTCTTGCCGTTTAAATAGGCAAGATGCAAACCGCGTAAGTAAGGCTAATTGCATGCTTCTCAGGCACTGAAAAAATTTGGATTTTTTGTATGTAGTATTATAATCCAATGGGACGAGTGAATAAAAATGAAGCAAATGCTTTTGCTTAAGATTTCTAGCATTTTGTAAGCAAAAGCTTGACTTGAGGTGAATAAAAAAATAGCATTTGCTTTTGCTTAATAGAATAAGCATTTGCTTAAAAAAGTGTGAATAAAACCGACGTTTAAATTAATTAAATGAATACCACTGAAATTAACCAAAGTCTTCAGTGTAAAATCTCAGTGGATACAACGAAATATCCTAACAACTGTTCCTACTCCCTTCCTTGGTTTGGAACAATAAAAATGATTATTCTATCAAAGTTTAGCAGTGGCAAGACAGGAGTGGATGGGGTAGATGGTCCGCGAGGTCTTTTGCCCGTCGAAGTGGTCCGCGGACCGAAAAAGTTTGAGAACCACCGATCTAAACACGCAATTAGGGGGCCGAAAGATCTCTTGAAAAAATCCTACTTTCGTCCTAAATTCCAACAACATTGTTCAGAAGAAACAAAATGGAATGTTTGGAAAAATAGCTTTGATGCGTGAGTACATAAGACTTATCACAAATGTGAATTTCAATGCATATCCATATTTTTATTCTTCCTTTTTCTTAAAAAATCTTTCGATATGTAACTCAATTGAAATATATGAGCATCATTTCCTTGTAATGAAGTATTGAATGTTAAACTTCTAAAAAATGTCACATAAATAAGCTAACTCTATTATAAAGCTGCTGTTGATGAAAACATCATCACTCTCATGATTATCTTCAGTCACAGTTCGTTCCTCATTTCAGATATGTGCAGTAAAACGTTTTCTCTTGAATTACAATAAAAAAGCAAAGTAGTATGCTCTGCTTTCATGTCTTCAAAGAGTCGCGCAAGAAAATCTTGCTTTCAGAGGTCTCATTTTTACAATGTTAATGACATTTACAGCTGACTGAATGGCCTCATCCAAAACAAATGTTTTTAGCCAATCTATTAATCATGCAATATGTCCAAATTGCGTTGGAAGCTTTACACCAAATCAAAGCTAGAAATCCTGACATCAAGCGTGACCGTTGATACATACAGTAAAACTCGTTTATAACGATCACGCCTAAAACGAAATCTCAGCTATAACGATGAAATGTCTCGGTCCCTTGGACTTCTCCATAAGGATACTGGTTAAATTTCTTGGATGTAACGAACACACATTTTACGAATTCTCGGCTGTAACGAACAAATGTTTGGTTCCGTGGCAAAAACTGCCCCATATATAACGAATTTTGGCGAGCGGAGCGATAAGTAATGAATAGTTTCCGCCCGTTTACCGCGCACTTGCTGGTACAGATGCCCTTCCTCCATCTACCCCTTCCATACGAATTTTCACGCTCCCTTTGCTTTGAAATTGATATCATAAATGTAAAATTTTTATGTAAATTAATGACCATAATAATAATATTAATTGGTCATTTAAAAAATCGTATGTAATAGCAATCGAACATTTTACACGCCGCGAAGTTGATAAGCATCTCTTTGCATATGTAAGTACGGCATTGAAGTCTACTAACCGCAAATACAGTAAAATCTGTGTTATCCGGCTATCTTGGGGTTGTGGATAGGCAATTAGGAGAAATAGCCGGTTAGGGGAGCGTTTTTCGATTTTGACATCGCTAATTTAGCAATAACCAAACAAAATTGGGCTCCCCGCCGGCCGGGTTAGACTGGTAGGCAGTGCGCCTGCCTTCTAACAGAATTTGACAATGCAAAATAATCTTAGCTGTCGACGCACCTAAAAACCTAATTACTACTACTACTTGGGCTCCCCAAACATAACAATGCACGGGGTTTGCATTTTCCATTTTAATTCTTCCACGCGTAGTTAGATCTAGATACTATTTACCCATTCTTATTTCATACGTTGCTACGATTACATGAAAACAAAAGACTATTGAAAAGTTTAGGGCGTCCGGGAAGTTTGTGTACGACAGTGAACCTGTTCCCAAAACTGAATTTATTGGATTGTATCTTTCTTATTTATCTTTATTTACTCTATTAGAAAAGGACGGAATTATTTAATTCTTCTGAACATTTTTGTGAAAACCAGTCACAATATTTTATTCAATTCCTCTATTTTTGGCTTATAAAGCGTATGATGTTTATTAATTGAGTTACTCGTCTCAGAAGATGACACAAATTTCATTAATTTAGCCTTACGAGTGTTGATATCGTAGAGCGTGGAATATCCGATGTTGAATTCTTTTGCTATGTCTGCTCTACTTTCTCCTTTTTCCATTCGTTTGATCATCTCCAGCTTTTGTGTTAGCGTTAAAACACTTTTTCTCTCCTGTCCCTTGCTTTTAGGTATTTATTTTGATGCCATATTCAATGTATGGGTAATTTTTTAATGATAAAAAGCGATAAAACTGAAAATTGTAGAAGTACACCAAAACATCTAGACAATGCAAATGGCTTACGTAAACAGAAACGCCATGCTTACTCGGGGTCCCAGAAGTATACGGAGTAAATACGTAATATATACATCTTATATTTTAAGAAATCTTAAAGTGGAAGTAGTGGTATTACACAAATACAATTCACACAAAAATTCATAAAAAAAGAAAAAGAAATACAAAATGAATTGTATTTGTGCCAGTATCTAAGGGCGGCCGTTTCTAAATAGCCGGATAGCACAGCTTTTACTGTATTTGTCTACGTGTTATGTTGGATATACAGGGTGTCCCAGAATTCGCGGATACTAAACCAACAATGCGATTTATTATGGTATTTTAGGACGAAAATGTTCTTTGCCAAAATTTCGGCAGACGCATATTTTCCTCAGAAAACGCGTTTAAAGGTAAACGCAAATTGGCAACAGTGTACGAATGAAGGCACTGTTACATTCATAACATCAGGTCGACAAAGTACTATCATTCTTCTTCTTGTAGCTCAGTGGGAGAAATCATGCGGATGGTTCGGGGTTCAATTCCCTACCGATACTTTTTTTCATTTTCATTTAATGCCTGCTTTACTTTCGTAATCTTTAACTTGTTTGATTTATTATTATTATTATTTCAACTGGATTTGTCATTTGCTTTTTTTATTTTCATTCTTTTAGACAAAGAGTTTTTATGAACCTGACATGTAACAGAAAAATTGCAATTTTATCTACACTACAGTATTATCATGACAATAATACAATGCAATACAATACAATAGGCTAACAGTTATTGATAAAAACAAAGATATGTCAAAAATTGCATGAAAAATGTTATTTCAAATTAGAGTAGCTGCTCAAAATTGTTCCCGTTTGCAGCAATACACACTTCTGCACGTCTGATTACTTCTGCACGAAACCCTGCAACATTTCCGCATTAACTGTTGCAGCGCCAGCGTGAAGACGAGATACCACTTCGAACAGGTCCTCTGGTTGGTTTCTACCATACACAACGGATTTTAGATGGTCCCTTAGAAAGAAGTCGAGGGGATTAAGATCAGGAGATCTAGCGGGCCATCGAATGGGGCCATTGCGCTTTACGAAAGTAAAGCAGGCATAAAATGAAAATGAAAAAAAGTGTATCGGTATGGAATTGAACCCCGAGCCATCCGCATGCAAAACATAAATTCTCCCACTGAGCTACAAGAAGAAGACGGATAGTACTTTGTCGACCTGGTGTAACGGAGCTTTCCTTAGTACACTGTTGCTAATTTGCGTTTACCTTTAAAGGTGTTTTCTGGAGAAAATATGGATCGATTGGAAATCCGTAACCTATGTTAGTGGTGGAAAAAATAAGAGAAGCTTGTCGCGAATTAATTGAAGCGTTTACTCTAAACTCTCTACAGCAAATCATCAACGAGCCGACGCAACATGACAACAACGGAAACGGAAACATATTAGATCTGCTAGCCAAAACCCACTCACTATCGACTAGAACATACAAAACGACGACGGCATAGGTGATCATAAAATAGTAATTGCCGACTTCAAATACACCAGTGCGACAATATATAAGCCAACGCGATTAATCTATATCTTCAGTAAAGCAGATTTCCCAGGTTTAAAAAATTATGTTACAAACCAAATAACGACATCTATCAATTTTGCGAATAGTAACAGCGTAGATGACTCTTGGACGGAAATTTTGCGAATCATTCGAGAAGGTCTAAAAACGTTGGTCCCAACTAAAGCAATTCGTGATCGCATGGACCCGCGGTGGGTGTGAAACCGAAACTCCGTGCCTTGCTCAAGAATAAAAGACGGCATCACGCGCGCTTAAATCACCTTAAAGAAGTTGGTAGGGATCACACGAACGAGTATTTAATTACAGAAATAGTCGTAAATATACAAGAGACGAAGCCCGTAAGGAATTTGACGCCTATCGATCCACGACACAGCGGTATCGTTAAATTACTAAGTCAGGTCCATAAAAGAAAATCGCCAGGGCCTGAAGCCATACCTGCATTCATTATAAATTCGTTAACAAACGAATTAGCTCCGTACCTTAAGATTCTATTCAGAAAATCTTTAGATGAGGGTGTAGTTCCTTTGATATGGAAAACAGCCCACGTTACACCAATACATGAAACAGGAAGTAAATTAAAAGTGGAGAACTACCGCCCTATATCGTTGACGTCAATCTTCTGTAAGGTTTTTGAGCACATTATCGGTAGCTCAATAATGCGATTTCTCGAAAGCAAAGATGCGCTTAACAGTAACCAGCATGGTTTCCGGAAAGGCAGGACATGCGAGACTCAGTTAGCTCTACTCACACAAGATATTGTGAAAGCTGCGGATAAAGGAATAGGAGTTGATGCAGTATTTTTAGACTTTAGGAAAACCTTCGACACCGTTTCTCAAGTGAAAATAGTGCAAAAATTAAGGGGTTATTCAATTAACGAGAAAATTGTAAATTGGATCGCCTCGTTTCTTTCCGATAGAACCCGGAGAGTGGTCCTCGATGGAGTTGCATCAGACGTCGTCAAAGTGACTTCCGGCGTGCCTCAGGGAAGTGTAATCGGACCTCTGCTATTCCTGATATATATAAATGATTTAGCGGATAATATAAAGTGTAAAGTTAGACTCTTCGCTGATGACACAATTGTGTATGGAGAAATCAACACAATACACGATCAGGAGAATTTGCAAAAGGACCTTCAGGCTATTACGAAATGGTGTAAAGAATGGCAGCTCGATCTGAATATAAAGAAATGCGCCGCAATGAACTTCACGCTCTCCACGAATTTCAACCGTTATAACGCGTTACCCGTACGCAGGGCCGGCTTCAGACTTTTGGCCGCCCTGAGGCGGGAAGTTTTTGGCCGCCCCCCTCCCACCCTCATGTCCCGTAATGATCAAGAATTCACACTTTTTTGAACCATTAATATCTAAAATTATCACATAATATATAGGTATTTTAAAGAGTTTGTATGTTGTGCTGTAGTAGCTTCACTAAATCCGTTGAAATTCAATGGGAAATTCTGCTAGTTTATAATATAATAATGATAATAATACTAATTTTATATTAAACAAAATCCATTATTGTACGAGCATCCATTAAACAACAATATTTGTAAGGCTACCTCATATTTAAATTTACAGTGGATTCGTATTCACCCATTGGATCAAAACTGAATAAGAAAGAACAGACAGACAGAGGGAAGAAAATATAATCTTATTTTGCCAGTGAAAAATTGAATATAAATCTCGTGTAAGTTAATGATGCTATGAACATATTTAATATCCAGTAGAAAAAATATATCAAATTACAAAATTGTGTACTCTTAAAGAAAAGGTTAATACATCGAGCCACATAATTAGGTCGGAATATGTAAAACTCGTTTTAAAATGAAGACATAAAAATGAGAAGTTTTTAAATGCATACATAGAAAACTAACTGCTTAATTAAATAGAATGAAATGTAAGCATTATGTTGAACTATTTCTCATAAGAAAATATCCGCTAGTGTTTAAATGTGAAATGCAATTTAGGCGTTTTTTCGAGTCGATTTGAATCGAGTGCGGCAGTGCAATCCAACAATGCAAATCGCAGTGGGGACATCACGTTAAAATGAGATGAAACAAAAAACTACTATAGACATCAGATTTAAGCCATTCCGAATTAGAGACGCTAGGAATACGGCACTTGATTGAAGTTTCTGTAGAAAATATGCGTCGCACGTTTGTCATTTCTGTCATTTTAACAAAGTTAAACAGAAACAATTCACTTTTCGAGAATTATTAAGTTATGGTCATAGGCGCAGCAACTAATAGTAATATCCTCAAAAACAAAATGTTATTCACTATTTTGATATCTTACATTGATCAGAAAATTTGAAATTTTCTCACTTATTTAATTATACCTACCTTCGTGAAAATCCTTACAGGAGAAAAGAACTAGCTACTGTGAGTACTGGGGAAAAGATTTATAGAATTTATCGTACAATAATGGAAGGATACTAAATACAAGTAATGATTATTATCTAAGGGCTAGATAAACGAATAAAATCCAACAAGAAAATTATAAGTTAAAAATTTTAATTTTACTATCAACCGTACTTAATTCGAAGAATCAAGAAATAGTAACATTATTAATTCCGACTATAACATAACTACGCAACTTTAGGAATTCACTTTCGATATAAGAATTATATAAAAATTAGACACACCTTCCCCCTTTGTTTTGGCAAACCAAAAAGTAAAGCAATGAAAAGGTGTAATTTAGTAGGGGTAGTATGGAGGAGAATTCATGGGAGTTGCTCTGAAGTTGAGAGCAGCGATATTATTTATATTCACTAAGGTCTTTCCAGTTATAGACGCCGGTAGGATTTCCTCACACCAAAGGGTTTAGCGAATAACGGGGTGGAAAATTTATCCGAAAAACGATCATCCTAAATATTAGGGTTTATTTTTTCAACTTTTGAGATTTTTACTTGAATAACTGATTTGGACTTGCAAGTTATTATAGGAATCATCAACAGCATAGGGGTCATTATGACAGGTCGAAAATGCCGACATCGGCTAATATTAATGATACTAATTATTCCGAGAAATGTCACAGTACACCGAGAAATAATTGAAGTAAATCTCTCGAAATAAATCAGATTAGGTACTAAAAGAAGTTTAAAATATAAACAGTAACAATTCATTAAATTCAAACTAACCTCTCCAATGGAAGACAATGTACTGACAATGTTGTGAGTGAAGATGTCCCAGGTAGTGATGAGAAGATCTGGATCGTTAGGATATCCTTCTACCAAAATTAAAACAGTTTCTCTCACAAAAACTCCAAAACGAAAAAAAAAAGAAATTAAAAACAAATAATTAAAATATTTCACGAGTTAAAATACTAACCAGTCCTAGTAATTTTTACGCAAAATGCACACTATTACTGCAAAAATACGACACGACTCGCTCTGCGATGTTACTTCTTCCACAAACTAAGAAAATCTGAGGCTCTTGAAGTAATTTCTTTTTCGAGAAATTTTAAGAGAAAAAGGAGAGAGGGTGAAGAGACCAATGTGTAAAACACGTGTCAGAAAGTTTTCTTGGGAACGTCGCGACGTTTGCCGACGCGTCGGTAAGATTTCTTTGTAGCCACCCGTAAGGTCATAAAATCTAAAACCTTCAAAAAGAAAGAAAGATTGCCAGCAGTAGCATTTATGATCTTCGCATACTTGTCCTCCCATTCAGAAGAAAGGCGCATGCAAGTGGTCATGGAATTTCCATACAGAAATAAACCGTCAAAAACGGTACATCGGTTCCTGTCCTTCAATTACTCTTTTCCTTTAGAAACATCCGAAAGAGTGCTTTAAAATATTTTCTCAACTCACGTGAAAATCGTGCCGTTTCCTGGATTCTCAGAGAGTGGAAAGGGGTCTTCATAATATAAATAAGAGGGAAACAGAATCGTTGGAAACAGGGATGCCGTATGCCCTTTTAGGTCAAATATGCCGATGGGACCAATGTGGAAAATCCCCCCCCCCCTTTCTTGAAAACATCCCTTTTTTCCTTCACCCTCGGAGACAAAGGAGAGGGAAAGCTTGTAAAAACTACCTCGCGGATCCGACCCGCACATGTTGCCATTGTTTTGCTTTATACTTCCATCCATTTTCCGCAAATATGTCTCTATGATCTGGGTGGCCGCTCCTGCTGTAAGACCGAAGTTGGGAGAGGGAGGGGCGTCATTGTGACCACAAAGGGCATTAGGCCGCCCCCCTCGAGAGTGCGCCCTGAGGCGATTGCCTCACTTGCTTACCGTCTGAAGCCGGTGCTGCCCGTACGACATATCTGAACTAAAGCTAAAATACGTCAATAGCTACAAATACCTAGGAGTAATTCTCAGTAGCAATTTGTCTAGTAGAGAGCATATCAAAACCGTTATAGCATCGGCAAACAGAATTCAAGGGCTTTCCTCTAGAGTCCTGCGGGGATGCCCCTCGAATGTGAAGGAAATCGCATACTTTTCCCTAATACGACCCATCGTGGAATACTGTTGCGCCGTCTGGGACCCTTTCGAGGAGGGCCTAACTAGAGAGCTCGAAATGGTTCGGCGTAAAGCGGTTGGATTTGTAAAAGGAGAATATCGGTATGATGCGAGTGTATCAGAGTTATTGAGGGATCTGAAATGGCAGACGTTGAAGAGTAGAAGAATTGAATACAAAAGGAAACTATTTCAAAAATTCGAAAGCTCCGAATTCGTTGAAGACGTACGCGGCATAGTCGTCCCCATCGGTGTTAGCGAACGTAATGTTAGATCACAGTGCAGGAGAAAATATGTCGAAACTATCGCTAGAACAGAGAAGTACTACCGATCTTTTTTCCCAGACGCGTTAAGACAATCCAACAGAGGAATTAGTTAGACTTCACTTGGTGTTGTGACACCCCCTGCCAAACGCTTCTAGCGTCTTGCAAAGTATTCATGTAAATGTAAATGTAAAGCCGAGTTTTATGTGTTACTTTATGGGAAATGAAAATGCCTTCCTTGGAGTCGAACCCAAGACTTCTTTCGAGATTTTTTTTGCCATCACCTTAAAATATGTATATCTAGCATACCTGCCACATTTAGAGTTTCTATATCTCTTTTTATCTAGTTAATCGCATTTTTCTATGACCACCAACCAACCAACAAAAATTGTCTATTATTATAAGTGACTAGCGTAATTTCTCGTGAAATATGACGGGTAGACGTGAATTGAGTATTACGTTAAAATAAAATAAAAATAAATGACACCAAATTTTATGTACACTAAAACGCAAAAAGAATATAAAATCCTCATAATCGAATGTCCCAGAAAGTAATAATAGTCATGGACATATAAAAAACGATTTTATCACAATTTTATCACGACGAATTGAATAAATTCGTAAAAAATCACGATAAATATTAATTAAACCTAATTTTTGCCTTTTTTCGAATGAGATTTGAATTTCTACGATACGGAAATTTATTTCCATACTTTTTTCGGCATAACTGTGAAAATACCGCGTCGAAATCTCATTTTTACTTTCCCCATACGTTGTAATGGCAAAGTATTGTATTCATGAAAGAAATCGACTTCGAGATTTCAACGGAAATACACGTTATGAGGTCCCTAGAACACGTTTAGACTATTTTCGGAATGATGTCTGTGTGTGCGTGTGTGTGTCTGCGTGTGTGTGTGTGTCTGTGTGTGTGTGTGTGTGTATGTTATAGTAGGCGATCTAACTCAAAAAGTTACCAAACTTCATATATAACACTTTAACATGAGCATAAAGAACTGATTAGTTTTTGGACAATAATGGGTAACCGGAAATCGAGGTGTATTCGAAACCCGATTCGGTTTTTGCGATATTTCTTCATTAAAACATCATTATTGTATATACAATTCTATACAAAAGTTATAGAGAATGTAATTTCCTACAACTTTAATTTGAAACAATTTTCTATTGTAGTTATTGTTTAGGAGTTATTTATAAATAACCGGTTTTTCGGCTTTCTCCTTTAAAACATCGTTATTGTAATCTTCGTAAGGACCAAAGTTGTAGAGAATAATATTTCTTCCAAGTTTTGTTTGAAACAAATTTTCGTAGAACCATCCATTTCGGAGATATTTTCCTTTTTACTTTCTCCATACGTGGTAATGGGAAAGTATTGTATTCATGAAAAAAATCGACTTCGAGATTTCAACGGAAATACATATTTGAAGTCTCTAGAACACGTTTAGACTATTTTCGGAATGATGTCTGTGTGTGTGCGTGCGTACGCGCGTGTGCGTGTGTGTGCGCGTGTGGGCGCGTGTTAGCGTGTGTGCGGGTGTGCGCGTGTGTGCGCGTGTGTGTGGATCTAATTATGGGCGCTCTAACTCAAATGGTAAGTGCCACATCGTTACCAAACTTCATATATAACACTTTACCATGAGCATAAAGAACTGATTAGTTTTTGGACAATAACGGGTAACCGGAAGTCGAGGTTTATTCGAAACCCGTTTCGGTTTTTGCGATATTTCTTCGTTAAAACATCATTGCTGTATTTACATTTCTATACAAAAGTTATAGAGAATGTAGTTTCCTACAACTCTCATTTGAAACAATTTTCTATTGTTGTTATTGTTTAGGAGTTATTTATAAATAACCGGTTTTTAGGTTTTCTCCTTAAAAACATCGTTATTGGTAATCTTCGTGAGGACCAAAGTTGTAGAGAATAATATTTCTTCCAAGTTTTGTTTGAAACAAATTTTCGTAAAACCATCCATTTCGGAGATATTTTGCTTTTTCTTAATTTGCAGTATACAGCGCCACCACCATGTAGCGGTGGATTATGTAAATATATTTAAATTTACGTAATTTACGGCAATAAGGACGACTGTATACTTTTACGATACGAAATAATAATTTTGCCTTATAATGCTACTCATAAAAAGAATTTAAATATCTATACCCCAAATATGGAGAAAGTCGTGTTGGCCACATCAGATTTTTAAGATATTTGAAAATGCTAAAGAAAAAAGGCCTCGCTTCGTTTCAGCTCTGCCCATGTTATTCAAATGGAGAAAAGATATGCTCCTGAAGTCAAACCCAGAACTACTATGTACACGGCGAGCAGTTTCAAATTGAAAAGTTGAATAGTCAGGTGATTCCTGAAAGTTTGGTCGAAAAAGATTGTAAAACTTTTTTGTTATGAGCGGTTTCCGTTTTCTCTCATCTAACACCATATAACAACCAAGCGTTACACCCTACGCACCGTCTCGCGAATGTCTGCTTTCATTAAAATCCCGTCAGAAACTCTTAAGAGGTTGGTATTCCTTGGTGTCTAGATTAGTTGTGAGCGTAAATATGTTATTATTTATCGTAGAATTCCATTAAAAAGACGCTCTTGATCAGCGCATTCACCCGAATATGTTGCCTGAGTCACAATCGGACTAAGTTAACAACATAAAATAGTTTAATTTTATTGCAAAAGACGTGACGGCTAGCGCCCCCTGGTGAGAGGGTAAAGACACCTGAGCTCGGATTTGAGGATGGGTCTCGAGGTATGGGCCTCTAACCCGAGTTAATGACGGTCGAGGGGTCTGCTTCGCGGTCTGTATTACATGTGGTCCCAGTTAGTTGACATAAGCCATAATTTGATTTTTTCAAAATCGGCTATAACGATTTTGATACAATTTCGTAACGTTACTTGCGTATAGGTCTGCAATAATACTACATATATCATTTTTCCCAATGAATGTATATAAGGCTAGTTTATTCTTGGGAAACTTTAACAAAAATTGGATTTTCTAAAAACCGGCTCATACGACGCATTATTATATGACAAAGCTTGTACAATGTATGTTGTACCGATTTTTTAATCTTCGTAGGAAGGTTGCCAGAATTTATTTCATAGGAGCCGAGATATATTGCGCCTTTATTTTTGTAACAAAGTCGTTCACTCAACCATGCATGGTTAGGCTGAGGGTTTCTTCTACGAAAATGCTATTGTCCAACTCATGGTCAACTCAATATAAAAATGAGTTTTTGCAGCATTGTTTAAAAAGGAATAAACGATATCGAAAAGATCATGAATATACATTGTCAGCTCGAGATATCATATTTTGACGCCCGGCCAATCAAACAAACAGCGCCCCTTTTTGCATATAAAAATTTCACAAACATACCGTTGATTTTTGTTCAACTATACGCTTTGTTGTAATAAATACGAAGTTGCCGCTTCGTTGATATGTGATTCACTTTGGAATTCAAAAGAGAAATTTGCAATAATGGATAGATATATAAAAGTCGTTTAAACTCTCTAACTATATTGACGCCTGGGGCGCGGGCTGGCCTTATAAATTTATTTTGATAGGTTTTCATTTTTGTCAAATTTTGGCGCCCCCCTTCGAGAGGCGCCAGAGGCGATTGACTCGCCGCCTCACCCATCGGCACGGCCCTGTGTATATATATATATATGTACTAGTAGACGGTGCTTGCATTCCTCCGATTATTTTCTCTTATTCACCTCGGTATTAAATTCCAGCTCTCCAACTATTATAGTTTGGGCCAGACATTAGTATCCTCCTATATCCTATATATATCCTATATCGTATATCGTGTATCCTCCTCTGTAAGAAGAGTGCTTATAGAATGATATATAGGATATAGGAAGATACTAATGTCAGTTGTGTCTCTCTTGTGCTGACGAAGGGATCATCCCGAAAGCTCTTACCTCTACAAATGTGTCTCTCCAACACCCCAGCGGCTCTACTTCCGGTAAGTGTTCACTGGGCTTCCTTCAACACCTAGTTGCCCTAAATATCCTTACCTTTCCTCTTCCTTAGTATTTATATATATATATATTTAGGGCAACTAGGTGTTGAAGGAAACCCAGTGAACACTTACCGGAAGTAGAGCAGCTGGGGTGTTGCCATAAATATCTATCTATACATATATATATATACTTATATATACATATATATATATATATATACTAAGGAAGAGGAAAGGTAAGTAAGGATAGGATAGGCAGCCTATTGTTAGACCCAGAAAAATTACCATTTTTTTCAGAGGAAAACTATAAATTTACGCTAATTCAACTCGGATTTGAATACTGTCATCAAAAATAAGACGTTAAAATTTATATCGTATCCGATAGTTTAAGTCTCGAGTTCGTATCTTGACGGGAAGTAATTTTAAAATGCAAATATAAAAACCTCTACACCAATTTACGTTTCCTTATGGGACAAAAAGGGGCCAAAATAGCCCCTCAAAATAGGAATTTCGCCAGTTTCGGATTTTTTCCTTCGGTTGTGACCAAAAGCTATAAGCCTACCAAATTTCAAGTTTCTAGCACATCTGGAAGTGCCTCATAATTTTGTATCCTCCTATATATAAATACTAACTTTTCGTACCCGGCTTCGCCCGGGTGCATTACGGACTGCAAATAGTTATACTTTTTCCCGCTTAGAAGACAGCTTGAGAAAATGATACATACTAAAACTTCTCCTCTCCTTTCGGTAAACTACATTAGGAGTCTTGAAATAAAGTTGAAAGAACACGAAACGAACCAATACGAAAACTACAAACATAAATTAAGAGTACTACCAAAGAATATAAGTTCAATGTAGAAACCACCAAGAAAAAAGAAATGAATTAAACTCTAACCAATAGCCGGCATAAAAGGTGTAAACCGACAAATAAGTAATCAAGGAACAAAAATCAAGAGCACAACCAAAGAATATAAACAAAGAATACAAATTGAACAACTAAGAACGAAAGCAAAGAAAACAAACAAAGAACACAAAAAATGGACACGAAACGAAAGCAAATGAAAACAACAAACTCACCGAAACCAACCAACGAATAATCTCCTAAAGCTCAATGTATCTGATGATGGCGACTGACGCTTTCTATTCAGTTGCTAAATAAACAACCAACAATCACAAAATACCGTGTCGTAGTGATGAGTAAATATTGATTACGCGGAATATGAGTTTGTATGTCAACATAATAACAGGAGAAACTAAATAAGAATACCTATTATTACTCTAAATAGATATAAAATTATTGATCTTAATTGTGTTTTCCATCGTAATTAATTGAATAATAGATTGAGATATTCGAACGAATCGATTTTAAATAATGTAGTAAAATGTTTTACTTTTCTAACGTAATTAATTACGTGATTGTATCGGTAGTGTTTACATTTTACCCATGGAACCGCAGACACGAATTCTTAATTTTAGTTCAGAAGACATAATAAAGTTCAACAAAAGTATTATTCAAATAAAATCTTTCGAAATTCACTGCGTTACGTGTTCAAAATGTTAATCTAATTTAGTTCTCGTATTAAAATAACAATTACTCGAGAGTGAACCTTATTTCCAATTGATAAAACTCTCTTTTAATTCAAAACGATATTATATATTACAAAAAAGTATCTAATTATTATTGAAACGCAAAATGGATGAGCATAGGAAAAAACTTGCGTGTTAGCATGAAATACTCAATTCCGTTTTTATTTATAAACTGTTTCCATGATAAACAAACACCTTAACGACCCGTGTTTTTAAATAAAATCAATATAAAACAAAAGACAAAAACTTTAACCTAGTAATTTTCACTTAAACAAAATATGAAATAAACTAAGACAAAAGGCATATAAAGACAATTTAACTTATACCCAAACATACCTATAATGCGAATGACACGTATACAGAAAAAGAAACAGTTCATTTATGTTTATTTGCAGAATTAATCTGTGTATAGAAGACCATAGATAATGAAAGAAAAACATACAATCAAATCAGAAGATATTAAATGAGTATTTCATCAACTATTTCGACGTTTACGATATGTTTATAGTTCAAAGGTAATTTGTTTACATCGGTTGCTAAGTATATCCAAATGCTGAGCAATAATGAAAAATAAGATTTTCCCTTCAATTCGTCTTATTTGATCAGTAAGCCCCTATTTAAAAAAATTATTCCAAAAGAGGAGATAATTTACCACAAAAAAGTCTGCGAAAGCATATGTCTGCAATATATATGTAAGGAGTTAAAAAACGAGAAATTTACGAAAAAATTTTTAATGGAAATCCCATATAAACAGAAATATTTTATTATAATTAAATAGTACACCGAATCGGTATAAAAACCTTTGAATTAAGTATGCCAATTAAGAGTACCACTTTACTGGTGAGAAAAAATTAAGTTTTCGTCATATATCGTTAAGTATTAGTCATATCAAAATATCTTTCAAATAAAAGTTGTAGAACTAGTAAAGGACATTATTTCCTTTCCTATATATTTTAATCGTAGGAGTAGCCGTTACCGAGAAAATCAAACAAGAATATCTTAATTCGAGTTGAACTTCAAATTTTTCTTGCATGGTTACTTCTTCATTGTTGCTAACATAAACAGTCTCACAAACAAACGTTTAATTTCCTTACGTGTGCATGTAAAATTATTAAATAGGAAGAATATGGATTATTTATGACGAAGAGAAAACTTTAAAACGCTATTTCCCTTACGTACAGGTATATAATTTCTTTCTAATACTCCACTGCACGAAAAGCGCCTATTTGTGATACGTTGTACACTTTCCTAACTTGTTTAAATAATATCCCAAGTAGTATCATCTTTGTAGCAGAATTTCTGTCTTTACACGCAACACGGGGATGAGTACAACAATGAAGAGATTACTTCATTATAGCGAAGATTTCTTCGCAAATCGAAATTAAAGGTAATACAACACTTAGTTCGATATAGCGAAAATTCGTAATTCGGGCTCAAATAAATGGAGGGATGGTAAAAATGACTTTGTTAAAAACTGAAAGACTCACTTACTTCTCCATAATCACATTCCCGTATGTAATTCAAGTTAATGAGTAAATATTTCACTTGGCTGCGAGATAGTGTATCCGCCATTCGCCGACATCTTTCGTAAATCTGGATTAAATAATTTTTGTTGAAATTTACAGCTTTTTCGCGGCTTTCCATCATTTAGGCTCAAAAGTTTGAGGACCACTGCTCAAGTGCACAAAGTGACGGTCCATTCAATGGATTTTATAATATCGGACGTATGAAGGAGGAATGAGGAGATTGGGGGGAGGGAGGGAGGGAGGAATAACGGCGGGGCGTGGTCGTGGTGGATTGGGTAAGTTCGGTCGCCAAGGGTGTGGTTGAGAGAGAGAGTCACGATGGAAATGTAGCTCTCAGTTTAATTAGAATTCAAGGGTGATGGGGAGGGGGGCATTCGATAAAATGGCGCTGCTATACGTATCCGCCGAAAATTCGAACGCAGTTTTAAAGCAAGAATTCTTCAGTTTACTGGGTCAGATGGTGCGGAAAAGGCGGAATGTTGAACGAAGATTTGTTTTTCCCAACCCTCTTGCAAGATGGCGCCACTTTCCCCGCATAACGCACGAGGTCGTTTCATGAGCCTCGTATTGATATTCTTAAAATGTTTGGTTTAACGTCGCGTGTGTTGTCGTGATTAAGTTGTGGAACCTATGGCCCTCAGAATGCGTCTGAGACGTGGAGCATTCAAATGACAGTTTAAACCCTTAGTTTCTAACTCTCTTCTAAAATGCATTTTGAGAGAAAAGAAATATTCCTCACATCTAGTAACGAGGCGACGGAAAACGTTTGCAGCATATTTCGCCAGAAAATGATTCTCGCTATAAGCGCTGCCTTCAAAATCAAAAGGAATTCATCAATTCTTAAGGAAATATAAGAAACTAGCTTAAATTCGACACTTCATATCTGAAAAACTGAAGAACTTCATTATTAAGATTTCCTATAAATCACTTGTCTTGGGTGTCTAAAAATGCTTTCTTCTCCTATCCTATGAAGCTTTTCCTCCTCGCCGGGAATAGAGAATTTTAGTTGGCGTCATCATGTAGTAGATCTCTATCCAGATCATTTCAAGTCCACTGCCCTTGAGACATTCTTCGTTTGGTCATTCTGTCAATATGACACGCGATTCTCAGCAAGTTTACTCGACCGAGAACGGTTGTTTAGTTTTACTTTATCAGATAATATAAAATTTTATGCTTTTATAATCCTCATATTTAAAAGAATTTATTAGAAACAACACAAACCTGAGATAATACCCTATTTGAACGTTGGACCGTTTTCAGTGATAAAAGGTGGGGGTGGCTTGAAACATTTGCACACCGCTGGATTAATGTTCATTACAAACTTAATTATTTTCTAATAGAACAAGTTCATGAATAATATTACAATGCAAATACCTGAACAGCATAACGCAAATTATTTATACTGACAGATTCTCGTAAACTCAATATCAAAATTAAAACGCAATGCTGATTAATCACGTATGAAAAATGACTCAATTTATCGAGAATCATATTTAATCAAGCACTTCAGGGTATTTCTCGCCAATTTACCCTAACAAAAATGCAGAGTTAATATACAGGGAAATGGTCAAGTAAATTAAGATGCTCAACCACGCAGGCAGACGAAGCAACAGATTGGGGCGCTGAATTTTTAAGGGCGCCAAAAATATTTAGATATATCATTGAGAAATACCTAAATCTGGTTTTTCCGTTCCGTTTTCAATCGACTTGGCCAATGTTTGCAGCCGGATGTGAAAATGTGCCTGAAAATGAGTGTTTAGAGGGAGGTAACCGAATTGTGAAACGGTATTTACGAATGCGGCTTCTAAGAATTATAAGTAATACAGATTGCTTGTTTTCCCGACACTTTATTGCTTTTTGGGTTCCATATCAACACTGAGAAAGGAGAAGAAGGGGGATTTGAAGGCCCATGGACGAAAACAGAGCATCCCTACCAAATTTCGAGTTTCTATCATTATTATTTCTCGAGTTATTAGCGTTTGCATAGCGTGACCAACCAACCAACCAACGGACGACGGCTATTATTATATAAAATTATAAGGCACTTCTAGATGAGCTAGATTCTTCAAATTTGGTAAGGCTATAAATTTTTGGTCGAAACGGATGGAAAAAATCCGAATTCGTAAAAATTCAAATTGATAGAAGCTACATTGCGCCATAATTGCCCCATACGAAGTTGAAAATTATAATTCACTTCTTGATGAGCTAGAGACTTGATATTTGGCACGGTTGTAGACTCGTTCACAACCGATGGAAAAAATTCCATTTTTTAGGAGCTATTTTGCCCTATTATTGCCCGAAAAGAGGATAGAAATTATAAGGCACTTCTAGATGAGTAAGAGACATGAACTTCGGCAAGACTTTAGATTTTTTGTCACAACCGATGGAAGAAACAGATATTACGCATATTCCAACTTTTAGGGTCTGTTTTCTCCCATAATTTCCCCATACGAGGTTAAAAATAATAAGGCATTTTCAGGGGAGCTAGAGACTTTAAATTTGGCACGATTTCAGGATTTCGGTAATAACAAATGGGGAAAATCCGACATATTTAAAATTCTAATTATTAGGTGTTGTTTTTTTCATTATAATTGAAATTAGGCTAAAATGCAAGCACCGTCTACTAATATTCCTTATTCTTCTTGTTTTTTGGTTGACAGATTTCTTATTGGCTTTCATTTCAGTGTCGAAATTTATGCACGGATGTAAATAAAAAGGAGAAATATAACAAACGAATGACGGGCAAAAAGAAGCAGTCAGTGCCCAAAGGCGGACGAACAAGGCAAACCGAAGAAAGGACAACCAACAACATACGACAGACTAACAACAAACAGTCAATATTCAACATCGATAAAAACGGCAAAGATGATTAGTAACGGACAAGGCGGGAACGAGCAAATGTTATAGTTACAATGACCAACGTCCAACGGTGGAGGATATCAGCAAATAAAAGAACAATGAAAGAAGAAAGAACAACGACCGCCAATAAAAATGGCGGTTGAAACCAGCAAAGCAAAGGAGAATGAACAAGAAATCAATCTGAAATTAGGTTATCCCGCATAAATTTTTTGCGTTAACCGCCAACGTTTCCTCTCCTTTGCCGAAGACTTCTTCAGGGTGATCACCCTGAAGAAGTCTCTGGCAAGGGAGAGGAAACGTTGGCGGTTAACGCAAAAGATTTACGCGGGATAACCCGGAAAAAACCACATTTCAGCATGACAAGCACCCGCGAAAGCTTCAACCAATTAAGAAATCCATCACTAACCAAAATCCAAAGGTGGAAGATACCGACAAAGAAAATAATAACGGACGGAGAAACGCAAATAAAGAACAAAATCACAAGAAATCGACAAACCTCCGCGGCTGAAAAGAGCAGGAGAAATTCTTCAAATAACCACCGACACTAAACATTCAGTTGCTAAGTAAACAATAGATAAAAGAAATTATTACCTGTTGTCAAGGGTGAAAATTTTACGCCGCACGATTACAATATCAAATATTTCGTAAAAATATATTCGCTAACAGAATTTTATACCAAAATTATTATTTTATGTCTGATAATGCAACGGACGTCCTTTATTGTTGTCGGTATTTATCGCGCATAAACCACCTTAAACAAGTTGGTAGGGATCACGCGAACGAGTATTCAATATACAGAAATACTCGTAAATCTGCAAGAGACGAAGCGCGTAAGGAATTTGACGCCTACCGGTCCACGACACTCTCGGATTCACTCAAAAACGACTCGAAAGAATTTTAGTCGTACGTGCGAGAAATTCGAGGAGGTCAGTCCACAGTACCTCTTCTACGTACAGACAAAGGTGAAAGTGTACACGATTCTTTTACTAAGGCTAGTATGTTAAATCGGTTCTACGAAAATTGCTTCGCAATAGACAGCGGTGATTTCGTTGATTTCCCTACTCGTATAGCCTCAAATATGAGCGACATAGAAATATCCGAAAGCGGTATCGTTAAATTACTAAGTCAGGTCCATAAAAGAAAATCGCCAGGGTCTGGAGCCGTACCAAATATCTGGAATAAAAGCTAAAATACGTCAATAGCTACAAATACCTAGAAGTAACTCTCAGTAGCAATTTGTCTAGTAGAGAGCATACCAAAACCGTTATGGCATCGGCAAACAGAGTTCAAGGGCTTTCCTCTAGAGTCCTGCGGGGATGCCCTTCGAATGTGAAGGAAATCGCATACTTTTCCTTAATACGACCCATCGTGGAATACTGTTGCGCCGTCTGGGACCCTTTCGAGGAGGGCCTAACTAGAGAGCTCGACATGGTTCGGCGTAAAGCGGTTGGATTTGTAAAAGGAGAATATCGGTATGATGCGAGTGTATCAGAGATATTGAGGGATCTGAAATGGCAGACGTTGAAGAGTAGAAGAACTGATACAAAAGTACGCGTCATAGTCGTCCCCATTGGTGTTAGAGAACGTAATGTTAGATCAGAGTGCAGGAGAAAATATGTCGAAACAATCGCTAGAACGGAGAAATACTACAGATCATTATTCCCAGACGCGATAAGACATTTCAACAGAGGAATTAGTTAGAGTTCACTTGGTGTTGTGATACCCCTTGCCAAACGCTTCTGACGGCTTGCAGGGTATTGACGTAAATGTATATATGATACTAGCCGAAACGCCCGGCTTCGCTCGGGAAAGTTTTCTTTTAAGTAGCAAACGATTTTTATTGCTTTATACTTTAAAAGTATTCATAGACTATATTTAGTCATGAATCTATTAGCACCCTTTATCTTGGCGTTAGCTATTCTTCCTCTACGCGCGCCACGGCGTGGATTTTCCTTGCATTCACCTTTACGTGGCTATCTCTCTTTGAAGAGGACAACAATTAAGAAATTTAACTTTGTTGCCGCCTGGAAAATGGTCATCTAAACCGATAAATTTTATGCTTAAAGGAAGATTTCGAGCGATTTAGCATATAATACGAACAGAATTAAAATACTCAGTATTTCGTGCGTAAAATAAGCCATTTACCGTGATCATAAGTTAATATTTAGGTATATTTATATTCACATCAGTGAAGGGCTGCATGACATTTTGGGGTTTCTCCACACCATTTCCCATGCATTCTTATGGAAATAGTATTTTGTTGTCCCCATGGGTTATAAGAGACCCCACGGTCTGGAAACCTAGACCAAGTTCTTCCTTTGGTCCATAGGATGGTCCATGAAACTTTTGAATTCGATAGCTTCAACGGTGTAAGAACATATAAAGAACATACATCCACGCATACACACTAAAATGTTTACATGATGATATATAATGTGTAAGAAGCGTCTACTTTTAATAGATATGATATATATATATATATATATATATATATATATATATATATATATATATATTTACGAAGAAAGAAACTCCTACTAACGGGAAATATAAAGCAGGAAATCCGCAAGAGGTTGATAAAATGCTATGTATGGAGTATAGTTTTGTATGTGGCAGAAACATGGACGCTAAGGAAAAATCATATTAAATACTTGGAAAGCTTCGAAATGTGGACATGGAGAAGAATGCTGAAGATAAAATGGACAGATAGGGTGAAAAATGAGGGAGTACTACGAAGAATAGGAGAGAAGCGAACGATTATACAGACTATCAGAAAGAGGAAGGCGAACTGGATTGGGCATTACCTGAGGAGAGAGTGCATGATTAAAGAAGTACTAGAAGGAAAACTGGATGGAAAAAGAGAGAGGTAGGAAAAGGTATCAGCTGATAGACAACTTGAAAGGGAAAGACAGTTATCAAGACATGAAGAAAACTGCGGAAAATAGGAGTATATGGAGAACCAAGTTTAACCATGAATAATCACGGACCTGTCAACGGACAGACTACCTATATATATATATACAGGGCCGTGCCCAGACATTTTGCCGCCTGAGGCGAGATATAATATGGCGCCCCCTGGCCTCGCTGGCCTTATGAATTTATTTTGATAGGTTTTCATTTTTGTCAAATTTTGGCACCCCCTTCGAGAGGCGCCTGAGGAGGTTGCCTCGCCAACTCACGCCCTATATATATATATATATATTCATATAATATACATATATATATATATATATATATATATATATATAATGTGTAAGAAGCGTCTATATCTAATAGACAGTGCTTTTTTTGTAAAAAAAAAACAGGCACCGGTACTCCCATCCACGATCCACCTTTTCCTGCACACTCTCCCCCTTCTCTATTGAATTTTTAATAAACTTTTAATAAAAAAAGTTTAAATAAAAATCAAAATGTTTAATATTTATATGAACTGGTAATTACTTTAAATTTCAAAGAATTTGAAAATGAAACCGAAATTAGACGTGGGTCTACATCGCTCTGAAAAAAAGGTGTCGGTACGGCGTACCGTCACAAAAAAAGCACTGTATATACAGATATGGTGTCTCCAGCATCTGACTTTCTCCATACAAAGTAATGAATATCATTGAGCTCGACATCAGCGCCCACAGGAATAATTATCGGTAATATACGCGCAAATAATTTATAAACACCTTGAATAATTTTCAAAGTGAAAAATACCTTGCATCACTCTTCACATTGAAATAACAGTAGGTAAACAAATTGATATCTGTTGCTATGGATAACAGTATATCGATACGCAATGAATTCCCATTTCCAGCGTACGCATCGCTATCAGAAATTAGAACAATTTATCATAGCTAATTATATTTTGTAAATTATAAATATTTACATAAATTGAGTTAAAAAGGATAACTTTTGGAAAAAACTGGAAAATGTCAAGAATAAACGTCAACTTCCGGTTGACAAGGTTCAGCCACAAGATTCTAAGATCTTGAATTATGTACTAATGAAAATCTTAAATATAAAATGTTCTGCTGATAAGTAGTAATAGGGCGAGGATGCGATAAGGGAAGGGTATGGGAGAGTGGTAGGAAGGGAGGAGAGGGAGGGAGGAGAGGGGGGAGGAGGAGGGGAGAGGGGGGAGGGAGAGGGGGGAGGAGGAGGGGAGAGGCGAAAGGAAGGAAGGCAGTTTCGACTTTTTTTATTAACTGTCGAATGAGTAATCGCAGGAGCAGTAACTTTCGTCCTGCCCCTCTGATGTAATGATTCCGAAATAACCTCACACAAGCCAAACGCGGCATGTGACTATTCTAAACAGAGAAGCACAGGTTGTCCTTAAAATCTTCGTTTACAGTCTTTTTGACGTATAATAGGTTATCAGATATATATATATATATATATACCGATGGATAGGCATAATGTATTAATGCATTTGGAACAATCGTTTCTAGACGCGTTTCGTATTCAACAAAAGGGCATGCTATCATCTTCCGTTTTTCTGTCCGCACCTACGCATGTTCTTTATCGGAATATTTTTCAACGTAATTAACATTCGCAGTTACTGATGCAGAAAATATATGTAATGTCAGCGCATGAGTTTCGCCATACAGAGTGTTTACACATGTACTACAGTTGAAAAGGAAATCAGTAATGGACTAAAAGGCTGGAAAATTTTGGTTGCGGCTGGGGTCGCATTCTGACACATCCAACCCAACACCAAACCAAAACTTTTGAAAATCATAAGAAGAAAGTTAAATCGCTAAATGAAAATGTAAAATTCTATGAAACACTTATGATTTGAAAGCTATAACGCCATCATCATCCGCAAATACGGCAAGCATATGAAACCGCTAGCTTTTACTCTTTCAATAATTTCCTATTCTATTTTCGCACATTTTGTTTTCGCCTTTTTTAACGTTTGTCCTTCTGACGATCGTTCTTATTGTTTCGCCCTTTTGAAGTGATACCAGACAGAATGTCATTGCTCTCGACATTAGCGTCCCCAAGAAGAATTATCGGCCATTACACTCGCCATTAATCTTTAATCAATAATTTTCGCTGAAATATACTTTGAATCACTTTTCACGTTTTAGAAAAGAATAAGTCAACAAAATTTATAGCTATTGCTATGGATAACACAATAACGATGCGCAATTAAAATTACCATTAGCAGGGTACGCATCGGTGACAACAATTACAAAATTCTATCATTTATCATCGGAAACAATGGCATCAATTAGCGAAGTACTCTTACATATAATTTTATAAGCGTCCGTCCGTATCCCACCATATCTCAAAAACCGTTTGTAGTAGAGATATGCGGTAAACGGCGTTTTATTTCTACTAGCTAGAAGGTCCCTGGAAAACTATTTTCATTTTCATAAAGACTCGGGTTCGATCCCAGGGGACGATTTCCCATTAGATAACACGTAAAGATCGATTTTTCGCGCGCCTTCATTCTTTCGTCGGCCTTGGTAGAGGGGTGGTTAGCCTGTCTAGATACCAATGCTAGGTTCGCAGGTTCAAATCCTGCCGAGGGCAGGGTTGTGTGTGTTCGTCCATGTTATTGATGTTACGATAGTGTAATTGGCCTTGTGCTGTTTCTGAATTTTTGCCATTTAATTAATTAATTAATTAAAATAAAATAAAATTGACCTGCGATCTTCGGATTGTAACTGTTTTGAAGGAAAATGAATAAGGTTTCTTATTATAATCATCGATTTTCGCTTTCTGTTCTATATCGCCCGAATTTTGACAGGTAAGTTACATATTTGTAAAAAGTCTTGCTTTTTTCCGGAGGTTGCCGTGGCGACCATGTCATTGTCGACCCATGTGTAATATGTAAACATCGCAAGAATAAGATAATACACAGGTGTAACTGTCGAATAAAGCAAAAACGAAGGAAATCGGTCCATATTTAGGTGTTTTGATGATCGAAGGAAATAAACCTTGCACTCTGAAGAATCAAAAATCCCGTGTAAACTTATGGGAAAATATAATTGTATCCTGGATTCGAACTCGGGACCCTTCCGCCAACGAAAATAGTTTCCCCTGGGTCTCCTAGTTGGCAGAAACAAAATGACGTTTACAGCGGTTCTCTATGACAAACTGTTTAAGAGATAAAATGAGAGACGGACGGGCAGGCATTCAGTTATAATATATAAAAATGTTTCAAAAAGGAGTTGTAGATAAATTCATTTTATACAAAGTTGATAATAAATATTATTTAACATTAGAACCGCCGACGTGCCATTTTTGGCACATTTCGTTTTTCAAATTCCTGCCACAGACAGGTGGTTTGACCCGGGGGGTTGAGATTTTATGACTTTTCATCATTTCAGGCGAAATGACTTTTGGCACAGTTTTGTCGACCTAAGCCTATTCGTATTTCCGCATTTAAAATTTTACCTCCAACCGCCGCACAGTGGCAGGAGAGACCCGTTTTGCCGGACAAAATTCGGTTTCGTGAACTATAGCAGACCCCCTGGAAATTGGTCACAAATTGAAGTAAAATTACCAGACTAACGTAATCAAAGAGAATTTCGTCGCTGCGTTGATCACACCCACCCCTAGCGGCGTTGTTTTGTGGGACTTTTCGCTCCGCACAGTTCCGCCCGTTTCTCATGCCCATTTTCGTAATTTTTCACGTGCATCTTAATCGCTTCGCCCGTGTGTTATGCATTTTTAAAAATATGTCTGATGTCTATCCTATCCATTCGACTGAAAATAATCAAGCGGAGTCCCGAAATGGTATTACACGGCGATAAAGAACACAGAATTGCAGAAACATTCGTACACACAGCTTTGGTTTGACTTTTGTTTTGTGTACTAGAGTGCACAAAGGTCCCACAGTGAAAAAGTTTTAATTAGTAGTGTTGGAAAGATGATCCAAATAGATTTAGCTGCGTCTAGCTGCGTTTGGCTGAATAATGTGAGAAAATGTGACACAATGTCGGGTGGCGCTCACCGCACGTCGCGACGCGTCATTTATGACGAGAATTTCCACTTGTCTATAATAAAATCGGCGAAGGAATCTTTCTTGTCTACCCAGCTCGGGGCGTTTTTATTAGTTGACTGGCCAGTCAATCAGATATCGGGCCGTCATTGCGCGTTTCGTGCATTGGAGTATCAGAAAGAAATGATATACCTACCTGTACGTAAGGGAAATAGCGTTTTAAAGTTCTTTCCTTCTTCATAAATTATCCATTTTCTTCCTATTTAAAAATACTGCATGCACACGTAAGGAAATTATACGTTTGTTTGTGAGATTGTTCATGTAAGCAACAATGAAGAAGTAACCATGCAAGAAATTTTCCAAGTTCAAATCGAATTAAGACATTTTTGTTTGATTTTATCGATAACGGCAACTCCTACGATAAACATTTATAGGAAAAGAAATACTCTATTTTACCGGTTCTACAAGTTTAATGAGAAAATTATTTTGATATGACTAATACTTTACGAGATATGACGAAAATTTATTTTTTGTCAACAGTAAAGTGGTATCCCTGATTGGCGTACGTGATTCATTTTTGCGATTTTCTTATTATATTTGATCGTAAGCCCTTAATATCAAATTTCGAGAAAATCCGTTCGGTAGAAGCCGAGAATGAACATGCGGACGGAAGGACGGACGGACTGACAGACAGACAGACGGACGGACGGACAGACCGACGACAATAGGCGCTCACGCTGGAGCGAAACGCGCCTAAAAAGGGGGACAACGAGTGATTAACACACAGCAGTCAAGCGACCGATTAATGTTAGTGGAGGTAAAGTCTAATTAGTGATTATACAAGTATATATGCTCACGAGTGATCACAGCGAGGAGGAATAGGAAGAGTTGTACGAACAACTCGAGGAAGTTTTGAGAGAAGTAAAGGTTAAAAAGAACTTAGTAGTCATGGGGGATTGGAATGATTTAACGGTGCAAGGCAAAGACGGCAGCGAGTTTGGGGATTTTGGCCTAGGAAAGAGGAATGAAAGAGGGCAGAAAATGATAGATTTTTGTAAAAGAAACAAATTGATAGTGACAAATACGTGGTTTAAGCGTCAAAACAGACGGTGTACTTGGAAGATGCCGGGACACACACAATGTATTAGATCGATTATATCATGGTCAGAATCACATAAATATGTATCTCAAAAGTACTATTTTTACGCAAAACTTATGCTGTCATGCGGATAAAATTATAAAGAATAATTTCCATATCGTAGAAGTTCAAATATCTCCAAAAAAATATTTTTAATACGATTTTTTCACAATTACTTATATACATTTCTTACGCATTAGGACCGAGCCAACAATAGACTTTAACAAGAGTGAAATGGTGGAAATTTAACTTATATGCATGTGTGCATAACACTGATCACAAATGAAAAGATTGAGAAGGAGAAAAATTCTGAACTTGACTCGGTCAAGTTCAAAATTTTTCTCCTTCTCTATCATCACATTTATGATCAGTATTATGCACTCACGCATATAAGTTAAATTTTCACCATTTCACTCTTGTTATTTAACATCTTCTCAATTTCTGGGATAAAGGTGAGGTGTTTTCCGCTGTGCGTCAGTGAGGACATCTAGTGTCGGAATGTTTACTAACTGAGTTGGCCCTTTCTTCACCGTAAATACCCCAATTCGAGAATGGAGAATTAGTCTGGATTGGTAGCTTAGTTGGTTAAAGCACCTACCCGGCAAGTGGGAGACCCGTCCCGGTCAAGTTCAGAATTTTTCTCCTTTCATAACCGACTTTAACAATTGCAGTTGCCATGGCAGTAAGCGTGGCATGAATCGGCTATTATGTATAGAGAGATAATTTTTTCAAGTATAGCCATCATTTTTTACGGGAAATTATTGAATTTGTACGAGGTGTTCAAATTTGAGCTGAAATTTATTATTTATCGTACAATTAACACAATACATTTATATGGCGTGTACATTATCGCTATAATATACTCTATTATTAAACAGCTGTTTGGTTGGCAAAGCAACCAATGTCAGTAAGGAACAAGATGATGCCTGGACGTGTTTCTAGTCCAGTGGAACAACGCATTATTATTAGTTTTTCTGTAAGGTAGATATGAAAGTGCCTGAAATTCATCAGTCTTCTAGCACAGTGTTTCTCAACCGATGGAACTTGAAAGCCGTCTAGGTGGGGCCAGAGCCGGCTGAAGACATTTTGGCATCCCAATCGGTTATACTTTCTGGCACCTTCTCCTTTATATAATTAACAGCCTCAGGCGTAACTTGATGGAATTTCTTCATATTGTCGAAAAAAAAATTTATTTGGTAATTCCAGAAAAATTAATTTTTTAAAATAAGTAAATAAATAAATCTTCGTGGAATTACCAAGTAAATCATTTTTATTTCGACCTTCTCCTTTGTGTCTATCAATTATTAATGTACTCCTTATATGCTTATAAACGTAGAAATACATTCATTAGAAAAAGTGAGGTATTTCTTTATATCATGCTGGTACCAGGGTTTCTTGAAAAGGTGGTAGAAGGGGGCGCAAGAGGCAAAAGGTTGAGAACCACTGCTCTATCACACAACGAGGAATCTTGACTCTCGTGGTCTTCATTGTTCAAATGGTGCAAATCATTCCAGAAAGGTCGCCAATGCATAAAGAAAAGAACTTACCTTTTATATTTCTTATATTTTCAGAATTTCGTGTCATCGATTTCACCTCAGGGTGCTACTATTAATGAGTTCAGTCACGCAACGCTACATCAGTTATGACACCTGGCATAAATTGCCTCTCTTACCCGCTGACTAAATATAATTTAAATCGTCAGAGAAGAGAGAGAGAATTAGAGAGAGAGAATTAGAGAGAGAGAATTAGAGAGAGAGAATTAGAGAGAGAGAATTAAAGAGAGAGAGAATTAAAGAGAGAGAAAGAGAGAAAGAATGAGATAGAGAATGAGAGAGAGAGAAATAAAGAGTGAGAGAGAGAGTGAGAGAGAGAATGAGAGAGAGAGAGAGAATGAAAGAGAGAGGGAGAGAGAGAATGAGAGAGAATGAAAGAGTGAGAGAGAGAATGAGAGAGAGAGAATGAAAGAGAGTGAGAGAGAATGAGAGAGAGAATGAAAGAGAATGAGAGAGAATGAAAGAGAATGAGAGAGAATGAAAGAGAATGAGAGAGAATGAAAGAGAGAGAGAGAGAATGAGAGAGAGAATGAAAGAGAGACAATGAGAGAGAGAGTGAAAGAGAGAGAATGAAAGAGAGAGAGAATGAAAGAGAGAGAGAATGAAAGAGAGTGAGAGTGAGAGAGAGAGAGAATGAAAGAGTGAGAGAGAATGAGAGAGAGAAGATAGCGTCCACTGAACGGTGTGATAATGAATGATATGTACGAGGGTAGACTTTCTCTTTATAAATATAGGATGACCAAGATATTCAATGTCTCTGAATACGATCCAAGGGGCGTACGTCCCTACGTCTTACTGAGATAATTATTGTCGCGAATTTTCTGTATTGTTAGAGGCTAGAGCTGGGGTCAGCAACCCAAGGAACGCCCGCCAAAAGATGGCAGGGAAAGAGATTTAAAGTGAAACGATATTACAAACAATAATTACGAAATGTAGGCATTTAAAAAATTAATTCACTTTTATTTATTTTATTTTGTATTTCAATGATACAGCAACATAGTCAGGATTCCTTATCTTCTAAATTGCATAATGAGCTTAATGGTCATGTCACGCTCTACTCTGGCGACGCAGGTGGCGAGGCTGCAAATTACTTGATTATATATGGTCCATGAGAAACATTTTACGTTAAAGAACTAAGTATTATCTTTTAGCAAATAAAACGAATGAATTATAGTGAAATATACCGATTTTGCAATCAAATTTCCTAAATGATTGATTAATGAATTATTTATTTAGTTATTATGTTGTCAGTCTAGGTAGAAGTACTGTTTGCATAAAGAATTCCATATAATAATTAGAGTCATGGACTATCACAAAATTAATATTAGTTATCAGTTAAAGAGTAAAGTGAAGATAAAATGAATGATAACATTGAGGAGACACGTGAAGAACGTCGGAGATGACTGGACAGGGAACGAACTCGAAGATGAATATCTAGATCAGGGTTTTTCAAACTTTTTCTCGCAGCGCAATAATAATAATAGAAAATATGTTATTAGGCCCAACAAAATTACACCTTATAAAATATTGCTAAGTAAGAATTTATAAGGATGTATTTAAATTAAAAACGTAGAATTAAAATAACCTTTAAATCCCATTAGTAGGTTTTGATTATCTTGGCAACATTTTAGCCTAAATTATGCGTCAAAATATCTTGGATTAACCCTTCTTTGAGGCCCTTATAGAAAGCTTGAAAAACCCTGATCTAGATTAACTTAACAGCATTGGATGAAAGGAGAGAATACAATCGAAAATATCACCAAACAATGATCAAAAATCTCATATGGCCAACACATGACTTTCTCCATACTTGTGGTATTCTTATTTTTTTAAAATATCTATGTCTCAATGCATGTTTATCATAGATTTAAGAATAGTATTCGTTGGCCGTATTCGGCCCACTGGCCTATCCATTGCGTAGTTTCTTTTTTGAAAATTATTCATTTCTTTTACGTCCACGTTTCTGAATCCTTGGAAAACTATTCATTTCTTTTCATTTGCAAAACTCTTTAAGTGTGCATATGGAAAATAGCGTTTTAAGGTTCATTTCTTCGTCATAAGTACCAATCCATTTGCTTCCTATTTAAAAACACTGCATACACACGTAAGGTAATTAAATGTACTAGCTGTACCCGCACAATGTTTGCGCGTTTTTTCAATTAATTTACAAAAAATTAAGAAGTGTGTAAAATAAGTTGATCTCAGTAAATCACATTTAACTCTAATAATGCATTTCTCCGGTATATGGTATTAATTTATTTGTCTCACAATGTAAGGTTCGCGGGTTCGAATCACGCTGAGGGCACTGCTGTGTGTGCGTATTGACAATTTATTATGCGAAGTCAGTCAGAAATCTGTATTTTAAAAGTCATATTAGAGAGGAAATTAATGCTACACAGTTATTTTAAGTTTATGCGTGAGCCTATTTGCGTTAATAAGTATTATAGATGTATAATATTATGGCTCTACTTACAAAAAGGTAAGATTCCAGCATCAAATGATGAAATTCAGTTTCAACTACTTTGAAACGCTTCCCACACGCAGTTAACTGAATAATTATCCGTAAATAATTACTTTATTATGAATAAAGTATACAGCAATAATTTCGATGCTTAAACGAAAGTGCGAAGCGAATAACGCTATTCTTTCATCTATTTGAAGGTTTAATTGACACTAATTGAATCGGAGGCAACAATGACGGTCGCCTTGGCAACGCCTGGAAAGAGTACGAAATATCCGCAAAATTTCGAAAACAATTGCGTATTTCTGAAAGCATCGACCGTGTAACCGTGTGCAAGAATAAGATAGTGTACAATTTTATGCGTAGAATGAAGCAAAAACAAAGAAAATCAGTCTATATTTACGTATTTTAATGAATGAAAGGAAAAAAACCTTGCACTCTGAAAAATCGAAAATCCCGTGTAAAATGATGGGAAAATATAATCGTCTACTGGAGTCAAACCCAGAACTTTTTCAGGGGTTTGATTTTTCTAGGCACCACCTCATGGGGGTTTAACGGTTTTGAAGCTCTTAATTCAATCATGAAATGTTCAAAAGTACCGTGACAGGCAGACAGACGGATACTTGGAAATTTATATATACTGATTTTTGTGAGATTGTTTATGGTAGCAACAATGAAGAAGTAACCATGCAAGAAAGTTTCTAGGTTCAACTCGAATTAAGATATTCTTGCTCGATTTTCATGATACTTCTACGATAAAAATGTATGGGGAAAGAAATACTCTACATTACTAGTTCAATCAGTTTTATTTTAAAACTATTTTGATATGACCAATAATTATAATTTACGAGATATGACGGAAAGTTCACTTTTTTACCCCCTTTAAAATGGTACCCCATTTTTGACTTACGTGATTCATTTATGTGACTTTCTTGTTATCATTGATTTTAAGTCCTTAATATCAATTTTTATGAAAATCCATTCAGTAGAAGCCGAGAAGGAAGATACGGACGGACGGACAGATGGACGGAGAGAACGAAGCTAATCGGCGGTCATGCTTGGAGCGAAACGCGCCTAAAAAGAAAGGACATATTTCAATTAAAAGAAACTTTCATAAAAAATTGAAAATATAAAAGTTTGCGATTAATTACCGTATCATTAATTTCCTCTCTGCGGTGACTTTTAAACGTACAGGTTTCTGACTGACTTCGCTAAATTTAAAAGTGGTTTTTCTGGGAAAATGTGTGCCGTATACACACAGGAATGTGGGGCAGCAAGTAATGAGAAGGAATTTGTGTTATTTGCATTCATTTATATACTTACACACACCTCTTAAGTAAAGGCAGGCATTGAATTAAAAAATTATTTGTATTCTCATTCTCTTCTATGGAATGCAATAATCCCAAGTCACCTAATCATGGCTTTGCTCATTCTTGCCTATCAGTATAATGGACCGGGAAATCTAGTTCCTGTATACGTATATTTGCCTGGTGGCGTCGTGTTGTTTTAAAACGCTCTGTGGAGTTATATGGGAGAATAAGGAAAACCGCCCATAACTCAAAAGCTTTCCAATCTCTTTCGATCGAACTTTCTGGAATCACTTGACTTTTCAATTTCAAACTTCTCGCCTTGTACATAGTAGTTCAACCTGAACCCGAAACGAAGCGAGAAAGCCTTTTTCTTTACCATTTTAAAATATCTTAAAAATGAGATATCGACGCAGGATTTTTAAACATGCCAATAAACCTATAGACATCAATTTTCATATCGTATAAATGCAAAGCTCATTCGAAAAAGGCTACAAAGTCGTGTCAGGCGTTCCACAAGAAAATGTCATAGACCCACTACTATTTCTAATCTATCTACTATAATATCACTGTTAGCAGGGTAAAGTGGGTTAAGTCCAAATATGGGTTTTTGGGAAATTTGCATATAAAGTTTTGAAGAAGTGCGGTAAATCGTACAATTAGGAGAAAATTATTTTAAAGATTTTCTCATGTATTTTATATTATTTACTGCAACTTTATTAAATATGGTTGATTTTCTACTGATAGGCTTGTTTGTAACAATGATCTAAAACCAATGTTGCATAAAAAAATGGACTTAACGCACTTTACCCACATGAAACTAAATATTTTTACTTATCGATCAAAGGTCTACGGATTTTTAAAGTATGATGGATTTCGTTTTTTAACAAATAGATGGATTAATTTGCTTTCACAAATTAAAGGACTTTACTCAAGTACAAAATGAAAATAAAACAAGAATTACACAAAAGGCATCTTCACTTTCATCAGAGTCGATTCATCTTTGCTTTCATCCGAGTCTGGATACGAATCTTGAATTTCACGCGATGTCTTAAAGTTTTGGTAAAATTGATGGAAAACAGGGGAGATGAAGTCAAAGAGATCCAATAGGTCCTTCTTCTTTTATTTGGATATCAAGTTCGGACCACTATCTTTTACATTTATATTTACATCAATACTCTGCAAGCCGCTAGAAGCGTTTGGCAGGGGGTGTCACAACACCAAGTGAACTCTAACTAATTCCTCTGTTGGACTGTCTTATCGCGTCTGGGAAAGAGGATCTGTAGTATTTCTCTGTTCTAGAAATTGTTTCGACATATTTTCTAGTACACTCTGATCTAACATTACTTTCACTAACACCGATGGGGACGACTATGCCGCGTACGTCTTCAACGAATTCGGAGCTTTCGAATTTTTGAAATAGTTTCCTTTTGTAATCAGTTCTTCTACTCTTCAACGTCTGCCATTTCAGATCCCTCAATAACTCTCATACACTCGCATCATACCGATATTCTCCTTTTATAAATCTAGCCGCTCTACGCTGAACCATTTCGAGCTCTCTAGTTAGGCCCTCCTCGAATCTTTACACCATTTCGTAATAGCCTGAAGGTCCTTTTGCAAATTCTCCTGATCGTGTATTATGTTGATTTCTCCATACACAAGTGTGTCATCCGCGAAGAGTCTAACTTTACACTTTATATTATCCGCTAAATCATTTATATATATCAAGAATAGCAGAGGTCCGATTACACTTCCCTGAGGCACGCCGGAAGTCACTTTGACGACGTCTGATGCAACTCCATCGAGGACCACTCTCCGGGTTCTATCGGAAAGAAACGAGGCGATCCAATTTACAATTTTCTCGTTAATTGAATAACCCCTTAATTTTTGCACTATATTCACGTGAGAAACGGTGTCGAAGGTTTTCCTAAAGTCTAAAAATACTGCATCAACTCCTATTCCTTTATCCGCTGCTTTCACAATATCTTGTGTGAGTTGAGCTAACTGAGTCTCGCATGACCTGCGTCTCCAGAAACCATGCTGGTTTCTATTAAGCGCATCTTTGCTTTCGAGAAATCGCATTATTGTGCTATCGATAATGTGCTCAAAAACCTTACAGAAGATTGACGTCAACGATATAGGGCGGTAGTTCTCCACTTTTAATTTACTTCCCGTTTTATGTATTGGTGTAACGTGGGCTTTTTTCCATATCAAAGGAACTATACCCTCATCTAAAGATTTTCTGAATACGATCTTAAGGTACAGAGCTAATTCGTTTGTTAACGAGTTTATAAGGAATGCAGGTATGGCTTCAGGCCCTGGCGATTTTCTTTTATGGACCTGACTTAGTAATTTAACGATTCCGCTTTCGGATATTTCTATGTCGCTCATATTTGAGTCTATACGAGTAGGGAAATCAACGAAATCACCGCTGTCTATTGCGAAGCAATTTTCGTAGAACCGATTTAACATACTAGCCTTAGTAAAAGAATCGTGTACACTTTCACCTTTGTCTGTACGTAGAAGAGGTACTGTGGACTGACCTCGAATTTCTCGCACATACGACCAAAATTCTTTCGAGTCGTTTTTGAGTGAATCCGAGAGTGTCGTGGACGGGTAGGCGTCAAATTCCTTACGGGCTTCGTCTCTTGTATATTTACGACTATTTCTGTAATTAAATACTCGTTCGTGTGATCCCTACCAACTTCTTTAAGGTGATTTAAGCGCGCGTGATGCCGTCTTTTATTCTTGAACAAGGCACGGAGTTTCGGTTTCACCCACCGCGGGTCCATGCGATCACGAATTGCTTTAGTTGGGACCAACGTTTTTAGACCTTCTCGAATGATTCGCAAAATTTTCGTCCAAGAGTCATCTACGCTGTTACTATTCGCAAAATTGATAAATGTCGCTATTTGGTTTGTAACATAATTTTTTAAACCTGGGAAATCTGCTTTACTGAAGATATAGATTAATCGCGTTGGCTTATATATTGTCGCACTGGTGTATTTGAAGTCGGCAATTACTATTTTATGATCACCTATGCCGTCGTCGTTTTGTATGTTCTAGTCGATAGTGGGTGGGTATTGGCTAGCAGATCTAATATGTTTCCGTTTCCGTTGTTGTCATATCGCGTCGGCTCGTTGACGATTTGCTCTAGCGAGTTTAGAGTGAATGCTTCAATTAATTCACGACAGGCTTCTCTATTTTTTCCACCACTAACATAGGTTACAGATTTCCAATCGATCGATGGAAGATTAAAGTCTCCTCCTAGAATGATTACTGGATCGTTCTTTCTCCTAGCTATCACCTGCAATGTACGACTGAGTTCTCTAATGTTCTCGACTCCCGAGTCAGGTGGGCGGTAAAATGAGCAAAAAAATAATTTTTTACCATTTCTCGTACGAAGGGAGCACCATATCGTTTCGCAGTGTTCGCTGACGTTAATCTCCTCTAATTGGCTTGATATACTCTTTCTGACGGCGATGAAAACTCCGCCTCCGACTCTTTCCCTCCTGTCTTTGCGATATACCACGTAATCGGTGATTTGAGGGTACCACCCTTCCCTCTTCTCCTGAAGCTTAATGTTTTAAATTGTTCTTCGTCATTAAGTGTAGTTTTATAAAATATAAGTCCAGGTTCATCTTTTCTATAACGCAGCCATTTTATTTTTCTCCAATTGAATGAATTTCCATCAGTATCCACTTTCCTCTGTTGCAGCTGATTTTTCAATAATGATCCAAAGTCCAGAAAGTGTTCCGTATCAAGTTCTCTGACAATAAATGGTTTTCTTTTACCAGAGAGTCGAGTTAATTGCGTCCAATCGTGCGGATGCTCAATTGAGCATTGAAATTGTTTCTTTTTCCTCTCAATTAAGCTGTGCGACGTGTCACACTCCATGTGGGTGTGCCCTGGTACCAAAAATTTATGATCAATGACTTCTAACGTAGATGAATTTTATAAGGCAACACAGCACATTGCAGCAACATCACTATTTTTATTTTGACCTGCACAGTTATCAGAATACATAGTCAAACTTTTTACTTCATTTTTTTAGTTCTTTAGTAACGTATTGATACAGACAGGACCTGATTTCATTTGCCCCTCTTCCTGCTAAACCTTCATGCCACAGGAAGCAAAAGGTTTGACCTTCATCACAATCGAAGATCGTAAGATTAAAAGTCCAAAGTTGTCTTGTAAAAAGCAACGGATTTTTGCACAAGAGGTGTAGGAAGGCACTGTTGTAAATCAAAAGTGATAGTTTTCTTGGTGTCGTCATTTTTAGATAGCGCTTTATCTTTCATCTTACTCTGGTAAGCAGCATCCGCTAATTTGTGATGTTCATCTAATTCATTTTTGAGAACATCTTTATCAGTTTCTGATTCCACTTTTATTTGCAAAGCTATTCTTATCACATGTGGCACATGCATCAATTTTTGTTTTTTAATAGAACGTTTCATTTTGTGAAACTCCTCACAGAAAAGTTGTACCTGCGGATGACTGCGGATTCCTCCAAGATATCTTTGATTCGGACGACTCAATTAAAGATGCATCCTATTTTCCCGAAGAGGACATGTCCGAGGAATCCAGCTTTGATGCAGAAGAACCGATGCGAAAAAGGAAGATCTCTGAAGAAAATGCTCTTCAAAATGAATACACTAAAAGAGGAACCCAAAGAAAGCGAGGTTTCAAAGGAGACTAGGAAAGTAAGAACTGAACGGAAAGAACTACGTAACACAGGTCAAGAATACAAAACAAGGGGAGGAAAAACTAAGGCAGCGAGGAAATCGGAACCCTTAAGCTCATGCAGAATAGCCTTATGGATTCGGCAAACGTAGCAGGGGGGAAGGGTTTAGGAACAGGTGTTCGTTGGTGAGCGCTGCTGCAGGTTGGTGGTTAATGATCTCTAATTGCTCTAGATTATCAAGTCTCCAACCTTTTTTCTTTAGACAGGGCAGTAGGTGTCGTCCCATAGGTGGCGAGTGACGAGGAAAGGGATCTCATGAGGACGTGTCGCAATGATATGCCACTCCCTTTTTAAGCTTAATATTAAAAATTTTCCCAAATGAAAAACACATATTCAGCAAACTAATTCCGGAAACTGCTAAATTGGCGGTTTTCAGCCGTCGCAAAATATTGTCCGCCGTGTAAAAAGTGACTTAACGCATTATTCCCACAACCCATGAAGTTCAAACTACGTATTTTGTGTAAAGGGCGTTATGTCCAAACCATGGACATAACGCACTTAACCCAGCAACATACCACATTTTACGGAAATAACGCAAGTGGCACAAGTGAATAACGTTCCCTAGGTAGGGAATTAGACTTAACGCTCTCTACCCTAATGTAGCCCTGATTATTTCCACTTTCCCGTCTTTGGTAACTCATTTAACCTATTTTTGGACTTAACGCACATTACCCTGCACACATATTTTGAAGTGTGTTTGTGTATTTGTGTGTTTGTGTATTTGCGTGTTTGTTCATGGAACTCCTCCTAAACGATAAAAGCTAGAATAACCAAATTTGGTACGATTCTTCCTTACATCCTAACTTAGTGAATGGTCAAGGTTTGGTCAACCGGGATAAATCAGTACTGCCAATATAGGGGATTAATATTTTTCCATAAGATAACACGTATGAATCCATTTCTTGACTTGCAAGGTATTCTTCCTTCAAGCATTAAAACTATGGACCGATTTTTTTCGTTTTTGCTTTATTCGACGAATAAAACTCTATACTATCTTATTCCTGCGAAGTTTACATGTTACACGGTCGAAGTTTTAAGAAATACGCAATTTGTTTCGAAATTTTGTGGATTTATCGTACCCCTCCCGGGCGTTGCCAAGGCGGCCGTCATTGTTACCTCCGATTCAGTTAGCTTCAATGAAGCTTATAAATAGACGTAAGTTTAGCGTTATTCGATTCGCACTTTTGTTTAAGCAACGAAACGATCGATGTTTATGGATAGCAACGTAAATAGATACTGATTATTATTCAGGAAGCATTTATTGATGAAAGTAATTGAACCTTCTTTCGTCTATTGAATACTGAAATCTTACAGTTTTTGTAAATAAAATAATTATATTCCACATTATAATGTTTATTAACGTAATATGCTCACGTATCTGGTGTACATTTACCGGGGTTAGTGTTCAATCATTGACAAATGTACGTTGCTTTTTCACGGGTTTCTTGCTTACAAGTAGGTAAATATTTCAGCGAGGAATAATTACAAAAGAAATTAAGATGGATTTGGCGAAAGTAATATGATAGGAAATAAAATTATCGTTTGAATGCAATACGTTCGGAAATGGATTGTTACAAGCAAATATGATTAATTGTTAAGAAAAGCTAATTGTAATTTAAAAAGTATCTACTA
The DNA here is from genome assembly GCA_036926305.1 of Uropetala carovei. Lineage (NCBI taxonomy): Eukaryota > Metazoa > Arthropoda > Insecta > Odonata > Petaluridae > Uropetala > Uropetala carovei. The sequence continues at coordinate 3,746,644 of JAXCHB010000040.1, read as the reverse complement.
TATATATTTTAATGAGTTTGTATGTTGTGCTGTAGTAGCTTCACTAAATCCGTTGAAATTCAACGGTAAATTCTGCTAGTATACTATATAAACGATATCTGCTCGGTATTTCACTGCCAAATCAGTCTTTCGCAGACGAAACGGTCTTATATAAGGCGATAAAGAGCCAGGATTACCACACCAGAAATGGCATATCGAAAATTAATCGGGGTAAATGTTCCACCTTGAGCTTTTCCAAGGGTATGAACATGGAATTTGACTCAAAGTATTAAACCTACTGGTTAGGCATCCAATCTGAGGAATACGTTAAATATTTAGGAGTCACCACTTGTCGTGATCTATCGCGGAATATGCATATTCGACTGAACAAGAAATTGGCCTTCGCAGGCAGAATAGCAAGAAGTAGCACAGAATAAGTAGGAGAAACGTGTTAATTATCATTGGTCAGATCTCAGGTCGAATACCTTTATAGCATATGAAACACGTGAGTTAGAAAGAATCCAACGCAGAGCAACTAGATTCGTGAAACATAAATATGTACAAAATCTAAACGTGGCATCGTTGTTGAAGGAGTTGAAATGGATGTCGCTGAAGAATCGCAGACTTAGCGCTAGGTTAAGGCTTTTTGGAGAAATTTAGGTCGGAAGTTCTATTAGAGGAGGTCAAAGGGATATTAAAGGCACCTACTAACATTGATAGGCACGATCACAAAAATAATATACGAGAGATGTACAGCAGTCAGGAGGACATCGAGGTTTGTTTTTCCCAGCATCTACATAATACCCTGCAAGTCACCTTATCGGTGGATGGCTGGGGAGCAATTCACCAAGGTTCCCTGGATTACCTACGTTACCTCTTCCTATTATGTTCACTTAACGATTATACAAGTCAATATCAGACGCTTCACTGTTTGATTTATTTTGATGAAAATACTGCATTAAAGCGACGCAGAAGATAAAAATTATAGCCTCGGGTCAAAACATTCAACTGGACTAACTGGAAGCAAAATCTTTATCTATTAGCTCGTAAATTATTATGTAATCAAATAATTTTCATTTTTAAACAAAATGAAACTTTCTTCTGATATATGTACTTTATCTATAGGTCGTGTTTTTGGCATAATCGCTAAAAACTGAAATTTCCACTCTTTTGAGAGATCTTTGTCAAGTATTTTATTAAGAGATATTATAAATTACGTAGAGATAATATGTATTAGGGTTTCCACCGTAACGAAGAATTGAATTGAACTCTAAATTCCAATATTTCTATAGATAAACTGGTATAATTTACATTATGTCAGTACCATGTCCTTTGAGAGTCTTGAAGATTACCTTATACGTATTTAATGCCAATACAATACTAAATATTATCTCCGCATTACTTTATCCTCAAGTGGATAACGGAATCTTCACAAGCCTTAATAATTGATTAGTTTTTATACGGATAATTCTCACTTTTTCAATTTGTAAGATTTGTGAAACTTTAGATAACCAGTGGATAAGCCTATATACGTTGTTTAGGTTTAAAAAACATAGCTTTTTCTTTCAACAATAAAAGTAAAATAATTTCGGAAGAAACTGAAGAGTAGTTTAATGTTCATCTCAATCATGGAGCATTGTTCCTCTCGTAGAATGAGCGGATTGAGCAAACGCCCCATACGAGTACAAAAAAGGTGAGGCAGTTCCATATGACCTAGAGACTTGAAATTTTGTTGCAACCGAAGATAAATTTTTAAAATTGCAAAAATTCAAATTTTTTTGGGGGCGGTTTTGCCCCATTTCTGCCCAATACGAGTGTGAAAATTATAAGGCACTTACAAAGGTAATTGCAGAGTCACTTGAACGCATTTCTGAAACTGAATCAACAGTGTCAACGATTCTAACTCCCAGTCTGAGGATGCACCGACTTCAGTTCCTTCGTCATCAACTGCATTGTCTATGAAGGAAAAACTTCAACTGGCGATAAAGAAAAAAACTGACTCAGCCTATGAAGATTCATCTCAAAAACAAAAAAAAACACAAAAGACCTAACAGAAGTCGTAAGAAAGGAACTAATGTATCTTCAAGAAGAAAAAATAAGAGGAAAATATTTAAAAATGGATTTCAATTTCCTAATGACCAGTCGACCAACAAGTGTGAATCTGAACGAGCTTTTTCAACGGCTGGGTTTATATGTACTAAAATAAGGTTGTAGTTAGGTGACCATAGTCTCGATAAATTATGTTTTCTGAGAACCTATTTTAACCAAAAAGACATCTAATAAGAAAGACTTTCAAAGTGTTCTGTTTATATTAATATTAAACTTATACTTATGTTTGGAATACAATTTTGTTGAAAGTGTTTTTTGTTTATATTAATATTAAACTTAAAATTATGTTTGGAATAAATGTTTTGAATACAATTTTTTTATTTATATTAGTTTTATAGTTGATTTGAATAAAATTTGTCTTCCATTAATATTTACCTATCATTTTTCTTTCAATTTAGCATTTTTTTGAAACTGTATAAATTACCGGTAAACCGGTATTTGTGAAAATTTTTTACCGAATTACCGGTAAATCAAAAGTCGGTAAATTTGCAATCCCTAGTTCGATGTTATGTACATAATTCTAAATTTTGGTCGTGTTCTTGCAATATTTGCACGTTTAAAAGAAATAATTTATTAGAAATTGGGAAACATGATCTATCTATATTATATTACCGTAATTGTCGTCGTAGGCGAACTTTTTTGGCAGGTTCGTACAGACTTTTGGGAAACTTATATCTCGGCTGCTGTTTGGGATGTTTTTGTCATCTATAATTTTTAAAACTGAAGAATTGTTCTTTAACGATACTAAATTCAACCAGAATGCTAAATACTTTCTTTTTAAGGAGGATTTTCTGACACCCCTGTATTCCAGAAGAAAAGCAATAGAATCAGTTTTGGGCAATATAAAATTGCATTTTAAAATTAGCTAGAGTCAAGATGCGAACTCAGGACCTAAATGAATACACTGGTAAAAAATAAGTTTATTTTGGTTATCGTGAAAATTCAATTATATTACGAATTTGCAAGTAAATCGCTTTTTAATATGAAAAAAACTTCAAAAATGAGAATTGTTAATTAATATGGCCATGTGAAATTAAAGCACATGAGCGTGCAGTAATATTACTGATATTAAGTTAATTTCCAATATTTACAAATAACAGCATGTTCACTACGCTCATATTAACTAAATTATATATCGCTTGTTTCATGAAAGAATTTGGATATTGAATTAGGAAATCTTTTTTTTTTCTTTTTCTCTTATTCAAGGAGTTCTACAAAGTATCCTTATGTCTATACTACGATCGAACCAACGTTTACCCTCAGCGGATAAGGTTTCATTCCTTTTATCTTTAGAGCTGCGAACCACTTCAACGTTTACGCGAACCACTTTTGGTTCGCGAATCCCCTGTTGAAAAACGATGATATATGCTATAAAATTAATAAATATTATTAATTTAGGTTTGATCGGAACAGAATTAGTAAGCTAAATTTTATAAGAATTTTTTTGATAAAAAGGCTAGTGGATATTAATTAATGGGGCGCCGTATAAGTTTTGCAAACAGGCGCTGCATAGTGTATATCCTTTGTTTTTTTTACGACTATATCACCGTCTGCCACACACCAATTACGGAGGCTTCGGGGTATTTATTCAGATTCACATCGATGAAACGTTTTCTTGCCTTAATTTCACGAAATCGTTTCCGAGTGAATAGATATTACAGGTGAATGCATGAAACCCAAAAAATATTAGTTATCGTAGAGGTTTCAATTACACGAGGCCGCACCTTAAGTAATCTTCGCTTTATTGCAAAAGAAGTACATTTCACAACATAAAAATATTCCTATGCGTTTTGGATACATTTGTGAGTAAACTGAATCCCTCATATTATTTAATGTTCAAAATAAAGCGTAAGCATGGTCACGAAGCATCTCGAAGAGACGGAGACGCAGTGAAAGAGCGTGGAGTGGATGAAAGTGGTGAGTGGGTAAAAAAAGGCCGAGAAAAATCCATCTTTTTTTATTGCCAGAGAGAAAAATCTTTTAGTCCACCAAAAGGGGGACACACTAGTCAGAATGCGTCGACTTAAGGGGGTGGTAGTTTACAAGGACGGAGGAATGACACACGCAGGACGCTTTTATCGGCGACAGCGCGGTGCCTACGTCGCTCTCGTTTTGATAGCCGTGGCACCCTTCTCGCTTTCACCTCGATCAATCGATTCTTTGGTGGGAGACGAACTTTCTCCTTCTCTCCCTCCCTCCCTCGCCCCATATAAAGGTAACCTTCCTCTATATCTCTCTCTCTCTCTAGCCAATGGTCACCGCTCATTCCCACGCTTTTTTGCTTCCCAAACCGCGGGGTTATTCTCACCCTCTGTATTAATCCCTCTGAAGCAAAACTCTCACCCGATTTCACTTCTTATGTATCTTCTTTTTTACATTTTAGATACCGTTTCATTTTAATAACGGTAGCGTCATATTTTGCATTTCTAGCTCATGCATAATGATTAAGGGTTCTTTTTTATTTAGAAGGTTTTAATCGATTTTTCTAACTTTTTCTTAACCATAGAAGAAGATAGTTTACTTCACGAAACTATATGTTACCGTCTTAGTCAACTATATTTTCATGTATTTGTTATCAGTCAATAACCTGAAAATAGTTCTAAAGGTTAAATGAAAAACGCGTTCATGAGAACTCCACCGTTCGTATTACGTCTAGAAACGTCAAACCTTGGAGTCCAACGGTTAATATAACACTCTCCGCTGAAAAACTCACTTAACATGAAATACTGATCGTAGGATTACAGTTGCGTTTTTCCCTTTTTTTATGAGACGAGGTCCTTAAAAATCAATGTTTCTCCCGTGCTTCTCTGGCCGTAGCGCCTGCTCCCTCTCCCCTCACCATTAAACAAACTCCTTCCCTTCCCTCCGAATCTCAGGTGTATTACTATTCATTAAAAGAGGTCGCCACGCTAAGCGCTCCAAATTATCTAACGCACCAAATGAGGCGTTTCAGACCGCTAATAATTCCTAGAAAAACATGAACGGCAACGTTTTTTTTAAATCGTACTGATGGTCATCCTGGTTGTTTATATCTTCATATACGAAAGTGTCATCTGAGAAAAGTCTAATTTTACTACTAACTGCAGATCAGATATCATTTACGTAGATTAAGAATAGAAGAGGTCCTAATACACCTCCCTGTGGAACACTTAGGGATTCTGACTTCAGACCCTTTTCCATATCCCGGGACTCGAGACGAACTTTCTGAAAAATCCCGGGAATTCCCGGGACTCGAGGGATTTAATGAGTTTTCGAACTAAATCAAACAGAAAATATATTTTAATAGTTTTATTTCTTAAAATTTTAGTCAAAAAAACTGCTACATAAACGCATTTATTTTTGTTTTTGCAACGAAGCTTCTTAAAAACACAATAGTGTTGGCTGATGCATTGGTCAGCCTGTTTCGAATTTTAGTAACAATATTTTCTGCTTTAGAAAAAAAACTAAAATTTGTTTGAGCAGTGATTACACTGTGCCGGCTCTTCGTTTTCAAGCGCGTTTCGCTTCCAGCGTGAGCACCTATTATCGTTGGTCTGTCCGTCCGTCCGTTCGTTCTCGGCTTCCACCGAACGGATTTTCATGAAATTTGATATTAAGGACTTACAATCAAAGATAATAAGAAAATCGCAAAAATGAATCACGTACGCCATTCAGGGTACCACTTTCAAATGAAAGTTGTAGAACTAGTAAAGAAGAGTATTTCCTTTCCTATACATATTTATCGTAGGAGTTGCCGTTATCCAGAAAATCACATTCGAGTTGAAGTTAGAAATTTTCTTGCATGGTTACTTCTTGCATGGTTACTTCTTCATTGTTGCTAACATAAACAAAACATAATCTCACAAATAAATGCTTAATTTCCTTATGGGTGCATGCAATATTTTTAAATAGGAAGCAAATGGATTATTTATGACAAAGAAAAAACTTTAAGACGCTATTTCCCTTACGTACAGGTATATAATTTCTTTCTAATACTCGATTGCACAAAACGCGCCCATATGTGATACGTTGTACACTTTCCTAACTTGTTATAATTTTAAGGCGCTTCCACACTTCAGAGTGATCGCTGTCCATTTTAGGTTGAAATATTTTATTTAGACAATTTTTTAAAAACATTTAAATCATAAAAAAACTCACTTTGGTAGAATTTTCAAACTGCAAACTCGCTTTAATGTGATTCACACATATAAAATAAATGTGAAGATAGCTGCAAACGGGATTTTCTGCAGAACTTGAATTATATAGACCGCCAGAATTCATATAAACGAACAAATGAAATATTCCCTACCCAGCGAATATTTCGTTATTAAGGACAGCTAATAAGTCTGTTACTAATAAAACAAAACATAAGCATTTGTACGTCCAAAAAAGAGATAGATATATTATCATAATATTAACGTACATACAACTACGTTTGGTGTGGGTGATAACAGCGACAAATGTGTTGAACTAACGCGAATAGGACGTCGTGTTGCACTTTTGTTATTTTGTACGGCATTATTTTCTAAATGTGTTGACACTTGGCCAAGTATATTTTGGAAACTTAAAATCAACACAATTAGAAAATAATGCCGTACAAAGTATATAATAACACATAATATAATAACATAATTTATAAAATATAAATATATTGGCTTACATCACTAGTACAGCGTCTAATATTTTACTGATAAGGCAGACTGAAGACAGCATCGGACACGCGCAAGACATTTGTTCTGCAGGGGTACGCAGTGCGTCTTCATAACGAGAATGCAGGTTGTTACTAGTAACAAAATTGTTGCAATTCAAGATTTCCCACTAAAGAATTTTTTATTTAAAAAAGTTAGATCAAGAATATTTCCGATTTTAAATAAAGTTTCGATGTCTCGAACGAAAATTTCCTGGGGCTCGAGATAAGAAAAATTCTTCTATTTCCCAGGAAATTTTTGTGGAGAATTCTCGAACCAGAATCCCTAGGAACACCTGACGCTACGTTACCGGGGGACTAGTATTTCCCATCGATTACTACTATCCGTTCACTATTCGAGAGAAAGTCTCTCGGCCAATTCACAACTTTGGAATTGATGCCGTATTTTCCTATCTTCTCAATTAATTCCTGCTGATGTACTTTATCTAACGCCTTCCTGAAGTCAATTAACACGGCATCGATCTGAGTGTTTTTATCTCTGCATCGAAAAACAGCGTACCAAGTTGCGTCTCGCATGATTTGACTTTCCGCTAAACGAACAACGGCTAGTTAAATAGCACATAAGAGAGATAAACATTATATACTCTAGTAACTTTCAAGATACTGAAGCTAAGAAAATCGGGGAGATATTTGAGGGTTCTCTTTTCCGTCGCATTTATGGATGGGCGCGGTTGAGAGTCAAAATGTCCAAAGGAAAATGTCCAAAATACATGTCTAAAACAAAAACATCCATTGAACAATATTGTCCAAAAGTCAAAATGTCCGAAACGATAATGTCCTACAAACAATTTCCAAAGATAATAAAAAATAATTACAATAATTATTGTAGTACTGTGCTACTATAATAATTAAAAAATTAAAAATTAATATAACTGTTATTTTATCTTCTATATCCAATCTCAAAAAGGTAAACCTTTACTTCAGTGTCATGATTATTTATACAACAATTAAAAACAAATATTGACATTCGTCTGAAAATTCACGTCACCCCAGAAGATGACGACAATGCCGAGTGAATAGTTTCTGAAATTCCTAGTTACTTGAGATTATTACACAGATTACAGTTATTTGGTTATTTGGATAACAAAAACATTCCTCAATAAATTTTACTTGGAATTCCGTCTATGTCACTTTCATTTGTTTTCTCGATGTTGTGTGTACATGGCTCTTAAATATTCAATTGGTACGCATATACGTATAGGTACGTTATTTTTATGATTTTCGGACTTAATTTTTGTGAATGTTTCTTATTGGACTTTCCTGTTATTTGAACATTTTTATATCTTGGGTTCTATTACTTTTGACTAATTGGTTTTGACCTTATTTTAACTTGGATATTTATATATTTTGGACGTTTTTGTTGTGGACATTTACGTATTTTGGACGTTTTTGTTTTGGACATTTTCCTTTGGACATTTTGACCTGGAACCATGGGCGCAACGTGGGCTAACTTCCGGTCTTTAGAATACTTTGCGTAATGGATTTCTAAAGTTTGTTTTCAAGTTGCAATTACAAAGGCAATCTCTTTTAAGACTGGCGTGGATACCTCCTCAATTCCAGGAGATTTATTTGGCCACAATGCATAGGAATTGATTTTTCACAATCGCTATTCACAATAAAAGCTTTCTGAAAATGAGCAGTTCGTAACATTGTTACGCTCTCAACTAGCGAATAGCTCGAGAATAGCCAAATCAATTGTGGCTATTCCTTAACTGCATACCCAGACTTACACCTAAAGAAGATATGGATTATCACCAATTGCGACTAAGGAACGAGTTAGCTCCCAGGGCCACTTCATTATACCATTAGAATACTTACTACTTGTTCAAAGAAAAAGACCTTAATTATGAGCCCTATGGTTAATCAATGAAGATGAGCGGAGGAACCTCCTAATAACCATATAAATACACGCGTGACCAAACACACGCAATCTTACACACTCCGGGTATAAGGGGAATTACTCCAAAGACAGGGACCATTTTTCAAAGTTCGCATACAAACAAATACACACCAACCACAAAAACACACAGGAGTACTTCCTTTTCCGTATTTTGGCCGTTTTTTTAGAAGTGTTGGGTTCCCTAATCGTCCTAGGGAAAAACGATCCTACAATCTAACTCGCGGATCTTATCTTCGCTGTCCTGCCTTCCGATATATGTCGGACTTCAGATAAGATGGACTATCTCATCCGCTAATCCCTCAGACATATATTTTTCTAGCAGATTAAATGTAGCATGCAGTCTACGCTCCTCTAATGAGGTCCACTTAGGATTTTCTATTAATGAAGTTACGCTTTGTTTACAATCGCAATTTCTCGTTGCAAATTTAGATGCCCTGCGCTGAACATTTTCTATTTCATTAGTGAGTCTCTTTTAATAAAGACCCCACACAGCTGACGCATATTCGCACAGCCGCACCAAGGATAAATTACATAATTCCTTCAGGTGGAAACAGGTGAAAAAATCTGATATGACAGGGAATCACACCCGGGTCTTCCACTTGCTGGGCGGATATTCTACCACTGAACTACCTAGCAGACAAATTCTCTCGTTTAAGAACGAGAGAGAATATATTCATACGTTGGGACCGGGCTAGCCATGCTATTATAAACCAGCCCCAACAGATATCCCTAAGGAGGTTACATCAAAGAAAACCCCTACCCTCTGAAATGGTGAGAATGCCTATGTTACAAATTGATGGAATGAATTATCCAAAGATCTTTATGCGACAGGCATAAGCTGAAATGATGGGGAATGTGAAAACAAGTGAAAAAATCCGCTTATATGGGAATCGAACCCGGGTCTTCTATTTGCCGGGAATAGTGGCTGGATGGAAAAGTGGGACGTGGAAGAGGGGAAGGAGGAGAGAGGGGGAGGAGGAGAGAGGGGGAGGAGGAGAGAGGGGGAGGAGGAGAGAGGGGGAGGAGAGAAGTGGGGGCGGAGAAAAAAGTGGGGAGAATTTTGTGGCGTTTTTTTATTGTGGTAGCTTTTATTATCACCATAACTCACCAATTCCATTGCCTTCTATCGCCTGTAACACACGAAAGTGCTCTTTTAACCGGTTTTCAATCGATCCTCTTCCGAGCTAATTCGACTCTATTCTTTCCGATTCATGCCTGGAGTCGAGAGTGCCGCTTTCTGTGACGCGATGGCGAGGCACTATATAGCAACACCACACCCTCTTTCCATCGGGAGCTGAAAATATGGGGCCACTCCTCTGACCTTTAAGAGCTTCTCTGCTATCAACGTGTAAGGGTAAGGTTAGAGAGAAAGGACGAGAGAGGTTTGTAATGAGTGACTGAGTGAAATCAAAATGAGTTGAAGCGATTGATAAACTTTAGTTTCTTAGAAAACTGTAAACACTAAAGTCGTAATTAAAAGTGCAAATATTCTCCGCTAAGTCGCAATTTTTCTTTATTACCTTTACAATTTTTAACGTTTTGGGCAATACTGGGGCAAAACAGCCCCTAAAAGTTGAAATTATCATAACATAGGATTTCTTCCATAGGTTGTGACTAAAAATCTAAAATCTTGCCAAGTTCATATCTCTAACTCATCTGGAAGTACCTTGTAATATTTATCCTCGTATGGGGTAGAAATGGGGCAAAACAGATCCTAAAAATTGGAATTTTTACAATATCGGATTTCTTCCACTGGGCGTAGTTTAATCTCAATTGCAATACAATATACCCCTCTGATTCCCATTAAATGCTTAATTTCTATCCTCTTTTATGTAATAATGGGGAAAAATAGCCCCTATCAAATGGAATTTTTCCTATGGTTGTGACCAAAAACCAATAACAGTGCCAAATTTAAAGCCTCTAGCTCATCAAGAAGTGAATTATAATTTTTTCCCTCGTATGGGGCAAAATTGGAGCATGTCTCTAGCTCATCTAGAAGTGCCTTATAATATTTATCCCCGTATAGGGAAAAACAGTTCCTAAAAATTGGAATATTTACAATATCGAATTTCGTCCATTGCATACAGTTTAATCTTAATTGTAATATAATATAGCCATCTGATTCCCATATAAAAGCATTGAGCTCGCTGTCATTGTCTTAGCTTTCCGATAGTTTTAAGTTACGAGTTCGAACCATGAATGGAAATAATTTTAAAAAGCTAACGTAAAACCCTCTGCTCCGATTTACGTGCTTTACTTATGGGGCAAAAATGGGGCCAAAATAGCCCCTTAAAATTGAAATTTTAACATTTTCATTCTCTAGATCATGTGAAAGTGTCATATAATTTGTATCCTCCTCCTATAATATCCTATGTCAGAAGCGTCAATATATTGTAGATATACGCCTAATGTATTAGCGCTTCTGAAATAGTATATATGAGAAAAATGCCGGAGAGCCAGGTCATGCTAGACACAGCTCTACTCTCTCTATTCTGAAATAAAATTGAGTAAAAAACATTTTTAGTGAATACACTTTTACTTAAAACTGCACTCAAAGGTAGAAAATAATTTTTTCCTGGACAAAAAATATTATTCAAAAATTTGTGTTTCGTAAAAGTGGGTGGCATTTAGAGATTGCAATCCCGGGATTTCGGGAATTCGGATTTTCCAATCCCGGTATCCCGGGATTGGCTTTTTTTTACGATTATACATACAAATTAAGAACATAATTTCAGATGCAAAAACAGATAGTATTTATTTATGCTAATATTATTCATTCAGACATTGCATTCTTTCTGTAGTAAGAGAAATAAAAAAGAAATGGTGAATATATACGATGTAAATGTAATGCATTTGTAAAAAGCGTTGATAATAAGGCAAAATAATTGTTCTTTATGAAAAAATAATCATTATTAATTGACCCCAAATCATATTTCAACAAGATTTAAACGTTTTTAAAGTAAGTATGCTCTTAAAAAGCAGAGTGCGTATAATGTTATATCGCTCACTTTTGATCTGTATTTCGTGCACAATACGCGATAATTGTCCCGGAGACGCACAGTGGGTATCTAAGAGAAAGCTGGTAAGTTTCAAAAGCTTAGGAAGAAAGGTGACTTCACCATATATGGAAATATGAACGTTTACTATCCTTCTTTTAGTAAGTTCACTGTTTCTAGTCTCGAATATGTCAACTACCAATTGGGGGACCTTATTACTTCAAACGACTCCAGTGCTAGAAGGCTTCTCAGTCTAAATCACAAAGCAAGGAAGGAGAGAAACCCGGTGACGTCATTAGCCTACTCTTAACGAGAAACACCAACGGGACCAACGTAATATGTTTTAAAGAATGCGTTCGCTGCTTATTTTTTTATCTTAACCCCTTGATAAAAGCAAAGATTTCCTAACCGTCACCTCATATAGTTCAATGTTTATTGTTTTTACTAGTTTCTAACATTAATGACACCTTGTTAAATGCCGATGGCAGATATTCATTAATAATTACTGACGCAATAATTGTTTTGTATGAGACGTCCATTAGCAAAAGCGAAACCAGGATCTTTTTTCCCAAAACGTAAAAACATTTTCGAGTGCTCTTTTGGAGTACATATTTGGATTTCTTCCTTGCCTAATCCTCGAACAGATAACAATATACAGAAATTGAACCTTTGATGACTACCGGGAAAACTTTTCTGTATGTTATATTTCCAATAAATTAAAATAGAAATTTGATTCCCGAAATCCCAGGATTTTCTTGTTCCTAATCCCGGAATTTCGAGACTATAATTTTGGGCGGGATCCCGGGATTGCAATCCCTAGTGGCATTAGTATGAGTATATGTTAAGTAAGTGGCCAACAATAAGAACTAATTTATGAGGAAATATAAGAATTAGAAGAGAGAAAATAGCCACCCACTTTTACGAGGCATACAAATTTTTGAATAATATTTTTCTCCAGGAAAAAATTATTTTCTACCTTTGAGTGCAGTTTTAAGTAAAAGTGTGTATACACTAAAAATGGTTTTTACTTAATTTTATTTTTATCTTTTTCCTTCTATAACTGTTATTAATAATGCGTTTTTACATGCATGAGAAATAATTATGGAATATAGAATTTTATAAATTTGGAATAATTGTTGCAATGCAGGACAAATGCGTAACGAAAAATTTAACTGTTTTATCTGACTGATGAACTTTTCACTGAATAATATTTTTGATTTAACAAAACTTCAGACGACGTGAGAGCATAAAATTCAAAATTATGTTATCATATCAAAATTTCCGAAGTGAGAACAATTGCAACAAACTTAAAACAGTTGTGTATATTCTTCAACAAAAGAGAATGAATGTATATCTCTCTATATTATAAAATCGTACTGGTCATCATTATGCGTAAATTCTAATTTTGTGACTAACTCGATTAGAAATAAACTTAGAAGCCTGAAACTTCTCAGGAATACAGTGTTGATGAATCTTTACGTTATGACTAAAAAAATTTCGAAAAAGGTCACGGGTTCGACTTCAGAGGATGAATGTCGTTTCCTATAAGATAACAAGTAAAAATCACCTTTTTGGTGTTTAACTCTTAAAATAACTTAAAATTAAGTATCGACACGAAATTTGCGCTAAAATTCGCCAAAATGAATGAGGATTCCTATTCTTACCGTCGAACACTCAATCTCATTCGAATTCGCTCCTATTTTGAATTTATACTCGAGCTTTGGTAAATTTTTTAACATTTCAATAATAAGTTTCAATAGTCACCGGTATGTTGTCCTCGGTAACTTCCGTACATATGTACTTAAATAAAGGCTTAAAGATCGAAAATAAGATTAAAACTTGCTCGAAATGACCGAAGATATGAATTTAAGGCAAATAAATCTAACGCAGTATTCATGTTACATATTTATATTTTTTATCTATATTACTAAAATTCTATTTCTCGTTTTTTTCTCTCCCCCCCCCCCCCTCCCCCCATCCCCCCTCCCTCCCTCCCCCATTCTCGTTAACGCTCTACACCGGGAATTTCAGCCCTCTAAGTTTATTATTTATCGAGTTATTCAACTAATTTTCTTAATTTGTTATTAAAAACCAAACATACATCCCTTATAAAATATATTCATTAAACTCATATTCAAAACATATTCCCGTTAAACTAATCTAAATCCAATAGGGTCATGGCAGGAACGAAGAAACAGCTTTGCTATGAAAATAATTTCCCTCGTCTTCTTCCCCCCCCCTCTCTCTCCCTCCCCTTCTCCCTCCTCCCTCTCAATCTCGTCCCAATAAAGATATTAATCAATCAATCTCCCCCCTCTCGCCCGTCTCTCCCTCTCCGTCTCCCTATCCCTCTCCCCCTCCCCATCCCCCCATCTCCCCCTATTTAATCTAAAAAAGAATGAAAGCCTGCACGTCGAGAAATCGAGTTTTACGTGCTATTTTATGGGACATGTAAATGTCTTCCTTGGAGTCGAACCCTGGACTTCGTTCGATATTTTTTTCGTCATCACCTTCAAATATGTGAATCCATCATTCCTGCCAAATTTAGACTTTCTATCTCGATTCTTTCTCGAGTTATTCACATTTTTATAGCGAGAGTTGATGTATGCCAAATAAATAAATAAATACGAAGTGAAGTTAAGAAAAAGTGTGTAATAATAAGAGGACAACGGATTATGAATAGATGCAGCGTTTTTTGATTTTGGGAAATCCTTCTACACCGATTCGCAAGCGGAAATAGTGCGAAAATTAAAGGCTTATTCAGTTAACGAGAAACTCGAAAATTGGGTTGCTTCGTTCCTTTCGGATAGAACTCAAAGAGTATTTCTCGATGGGGTAACATCAGGCGCCGTCATGTCAGAGGTGTATTTATGCACAGGCGCAGGAGGCGCTAACTGGAGGCCGCGTCGAAAAGGGGACATCACCAAAGGTCGGTTTTGCAAAGAGCGGATTGGCAGGCCAGCCACTCAATTTCGATATATGCATTAAATTTAAGTGGTGGACAAAGCAGTCTCGCCGCTTCGTTTGATTTACGTTCTTATTCTACATGTAGCTGACGCCTGTCTCGGCGTTGTTTATAAGATCTTCATGACACGTATGTATTCTTTGCTTCTATCTATCCAACCACTTGAGCTAATGAATGTAAACATCCTTCCTCGAGATCCATCTGGATATATAAGACTGTTTTGTAAGATAAAAAGACCAATTGTACTGATAGTGGGTGAGAAAGTTTACGTTAGTGGGTGAGAAAGTTTACGTTAGTGGGTGAGAAAGTTTACGTAAGAAGCCCGAGCTCAGCTTATGGTTTTGGCCATTTCATGACTGTGAGGTGGCATACCTGGCCCTGGCTAGATTTTCTCGAACGCATACCCTTCTGACAGTGAAAGAAAAATGAAGTGAAGGGTTCTTTAATAGGCGAGTCAATTTATCTTTTTCTTCTACATTTTTTGTTATTTGCCTTTACATTCTGTATTAACTGCACAAAATATTGTTGATAATGTCAAATGCAAGGCGTATTGGTTTTTTCTTTTTTGTGGTTTCTATATATTTGGGCTGTTGAATTAGTTCTAATTGTTCTATTTACAAATGGAAATTAAATATAAAAGAACGAGGAGAAGATAGATCAGAAAATGAGGTTATAGCCGTATTAAGACAGGAAACGGCGCTACTAAACGCTGAACTATGGTGCCGTTTGGTAATGTATAGGAATTTGATGTTTATCAGGAGGGAAAAATGAATAATAACTAAGAATTTGCCATAAGCGAAAAATAGATTATCTAACTTACGGGGGTAACCAATCTTGATATTCAGCTTCTCTCAGCACTCGTGATTATACTCACAGATGATTTGCTTCCATTCTTTGAATGTGAGTAATGTCTTGTTGTTTTTAGCATTAACGAAAACGACAATTGTCTTGGTTGGGACATAGACCTGCACTGTCCATGATCGGTCAAATTTAGTAGACTTAGGCAAATAATATTTCTACAAGAGAGGTTCACAAACTCAGTTTACAGTACATAGTACCTACGGTTTCTATTCTTTTAAAAGCACACTAAAATGACGTAGCTAGAAGGCTAACGGAATTTGGATTTTTTTGTCAATAAATCATATTTGGGCTAAACAGAATTTAAAAGAGCCAGCCGCGTGCATACATCAAGGCATATCCGATTTCTCTTCTCTGTTTTCAACGAAGACATAGGTGAAAATCCAAATCCATACACATAGGTTGCTGAATATGGCACCAAAAGTTTAAGAGCTCACTCGCTCAATGAAGAATACTCGTTCCTAACACTAATCCAAAATGCTTTAAGTGTTTTATTCGTAAATCTCGTTTCCAGGAGATGAGTATGTCTTCTAATAGCGTATTTTTAATCCCAGATTAATATGCCAAGGGATTTGGATCCAAAAGTTCGCTTTACAAGCATCTGAAATTTTTGAGAAGTAGGTACCGTATTTACTCGTATAACCCGCACCATCGTGTACTACGCGCACCCCTATTTTTGGGCCAGTTCGGAGGGAATAAGTTGACATTTACGGCGGCGGAAAATTGGAAAAAATAAAAAGTGTGAGAATTCCCCTTAGGTGCGTTCTCTCTCGGGTTAATGGAGCGTCAGCGGCTCACTATGAATTCGACGAACACAGATACCAGATTCCAACTTATTCCGGCAAAAGTATAAGTAGAAACCGATACTAAATTTTTGACAGAATTACTTATTCTGAGTAACAATAATTAACTTAAAAATCATTTAAAAGGTACAACTTTAATGCTATAAAAATATTACATCATCTCACCGTGATCTTGAAGATGCACCAACGGCAGTATAAACCGCGCATTTAAACCCTAAACGTGTTTTAACGTTTAGATACATACATACTTCGTAGAACTCTTCGTATTCTGTGAGTATAAACGTATACGCAAGCGTGCTTCAGTAAATTTACTATCGAAACTCTCAATTTCTAAAACTTGGTCCGAAATCTTCATATGTGACGCGCAGACCCTTTATTTCCGACATTTTAGGGGAAAAGGTGCGCGGGGTACACGACTGAATACGGTAGTAATAAATTTTTAGCAAGCGTTTTTAGATGCGTCTTAATGAGAGATTTGACCTTTTCAACAAATATAACGTCTTATTGCTTACAATTTCAGAGTACTCAAGAAACATGTCGTAAATGCCCGCATATATTTCTTACGTTAGACCAAATCAATAGCTTTTTCTTCAATACTTCTATTTTGTACATCATGACAAACATATTGCTTAATCGCCCTTGAAGGTAGAGTTTGAGTTCATTTAGAATGCTAAATATGTCGCTCGGATTTGCAAGTTTTGCCAACCAATACGCATTTTCAAAAACTTCTCCTTAATTTAAAAAATATCTCGGCCTTCGCTTTCAACTCTATCAGTCGTGTCAAGAGCTTTCCTTGAGATAGCCGGCGGGGATTGTTATGAAACAGATGAAAGGCATAGGCTGAATCCATTTCTTCACAAAACACAAGAACATACGTTAATTTTTGGGATTGTTTTTCATGAAATTTACAATTTTTACTGATTCTGCAAGTGCATCGCATAGATTTCTCCCTCAAAAAGGAATCATAACACCTATATTTATGGAGTAAGAGTGTATATAAAATTTAAGAAAAGAGAATCATGAAATTTTCGTTGTTATATGCGTAGGAGTCTATAACATTCATCTTGTCTCCGCCCCTCTACCAAAACGTTCTTAAACACATTCGATAAGAGTCGCTATTTTACTTAACGTTATAAAGAATGCAACATATGCTATGAAAACTTTCTTTAAGACATTTCCAAACGTTATCCGACCACTGTAAACGGTCAAAATGAATCTTAAGGAAAATCATGCATCTTTTTAATATATAAGGTAGCAAAATCAATTCGCAGACCCCGTGGAGACAACATACGGACCCCCGGTTGAGAATGAGTTTGATGATTTTTTATATTTCACATCAAACGTGATGAATTTCTAACTCTCATGGTAACCGAATTAAAGGTACAATTAATATTTGAAGATAAGGAAGCAACGTATTTTTCATCAATTATTGACTCCACATCCGATGTAAGTCATACATATCAACTTTCTTTTATAATAAGACCAGCTGAAGTGTCCGTTGAATTTCCACGGATTTAGTGAATCTAAAACTTCGACCGTGTAACATGTAAACATCGCAAGAATAACATACTACACAGTAAAGCAAAAATGACGAAAACTCCTCCACATTTACCTATTTAGATGAATGAAGAAAGAAAATCTTGCACTGTGAAAAATCGAAAATTACGTGTAATCTTACGGGAAAATAATTATTGAGTTAAGCTCTCCCTCCCCCAAAATTTTTTATCGCCATCCATATAGCCTATGTTACACACAGGTTAAAATTATATACCTATCCGAAGTTTCGTGACGATTTCTTCAAAACGAAAAATGTAAAATCAGCAAGACCACAATAATCAACAAAAATAAATGAACAACGGAACTTACGAAATGATTTAATTTAACGAAAGAAAAAAAAGTAAATAGAGAACGTTTAAGAATCACAGAGTGAATATTACCCTCAGACCATTAGCTCGATTCTCTCATCCATGCACATCCATGCTCATCGAGAGTTCTGTTACAAGAAAGTTGTTTACATCAACAATACTTTGGAAACAATGAAACGATTTATCCAAACACGATTTGTGGAAAATACATCTAATTATTTAAGTTACTTACGTAGTTTTAAAAACATCTTGCTTTGGAGAACACGAAAATATCATTAAAAACTATTTATTAATAATATTTCAATTATAATCAACAAATATTAGGTTATCATGTAAACAAAGCAAACTCGCACACAGAAATTGAAAAACGATATTATGTAAAAAGATTTCCAATATAAATGCATTGGACTGTCAATTTCGGCGACAATGGGAGTTGTCATTGTAGCTTATAATGGGTATTGTAATAAAACTGATAAAATCACGTATTTCATTGATTCTAAATGCATTTTTATGCTAATTCGATCAGGATTCGGATTCTGTCTTCAATAAGCATAAACTTTGTTCTTTTCTTCATAGAACCATTCAAGTCTCAAGTTCGTACCATGTTTCTAAGTAATTCTAAAGTTCAAATGAAAAACAAGTAATGGGTATAAAAATAAATTTTTATAAATAACTTTTATATTTTAACATTTATTATACTCGTTAGGTAAAATTTGGTGAAATTACCTGCATAAGTTACCTTTTACTGGTGGAGGCGGTGTTATATTCAATTAATCAGGATATCAAGGCTGAAGACATTTCTTGTCGTATACAAATCAACGAAGTGCAACATGAGTAATATCAAAGGTAAGTAATCGGAACTATTACACAATCATTATGGGCGTAAACGTTCTTTGATTGCTTTTAATACGAGAGAGAGAGAGAGGGAGGGGACAAAGGGAGGGAGGGTGAGAGAGGAAAATGACTTTCAATACAATTAATGTTTCTGATGCCAATTTGATATCCAAAAATAGCTAGAACGATCGAATCTTCACTCCCGTTGATATTTCAATGAGCATTACGCTAGTAACGTTTTAAAGGAGAAATATAAGACTCTGATTCCCATTAAAATCTTACCCATATGAAAGCATTAAGCCTGTTGCCTAGGTAGCTGATTGTTGGACCCAGAAAAATTACCACTTTTTTCCGATAAAAAATATAAATTTACGCTAATTCTACCCGGATTGAAATTCTGTCTTCAAAAATAAGAAACTACAATTTATATCCTATCCGATAGTTTAAGTCTCGAGTTCGTATCTTGACAGGAAATAATTTTAAAGTGCAAATATAAAAACCTCTAGACCAATTTACGTTTTCTTATGGGCCACAAATGGGGCAAAAAGGGGCCAAAATAGCCCCTCAAAGTGGGAATTTCGAAAGTTTTGGATTTTTTCCTTCGGCTGTGATCGAAAACCTATAATCCTACCAAATTTCAAGTTTCTACCACATCTGGAACTGCCTCAATTTTGTATCTTGCCAGAGTAGTTACAAACCGCTATATATACCTCTATATATATATATATAGATCGAGTGAGGTTAATATAAAAGTTATTAATAAGCTGCACTCGTCCCTATGTTATTCAAATGAAAAAAGAAAATATTTTTTAAAATTAGACAGGTCAATCAAATCGATATAAAAACCTCACTACACACCCGAACTCGTTATTCCGGTTAAAATGATACCTTTCTCTTGTTTCTACATGCTGTAGCTGCAGAGTTATAAAATTACATACAAGCACTTTATTTTATAGATATACTAGCAGAATTTTCGTCGAATTTCAACGGATGTTGTGAAGCTACACAGCAGAACATACAAACTCTTTAAATATATAGTAGATACTTTTAACTTACAATTAGTTTTTCTTAACAATTAATCATATTTGGGTACTGTACTGTTATAACCCCGCAAATTTAATGTCCCTTAAAAACTCCCAAAAAAGTTTTTCCCACAAATTATTTCTTGTAATTATCTAGAACTCGACTTACCCAACCCACCCAACACAACTCAAGAATACAAAATGTATTTATTTTATATTAAGTAACAGTAAATTACATGTTTTGTTAATTAAATCACGTTTCTATTATTACACTATAACAACGAAAATATATATAAACCGTGAGTAATGGCTTCGCTGAATTGCCTATTATTAATGATAGAATTCGATTTGGATCAATAATCATATCCGATGAATGGAGGGCATACAGAAACATTCAAGGCGATGGATTTTGTCATCAAAATGTGAATCATTCGCTGAATTTTGTTGATCCGGACAGTGGTGCCAATACTCAAAAAATCGAAAGGTTATGGAGATCGTTAAAGGGGAGAAACAAGAGACAGAATGGAACGGATAGGCAAATGACAGAGTCATACCTGATGGAATTCATGTGGTGTCAAAAAATTTAGGAAACAATCCATTCGACATTATTTTGAAAGATATTTCAACATTTTATCCTCCATCCATGTGAGTATATCTTTAGTATCCTATATATAATTTCTGAAGTGTCCGTCTGTCCGTCCGTCTGTCCGTCTGTCTGTCAGTCCGTCCCCCCCCTCTATCTCGAAAACCGTTTGCCGTAGAGATTTGCAGTAAACTGCGTTTTGTTTCTACAGGCCTAGAAAACTATTCTCAATTTCCTCAAGTCCCGGGTTCGATTCCAGGAGATAATTATATGTTCCCATAAGTTTACACGGGATTTTCGAGTTTTCAGAGTGCAAGGTTTTTTTCCTTCATTCGTTAAAATACGTAAATATTGACCGATTTTCTCCGTTTTTGATTTATTCGACGGCTAAAACTCTAAATTATCTTATTCTTTCAATGTTTATATCCTACGCGGTCGAAATTTTCGGAAATACACAATTTTTTTCGAAATTTTGCCGATTTTTTGTTCTCCTTCGGGACGTTGCCAAGTCGACTTTAATTGTTGCCTCTGATTCAATTACCATCGATTAAACGTTCATATTGACGTAAAAATGGAATCCTTAAGTTAGTAAGATCATTATACGCTACATTTTTGCTTTAATTAAAGTTTTATTGTTATAAATATAACAATGGATGAATTCATTAAGATAATGATTTAACTCGAGAACATTCAGTAGATTATTTTCTGTGACTAGGACGCGTTTATCGTAGATTTAAAAGTGCGAATCGAATAACGCTAAACTTTCGTCTATTTATAAGCTTCATTGAAGCTAACTGAATCGGAGGTAACAATGACGGCCGCCTTGGCAACGCCCGGGAGGGGTACGATAAATCCACAAAATTTCGAAACAAATTGCGTATTTCTGAAAACTTCGACCGTATAACATGTAACCTTCGCAGGAATAAGATAGTATAGAGTTTTATTCGTCGAATAAAGCAAAAACGAAAAAAATCGGTCCATATTTACGTATTTTAATGCTTGAAGGAAGAATACCTTGCAAGTCAAGAAATGCATTCGTACGTGTTATCTTATGGAAAAATATTAATCCCCTATATTGGCAGTACTGATTTATCCCGGTTGACCAAACCTTGACCATTCACTAAGTTAGGATGTAAGGAAGAATCGTACCAAATTTTGTTATTCTAGCTTTTACCGTTTAGAAGGAGTTTCATGAACAAACACACAAACACACTCTTCAAAATATATTGTAGTAGGCTAGCAGAATTTCCCGTTGATTTTCAACGGATTTAGTAAAGCTACTACAGCACAACATACAAACTCTTTAAAAGATATAGTAGATACTTTTAAAATTACAATTAGCTTTTTTTAACTATTAATCATATTTGCTTGTAACAATCCGTTTTGTTGTTCAAATTTTATTTAATTAATTATAACAAAAACGTAAGGAATTGTATATTTTCATATAACAATTTGTTAATTTAAAGTTTTTATATTAGTAAGTAAGAAGAGATTACATACCTTCTACACTTTTGTAAAAATCAATACAGGCGACTCCCGAGTCTGGATTGTTCGAGTCTGGATTGTTCGAGTCTGGATTAATTCAAGATTTCGATCCCGCCGATCGATAATATACGCGGAATAAACTTTGCGTAGTTATTGGTTCCGACCAAACGCGAGGTTTAGTTTTGGTGTAGACGTAGTTATATCTGCTCTAATTGTTAGAATTTGTGCTGATTTCACTCTTTTTTCTGTTAATCTTTTATTTAAATTTATTTATTTTATTGATTTATTTATAAATTTATCACTTGACATGGCATCTAAAAGGAAATGTAATAATGATAATGTAAGGGAATCAAATAAAAGAGTGCATAAGACTCATAGTTATGAATTGAAATTAGAAATTTTAAAGCGTGTTGAGAATGGTGAAAGCCAAGCCGAAATCGCACGATCGTTGGGAATGTGTCCTTCAACTATTAGCACTTATGTGAATCAAAAGGAGAAAATTCTAGAAGGTGATAAATTCACGTAATTTGATAACAACCATAAACAGTCCTAGGCGCGGTGTTGTGATTCCTTAAATGGAAAAACTTTTAAAACTTTAGGTAAATGATCATTTACATTTACATAAATACCCTGCAAGCCGCTAGAAGCGTTTGGCAGGGGGTGTCACAACACCAAGTGAAGTCTAGCTAATTCCTCTGTTGGATTGTCTTATCGCGTCTGGGAAAAAGGATCGGTAGTATTTCTCTGTTCTAGCGGTAATTTCGACATATTTTCTCCTGCACTGTGATCTAACATTACGTTCACTAACACCGATGGGGACGACTATGCCGCGTACGTCTTCAACGAATTCGGAACTTTCAAATTTTTCAAATAGTTTCCTCTTGTATTCAATTCTTCTACTCTTCAACGTCTGCCATTTCAGATCACTCAATAACTCTGATACACTCGCATCATACCGATATTCTCCTTTTACAAATCTAGCCGCTCTACGCTGAACCATTTCGAGCTCTCTAGTTAGGCCCTCCTCGAAAGGGTCCCAGACGGCGCAACAGTATTCCACGATGGGTCGTATTAGGGAAAAGTATGCGATTTCCTTCACATTCGAGGGGCATCCCCGCAGGACTCTAGAGGAAAGCCGTTGAATTCTGTTTGTCGATGCTATAACGGATTTGATATGCTCTCTACTAGACAAATTGCTACTGAGAATTACTCCTAGGTATTTGTAGCTATTGACGTATTTTAGCTTTAGTTCGGATATTTGGTACGGGTAACGGTTGAAATTCGTGGAGCGCGTGAAGTTCAATGCGGCGCATTTCTTTATATTCAGATCGAGTTGCCAATCTTTACACCATTTCGTGATAGCCTGAAGGTCCTTTTGCAAATTCTCCTGATCGTGTATTGTGTTGATTTCTCCATACACAAGTGTGTCATCCGCGAAGAGTCTAACTTTACACTTTATATTATCCGCTAAATCATTTATATATATCAAGAATAACAAAGGTCCGATTACACTTCCCTGAGGCACGCCGGAAGTCACTTTGACGACGTCTGATGCAACTCCATCGAGGACTACTCTCTGGGTTCTATCCGAAAGAAACGAGGCGATCCAATTTACAATTTTCTCGTTAATAGAATAAGCCCTTAATTTTTGCACTATTTTCACGTGAGAAACGGTGTCGAAGGCTTTCCTAAAGTCTAAAAATACTGCATCAACTCCTATTCCTTTATCCGTTGCTTTCACAATATCTTGTGTGAGTAGAGCTAACTGAGTCTCGCATGACCTGCCTCTCCGGAAACCATGCTGGCTACTGTTAAGCGCTTCTTTGCTTTCGAGAAATCGCATTATTGAGCTACCGATAATGTGCTCAAAAACCTTACAGAAGATTGACGTCAACGATATAGGGCGGTAGTTTTCCACTTTTAATTTACTTCCCGTTTTATGTATTGGTGTAACGTGGGCTGTTTTCCATATCAAAGGTACTACACCCTCATCCAAAGATTTTCTGAATAGAAGCTTAAGGTACGGAGCTAATTCGTTTGCTAACGAGTTTATAATGAATGCAGGTATGGCTTCAGGCCCTGGCGATTTTCTTTTGTGGACCTGACTTAGTAATTTGACGATACCGCTTTCGGATATTTCTATGTCGCTCATATTTGAGTCTATACGAGTAGGGAAATCAATGAAATCACCGCTGTCTATTGTGAAGCAACTTTCAAAGAACCGATTTAACATACTAGCCTTAGTAAAAGAATCGTGTACACTTTCCCCGTTGTCTGTACGTAGAAGAGGTACTGTGGACTGTCCTCCTCGCATTTCTCGCACGTACGACCAAAATTCTTTCGAGTCGTTTTTGAGTGAGTCCGACAGTGTCGTGGATCGGTAGACGTCAAATTCCTTACGCGCTTCGTCTCTTGCAGATTTACGAATATTTCTGTATATTAAATACTCGTTTGCGTGGTCCCTACCAACTTCTTTAAGGTGCTTTATGTGCGCGTGATGCCGTCTTTGTTTCTTGAGCAAGGCACGGAGTTTCGGTTTCACCCACCGCGGATCCTTGCGATCACGAATTGCTTTAGTTGGGACAAACGTTTTTAGCCCTTCTCGAATGATTCGCAAAATTTCCGTCCAAGAGTCATCTACGCTGTTACTATTCGCAAAATTGATAAATGTCGCTATTTGGTTTGTAACATAATTTTTTAAGCCTGGGAGATCTGCTTTACTGAAGATATAGACTAATCGCGTTGGCTTATATATTGTCGCAGGGGTGTATTTGAAGTCGGCAATTACTATTTTATGATCACCTATGCCGTCGTCGATTTGTAGGTTTCTAGTCGATAGTGGGTGGGTAGTGGCTAGCAGATCTAATATGTTTCCGTTTCCGTTGTTGTCATATCGCGTCGGCTCGTTGACGATTTGCTCTAGCGAGTTTAGAGTGAATGCTTCAATTAATTCACGACAAACTTCTCTATTTTTTCCACCACTAACATAGGTTACGGATTTCCAATCGATCGATGGAAGATTAAAGTCTCCTCCAAGAATGATTACTGGATCGTTCTTTCTCCTAGCTATCACCTGCAATGTACGACTGAGTTCTCTAATGTTCTCGACTCCCGAGTCAGGTGGGCGGTAAAATGAGCAAAAAAAATAATTTTTTACCATTTCTCGTACGAAGGGAGCACCATATCGTTTCGCAGTGTTCGCTGACGTTAATCTCCTCTAATTGGCTTGATATACTCTTTCTGACGGCGATGAAAACTCCGCCTCCGACTCTTTCCCTCCTGTCTTTGCGATACAGCACGTAATCTGGTGGGAAAATCTCGTTAGAATTAATGTCGCCCGATACAGAAACACATACTGAAAGCCATACTGAAATCGTACGATCGTTGGGAATGTGTCAACTGTTAGCACTTATGTGAAACAAGGAAAAAATTCTAGAACGTGATAAATTCAGGTAATTTCATAAAAACAATAAACAGTTCCCCACCCAATAGCTCCTCTTCTTCCAAATTCTCAATTAATAAACCAAGTCCAGTAAGCGCAGTTGAAAAAAATTTAAGCTATTTTTAATTTTATTGTTTCTTTATTCTTAAGTTATTTTGTACATTTTAAATAACTTTTATATTAATGATATAATTTACTTGGCACTTTTTTATTTTACGCTAGCAAACTGTAGAAATGATTATTTCTATTATTTCACAGTCCATATTATCTCAAATAGATTAATTCAGGTGGAATATAATAATTTAGATCTTCAATCATTTCTTATTTGTTAGAAATAGGAAATGATCGTTTAGTAGTGGCATTATGTATAGGCTTTGTAGAAAATATTGCTAAAAGTATTTCTATTTTGGAAAATGTTTGCTAGCCGTTTGCAATGATGCAACCTTATCATAATTTAATAACTTATCAGTTTTATTTTTAAAAGAACATGGACCACTATCATCTTTTTAAGTATTTAACACGTGTATTTTTATTGTTGAAATTTAGTCCGTAGCTTTAGGCGCACACTTCTAACACCTACGTAGAAATCTGCCACTTATGACATTTTGTTATTTTTGATATATTTTTGGCTATATACGTGTTTCTATGGTAATTTTTATTTTTCTATGGCAATTGATTGTTTAAATTTTTTTTGTGAATCGATGTATTTTCTTTTTTACTGTATTGGCACAAATGTTGTAGTTTTATAATAAGAATATATTTTATTTTATATTAATATTAAATATGTTGTTAATAAAGTGTATTTTCGTCAGATTTTCATTTCCGTACACTAAATAAATGAGTGACATTCTGGAGGGAGCCTCCGATTAATCTTTACGCCTCGGGCCTCTGAAACCGTAAATCCGCCACTGCGTCATGGTGACTTCCATATATATATATATATATATATAGAGAGAGAGAGAAAGAGATTGGCAACTTGACCTTAATATAGCGAAATGCGCCGCAATGAACTTCACGCGTTCCAGGAATTTCATCCGTTATCAGCGCGAAATATCAGGATTAAAACTAAAATACGT
Source organism: Uropetala carovei (assembly GCA_036926305.1). Taxonomy (NCBI): domain Eukaryota; kingdom Metazoa; phylum Arthropoda; class Insecta; order Odonata; family Petaluridae; genus Uropetala; species Uropetala carovei. The sequence continues at coordinate 3,720,040 of JAXCHB010000040.1, read as the reverse complement.
CAATATCTACAAATATTTAGGAGTAACGCTCAGTAGCAATATGTCCAGTAGGAAGCATATCAAAACCGTCATAGCATAGGAAAGCAAGGTTCAATGACTTTCCTATAGAATCCTGCGGGGATGCCCCTCGAATGTGAAGGAAATCGCATACTTTTCCCTAATCCGACAGGCAGTGGAATACTGTTGCGCCGTCTGGGACCCCTTCGTCCACCTCATTGGTCCAGTGTAGAGTGGCTACATTTGTAAAGGAAGAATATCGGTATGATGAGAGTGTATCAAAGATATTGAGTGACATGAAATGGAAGACAATGAAGAGAAGGAGAATTAATTACAAATGAAAACTATTTGAACATTTTAAAAGCTCCGAATTCGTTGAAGACGTACGCGGCATAGTTGTACTTTTCGGAGTTAGTGAGCGAAATGTTAAAATACAGAAAATACGTAGAAATAGTCGCTAGAGTGACACACCTTGCCAAACGCTTCTGGCAACTTGCAGAGTATTCATGTAAATATGTAAAATAATTGCTGGGAGTTATTCAAATTAAAGTATGACTTATATATTCATTTTTATATTTCACTAGTAGTGGAGATCTTGGTTAGTTGTGACACGGGGCATGTTGTTACATTGTAGTTAAAAATATTTCCTCTATGAGCAATACCGTATGGCGACAATACAGCGTGCGCTGATGTGCTGCGCATTCGTTAACGAAGTTACTACTACGTAAGACCAAAGTAACAACTTGGGTGAATGTTTCTGTGTTTTTTCGTGGTTCGCGTAAAACATTTGGGTCTTCTTCAACTCATCCTTAATCATTTGCTGTTCAAGGTAAGTCAGATTACTTTTCGTCAATTATACAGTACTAGTAGAATTTCCCGTTAAATTTCAACGGATTTAGTGAAGCTACTACAACACAACATACAAACTCTTTAAAATATATATAGTAGATACTTTTTAAATTACAATTTGCTTTTCTTAACAATTAATCATATTTGCTTGTAACAATCCATTTCCGAACGTATTGCATTCAAACGATAATTTTATTTCCTATCATATTACTTTCGCCAAATCCATCTTAATTTCTTTTGTAATTATTCCTCGCTGAAATATTTACCTACTTGTAAGCAAGAAACCCGTGAAAAAGCAACGTACATTTGTCAATGATTGAACACTAACCCCGGTAAATGTACACCAGATACGTGAGCATATTTACGTTAATAAACATTATAATGTAGAATATAATTATTTTATTTACAAAAATGTAAGATTCCAGTATTCAATAGACGAAAGAAGGTTCAATTACTTTCATCAATAAACGCTTCCTGAATAATAATCAGTATCTATTTACATTGCTATCCATAAACATCGATCGTTTCGTTGCTTAAACAAAAGTGCGAATCGAATAACGCTAAACTTTCATCTATTTATAAGCTTCATTGAAGCTAACTGAATCGGAGGTAACAACGACGGCCGCCTTGGCAACGCCCGGGAGGGGTGCGATAAATCCGCAAAATTTCTAAACAAATTGCGCATTTCTGAAAACTTCGACCGTGTAACATGTAAACTTCGCAGGAATAAGATAGTATAGAGTTTTATTTGTCGAATAAAGCAAAAACGAAAAAAATCGGTCCATATTTACGTATTTTAATGCTTGAAGGAAGAATACCTTGCAAGTCAAGAAATGGATTCGTACGTGTTATCTTATGGGAAAATATTAATCCCCTATATTGGCAGTACTGATTTATCCCGGTTGACCAAACCTTGACCGTTCACTAAGTTAGGATGTAAGGAAGAATCGTACCAAATTTGGTTATTCTAGCTTTTACCGTTTAGAAGGAGTTCCATGAACAAACACACACTTCAAAATATATTACAGTAGATAGATTAGGAATAGTAGTGGGCCTATGACATTTTCTCGTGGAACGCCTGACATGAACAAACACACAAATACACAAACACTTCAAAATATATTATAGTAGATAGACTATAATAGGTTCTTAAGAATGACGATTCATAATTCTTAAACATCTTAACCCACACGAAAACTTTTGCAAACGTAATGACGCCACCTGGGAATAATTGAGATAGTTTCTATGGGGCACGTTATGATAGTGTCACAACTTGCCCTGTCATACAATTACCGTATTTATCTACTCGTATAATTTACCATTATTTTTCATTAATAATTTGGCTTAAAAATTGTTTAAAATGTGTTTAAAAAATAACGTGTCCCTATTCTCATTTAATTTGAACTAGTAGGACAGCCCCGGATCTCCGATCCTCAACGCGATTTAAATAAACTGAAAGTTTAGTGAAATAATTTTGATTGAATAATTAATGAAATAAATGAAATGCAAATAATCTAAATATTTCGGCCCTAGGTTAGATCTTCTTTGTTCCCTATTCATTTGACGTGTTTCCCTATTTCTTTGTCTTTCTAGTACTCTCCGCTCCTTATCTACACGGGCAATCCTATGAGCTTCCGCATCTCTTTCACGCTGTTTCCTACAATACTCTTCGTTTGATCTCTGGCTCCTCTTCCTTTCTCTGGCAGCTGTAACTGGGCTAATAGCTCTACCTTACCTTGGTTCCAATGATTATCGTTGCACTCTTATAGACGAACTCACAAACAATTGCTTTACTTCAAGTGTCGATCAACGACTGCTTTTAACTTCTTACAGGACCTACTATAAAGGCGACGTCAATGCAACCGTATATTTAGATTATCAATAAAGAGAAGATAACCATATAATAACGTGTGTTCCTATTCTCATCTCATTTTTAATTGATGCATGAACCTATTTGCGTTAATAAGGATTACAGATGTGTAATATGATGGTTCTACTTATAAAAAGATAAGATTCCAGCATTCAAACGTAGAAACAAAACAAAAAACAAATTAATTGCAGAATTTAAAATAAAACTCAATACGCTGGGAGTTTGTTTGTTATACACATGTTACTGACACTGCTAGAAACGCTTCCCATACACAGTCAACAAAATAATTATCCGTAAATATTTACGTTGCAATGCTTTATTAATTTCGATACTTATGTTAAACAAAAGTGCAAAGCGAATAACGCTATTCTTTCACCTATTTGAGGGTATAATTGATAGTAATTAAATCGGAGGCAACAATGATGATCGCCTTGGCAACGCCCGGAAAGAGTACGAAAAATCCGCAAAAGTTCGAAAAAGAATGCGTATTACTGAAAACTTCGACCGTATAACGTATAACCATGGCAATAATAAGATAGTATAGAGCTTTAGCCGTCAAATAAAACAAAAAAGAAGAAAATCGGTACACATTTACGTATTTTAACGAACGAAGGAAGAAAATCTTGCACTCTGAAAAATCGAAAATCCCGTGAAAACTTATGGGAAAATATAATTGTCTCCTGGATTCGAACCCGGGACACTTTAGCAAACGAAAATATTTTTCCAGGGACTTCATAGCCAGTAGAAACAAAACGCCGTTTACCGCATATCTTTACGACGAACGGTTCTCGAGAAATACGCCGATATAAATTGTAAACAAATGTCTAAAGACGTCAACGTAAAATTAATAGATAGTTCGATTTATCTACTTACAAAGAGATAAGATTCCAGCATTCAAACGATGATAGGAAGATTGAATCGTTAGAAACGCTTCCCATACGCAGTAAATCTTTATGTTGCTATGTATAAATGTTGACATTGCTACAACAATAATTTCGATGCTTAAACAAAGTGCGAAGCGAATAACGCTATTCTTTCACCTATTTGAAGGTTTAATTGGCATTAATTGAATCGGAGGCAACAATGACGGTCGCCTTGACAACGTCCGGAAAGAGTACAAAATATCCGTAACATTTCCAAAACAATTGCGTATTTCTGAATGATTCGACCGTGTAACATGTAAACATCGCAGGAATAAGATAGTATAGAGTTCTAGCCGTCGAATAAAGCGAAAATGAAGAAAATCGGTCCATATTTACGTGTTTTAATGAATGAAGGAAAAAAACCTTGCACTGTGGAAAATCGAAAATCCCGTGTAAAGGTACGGGAAAATATAATTGTCTCCTGGATTCGAACCCGGGACTTTATGAAAATGAGAATAGTTTCTAGGGGCCTTCCTAGCTTGTAGAAACAAAACGCAGTTTACCGCATATTTCTACGACGAACGGCTTTTGAGATACATGGTGGGACGGACGGTATATATTGTATTGTGTGACATATAGGGTAGGGTGGGGCTATTTGGATCAAAATAAGCATTTGACTTAGTACACACAATGATTCGCGCATGTGGCAGGGATTTACTAGTGAACATTTGTGGAAGACTGATGGTGATGCTGTTGAAGTTCTACATCTTTACACACCTTCAATACGCATTTAAAGGGATCGAGGTAAGCGTTACTAGCTCTGATTTTAACTGTATGTAACATTACGTCTTTTTAGAATTTAAGGTCTAGTGTTAAAATTATTCTAGCTACGCTGTTTATTTCTCTCTCACTTACAATGTACAACCTTCCGCATTGTTCCATGGTACAAGTAACGCATTCTGTTAGCAACTAGAGGAACTATTTTCTTTTGTTTGAAGTTGTTACAAGTGGGGCTATTAGGATCGGTCAACCGATTGTCTTTGCAGTAGTGGCCAATAGGTTGAGAGGTTTGTAAATTTAATAATGTTTGCAATATAATATTTTTAATATAAATAAGAGTAATTTTTTCAAACATGTTCGACAAAGAGTGTCATATATGTTTTTAGTTCATTATAGAGGTATATAGTTGATAACATGACAAGAGATCTTGAGACAGATGGTATAAACTATAGCCTAAAAATATTATTTCATTAATTATGTAATTTATTAAAAGTTAGTGGTTTGAGAATGGTAATGTAATTCCCAAAAGCGCTCGTCATACATAGAAAGGGAATGCAGTAAAAGGTTTTGAATGCACCTTTTCCTCTAACCTTAACTCTGAGAACAATTCTTTTTCTTACTGTGAATATTCCTATGTAACCCCTATTCTTTCCAATGATCCTACTGAACCCTCAAGTCTAAATACTGGACCATCAAGTGAGAATCCCGCACGATCAAGTGCAAATAACCGACCATCAACTTCGTCTGCCGGACCATCAAATGTAACTGCAGATTCATCAAACAAAATACCTCTCCGCCTAAAACAAAATGCTGAACTAAATCACTCTCATCTTGAAGCTAATAATCAAATTCTCACAGAACCATCATGTTCTACAACAAACTTTTCAATTGTTTTACCAACATCTACCAAATCCAATCCAAAGAAAAAGGTAAACAAAGCAAAGTCACCTGATATCTCCTCAAAACGTTAAAAAGACAAAAATAAAGAGTAGGTTGCAGTTTGAGAAAGGAACAATGATTAAGAAACCATGAAATGAATCAAGAAAAGTAATAAAAAATGTATGCGAAGAAAATTAATAGACTTCAACAATTCAAGTGAAGAATCTTCATACAAACCATCGGAAGATAAAGAATATCTACCGTGTGGGTTCCGCGAAATCAAATATTTTGATCCGAAATCTCTCACCAAAGGTGAGTGGATCAGTTGTGAAGCATGCAAAACTTGGTAGCACGAGCTGTGTGTAGGAGCTGCTAGACATAAGCTATTAAGTGTGGAAAATGCGTTTAATCCGTAATTAATATGAATGACTGTGGAGCGAAAATATAATTCTTTGTTTATATGTAGTTTATAACTTTAATACGACTAATTTTCAGTGTTTTTTACAAATAAAAAACCTCTGATCCAAATAGCCCCACCATATCTGTAAAACTGATTTTTTTCATTATCGTATATTTTGCGGTGTATTTTAAAATAAACATGATGTTCAAAACTTTGAATTATGTTTTTTAATTAAACAAACATTAATGCAATCAAAAAATTACTGAATCACGAATATACATTTTGACAACATTTTATTTACTGATTTAATCTGAAATGATCCAAATAGCCCCACCCTACCCTATAACGGTGTTAATTCCTTTATAATATAAAATGATATTTCATATATATAGGAAGATACAAAGTTATGAGGCACTTCCATATGAGCGAGAAACTTGAAATTTGGTAGGATTATAGGTTTTTGGTCACAGCCGAAGGAAAAAATCCAAAACTGGCGAAATTCCAATTATGAGGGGCTATTTTGGCCCCTTTTGCCCCATTTTTGGCCCATAAGAAAACATGTAAATTGGTGTAGAGGTTTTTGTATTTGCATTTTAAAATTACTTCCCGTTAAGTTACGAACTCGAAACTTAAACTATCGGATAGGATATAAATTGTAGTTTCTTATTTTTGAAGACAGAATTCAAATCCGAGTAGAATTAACGTAAATTTATAGTGTTTATCGGAAAAAAGTGGTGATTTTTCTGAGTCCAACAATGGGCTGCCTAGGCAACAGGCTTAATGCTTTCATATGGGTAAGCTTTTAATGGAAATCAGAGGCTTATATTTTAATGCCTTTAATGTTAAACTATGCCTTATGCAGGACATCCGATATTGTAATAATCCCCATTTTTGGGGCACTTTTGCCCCAGTATTGAACCATATGAGAACAAAAATGATGAGGCAGTTCCATATGACCTAGAGACTTGAAATTTGGCATGATTATAAAAATTTCATTGCAACCGAAGATAAAATAAAATACTGCGAAAATTCCAAATTTTAAGGGCGGTTTTGCCGTATTTATGCCCCATACCAGTGGGAAAATTATATAGCAATTCTTAATGAGATACAAACATGAAATTTGGCAGAATTATGGGTTTTTAGTTACAACAGAAGGAAGAAATCCGATATCGTAAAAATTCGAAATCTTAGCGGCTGTTTTGCCACATAATTGCCCTATGCTACGAATAAAATTATAAGGTATTTCTAAATGAGCAACAAACTTCTTTGACAAGGTTATATGATTTTGTACAAAATTGATTGGGAATAATTTGAAATTGTAAAAATGCTAAACTTTAAAAATGCTTGCAGAATGCAAGCACACATTAACTAGTATATATATATATATATATATATATATATATAATTATATATATATAGTTTAAGCATGCAAACCCATTTCTTCCTAAATACAACCAAAAAAATTTGAAAAATCAAAAATTGAAAACAATAACAACTAGCCCCTGTCTCCCCTAAAAGATGTTTGCAACCAGTAGCATATTTATTTATATCAGAACATGAAGATGAAACAAATTATGGAGACCATATGAAAAATGGCTTGCAAAATAAAATTCATTTTTCCATGTATTCTTATTTAGAACGGAATTATTCTTAGGAATCGAACTTGCGATGCTTTTCCTATACTTTAAATTTTTCCAGACCTTGGTGAAAATTTGGGAGAGATTAACATTTGGAAAATCTAACGTCTGGAACGAGAAAGAATACTGATGGGAAAATATTGGTTTCAAAAATATGTACATAAGATATATCCATTATTAAAAGAAATTGGTAGATTGATTATTACTTATGACGCCGTCCAGTCATTGCATCTTTAATTAGTTTACTTTTTAAAAATCCAATTAGCATATACCTACAGGCCTGCATCACTTTAAAAGATTTTCTTATAGAAGAAGAAAATACCATAATAAATGTCACTGACATTGCACGCGCCGTTGTTAATTAATACCTGAAAGAGTTTGTTTTGTAATTCCATACTGTTGACACTAGCCACCGAAACACAGGACTTCATCTTATTAATTAATTTCAATTTTCAGTTACACTCAGATTAAACACGCTTTCTTTTCTCCCAGCCCTAAATAGAAGCTACTATTATGGTAAATATTTTATGTATCTAATATATTAAATGCAAAATTGTTTTAAATCAAAAATCTTACGAGTAACGCAAATCAGTACATCTGAACCAGTAACAACGGTCAAATACAGGAGAAACTCGTTTTTATGGATTTACTGCACCGTTAAATTATACATTCCTTATAATTATATACATTATAGTATGTATATAATTACATTCAATGTTTCGATGAATTCATTAGGCCTTCCGCGTCACTCATGCGATAGGTCCGTACGAGATAAAATATATTATTAGCGTCGTTTAACCACGTCGCACCGCCGGACATTCTGTTCATTATATCCGAAGCCCATTCCATCGAGGTCACATATACAGAGGGTTCAGTGTACTGCATAGCATCAAATTAACAAAGCGGGTTTTTAAATTAGGTAAAATCAGCTGATCTAATAAACATTAGCTGTATAAGTAAACTGAAGTATTTGTATTATCGTGCACCATGAGTTTCTACGAAGTTGAGACCTCTGCACCCATTTTTCTTTAGAATAGTCACCATGACATACATTTTGCCAGGTCAAAATTATTGATCGATATCTTAGAGTTGGTGGTATTTAGCATTAAAAATTTAACTACGTACAGCGCGAAGAAGACCTTTAGCATGCGATAAAACTCCCGTCGAACAGTGGGGGACTTTGGCATTATAGAGACCCTGGCGCTAAACTGCTGGGGCCCCTGGTGCTGAACAATTGGAGGTCCTGAAATCTAAATATGGTGAAACCTCGCCAAACGACTACCACTTTATTTGACCTCACTTAACGATCGCATTAATAAATAAAGTATCACACAGCAAAAACATGAATTTTTTTACGTCGTTTTTAAAGTGGCATACTATTTAATATAAGTACTGAGATTATATAGAAAAACATTTTTTCGGGGCCCCTAATTTGAAGGGGCTCCTGGCGCGCGCCGTGTGCGAACCCCCTTAAAACCGCCACTGCCGTCGAAATACAAAGCGACGGATTCTATAATTCCGCAAATTCTGGAATTGAGACAGCTTTTTAACGGACGAAGGCACGGAATCGGCGCTGGAAAGAGGCGGAATAGGAGTGACTCACCCGTCGCGGTGGCTTCGTCCCGTGGCGTCCGAGAAGAAACATTCCGCGGCGTCATTCGGCGATCCGCAATCACGCGAAGGGCACCACCTCGGGACGAGGAGGATATCCGAGCACCACCATCCTCTCCCAAGGACGAAAACTATTTAGACGTATCCTCGAGCAAACCTCTCTTGCCTCTTGCCAAACTCCCTCACCGAATATTATCTCGTCGAATGAAAAAAACTTTTCAAAGGTTTGCCGACCGGTGTCCAACGGAGGACGTCCGCGCGAAGAGAGAACCGACGGAGAAGAAAGAACCGAAAAGGGCGGACAAGAGGGGAAGGGGGAGTAAGGAAGGGGCGGGAGGGGGGAGCGCAATTAAGTAGAGGGGAATACACGCACGCCCTCGCTAACTCTCACTCGGAACTCATTCCGGTCTCAAAAGAGAGAAAGAGAGAGAGAGAGAGAGAATGATTCCACTCCTTCGGAACGCCCTTCTCTCCGGGAAGAACCTTATTTCCTAAACGGCGTTCTCTAGTGTATTACTTTGCCCTTTCCGAAAAATAACAGCATCGGCATACTATATGGCAATTCGGTCCCTCGCATATACGCGAACAGAAAAAGTCATTCGTCATTGGAGAAAGAAATTACAATCCTCTGTGCGAATAGACTCATTTTTCGCGTATTCTAAACGGAACGCAGAGCGAGATTTCGATCGATAGCCGGAAAAGGAACCGAAAAAAGGAACGACCATCGGGACAGAAAGAGAGAGAGAGCAGCGTGCGTGTTTGTGTATTCGAGTTCAGCACCTGCGACGGAAGTCCTCAACGACGGTAAAACTGCGGCGCCCCGAGGCCTCGCATCCTACACCACGCAAAACGAAAAACAGAGTAATATAGAAGAGAGCATGGCTGCTTGCGAAGCCAGGAGGCATGGGGCGGGAAGGAAGGGGCGGTGGCTCTGGTGGGGGCGGAGGGAGCAGGGTTTGGAAGGGCGAAGGCAGGGTTGCGGAGGCGGAATTGTAACGTTGGCCTAGCCGGGCGGCGGGGTGGTGAGGAAAGAGGGGGGGGAGAAACAGGGAGGGGGAGGGAGGAGAAGGAAGGGGTTCCTGAATCTTTCGTCACAACACGCCGTTGCTAAGGGAGACGAATGGACGTAGGAGAGGGTGAGAGAAAAGAGAAGTGGCGAGAGGGAGGGAGTTAGGAAGAGGCAGAGGAAGGAGTTACGGGTAACATAAAGCAGAAAAAGTTATGCAGAGTTGCGTTGATCTAGTTTTTTAAGGAAGTTAATCGACCGTCGGAATAGTTTTCATCAGGGCTGGATTACATACATACAAAGTAATTCTACCTTCAGGTAGGTTTTAGGCGCACATCACCAAATCCTGGCTATCAAAAGCCTTTCTCTTAAAATTCTCATACCCCATTCCTTCTTTCAATGAATCTAATATACCTATCCTCTTCCTACCTCTTTCCGAACATTCTTTCTTCTATGACGTCTTTCAGTAAACAGTTTTCTTTCAAATTTTGACCTATCCATTTCTTTTGTCTACCCACTATTACACTAATTAAGTTCCTCTCTTCCCCTGCTATATTCAAAACTTCCTCATTCGTTTTCCTCTCTGTCCGACTGATTTTCTCTAAAATACGCCATACCCACATCTCAAACGCCTCTAACCTCCTTTCACATATTCTTTTCTCATTTTCCATGCCTCGCACCCATATATGTAATGCTACACTCCATATCAGTGTTTTCACTAACATCTTTTTAATCTCTCTACTCGAGCTGCCGGTCAACAGCTCTCGTCGTCTCGTAAATGCCTCTTTTGCTCTTGCTATCCTTGTCCTGATCTCTTTCGCACTTCTTCCGTCATTTGACAGAGTACTACCTAAATACTAAGTAAGTGAAACATTCCACCTGCTCCAGCCTTTCCTAACCCACTATAACGTCGACCTGGGTATCTGCACTCTTGGAAAATCTCATCACTTTCGTTTTCCTTGTATTAATTTTCATCCCGAATGTTTTTGCATTTTCGTTTAAAGAACTAATTAGCGTCTGAATGCCCATTTCAGAATTACTCACCAATGCCTTGTCGTCTGCATATCTAACCGATTTAACCAGGCTCTCTCCCACTTTTATCCCAGTTTCTACATTTTCCCATGCCTCCCTTATCATTTCCTCGGCATAAATTTTAAATAATGCTGGTGAGAGTGGGAAGCTCTGCCTCACCCCTCTCCCTTGCGTTTCCCAATACGATTCTCCCTTTGCTATCATTTCTTGCGCAGTCTGATTCATATACAGATTTCTGATTATACGTCTATCTCTCCAATCAACCCATATATTTCTCAACGCCTTCATCAGCTTAGGTCATAAAAAACTATCAAAGGCCTTTACGAAATCTACAAAGCATGTGAATACATTCTGATTGTATCCAATGTTTCTTTCTATCTATCCTCATCACCCCTACTGCATCCCTAGTGGCACGACCTTTTCGAATCCGAACTGGTCTACACCTATATTTACTTTTACTTTCTCATACGAAGTATCGAGAAAGTATTGTTATCGCGAAAAAATTCGACCTCGAGATTTTTACGGAAATATACGTTTTAGGTGTCGCTGAATCCGAAAAAGTGGTTTTCGCAATGCCGTCTGTCTGTCTGTTACTGGCTCTGGAGCCTAGACGGAAGAACGAAAATGAATGAAATCTCGTACTTAGGCATTTTATCATACCGAGCAGATTATACCTAGAAATGGTTGACATTGATTAATAATTAAGAGTAGTTTATTCTACGCATTTTTAACAATAATCCTATTTTCTCAAATTTCGTACAGTTATTTGAGTGTACGTCTTTAATAATACTGTATAGTTCACATTTCTCAAAAAATGAATATAAGGCTAGTTTCTTCTAGGCAACTTTAACAACAATTCGATTTTCTCAAAAACGGCTCTAACGATTTTCATCAAATTTCGTACAGTTACTTGAGTGTACGTCTTTAATAATACTACGTATCTCATTTTCCTCAATGAATGATTATAAGGCTAGTTTATTCTTGGGCAACTTTAACAAAAATTGGATTTTCCAAAAACCGGCTGATACGATTTTCATTTTCTAAAGATAACTAAACGACGCATTATTATATGAGAAAGTTTGTACAATGTATGTTGTACCGATATTTTCTAGCCTCTTGTTCAAAATTCTGAGAATAACTTTAGCTGCATGGGAAATTAAGCTGATTGTTCCATAATCCTGACATTCGTTTGTTTTATCCATTTTCTTCAAGGCTATGAAAACAGATCTAGTGAAATCCTTTGGGCATTCCCCCTCTTCTTATATCTTACGATACAATTTATAAAAACTCTTTTTTCCCTCTTTTCCTAGCTCTTCCGACATTTCTACCGAAAGGTCCTCAACTCCTACTGCTTTCTTTGACTTAATTTCTCTGAGTGCCTTTTCAATCTCACTATTCAATATTCCCAGCCCAACATTGTCACACTCTATATCAGTGATGGCGAACCTTCTATAGTCCAGGTGCCAACATTACCGAAATTGTCGAATCTTTTCCACCTCGTGTGCCACAAAAAGTCCTTGATTTTTTTTGGGTGCCAACTAAATTAAATTCAAGATCAATAAATAAGATTGTTACCATAAAACTAACGTTTACAACAGTTAACTAAATAAAACCAATGTTTTTGTGGCATTAAATAAGTACGATAAATGCTTTGTATGGTTTTCGCCTTTCGTTGGCGTGTCAACCAAAATCGTCTTGCGTGCAATAGGTTCGCCATCATTGCTCTATATCTTCCTCCTTCTCTGTTTCAATATATTCTGGCTCTGGCTTAAAATCTTTAGCATATAACTCTTCAATATACTTTTTCCATCTATTCCTCACATCCTCTGTCTCGTATAACAATTTGCGTTTTTATCTTTAATTGTGGCCGGCGTATTCCCTTTCTTCTTTCCCGTTAACTCCTTCACTTTTCCGTACAATAAGTCTACTCTGCCTTGTCTCTGCATTATCCCCAAGTCACCACGACCCCATCGCATTTGTATTTTCCCTCCTAATCTTATTTTTTACTCACTACACATTCTTCTTCCATAATCTGTATTAACCTGCTTCCAGCTCCTTCTCTCTTCCATCTTCTGTTACCCAGGACTTCTTTATTTTCTTACTAGCAGAATTTCCCGTTTAATTTCAACGGATTTAGTGAAGCTACTACAGCACAACATACAAACTCTTTAAAATATATAGTAGATACTTTAAATTACAATTAGCTTCTCTTAACAATTAATCATACTTGCTTGTAACAATAGTATATTACCCTGAAATCATCGATCCAGAAATCTCCATCCTCTTTCCACCTGACTTCGCACAAACCCAAGACATTTATCTTACCGCTTTTCATTTCTAGCTTTATGTTTTCTAGCTTGACTTTCCTAAACATCGTCCTCATATTCCAAGTTCCTATCCTGATTTCCAAAGTCTTCTTTTTCTTTTTCTTTCCGTCAACATGAGCTGTGTAAGGATTTCGTGGGATGGCGACTGAAACGGCCTTACTTCCGTCACTGCCGGACGCGACACCAGCCATAATGGGCATGGCCCTCACACACGTCGTGAATCAATTCATTATTCAGTTGTGCCATGATGCTTGTCATATTAGTTGAGGTGGTCTCCCGTTGCCTTCCTAAACAGCGTTTTTAACGTGACACCATCACTTAATTAGGCCGACCCACTGGGTCTTTTGCAGTCGCCTCATTGAGGTACAGACGATGCGTGGACTACTCTTAGTCTGGTCCCTACCTATTGACGTGGGTGACCCTACCAGGAGCAAAATCTCCAGCCAGCGCAGTGTGTCATTTGGCCAATCTAGCTGGACAAAAACCCGATTTTGACTTGTGATTATATGCGTCTTCTTTCATATGAATTTATTCGTAAGATAACCGAGCACAGTTTTCATAACTGAGATTTCAAGTTGGCGATACTGCGTAAATCTGACAACAGCGTCAAAATGTACTTCCCCGCTTACGTTGGCGCGCGTAGGGCAGTAGTATTTGGTTGCCGTTAAAACTTGGAAGAAGTGTGATTTTTCAAGATCTATGGTATGGATGGATCATTTAGAGTCAGGTATGTAATTTTATTTCTTATGGTAGTTTTCCAATTAATCGCTATGACAGAATGAGAAAGGCGAACAAGAAAACAGCTTCGCAATCAAAACTTTTTTTGAGAAGTTACAGCTTTCACAAGGCAACAAAAAAATCACCACGCGAAACCACGGTGAAATGTTTATTGTTGTATTATAGATATATTATAGTTTGCAAATATAACAGTCATAAGGTGCGGAAATATGCGGAACTAATAATTACTTCCCTTTTCAGTGGGTGAGCACTCGATTACGAGGAAAGACATTTGCGAGGTCTAGAAGCGTAGTGATAGCAATATGCGATATAATGACGTATTTAATAACATTGTAAATATTCTTAGCTTAGAAGATGTTTGTGTAACTGTAAATAATAGCATAAAATTAACTATTAGTCAGCTTTCTACTAAAATTGATGATCGTTGGAAGAAAAGTGGTAGACGCCACGAAACATTCTTGAAGGAATTTTCTCAGTGGCTTGATAAGGAGGTAATATTTTCCGATGAAGTGTACCTACTCCGCCATTTCGACATCGTCAGGAATTTCCTCAGTACTTAGAGGTCGCCCTTCAAAAAGTTTCGGTGAAAGCAGTCGAAAGAGTAAGAGAAGAAAAGTAGAAATCGCAAAGTATGAAAGAGCTTGCTTTCGCGACAGAAGCTAAGTTGCGTGCTTCTGGCAAAAGAGATGCCGCGAAAATTATAAATGAACTGGCGATGGCATCACCAAAAAGAGCCACAGGTATTAAAAGAGCCCGACGTTTGTTGTCAATTCGACCTGTGCCTCTGACAAACGAGGAAGATTTAGCATTTTACATTGATGCGAATCTCACTACCCATCAATATAAAATGTTACAGCGGCAAGGAAAGGAACGATGCGCCGACATTTATCTGGCTTATCACATAATAAAAATGACAAAGGAAATGTGCTATCCAGAAAAACAATCCATTAGTGTCACCGATATCTGCGCCGAAGTAAAGTTGCAAGCTCTTTTAAATCATACGATTCAACGAATATGCGTTGCACAAAATGAAGTATTAAGCTGGCTTGTATTTGAAAAGAAAATCAATTCTTTTACATTGGTTTGCAAATGGGGTTGTTATGGTAGCTCAGGTCACAGTAATTACAAACAAAGATCTACTGACCCTGAGCATGCAAACTGTAACGATGAAAACCTATTTGTGATATCCATTGTTCCACTTCAAATTAATAGCAGTGATGAAAACATATCGTATGGAAAAACCCAAGAACTTCATCGACAAGGTACTATAGGCCAATAAAGCTACTATTTGAGAAAGAATCTGCTTCGTTAATTAAAGATGAAACAGCGAAAATTGAGGAGCAAATACGTGGCCTTATTCCGACTGTCGTGAAAACTGAAGGTGCAGAAATCGTCATCGCCCAAAAACTTGTCATGACAATGGCTGCCGGCAAAGTATGTAACGCCCTCACTAATAATCAGGCGTCTCAAAAATGTTATATCTGCGGCGCCTCTCCGAAGGAGATGAACAGAGATGTCACGTCAGGCAAGGTTCCAGATCCTAAAAACTTCACGTTCGGTCTCTCTTCGTTACACGCTTGGATTCGCTGTTTTGAGCGCATGCTGTATATCTAATACAGACTAGGATTTAAAAAAAATGGCAAATAAGAGGTGAAAATGAGAAGTCCATTTTTGAAGAGAGAAAAAGACAAATTAAGGAACGCTTCAGAGTCGATATGGGGCTAATCGCCGACAAAGTGGTGCCTGGGAGTAGTACCACAAATGATGGCAACACGGCGAGAAGATTTTTCAAAAACACATCTCAAAATGCTTTCATTACCGGTCTTGATTTAAACATTATTCAACGTTTTGGAGTAATTTTAGAAACCATCCCAAGTGGCTATGCAATAAATTTATTATTATTAAAAGGCTTCTCCACTGCTTAGCGGTTGCCTTGTACTCCCAATAGCCCAAT
This sequence comes from Uropetala carovei, assembly GCA_036926305.1. Lineage (NCBI taxonomy): Eukaryota > Metazoa > Arthropoda > Insecta > Odonata > Petaluridae > Uropetala > Uropetala carovei. The sequence continues at coordinate 3,704,097 of JAXCHB010000040.1, read as the reverse complement.
TCTACTAGCTACGTTTTCCAATAAATTTAGAGACCTTTAAATCATATACTGAATAAACCAGGAAGCTTTAGTTTGTATCCGTGGTATTATATGCCCGCAAGTGTACATAAAATTTTAGTGCACGGTACAGACATAATAGGATCCTGCATATTGCCGATTGGACAATTATCTGAGGAGACTCAAGAGGCACGTAATAAGGACTGCAGACGATATAGAGAAGGTCATACTCGAAAAATGTCTCGAGAAAACACTAACAAAGATTTGTTATCGATGCTTCTTTTGTCTTCGGATCCGTTAATCTCCAGTATTAGAAAGCTCCCGCAAAAAACATAGTGGAAGTCTGACAACTGAAGTCTTAAGTCTGTTGGCTAATCCACCACCACCGAGTAGTACTGACACCTGCAGGTCTTCTACTATTTCTGACTCTGATAGCGAATAATAATTAAGGGTTAATGTCATAAGAATAATACCAAACAAATGTCTTAGTTTTCATTTAGCAATAGGAAATAGCTTGTAGAGATAGGCTCTATTTAGGGCCGCTTTAGATATTTGTAGATGTTGTTTTTTTCTTTCTTTTAACAGCAACTCAAATGTTTATGGTGGCCCTATCTATTTCATCGTGCTGTTTATGCATTTTTTCATTGCGCAAATGTATATTACGATTTATAATGTAATATATATTTATATATATATTTATTATAATTGATATAATAGTTTGCAAGGCAATAATACTTATTCTGCACAGGAAAAAGAAAGTTCATGGCAATCAACAGGCAAAGGTACGATACTGCATGTGTATATAACACAAATATAGTGTACTAGCAGAATTTCCCGTTGAATTTCATCGGATTTAGTGAAGCTACTACAGCACAACATACAAACTCTTTAAAACACCTATATAGTACATACTTTTTAAATTACAATAAGCTTTTCTTAACAATTAGTCATATTTGGGTACTTATCGGTTATACCCCCCCCCCCCCCCATCCATGTGGTTACTAAGTAAATATTGATTGCTATGTAGTTATTTATTTATTATTATCATCACTACTTAATAGTCATTTTTTCATCCCAATTATTAAATATGAATTTCTTTCGATTGGTTGAAGAGATTCGGGATGAAGAAAGAGCAATACGATTTCTACAAGAACGTCCTATTTTGCCAAGAAGCAAAATATGTAAAAATAATCATGAAGTTTAGTCACCTTTATTATGAATGGGTTCCAAGCTAATCAAGTTTAGTCACTTTTATTATGAAGGAGGTTTTAGCACTCAGGAACACCCAAATTCAATTTTTAAAACATTTCTTACTTTTATGTTTAATATAAATTCAAGTGAATCACAAAACATACTCCTCAATAACAAAAAGTAAAAAGCTATTACAAAGATCTGAATCACGAAATGCGTTTCGCCAAATAAATTACATTGGTTCCATTTGCGGCACAACAGTCAAGAGGATATAACATTGAAAGGATATATTGACGAGCCTTCGGTTCGCTTTGTTTTAATGGGTAGTCGGCTCCGGGCGCTACCGCGCCCTTCGCCTCGACCGGAGCCATAGTAACCCTCCACGTTGTCCGGAGATTGGGTTAGTAAAAGTCGAGACAGGCCAATCAGTTTCTTGTCCGGAGATTGGGTTAGTAAATGCAGAGACAGGACAATCAGTTTTTATAGTAGTGGGGGTAGAGGGGGTATAACCGATAAGTACCCATATTTGCTTGTAACAATCCGTTTCCGAACATATTGCATTCAAATATAACGATAATTGTATTTCCTATCATATATATCACTTTCGCCAAATCCAGCTTCATTTCTTGTGTAATTATGCCTATGAAATGTTTACATTTATGTCTTGTAAGCAAGAGACCCGTGAAACAGTTGTCCATGATTGAACACTGACTGGTAAATGTACACCAGATACGTGAGCATGTTTACGTTAATAAACATTATAATGTAGAATATAATGATTTTACTTACTAAAAATGTAAGATTCCAGTATTCAATAGACGAAAGAAGGTTCAATTACTTTCATCAATAAACGCTTCCTGAATAATATTCAGTATCTATTTACGTTGCTATCCATAAACATCGATCGTTTCGTTGCTTAAACAAAAGTGCGAATCGAATAACGCTAAACTTTCATCTATTTGTAAGCTTCATTGAAGCTAACTGAATCGGAGGTAACAATGACGGCCGCCTTGGCAACGCCCGGGAGAGGTACGATAAATCCACAAAATTTCGAAACAAATTGCGTATTTCTGAAAACTTCGACAGGTAAACTTCGCAGCAATAAGATAGTATAGAGTTTTATTCGTCGAATGAGGCAAAAACTAAAAAAATCGGTCCATATTTACGTATTTTAATGCTTGAAGGAAGAATACCTTGCAAGTCAAGAAATGGATTCGTACGTGTTACCTTATGGAACAATTTTAATCCCCTATATTGGCAGCACTGATCAATCCGGGTTTACCAAACCTTGACCATTCAGTAAGTTAGGATGTATGGAAGAATAGTACCAAATTTGGTTATTCTAGCTTTTATCGTTTAGGAGGAGTTCCATGAACAAACACACGCTTCAAAATATATTATAGATTAAGACATTATTCCCAAAATAATAATTTTGTCCCGCTAGATTGACAAAATAACACACTGTGCAGCGTAGCTCTGCAGATCTACTGAACACTCAAGCACCTCTACCACGACAAGATAGCAGTCCTAAGAAGGGGGCCGGATTAAGCGGTCCTCAAAACACGCAAGTGCATGGAGCCCAGACGACAGGAGAGCCCTTTCCAAATCTTGCCGCACAGACCACAAATATTACAATAATCTGCTACTTGGATTTCTTGTTGTCGGCTTGAGGGAATGTTGTTCGTAACAACGAGGAAAAAATTGTTGATAGCGAAGCTTATGGGAATCGATATTTTATTATCCATAGCAACAGCAATGTTCATATTGCTGTTTCAATGACAAAATTCATCAAAGTATTTTTCGCTTTAAATATTGTTTAAAAACTTCTCACGGGTGTTATTTCCGATAAGTATTCTTAAGGACGCTGATGTCGAGAGAAATTATATTTATTGCTCTGTTTGGAGAAAGTCATGCGCTGGACACATTAGATTTTAGTGAATGGGAGCGCCGGGCAAAAAGTCAGGGAAGCACCGAATGATAGGGCAGCCCAGAGGATCGATGCAAAGTTACTTCCAAAACAGAGAGAGAGAATTGAGAATAAAAAGAGAGCAAGAGCACATCTCCTCATCTCGATTCCTTCTCTTCGGCTCACACATAAACACCACTCTCCTCATTCTCCTTCAGGGTTATCACATTTAGGTTTTATGAAAATACGACAAACAACATTTCCCGTAAAAGCGAATTTGATATGACACTGAAATGAATATTAACTATTTTTAGCTAGGTAAATCATAGAAAAAGATGGAATATTTTTTACTGTGTATTTAATGATTAGATTTAGCACATGCGCAAATATCAGTACGCATAATCGCCCACATAAGAAAGCTACGTAACTCAAATGAAGTGAATTTTATATAGCATATGCAGCATTGTAAACACCGTTTCAATTAGCTGACATATTATTTTAAGGTAAAAGTATTATTGTATAACTTTATCTTAAATTTTGAAAATATTACAATCAGTGTTTGAAAACTGTGTCAGTCATAAGCCACAATGTAAATTTTAGAAAATTATAGTTACGCGCTTCCCTGGTGTTCTTTGAGGAGAATTAATATTCATAGATATTATTGAAAGTGTACTGATTTCGAGTAATCTTCCAATCACCTTTTCTTAATGCGGCATATAAATACTTTATGGTACAGGTTAAGATGCTCACCGAAGGTCCTACGACCGGATTTAAATTGGATATTTCGGAATATATTTCTTTGTATTCCAATACATTCGGAAAACTGACGATCTAGTGGCTATAAAACTTATATTTTAAATAACATTTAACAAAACTTACTTCCCAATAGATAATGAACCTGCTATCGTCTGCTGTCGCAGAAGTGAATGTTTTTCTGATGGCTGCATAAGTTCAACTAAAGGCTAAAACTATAAAGAAAATGCCAGAGAATTAATGAAAGGGATGTGTATGTTTGTGTTGTGACTGAGATAATCGAGACGCAGAGCAATGAACCATAAGCTTCCTCACGTACTAGAGTTCTGATTGTTCTCCGCTTAAAAACTAACACAACAATCAACTCCTAAGGTCATCCGATTGCACTCTTCTTTGTAAAACACATCTAGAGTGATTTTTTTCACGTTCCACGTTCATTACATCTTTATTCTGGTATTGTCTCGGAATCTCTTAGATCCTATCATTTAAATTTACATTGACTATCGTATAATTCGATGTCGATAATATCAAAATGTCAGAGAATATCAATAAGCAGTTAAAATTTAATTTTTAGAATCTCTATTTCTATTTTTTTTACCGATTGAAACTTTTCCACTTATCATATAAATTAAAAATCGGTACAACATACATTGTACAAACTTTCTCATATATAGGTACTAAGGCGTCGTTTAGTTATCTTTAGAAAATGAAAATCGTAAGAGCCTGTTTTTAGAAAATCCAATTTTTGTTAAAGTTGCCCAAGAATAAACTAGCCTTGTATTATACGCATTGAGAAAAATAAAATACATAGTATTATTGTAGATGTATACTCAAGTAACTGTACGAAATTTGATCAAAATCGTTAGAGCCGTTTTCGAGAAAATCGGATTGTTGTTAAGAATGCGTAGAATAAACTACTCTTAATTATTGATCAATGTCAACCATTTCTATGTATACTCTGCTCAGTATGATAAAACGCCTAAGTACGAGATTTCATTCATTTTCGGTCTACCGTCTACGCTCCAGAGCCAGTAACAGACAGACAGACGGCATTGCGAAAACCACTTTTTCGGATTCAGCGACACCTAAAATGTATATTTCCGTAAAAATCTCGAGGTCGATTTTTTTCGCGATAACAATACTTTCTCGATACTTCGTATGAGAAAGTAAAAAGGCGTGTCCGTTTGAAAGAGGTCATCTGGTAACCCTACTCTCCTTCAACCTCGGATAGATACACTCACAAGGCAACTCCCACGCTGCCGAGAGAGTTACAGAGCGTCTTATATGGCAGCGCCCCACAAACTCATTCCGATGCCTTTCGGTAAACAAAGGAGTTAAGTGGTAAGAAAGGATCCGCGATAGGTCTCCTGGAGTACAGAAGGGAAGGATTTAATGAGAAGATAAATGGTATATAGAAGGTGAGTGGAAGTCGAGTGCGCAAAACACTCGCGGCCCAAACGGTGAGGACACGAGCCATTCTCCCTCCTCCCCCTCGACCGCCCTACTCCCTCAGTCCCTATGCAGAGCCATCCCTCCTCCTCCACATAGTAGTAATATCTCCCTAAGATCTTCCCAAACACTGGCCCACCGCCATCGCGCCGTGAAGTTATTTTCACACTCGAATAATTTCAGTGAGGAAATGAATGAGTCCGGAGAATGAATAATAGCACAGCGGAAAAGTTGGAAAAGAAAAGAAGATAGATAAACGTCTTTATTTGGGCGAGATTGAGACTATACAGTATCGTTCTTCCATCTTAACCATCTGAGGGTGTGGTGCCCAACATTTTCTACATGGTGGGCCACATAAACGGTTGCGGATCTTTCGGCGGGCCGCATTTGAAGTTGCGGATTACACTTTTAATAGGAATCCACCACTTATTATGAAGATCGATACAAGTGAAGTCACGTATAATGAATTTATTTATGTTAAAAATTTCACTTTTAAAAGTTTTATCACCAAAATTATCAAAAAGTTTGAACTTCACAATTGAAATAGGATTCGACGCCGCGGCCCTAGCACTGGGACTTATTGTTAGACACGATAACCACCGCTCTACTGATAATCGTGAAAGAAGCTAGATAGAAACTTTAAATTTCGATTCACATATGAAGAAAATAAATAAAATAAATCTTGAAAAAAGTGCTGGGTTAGACTTTTCATGTGGTAATGGGTAAAAATCGATTTTTCGACGTGCAGGCTTTTATTTTTTTTAAATTAAGATTAGAAAGAATTAACTGCGATCTTCGGATTTCAATCTTTTTCAAGAAAAAATTACAAAGTTTCTTATTGTGTTCATCTTTTTTCGCCTACATTTCGAAATAGCTCATGTAAAAAGTTTAATATACATAGTTTGGGGAAATCTTGCCATTTTAACGGGAAGTAGCCTTTGTACCCATCACATTGTTAGACGTCGAAATCCTATTGTTAGTTCAATCTTTTATGGGTGTAAGCTTGCTTTGAATGCTTTTAATACGAGAGATAGTAAGGAAGAGAAGAAAATATCTTTCTACAGAATAAAAATTAACTTGTGAAATTTTCATTTTTGATATATTATTTCGAGCCGTCATATGACGGGCTATTACCTAGTTTCTTCATAGTTTCACGGTCCACAAAACCCTTTGAGGGTCGCGTCCGGCCCGCGGGCCGTAAATTGGATTTCCTCATCTAAGTAGAGAGAATGAGAAAGAACTGATTATTAGGAAAAGTTGAAAGAGGAGAGAGGAATGAAGGAAGGTAGATGAAAGAGGGCAGCAAAAATGAGGGAAGGAAAGAGAAAAACACGGAAAAGGGACGGGTGAGAAACGCGTTCAATTGAATACCGTCTTTATTGAGACTAATAATAATAATATGCAGCGTACTAGCCCCAGCCGAATATACAATAAGACAGGATAACGTATGCAGACCAATCCATCTAGCAATAAGAGAGAAATATAATCTAACTAGCAGAACCGACCGTTGAATTTCAACGAATTTAGTGAATCTAAAACTTCGACCGTGTAACATGTAAACATCGTAAGAATAAGATAGTACACAGATTTAACCGTCTAATAAAGCAAAAATGTAGAAAACCTGTCAGCAATTACCTATTTAGATGAATGAAAGAAGAAAATCCTGCACTCTGAAAAATCGAAAATTATGTGTAAACTTATGGGAAAACAATTATTGAATTGGAGCAGGTCTGTTATTAGTCACCCATCATTAAAACACACCGTTGCCACTAGAAACCCGTTTTTATTTACCGAGAGAAAAAAGTAATAACGAGGGATATAGAAAGGGAAAAATGAAACCCATTTCAGAAGTATTGGACGAATATAAAGACAAAATAATCGAAAAAAATCTGATGTGGCCAACACATGACTTTCTCCATATTTGGGGTATAGATATTTAAATTACTATTAATAGTATTATAAGGCAAAATTATTATTTCGTATTGTAGAAGAATAGTCGTCGTTATTGCCGTAAATTATATTTTGAATATGTTTACAGAATTCACCGCTACAAGGTGGTGGCGCGGTATACTGGAAATTACGAAAAAGTTTAATATCTCCGAAATGGATGGTTCTACGAAAATTTGTTTCAAACAAAACTTGGAAGAACTATTATTCTCTACAACTTTGGTCCTCATAAAGATTACCAATAACGACGTTTTTATGGAGATATTTGACGGAAACCGAAAAAACCGATTATTTATAAATAATTACTAAACAATAACTGCTATGGAAAATTGTTTCAAATTAACGTTGTAGTAAATTACATTCTCTATAACAATTGTACAGAATTGTATATAAAATAATGTTTTAACAGAGAAATATCGCGAAAACCATATCGGGTTTCGAATAAACCTCGACTTCCGGTTAATCGATATTGTCCAAAAACTAATGAGTTCTTTGTGCTCATGTTAAAGTGTTATATATGAAGTTTGGTAATGATATGGCAAGTACTTTTTGAGTTAGAGCACCCACAATCACGTACACACGCGCGAGCACACACACACAGACATAAATACCAAAAATCTGATGTGGCCAACACATGACTTTCTCCATATTTGGGGTATTGGTAGAGAATATGAATCAACCATACGTTCTATAAAAAGGGTCGAAGACAAAATACGAAGCAGTGTAATGGCTTCTACTCCGTCTAGTGCTAAAGTTTCTTTTGTAAGTAGACGTGACCCTGTGTTAGAACAAATGGGAAAACTCATTAAGTGTGTGGATAGAGGATAAGACACAGAAAAATGCTCCCATTAGCACGGAGTTAATAAGAAATAAGGCACTTAACCTTTATGAACATTTAAAAAGTGGAACTGAAGATGATGATGAAGAGAATTCTTCTACCTGTTTTTTAGCGAGTAAGGGCTGGTTTGATAATTTAAAGAAGCGTTTAAATTTGCATAACATTAAGCTAATAAGAGAAGCTGCATCAGCTGATCAAGAGGCAGCGATGGAATTCCCCGGTGAATTTTTGAAGCTTATCGAGGAGAAAGGTTATAAGCCAGAACAAATTTTCATTGTCGATTAAACCAGTTTATATTGGAAAAGAATGCCAAATAGGACCTTTATTTCCAAAGAGAAACGTACTGCTCCAGGTTTAAAGGCTGCAAAAGATCGATTCACTGTAATATTATGTGGAAACGCTTCGGGAGATTTTAAATGCAAACCAATGGTAATTTACACTTCAGAAAATCCTCGTGCTCTAAAAGGGATGATTAAATCAGATCTACCTGTCTTTTGGAGGTCTAATAAGAAGGCATGGGTTACTTGTAAACTGTTCGAAGATTGGTTTGCCAACTGCTTCATCCAGCAGGTAAAGATCTATCTGAGGCAGTCGAATTTGCCATTTAAAGTGCTTCTCGTATTGGATAACGCTCCGGGTCATCCAGTTTCTCTTGCAGAAGGCTATTCTGACATAGAAGTTGTATGAAGTTGTATTCCTACCACCAAACACAACACCACTCTTACAGCCGACGGACCAAGGGATCATTGCGACCTTCAAATCTTATTATATTCGCCGAACTTTCAAACATATTTTACAGCAAACGGACACCAAGTCTTTGATTTCTGTTCGTGAATGTTGGAGTTCATTCAACATTCGAACAGCCATTCATATGATAAAAGAATCATGGGACGAACGAAAACAATGAACAATAGATGCATGTTGGCAGAAATTTTGGCCAGAAGCTGTTCGTTCCAAAGTTTATCCCAGCAATCGCGGAGAAGTTGAAAAGATCATCGAAATGACCAGAAATGTAGGTGGAGAGGGCTTTGAAGATGTAAAGAGGAAGAAGTGGAGGAATTGCTCAACTTTCAACAAGAAGAATAAGTAAATGAGGAACTTTAAGAATTTGCACAATCAAGTGAGAGCGAAAACAAGGAAGAAGATGTAGAGCCTACGATAAAACAGTTTTCAGCGAAGACCTTAGCAGAAATTTTGAATATGGCTAACGAGTTGAAAGAGAAGGTAATGCAAGCTGATCCATCTATGGAAAGGAGCATCAATTTTAAGAGAATAATTGACTCTGCAATATCTCCCTATGACGAAATTTATAAAAAAAATCAAAACAAAAGGGAAACAGCTCCAAATCACAGAATTTCTGAAGCCAAGTCCCTCATCTTCCTCTTCCATCTCCAAATACGGATTATGAGTAAAATAAATTTAATATTTACAAAACCTCAAAAATAAAATGGAGTAATGCTCTTCCGAAACACCTCCATTGTCTATATCCTACGTATACTCTACATAATTCACGGTGAGTTAATAAACTTCTGTTTTCTTAGTTTTCTAAAATATAAACGTGCGTGGGTTTGGTTTTCCTTTCATATTTTAAGCTTACTATTTGTTTCTCTGGTATACAGTCATCACTTTCGCGGATGTAGGAACGGAATCCCATTCTTCCATTAGTTTATGCATTTGCCGTTGGCGGATTTGCAGTTCGCGGAGTCTTCGGGAACGTAACCCCCGCGAACGGCGAGGGATACCTGTATATAAATTATTATGAATCGAATTATAAGGCAAAATTATTATTTCGTATCGTAAAAGAATACAGTCGTCCTTATTGCATAAATTAGGTATATTTTGAATATGTTTAAAGAATTCACCGCTAAATAGAGGTGGCGCTGTATACTAGAAAAAGCAAAATATCTTCGAAATGGATGGTCTACGAAAATTTGTTTCAAACAAAACTTGGAAGAAATATTATTCTCTACACCGCGTTGGGAAGCTCTGGTGTAAAGCCTGGAAGGAGGCATTCTACTCATCCAGATTTTAACACACTTTTGTAAAACTAATAACTCAAAACGACGCCCGTTTAGTAGCGTAAGCGAACATATTTTTAAGATGATCGAATATACCTTTAGGTCCATTAAATACGATTTATAGGTACCTCGAAGAAGTTTAACCGGAACTGGTGTTTGTGGGCAATAACCTCAGCTACTTTGTAATGAATGCTCGGAATTAAAGCTACTGATAGCTTTTAATGCGCGTCTCTTTTTGATCGGAATATGTACATGAATGGGATTGCGAAGCTGAAAAACAGATCATAAGGACCAAAGGAAGAACTTGGTCTAGGTTTGCAGACCGTGGGGTCTCTTATACCCCATGGGGCAAAAAAATACTATTTCCATAAGAATTCATGGGAAATGGTATAGAGAAACCCCAAAGTGCCATGCAGCCCTTCACTGATGTGGATATAAATATATATAATATTAACTTACGATCACGGGAAATGGATTATTTTACGCAAGAAAGACTGAATATTTTAATTCGGTTCATGTTTCGTGGTATTACATGCTAAATCGCTCAAAATTTTCCTTTAGGTGCAAAATTTATCGGTTTATATGTCCATTTTCCAGGCGGCAACAAAGCTACATTTCTTAATTGTTGTCCTCTTCAAAGGGAGATATACACTTGAAGATTAATGCAAGGAAAATCCACGCCGTGCACGCCGTAGAGGAAGAATAGCTAACGCCAAGATATGCCTAAATATAGTCTATGAATACTTTTAAAGTGAGTCAAATGATTTTTAAGGAATATTAGAACATTGTTATCTTTTACCATTAACATTGAAAGATTTATCGCAACATAAATCGATACACCTACTTACATTTGTTCAGTAACCAAGATGTTGTTTATTGTTTACGTTTTGGCTAATAGTATTGACATAATGCACATAATTTTATTGCTGCTTTAAAGGATTCGGTGCATCTATCCATGTGAATATTAAGTAAGACGTTAATGCGTTCAATACAATATATAAAATAGTAAATGTTAATGTAGGCATCGCTTGCGTAATTAAGGAATGGGGAACGTTTGCCCCGAACTATAAAAATCTGATGTGGCCAACACATGACTTTCTCCATATTTGGGGTATAGATATTTAAATTATTATGAGTAGCATTATAAGGCAAAATTATTATTTCGTATCGTAAAAGAAGACACGTCGTTGCCGTATATTACGTATATTTTGAATGTTTACAGAATTCACCGCTACATGGTGTTGGCGCTGTAGGCTGGTATTAAGAAAAAGCGAAATATATCCGAAATGGATGGTTCTACGAAAATTAGTTTCAAACAAAACTTGGAAGAAATATTATTCTCTACAACTTTGGTCCTTACGAAGATTACCAATAACAATGTTGTTAAGGAGATATTTAACGGAAACCGAAAAACCGGTTATTTATAAATAACTCCTAAACAATAACTCCTATAGAAAATTGTTTCAAATGAAAACTGTAGGAAATTACATTCCCTATAACTTTTGTTTAGAATTGTATATACAATAATAATGTTTTAACAAAGAAATATCGCAAAAACCGAATCGAGTTTCGAATAAACCGCGACTTCCGGTTATCCGTTATTGTCCAAAAACTAATCAGTTCTTTGTGCTCATGTTAAAGTGTTATATATGAAGTTTGGTAACGATATGGTATGTACTTTTTGAGTTAGAGCGCCCACACTAACACACACACACACACACACACAAACACACACACATCATTCCGAAAATAGTCGAAACGTGTTCTAGGTTCCTCAAAACATGTATTTCCGTTGAAATCTCGAAGTCAATTTTTTTCATGAATACAATACTTTCCCATTACTACGTATGGAGAAAGTAAAAATCGTTTGCAACTCTTTTCCGAGCGAAGCCGGGCGTTTCAGCTGGTTACGTATATTTTGAATGTGTTTACGGAATTCACCGCTACATGGTATTGGCGCTGTATACTGAAAATTACGAAAAAAGTTGAATATCTCCGAAATGGATGGTTCTACGAAAATTTGTTTCAAACAAAACCTGGAAGAAATATTATTCTCTACAACTTTGACCCTCACGAAGATTACCAATAAGGACGTTTTTAAGGAGATATTTGACGGAAACCGAAAAAACCGATTATTTATAAATAATTCCTAAACAATAAATGCTATGGAAAATTGACACAAATGAAAGTTGTAGGAAATTATTTTCTCTATAACCTTTGTATAGAATTGTATATACAATAGTGATGTTTTAACGGATAAATATCGCAAAAACCGAATCATGTTTCGAATAAACCTCGACTTCCGGTTACCCGTTATTGTCCAAAAACTAATCAGTTCTTTGTGCTCATGTTAAAGTGTTATATATGAAGTTTGGTAACGATATGGCACGTACTTTTTGAGTTAGAGCGCCTACAATAACATGCACACAGACATCATTCCGAAAATAGTCTAAACGTGTTCTAGGGACCTCAAAACGTGTATTTCCGTTGAAATCTCGAAGTCGATTTTTTTCATGAATACAATACTTTCCCATTACTATGTATGGAGAAAGTAAAAAGGCTAATACGAAACATAATAGGTAAAAGATGTTTGGGAGAAGAAGGAACGCCGTCAAGGTTGTTTTTCTAAAATATATAACACTGAAAGGATATATTGACGAGTCTTCGGCTCGCTTTATTTTAATGGGTAGTCGTCTCCGGGCGCTACCGCGCTCTTCGCCTCGGCTGAAACGAAACTATCCCTTCCCATTGTTCGGTGATCAGGTTTGTAAATGTCGCGACGGGCCGATCAGTCACGGGTTAGCAAGCATTAAATTAACTCAAGTCAAGCGAGATATAATTCCTCTGTAGACTACATATCCTTGGTTACTAGGCAAATTAAAAACATGATCAGTAAATTAATTAGTTGTGGGTGACTAATAAATCACTTAAAAAAACCCTCGTATTTTGCTTAACTTTTTATTGCAGTTAAAATGGCACCTTCTTCTTGCTTCTACGTTTTGTAGTTGTTGCGATAAAAATGCACAAACACACTTTTCAAAATATTTATATAGATAGAAAACAACAACACACCAATGTAACAATACAAACCGGAAATGGTACTCGAAAACGAAAAAGTTAAATTATACTGGAACAGAGAAATTATAACCGACAAAACAATAGCTCATAACAAACCAGACATCACGCTAATAAAAAAGAAAGATAAAATAGCATATTTGATAGACATAGTAATCCCAAACACACCGAATTTAGATAAGAAATTCAATGAAAAAATACAAAAATACAAAACACTATTAATAGCAGAAGCGAAGAATATGTGGAACCAAGACAAAGTAAGCATTATTCCCTTAGTATTATCATCCGCCGGTGTCATCCCAAAATGTCTCCACAACAGCATTAACATACTGGAACTAAATAGCAAATTATACATAAAACTACAAAACTCAGTGATTATTAATACAACTTCGATTGTAAGACGATTCTTGGGAAATATCACCTTACCACCAAAAACAAAAATCAAATAATGTTATGCAGCTTGAGTTACCTCCGCTGTATTAAAACTATGCCGAAAAACTTCCGAGAGAAAAAAGAAATAATAATAATAATTTACTAAGTCGTTTTTATTAGGTCGATATTTAGACATTAATGTCCATTCTTCCATATAAACCTGACGAACACAAACATTCATGCCCTAGGCGGGATTCGAACCGCGACCTCAGTAAACGTCGGCAGATACTATAACCATCCGTCTACCAAGGCTGACTAGCATAAGAACGAGAGAGAGAGAGAGGAGAAGGAACGGGGAAGTGAAAGAGGGAAGGGGAGAGACGGCTCGGAACGGGATCTATTTACACAAGCAGATTGGAGCTTTTGAGATGATCCGTCAGAAATATTCTAAAAGCCGCCGACCCGAATCTTCCCCGCACCAGATCCTCTTTCCAACAACCCCGGATCCTCTGCTTCCGCCGATCTCCCAACCTGACAAACATTTTGTGGAAAAAGAAACCCCCAATAGCCACCCCCTGGTCAGATCTCACCCGTGTCAGACCGATGCCTCACATGCCCAATAAACCCGCCCTCCGATTCCTTCTGAAGCCCAACCACTAACGTCGCCTATCCCATAACTTCTCATAAAATAAAAGGGATAACGTCAAGATTATAGCCTGTTCCGCGATATAAGTTGGTATGCAATATTTATCCAATGGAAGTAATTCATAGATATATTATTGGTATAGCGCCCACAGTCTTTGGCGCTCCGGGAAGCCGCCCTGCTCGGGCCAGCCCAGTCTGTGACTCAAACAATGTCAAATTATTAAATTTGGGAGCAAACTCCGATCAAATTCTCTTTTAAATATTGCTCTGTAATTCTATTATTCCCTAAAATTGTTAGTAAATTATCAAAAATTGTTTCGGAATGTGTGAAATTCAACTCCTTCAAATCAAGAAATAAATAACTGGCTCCTCAGAAGTATCAATTTGGCATCTTATGAAAATAGCTAACACACTTCTTTTTTAGATTGTTCTTGCTTCATTCGTTATAATACAAATTTTAGCAGATTGTTTTACGATATTTTTTGACGTATTAGCTCTATTGATAGATGTTTCACAGTGGATATTGCTGTTAGTCGTGAATGCAAAGAAATACCAAGGTTCAATTAATTTCTGACTTGCAACTCAATTTCATCTTCTATATCCATCACTGGTCGGCATCGCTTCACTAAAATACATATAAACCGAACCCTATACAGTTTGCTTAACTCTGCTTAAGTTATACGAAGAACAGATGTATTTTTACATAGAAATGATGCAGTGAGAACAGACGCATACGTGTATGTCGCGATGTAAATTCCTCCAATTTTTAATTTTCTACTCCATGTAGTTGGTTTAAGGATGGGCGTCGAATTTCGTTTGGCATACCGGCGCGGCGGCCGCAAGGGTTGGAGTGGCCCTGTATACCCAGGGGTGTGCTGCCAAACATATAACAACCGGGTCGCTAACTCGTAATTATTTTAGCCATGTATCTGGACCATGTTGGGAAGATTGAAAAATACGTTTAAATTATTTCAGCTGAATTTTACATTAAAAATTGATTTTTTCTCCCCCCCCTCGAACACTCTTACGCCTCCCCATGGGGGCGCGCCCCACAGTTCGGGAACCACTGATATAGAAATTGCCCTTAAACTTTTGGCATCCCATTATTATCAGGCCTCGATGCGTCGCTAACCTCCGGATAATGTGGAATGTTTAGCTCAATAACATTTTAACAAACGACTATCGCGAGCCGAACGTAGCCGGCTGCAGAACACCCCTGCATAAAAGTAAACATTTCAGAAAGGCATAATTACATAAGAAATGAAACTGGATTTGGGGAAAGTGATATGATAGGAAATAAAATTATCGTAATATTTTAATGCAATACGCTTGAAAACGGATTGGTTACAAACAAATTTGGTTAATTGTTAAGAAGTGCTAAGTACGTATTCCTTATAGGTGATATTCAGTTTTACGAAGACCACAATGTTTTTGTATACCCCGCATACGCCCTAGAATTGGCAGCGAAAGTAGATTCACTAAATCCGTTGAAATTCAACTGGCATTATATAATTTAACAGCATAAATAAAAACACTAACCTGTAACATTCCAGCTAGCATGACACTAGATTTATAAAACTACACAAAAAATATAACACTCACACGGGGGAAGTTTCTTCTGTAACAGGCATGAAATAACTGAGAAAAAACTCGTGAATTTCGGAAATGATAGACTGGTGGGAGAAGATGTTAAGGGGGATGAGAGTGACGCGTTATCTCCAATGTGTAAAAATATGACGCTTAACATACCTCCTCCACTTCCTTTTTCGGACAGAGAAAGGGCACCGATCTTACAAGCCTCCAAAGATGACTCTAAAACGAATCCCATCGGTAAGAAGGAATCATAAAGCGCTTTGGACTGTCCTTGTCTCGCTTGCTAACCATGCCCAGCTGGAGGTTACGACCTAAGCATGCGGAGGAGAGGTTTCGGGGTGCTCGATTTGTGCCTCTTCTTGCAAAGTCTTATTACCTACTCTGACTGTTGCCAAAGAAATTTTCCCCCATGGAGCGTTTTATGACATGTTAGTAACCGCGCGGGGAGGCAAATGGAAGCATCCGTGATCCGGGGAAGACATGATTTTGAGGGAAGACTGCGGTGGGGGAGTTGGGGAAAGGATACAGCTTTGAACCAAGAGCCGCTCCTTTTTATCGCTCTCCAGAATATGTTGCGCGCACGTCGGAAGGAAAGACTAATTTCGTGCATTCCGGAGCAGTTCCACTCCAAGGCGGTCTTCGGCCCCCCATAATTCGGCCGACACAACGCTCCTTTGACCCCGTCTCACGGCCGCCTCGGACCTCCTTCGACCGCACCTTCGGTCCTTCCTCCGGCCCCAATCCTTCGTGCGACCCCTTTAATTCTTCCCTCTTTTGTCCGTTCCAGACTTCAGCTGTCGTTGTGCCTTGCATAATTGATACAATTGGAGTATTCATTATCATCGCCCATAACATTTATGTAGAAAAGATAGAAATTAGTGCGGTTGCCAAAAAGAATGATCGAAATTTGCTGAGTTATAAAAACAGGTTCCGCGGAAGTACACCTTTTTAAAAAAGGTTAAAAAAATATTTTGGTAAGACCAATACTTTAAGAGATATGACGGAAAGTTCTTTTTTTATGTCACCAGTAAAGTTTTGGCTTACGTGATTCATTTCTGTAACTTTCTTTGACTATTAAGTACTTAATATTACATTTTATGAAAATCCGTTCGGTAGAAGTCTAGAACGAACATACCGACGGACGGAAGGACAGACAGACGGACAGACCAAAGCTAATAGGCGCTCATGCTGGAAGCGAAATGCGGCCAATAAGAGGGCAGAATAGGAGAATAAAATGATAGTTTGGAGATAATCTCTCCCTGTCACACACCAATTGCGGTGGCTTGCACGGTATTTATTCAGATATATATATATATATACCCTAATATATAAAATCGTTCGTTTGTATGTATGTTACCGATAAACTCGAGAACCACTGCACCGATTTGGACGGGAGTTTCACTGGTGTATTCCTTATACTTCCAGGAGTAACATAGGCTATATTTTTTCAAGTCTGAAGGGTCATATTTTAGGAAAAAAACAAAAACTTGACACCCATTTTCCGTCAGCGAGAAAAGCAACTCCAGGCGTGCGCCACTTCCTGCGCTATCTACTATATAGTATATATCTGTGGCCAAGGCCGTCTATAAATATACATACATATAGACGGCCTTGTCTGTGGCTATCTACTTCTGCCCGGTGGCGATCTTAGGAACTAGGATCGCATTCCCCTCTCGCGCTCTCCTCTCGCCTTCCCCTCTCCTCACGCCTCAGCGAACACCCATTTTCCTACGCTACTTCATGCGGGGGAGGGGAGGGGGTGAAGGCAGACGGTGCGGCTCGGACCGCGCGTCGCTCACTACGCATGCGCAACACGTCTCACACGCACACTCGCTCGACGCTCCGCTCGCTCACTTGGTATGTACAATTCCCGCGCGCTTTCTTTCTATGTTAAGTTTCCAGCACAGCTTAGAATGTGTTTTGAAATTTCTATGGTTTTAAAATGCCGAAAGTTAGGTCACAGTTGTCTAAATCATCATCGAGGGCTAGGAGAGCAGCGCTATCGAGAAATAATGAAACACCCGAAGATTTTTGCTTTATTCGACGAATAAAACTCGATACTAACTTATTCCTGCGAAGTTTACATGTTACACGGTCGAAGTTTTCAGAAATATGCTATTTGTTTTGAAATTTTATGGATTTTTCGTACTCTTTCCGGGCGTTGCCAAGGCGGCCTTCATTGTTACATCCGATTCAATTACCTTCAATGAAGCTCATAAATAG
The DNA here is from genome assembly GCA_036926305.1 of Uropetala carovei. NCBI lineage: Eukaryota > Metazoa > Arthropoda > Insecta > Odonata > Petaluridae > Uropetala > Uropetala carovei. The sequence goes on along the minus strand of JAXCHB010000040.1, from coordinate 3,686,090 downwards.
ACGAAGGTTTAGAAAGTAACAAGAAATGAAGCTGGTTTTGGCGAAAGTAATATGATAGGAAATCAAATTCTCGTTATATTTGAATGGAATAGGCTCGGAAACGGATTGTTACAAGCAAATATGATTAATTGTTAAGAAAAGGTAATTGTAAGTTAAAAATTATCTACTATATATTTTAAAGAGTTTGTATGTTGTGCTGTAGTAGCTTCACTAAATCCGTTGAAATTCAACGGGAAATTCTGCTAGTATATATATATATATATATCATCATCATCATAGGTAGGCTGTCCGTTGACAGGTCCGTGATTATTCTAGGTTAAACTTGGTTCTCCATATACTCCTATTTTCCGCGGTTTTCTTCATGTCTTGATAGCTGTCTTTCCCTTTCAAGTCGTCTACTAGCTGAAACCTTTTCCTACCTCTTTCTCTTTTTCCATCCAGTTTTCCTTCTAGCACTTCTTTAATCATGCACTCTCTCCTCAGGTAATGCTCAATCCAGTTCGCCTACCTCTTTCTGATAGTCTGTATAATCGTTCGCTTCTCCCCTATTCTACGTAGTACTTCCTCATTTTTCACCCTATCTGTCCATTTTATCTTCAGCATTCTTCTCCATGTCCACATTTCGAAGCTTTCCAAGTATTTTATATAATTTTTCCTTAGCGTTCATGTTTCTGCTCCGTACAAAGCTATACTCCATACATAGCATTTAATCAACCTCTTGCGGATTTCCTACTTTATATTTCCCGTTAGCAGGAGTTTCTTTCTTCTGAAAGCGGCTTTTGCTTTTGTTATTCTAGTCCTGATTTCTTCTGTACATTTTGCTTCTCTCGTTATGATGCTTCCAAGGTATTTATAATCTGAAACTTGTTCTAATGGCTTTCCTCCAATACTTATGTTCAAATTTTCTTCTTCTTTACTTGATATTCGCAAAACCTTGGATTTTTCTGTATTAATTTCCATACCGTATTTTCTACCTGTTATCACTAGTCTATTTATCATTTTCTGGAGTTCCTTTTCCTTCTTGCTAGAAGTACTTGATCATCCGCGTATTTCACTGTTCTTATAATCCTTCCTCCGATTTTGAAATCTCCCGGGCCTTCTAACGCTTCCCGCATTAGTCTCTCTCCATATATATTGAATAGAATCGGCGATAGACAGCAGCCCTGTCTTACTCCTCTACCGATATATACTCCGCTGGTGTCTGTATTCTCCAACCTGACCTTTACAACTTGATTCACATATAGATTCCTGATCAGTCTCCTGTCTTTTCAGTCTACACCTATATCCTTTAATATCCTCAACATCAGTACCCAATTTACTCTATCAAAGGCCTTCTGCCAGTCGACGAAACATACGCAGCAATCTTGACTGTACTCTATTGCCCTTTCTGATGTGATTCTCACTACACCGATAGCATCTCTGGTTTCACCTCCTTTTCTGAAGCCGAATTGATCTTCCCCTAGCATTTCTTCGGCCTTCTTCTCTAGTCTTTTATTAAGAATCCTCGTGATGATCTTCGAAGTGTGTGACAGTAGGGATATCGTATGTGTGTGTATATCATTCTATATCGACTCTTCTTACAGAGGATATATATATATAGGAGGATACTAATGTCTAGCCCAAACTACAATAGATGGAGAGCTGCAATTTTCAGTAATTGTAGATGGCATGGAGAAACCCCAGAAAAATTGATATCTCATACCTAGGTGTCATGGGTTCGACTCCAGAAATTCCTAAATTTCCATTTTTTCCCATAAGAAAAGCATTGCAGCATATTTGAAAATTAATTTATGGCACTTTCCGATAAGGTAGAGAATTCAAACTTGGAGGGTTGTTAGATACCCAGGAAATCTATAGGGAACCGTTATCACTTCAACCGCAAGTGTCCTGGGTTCGACTCCGGATGACCCGGTATATCTCCCATAAGAAAGCATGGAAAAAATGAATTCCTTCATATAGACGAAACAAAGAGTAATAAATAAATGATATTTTCAGGGTTTGTAGATGTCATGAGTATATCTCCATAGTATTTGACAACTCCTGCGTAGGTGTCACCGGTTCGATTCCAGGTATCCTCAAATTTGAGATTATTTCCCAAAAGGAAAGCATTGAAATAGGTGCAGGGCTCTTTTGCATTTAGAATTTTTTGCCGGCCTCTAGTCTTTTTTATTAAATGAGAGAAAATGCTTGCAGAATGCAAGCACACATTCACTAGTATGTATATATATATATATATATATATATATATATATATATATATATATATATACTACGGAAGAGGAAAGGTAAGTAAGGATATTTAGGGCAACTAAGTGTTGAAGGAAACCCAGTGAACACTTACAGGAAGTAGAGCCGCTGGGGTGTTTGAGAGACACATTTGTAGAGGTTAGAGCTTTCGGGATGATCCCTTCGTCAGCACAAGAGAGACACCACTCTCTCTTGTGCTGACGAAGGGATCATCCCGAAAGCTCTAAACTCTACAAATGTGTCTCTCAAACACCCCAGCGGCTCTACTTCCGGTAAGTGTTCACTGGGTTTCCTTCAACACCTAGTTGCCCTAAATATATATATGCGTGTGCGTGCGTGTGCGTGCGTGTGCGTGCGTGTGTGTGTTGCCAGCTGATAGCAGAAGATCCCAAAATCAGAAGTGAGGTGTTAGGATGCAGTCCTGGTAGAGATCAATACACCACTTCCCCCATTTGCATCCTCACATTTGGAAACGGCTCGAAAAGCTTCTGCCAACCGTCTGCAGAATGGGCGGAAAAAATTGAGCTGTTGAAGCAATGGAATGGCGCTTTCGTGAAGCTTGCATAAGTGTCCTATACAAACGCCAATTATTGCCCCAAAGACTTAAGTCCTTCCTCCTCTATTTCACCCTCCTTCCTAGACCCTAACAACCCTTTTCGCCCACCACCCCTTCCTTCCTTCCTCCCTTAACCTTCCTCTCTCCCCCAATTCCTTTCTTCCCCCTCCCCTCGTTCCCCACCTCTCCATCACCATCACATCTTCCCCCCTTCATCCTCACTTCTTCCCCCTTCTTATGCTTCCCCTTTCCTCCACCCGCCCCTCTTCCCCCTCCCTTCCTTCAACCTCCGTCTTCCTCCCCGTTTCCCCTTCCTCTTTTCTTTTATCTTCCATACTTCCCTCACACCCTTGCCGCCTTATCTCTCCCACCAATCCCCTGGTTTCGTGACCGTTTCCAGTTGCCCCCTCCTGCGTCACCTTTAACCGATTTATCAATTGACATGCGTGCTTTGGGTGAAGAAGGTTGCATGATCTTTACACGCTATACGTTTCAATGCTCATGATTTAAGTATCTACTCGTGAATCGATAACATTTATTTTCGGTATTCAAATTTAACTTTGTCTTACACAGAAATTACATGGACTCCATTATCTTTCGGTAGTGTTTGCAGTTTCGATCAAGTGCAATACTACTGCAGAGAAACAGACATAATTTTCCGATAATAGTCTAAACGTGTTCTAGGGACCTCAAAACGTGTATTTCCGTTGAAATCTCGAAGTCGATTTTTTTCGTGAATACAATACTTTCCCATTACTATGCATGGAGAAAGTAAAAATCTGATGTGGCCAACACATGACTTTCTCCATATTTGGGTATAGATACTGAAATTATTATGAATACCAATATAAGGCAAAATTATTATTTCGTGTCCTAAAAGAATACAGTCATCTTTATTGCCGTAAATTACGTATATTTTGAATATGTTTACAGAATTAACCGCTACATGATGGTGGCGCTGTATACAGGAAGTTAAGAAAAAGTTGAATATCTCCGAAATGGATGGTTCTACGAAAATTTGTTTCAAACAAAACCTGAAAGAAATATTATTCTCTACAACTTTGACCCTCACGAAGATTACCAATAAGGACGTTTTTAAGAAGATATTTGACGGAAACCGAAAAAACCGATTATTTATAAATAATTCCTAAACAATAACTGCTATGGAAAATTGTTTCAAATGAAAGTTGTAGGACATTACATTCTCTATAACCTTTGTATAGAATTGTGTATACAGTAATGATGTTTTAACGGAGAAATATCGCAAAAACCGAATCGGGTTTCGAATAAACCTCGACTTCCTGTTAACCGTTATTGTTCAAAAATCACGGTCTGACAATAATGGGACCCCAAAAGTTTAAAGGCACTTCTAAATCATGTTATGCAGAAATTTATTATCTGAATGATGCCAAGCAAATGTACATGAGATATGCTTAATCGAAGCCACCGTCCTTGATATATTAGTCAATAAAATATGTAATCAATTAAAATAAGAATTTATTTTTTTACAGTATTATCTTGTTTTTTTATTTCAATCCATTATAATTCCCGCAAAGATCAAATAACGCGATCTCAGGGCCGCAAATAAAGGCTACGAATTTGATGATGAATGGGATGCCTAACTGACAGCGGCGGCGGCGATAATAGCGTCCCGGTTGTTATAGTATATTTGGCAGCACATCACTGTCCATATTACCCACCTATCAGAGTAAGGGCGGCATCGTAGACCTTGCCTTATGGCGGAAAACGACCTAGGGACGGTTCTGACACAGTATATGGCGTTCACGAAATATGTTCGGATACACAAAGTCGCAATGGTTAAAGGAAGCTCATAGGGTTGCGGATTATGAACATAGATATTGAATTTTTTAAGGCTTGTAATTTCCAAGAATGTTTCTCCACCCCTCCTAGGTAACGTTGGAAACGTTGTACTTAGCAGCGATTCACTTATTACGTTGTGGAGCATCGTCCAAACAACATCGTGTGATTTCAATAAAAAACCAAAGCTTCGTTTACGGATACTGGATCTTCATTTCTTTCAACACCTGCCGACCTAATATAGATATTACTATTTTAAGAGGTACGTTCATAATTAATTACTCTATTTAGTAAACTATATTTAAGAGGGCATATAAATAAATTCTGCAGCAAGAGTCATTGCAAGAGGAAGACAGTCAAAACCTTTTAATTTTTGGAAAAATTAGAAATTTATAACTCATTATTTTGAAAAATCCAATTATTGCTAAAGGTGCCTAGAATAAACTAGCCTTATATTCATTTTTTGGGAAATACGGACTATATAGTATGATTGAAGACGTAAACTCAAGTAACTGTACGAAATATGATCAAAATCGTTAGGGCCGTTTTTGAGAAAATCAAATTGTTAAAAATGCGTAGAATAAACTTCCCTTAATTATTGAGCAATGTCAACCATTTCCACATATTCGCAAAGGAATACGCCAACTGGTGGCGAAAGTCGTAACTAGCGCTTTGGTGTCAAGCCTGAATGAGGCATACTTACATTGCATTAGTAAACGTAGTCTCGCAACGTGTGTTGAAGTTCCTTACTGCGTTATCAACGTTCAATCAGTTCTTTTCACCATTTTCATATTATTTAATCAGTTCTTTTCGTAACTATCATTCATTTCATTCACTATTCATCAATTCAGAACAGTTCTTTTGAGAACTCCTCATCGAAACCATTTCTTCATTCTGTTCCTTTCTTCCCTTTCATTCTTTTCATATCTTGTTCATTTACTTTCATCCTTCGTTCACACGACTTATAGTCCTTTTAAGAAGTTCATCAGTATCATTGTATGGTACAGTTAGCTTATTTGCTAACGGAAATAATTATGGAAAAGACCGGGTTGAAATTCTCACCGAGAAAAACTTCGGCGAAGCAAAACTGTTGTGTTCCACAATGTTCGTCGAAAGCCTGGTCGAACCCTGATCTCCAGTTTCATAGTGGTCCTCGGGAAGGCGAATTCGTTTTTTTGACAAATAAATGGAACATACGAGAAAGGTGCGACAGAAGGAAGGCTTGGATAAGGCTGTTGAAGATTGAGAAGCCGATAACCAAGAACGTGTTTGTGTGCTCGCTTCATTTAATATTTAAATAAAAATCAATAAACATTTTAAAATTGTTTTGACTTAATATTATTTATTAACATTTAACTGAGTGTAAAACATATCAATTGTAATAATAGGCTTCTGTCAGGTGTACTAGCGTTCCGCTTTCTGCGTCGCTACGCCTGCATGCGAAGTAAAAATATTATGTTCTGAAAGTACAAAATACAACAAACCGCCGATAATTTATGTCAGTTTCTTTTTTAAAGATTTTTTTTGCATTTGTTCTCCTTTTCTATTGTGAACCTCTGGCAACCCTATTTATATTAAAAATTAATTCAGGCATTGCATTAATAAATACATTAAAATTACATATGAAATTAAATAATACTCACGTATTTAGGTACCAAAGAACGGCTGCAATGTGTTTACATTTTTCCGACAGTCCAGCCTTGCAACTGCACATCATCTTCACCAAGCAGATGCTACAATCTTCTAATATCTTCACCTCCCCAGTAATTTGTATCAGGAAAGAGCCGCTAATGTAAACACATTGCAGCCGTTCTTTGGTACGTAAATACGTGAGTATTATTTAATTTCATATGTAATTTTAATGTATTTATTAATGCAATGTCTGAATTAATTTATAATATAAATAGGGTAGCCAGAAGTTCACAATAGAAAAAGAGAACAAATGCAAAAAATTATCTGAAATTTTTTCAAATGTAAGAAATGTTATAATTTGTAAATAGTAGTAGGCATATGTTATAACTGTATTGTAACTCCTGCCTACGGGAGGCCTTCTGAGGGGTTCCCTTCCGTCCCTGGGTAAATACCAAGCAGGGAATCTAGGCGCTCCCCTCTCAATATGTTACACATTCGTGTCATGATGACGTTGCCATCAGGACGGATCTATTTAATATTTTAATGCTAATTATTATTATTATTTAATTAAGCTATACTTTTCAGGGAAACTGTAATTTAAGAGTTTGCAGGGGAAATTGCAATGTATCCCATTTTAAATGTTAATTCTCTTATTCAATTCTAAATCCATTTGTGTGAAAACGTGCTTTTAGTAAGTTGGCACTTAAATGTAATGTTGTTGTATTATGAGGTGCTTCGTTTGGTGTATGAGATGTGGACCGCTGCCATCGGGATCTGCTCCAAATTGCAGCGTTTTGCTTGATAATAATAATAATACCGCTGGTATGAAGAACTAGTCCCAAAATAGATACAACACTATCCTTCTTCCCTCTGCTGCCCACAAGTCCAGCTTTAAGAACGCATTACCCTTCAATAATATTTCTTGAGCCAGGGTTTCCTCCTAAGAAATTCACTATCTCTCCAAACGAGAGTGATAATTTCCCACTCATTGTTGTTCGCAATTAATGATAATGACGAATGATATCAAACACAGAAATACGCAGAAACACACGTTTAACGCCTTTAAATAAAGGAATAGGAGTTGATGCAGTATTTTTAGACTTTAGGAAAGCCTTTGACACCGTTTCTCACGTGAAAATAGTGCAAAAATTAAGGGCTTATTCAATTAACGAGAAAATTGTAAATTGGATCGCCTCATTTCTTTCCGATAGAACCCAGAGAGTAGTCCTCGATGGAGTTGCATCAGACGTCGTCAAAGTGACTTCCGGCGTGCCTCAGGGAAGTGTAATCGGACCTTTGTTATTCTTGATATATATAAATGATTTAGCGGATAATATAAAGTGTAAAGTTAGACTCTTCGCGGATGACACACTTGTGTATGGAGAAATCAACACAATACACGATCAGGAGAATTTGCAAAAGGACCTTCAGGCTATCACGAAATGGTGTAAAGATTGGCAACTCGATCTGAATATAAAGAAATGCGCCGCAATGAACTTCACGCGCTCCACGAATTTCAACCGTTACTCGTACCAAATATCCGAACTAAAGCTAAAATATGTCAATAGCTACAGATACCTAGGAGTAATTCTCAGTAGCAATTTGTCTAGTAGACAGCATATCAAATCCGTTATAGCATCGACAAACAGAATTCAAGGGCTTTCCTCTAGAGTCCTGCGGGGATGCCCCTCGAATGTGAAGGAAATCGCATACTTTTCCCTAATACGACCCATCGCGGAATACTGTTGCGCCGTCTGGGACCCTTTCGAGGAGGGCCTAACTAGAGAGCTCGAAATGGTTCAGCGTAGAGCGGCTAGATTTGTAAAAGGAGAATATCGGTATGATGCGAGTGTATCAGAGTTATTGAGAGATCTGAAATGGCAGACGTTGAGGAGTAGAAGAATTGAATACAAGAGGAAACTATTTGAAAAATTTGAAAGTTCCGAATTCGTTGAAGACGTACGCGGCATAGTCGTCCCCATCGGTGTTAGTGAACGTAATGTTAGATCACAGTGCAGGAGAAAATATCTCGAAATTACCGCTAGAACAGAGAAATACTACCGATCCTTTTTCCCAGACGCGATAAGACAATCCAACAGAGGAATTAGCTAGACTTCACTTGGTGTTGTGACACCCCCTGCCAAACGCTTCTAGCGGCTTGCAGGGTATTTATGTAAATGTAATGTAAAAACTACGCAAATCTTATCACCAATGCGTCCGCCATATTGCAAAATGACGTCACCGATTGCAGCGCCTCTATAGTTGATTTGAGTCTCCAATACACTCCACAGTATGATAAAATGCGAGGTTTCATACATTTTCGCTCTATCGTTTAGGCTCCAGAGCCAGTAACAGACAGACAGACAGACGGAATTGCGAAAACCACTTTTTCGGATTCAGCGACACCTAAAACGTATATATCCGTAAAAATCTCGAGGTCGAATTTTTTCACGATAACAATACTTTCTCAATATACTTCGTATATGAGCAAGTAAAAATCGGTACTGACTCAAAAATGATTGATGTAAATACGATTATAGGCTTTCAGTCACAAACAATGAAAAAATTCGATATTATAAATATCCTATTTGTAAGGGCTGTTTTGCCCCATACGAGGATAAAAATTACGACGCACTTCCAGATAAGCTAGAGACTTGAAATTTGGCAAAATTATAGGTTTTTGCTCACTACTGTTGAAAAAATATTTGATATTATGAAACATCCATTTTTAGTGGCTGTTTTACCCCCTTATTGCCCCATAGGAGGATAAACATTATAATACACTTCCAGAGGAGCTAGAGACTTGAAATTTAGCTTGATTATAGGTTTTCGATCACAAACAACGGAAAAAATCTGACTTTGTTAAAAAACTAATTTTTATTGGCTTTTTTTACCCCAATATTGAAAGAAGGCTGAAATGCTTGCCGTCTACTAGTAACAAATAACACTAAGTGTATGTCAGTTGTTGTTGCCACTGGTTTGTCAGTCGTATATAAATACGGCATAATTTTATTTGGTTGTTATAAACTAAAGTTAAATATTAGAAAATTTATGCTCGAATCGCTTTTTAACTCGCAGACTCTTTAAACATGGGTGTGTCTACTTCTTACGAAGGAAATAATTCAACTAGGACGAGGAAGCAACATGCGATGCTGAAATTTAATGTTTCACAGTACAGCGTAATGTAAAAATATATCCTTTCTGCATGTACGAGTATACGTAAAATTCTCCCGGTCGTTAAGTGCCCCAAACGATATTCGCGGTTTCGCGGTAAAGCTTAACAAGAATAAGCCAACAAAAACACTAAAAAGGAAAATAAAACAACTCCAAACGTTGAACAGGCAGGTGAACTCCAAACAGCACGGATCAGTTAAGGATGGCAGAGATCCAGAGATATGAAGGAGTGGGAAAATATTTAAGTAAAAACGCCATTAATAACAATATTCAATACCTGTGATAGTGTAAAACTAGCTTAACTTTTCCCAATAAAATCCAATGAAATATGAGGTGCGACCTAAAAAACTACATATTGGAAACCTCCGCATTCCAACCAACAAGACATTTGCAAGTGGTCCGCGGACCATAGGTTGGGAAACGCTGCTGTGGATGGTAATTTCTAACCGCTAATCACGTAAACATCTTCCACTTTGAAATTTACACCAGACTCATCCTAGGAGTTTCAAGCCTACCAACCTCCAAAACATTTTTCTCTAAAATTTTCTTTTTTATAGCGTAACAAAGAAACAGAATTGTTGATTGTGTCAACTAAAGTGAATGTACGAATTTTTATCAAAATCGGTTGAGCCGTTTTTGAGAAAATCAAATTATTTTTAGAGTCGCTCATGAATAAACTAGCCTTAAAGTTATCTCTGGAGAAATATAAACTATGTAGTATTATTTTAGACGTTAACTAAAGTAACTGTACGGAATTTCATCAAATTCGTTTCTGCCCGTTTGAAAAAATGAAATTTTTGCTGAAGATGCCCAAGAATAAACTAGCCTTATAGCTTGAATTTTGAAAAATATGAACTATGTAGAATCAACATAAACAACATCTTAAATAACTATAGAAAATTTGATGAAAATCGTATGAGCCGTTTATAGAAAATTCAATTGTTGTTAAAGTTGCCCAAGAATAAACTAGTATTATACTTATATTTTGAGAAATATACACTATGTAACATTATTGCAGACGTAAACTCAAGAAACTGTATGAAATTTGATCAAAATCGCTACAGCAGTTTTTAAGAAAATCAATTTGTTGTTAAAAATGCGCAGAATAAACTTTCCTTAATTATTGAGCAATGTCAACCATTCAATAAGAATTTCTATTCTGTTTGATGAAATGACTAAGTACGGGATTTCATTAATTTTTTGCTCTACCGTATAGGCTCTAGAGCAGCGAAGAGCAGACAGACGTCATGGCGAAAACCACTTTTTCGGACTCGGGTACACCTAAAATTTATATTTCCATCAAAATCTCGAGGTACGATTATAGGGAACAGGAAGAGGATTTCGTTTCCGTCTGCCAGTTTTATTAAAAATGGTGGTCAATTTAAACATTAAACTACGGGTATTTTTCCCGAGTTCTACTTTTGATTTGGTATGATTGTGGAGGACTCCCAGGAATAATTCATAAGCGGTTTTTGTTTCTCTCTACCCATTTTATTCAAAACGGCGACCAATTGAATTCTAAAATATCATGTATCATCTAGAATTCCGATCGGATTTGGACCAAATTTCTCCGGGCAACGCCGGGTATTCCTGCTAGTACAGACTATCAGAAAGAGGAAGGCGAACTGGATTGGGCATTACCTGAGGAGGGAGTGCATGATTAAAGAAGTGCTAGAAGGAAAATTGGATGGAAAAAGAGGAAGAAGTAGGAAAAGGTTTAAGCTCATAGACGACTTGAAAGGAAAAGAGAGCTATCAAGACATGAAGAAGACTGCGAAACATAGGAGTATGTGAAGAACCAAGTTTAACCATGAATAGTCACGGACCTGTCCACGGAGAGATGAAAAGACGCAATTGTTATGAAAGTAAAAAAAGAACACAAAACACTCTCTTTAATACATTGTATTTGAGAAAGCCAAAAACTTAAAATGAATGAACAAACCAAACAAAAAATGAAGCAAACGAATCTAGATTTGAGTTTATTATTCTCACTTCTCAAAAATCAACAAATTTTTGGTTACCATGTCTACAGCCGAAACCCGAATAGCGAAACATCTTATTCCCCGTATCATGTGCCTGCACGGTGTTTTAATTTTAAGTGATATTATACAAGTTTGTCATCGTAGAACAATTAATGTGCTCGGAAAATTAATCTCTTAGAATCCGACATATAGTTCAATTTTGTGTTTAACCTGAATATTCATATTGATAGTGTTAAATTGTTTCAAAAGTGATTATTAACAATGATTTCATTTTGCTTATATTTTTATTTAATAATATTGTAGATGAAGAAAATATTACAAACAAAATCAAGCAAGAATTTATGAAAATAGAAGAGTTCGATATGAGGGGAGAAGCGGCAGCAACAAGGAAGATCGCCAGTTTAATTTTTCCGTCCCCCCCCCCCCCCCCCTTCTCTATCTCTAAAGCCGTTTGTCGTAGAGATATGCGGTAAACTGCGTTTTATTTCTACAAGCTAGGAGGTCCCTAGAAAACCATTTTTATTTTCATAAAGTGCCGGGTTCGAATCCAGGAGACAATTATATTTTCCCATAAATTTACACGGGATTTTCGATTTTTCAGAGTACAAGATTTAATTCAATCATTCATCAAAATAGGTAAATATGGACCGATTTTATCCGTTATTACTTTATTCGACGGCTAAATCTATATACTATCTTATTATTGCAATTTTTACAAGTTACACGGTCGAAGTTTTCAGAAATACGCAATTGTTTTCGCATTTTTGTGGATTTTTCGTACTTTTTCCGGGCGCTGCCCAGGCGACCCTCATTGTTGCCTCCGATTCAGTTAGTGTCAATTAAACCTTCAAATAAGTGAAAGAATAGATTTATTCGCTTCGCACTTTTGTTTAAGCATCGAAATTATTGCTGTATACTTTATACAGAGTAACGTAATTATTTACGGAAAATTATTCAGTTAACTGCGTATGGGAAGCGTTTCAAAGCAGTTGAATCATTATTTCATCGTTTGAATGCTGGAATCTTAGCTTTTTGTAAGTAGAACTGTTATATTATACATCTACAATGATTATTAACGCAAATAGGCTCACGCATAAATTTAAAATTTAATGAGAATAGGGACGTTATTTTTACTTTCTCATACGAAGTATCGAGAAAGTATTGTTATCGCGAAAAAATTCAACCTCGAGATTGTTACGGAAATATACGTTTTAGGTGTCGCTGAATTCGAAAAAGTGGTTTTTTCAATACCGTCTGTGTCTGTCTGTTACTGGCTCTGGAGCCTAAGCGGTAAAGCGAAAATTAATGAAAACTCGTACTTACAATTAGACTGAGCAGAGTATATATAGAAATGGTTGTCGTTGCTCAATAATTAATCGTACTTTATTCTACACATTTTTAACAACAATTCGATTTTCTCAAAAACGGCTCTAACGATTTTCATCAAATTTCGTGCAGTTACTTGAGTGTACATCCGCAATATTACTACGTATTTCATTTTTCTCAATGGATGAGTATAAGGCTAGTTTATTCTTGGGTAACTTTAACAAAAATTGGATTTTCTAAAAACCGGCTCATGCGATTTTCATTTTCTAAAGATAACTAAACGCCGCATTATTATACGAGAAAGTTTGTACAATGTATGTTGCACCGATTTTTTAACACGTTATAAGGTTATATTCTCTTCATTGATATTCTACATAAACGTTTGCATTGATTGTCATATAAGAAGGGGCATATATTTGAATAAAAGGAAACAAAGAAAATTAAAAACATAAAAGTTCGCGATCAATTACTGTGTAGCATTAATTTCCTCTTTGATATGACTTTTAAAATGCAGATTTCTGATTGACTTCGCATAATAAATTCGAACCTGCGAACCTAACATTGGAATTATATACATTGAAATCCTATACCGGGGAAATGCATTATTACAGTTAAATGTGAATTACTGAGATCAACTTTTTTACACACTCATTCATGTTTTATAAATTAATTGAAAAAAACCGCGCAAACACTGCGCAGGCACAGCTATTTATTTATTAAAACGAGGAAATAATTAAATCCTAAATAACAATGGCGTTTACTAAAATTTTGCCATAGGCGCCATATCACCAAGATACGCCTCTGGGATAATATCATGCAATCACGCACGCAATGCAGTCTTTCTACAATTCAGAAACACCGAATAATTGAAAAATTCCATAAAAGGCATTATATTACGTTCTCATGGAAATTTCTTGCACAATTCTGGAACCTGTTCATCGGAAGGTGATTATTTTTTCCCCAAGGGGAAATTCTTTCAGCGACTTATTAGATTATCGAAATTGAAAAGCGGGTCTTCTTACCTTTGACCGCTTTCCTCTCCCTCAGTCACACCTTGGAAGCGCACGGCTCCACGCTGTTGGCGATACCGCTGATGCTGGCCAGAGGGGCGACGATGGCGCCACGGTTGTGTCGATTCAACGTGAGGACGACCGCGTGATTGGGTCCGGGAGGCGGGTGTGGGGCAGGGGGGGTCAAATGCCGCCCCCCCTTCTGCCTCTTCCTCTTCCTCGTCCGCGCCAAACGACGGCGACGAGGCGGACGACGGCGAAGAGGGCGCCAGCGATGAACACGTGACGTCATTGCACGGCGACGTCATCACCAGGGCGCGCCCGCCACGCCCGAGGCAATTCTCACCGCCCCTCGGAGATGGCGGGTCGCATGGCCACGCGATCTACGGCTAGGGCAAAGAAGCGTGGTTGCTGGGGCCGAGGGCCTGCCCCCTCCCCACTCTCTTCTACCGAAGGCAAAAGGTTATCGAGCCAGGAGGCAATCTGGGGCCACAAGAGGGCAGCCCCAGGGCAGCAGTGGGGTGAGACGGCGGTGGTCCCCTAGCGTTGGACACTCGAAAACTGCGTATAAGAGAGATTAATCCATTAAAAATGCAAAAAGGGTAAGATAGGACGAGTGCAAGGAATGCGCTTGATAATGATAGAACATACCGTTCCCGACTTACGACTCTAACGCGTACCTGAAAGTCTAAGATCAATTTTCCATAGACTTACATTTTATAAACTGAGATACGTTCAAGGACCTTGGAAAAAAATATGTTCCAAGCCGTATGTAGGCTATAAATTAATAGTTTAAGAACAAATGTGTTATATATTGTATAACAAACATTTTTAAGACTTAAAACAATCAATAAATTAATACCGAAAATGCATACGAGTCGTATCGACCAGATTATATCGACCAAAAATACGCACAAGAAAGTAGACTCGGAGCGCATCGGATGCCGAATAACGTATGTTTAGGGTACGATATAGTTTGTCGATTTCTAGGTATTAATGTATAAATGTATATGAAACAAATTTAGCATCTGATTTCAACGAGATTTATTAAAGTAAAATTAATAACCTGTAAAGTGAAATGGAGAAAATCCAAATAAACGTCTATAATTGTATATGTAGGCAATGTTTGGCAATTAATTTATTTAAACGTTTTACCTGTTGATACATTATTGCACCCTGATTAATAAGACAAGCACTAATACAAGAAAAAATATATTATTATTCGATTATTGGTCTTAATGAGCAAATATGATTAACCGCACAGTTAACAACAATTTATGCAGATTATAAAACATTAACCTGCATTCTCACGTTTACTTGACATAGGAGATAGGAATAGTTCACGAAGAGGAGGAGAACGAATAGGGGTTCATTAGGGAAGGAAAAGGAATAGGAGATAGAGTGGAGAAGCAAGGATAGAGGGAGGAGGAGGAATAAGGGGGTGGAGTGGAGAAGGAAGGATAGGGGTTCTATTATAGAATGAATAATGAGGTGGAATGGAGAAGAATGGATAGGAGGAGGAGAAGGAACATTAGGGTGGAATTATTTGGAGCAGGATGGAGCGTCTGAACACCAGATAGAAACTTCTGTAATGGCAATAGGGTTGAGTTTGTTGATTCAAGGCTGTCATCATTAATTGACTCTGTCGAGGCGCTGGTGGATTTATTATGTTTGATGAACAAAAGCGCAAATGTTTCCAATTTTAGCAGTCAGGATTGAAATTGTTTACGAAATGATAATAGTACATAAATAGCGTGTTTGCTATCATTGAAAATTAAAATTTAAGTTAAAAATTGATAAATTAATCAAGAAAAAATTAAAAAGTTATTTAGGTAACCATTTATTATCTTAAAGATAGTGGAAAGCAATCTAATGCCTTCATTGAAACTTTTGGTAAATATTCGTAATGTGATATAATGAGATGCCCAACGAGAACGAAAGTGTATCATTTTCTTCATTTATTTTTTTTCCCCTAGCTAAAAAACAGCATTTCGTACGAGGGTAACATCAATAAAACGCACGGCCACGCCCTCGGCCGGATTCGAACCTGCGACCCTAGCATGGGATGCTAGACACTGAATGCTCACTGAATGCTAGACGCGCTAACCACGCCTCTACCAAGTTACAAACTATCAGAAGAGTATTAATAAGGTGTCCATAGAAGAAGGAATAATCGATTACTAGCTTTCCCGGTAGGGAAAATCTGAGCCCAGTTACTTGTATGAGATAAGTTTCAATGTACGAAAATTTCAGTTTATTTACTATGATCATATTTTATTAAAGGAAATTCATATCCATACAAAAGTGTTTCAGGATGTAACCATTCCCCCGTTATCCACGAATGATGTGTTCTAAGAAAACCTCGCGGATACTGTGTCCTATATCTTTGTTTAGTATATTATATTTTGAAGCGTGTTTGTGTGTTTATTCATGGAACTCCTCCTAAACGATAAAAGCTAGAATAACCAAATTTGGTACGATTCTTCCTTACATCATAACTTAGTGAACTGTCAAGGTTTGGTTAACCAGGATTAATCAGTGCTGCCAATATAGGAGATTAACATTTTCCCATAAGATAACACGTATGAATCCATTTCTTAATTTGCAAGGTATTCTTCCTTCAAGCATAAAAATATGTAAATATGGACCGATTTCTTTCATTTTTGCTTTATTCGACGAACAAAACTCTATACTATCTTATTCCTGCGAAGTTTACATGTTATACGGTCGAAGTTTTCAGAAATGCGCAATTTGTTTCGAAATTTTGTGGATTTATCGTACCTCTCCCGGGCGTTGCCAAGGCGGCCGTCATTGTTACCTCCGATTCAATTACCTTCAATGAAGCTTATAAATAGATGAAAGTTCATCGTTATTCGATTCGCACCTTTGTTTAAGCAACGAAACGATCGATGTTTATGGATAGCAACGTAAATAGATACTGATTATTATTCTGGAAGCGTTTATTGATGAAAGTAATTGAACCTTCTTTCGTCTATTGAATACTGGAATCTTACATTTTTAGTAAATAAAATCATTATATTCTACATTATAATGTTTATTAACGTAAACATGCTCACGTATCTGGTGTACATTTACCGGAGTCAGTGTTCAATCATGATACCAACTCAGACTCACCCTCAGCAAAATCAAAAGGAGTACGATTTGTCTCTGCCAAACAAGAAGCAAATCACATAATTATTAAGGGAAATGAAATAAATATAAATCAAATAAATATTTGATATTCTATAAATATTTTTCAAGAATATCCACTCACTAGAAAAAAAAAGATATTAAAATTAATGCTAAACTTACTTCATATGAAATTGTTTGTGCTACAGCTCGTAATCCTCCTAACAAAGCATATATAGAATTAGAAGCTCAACCTGCAATTATAACTGTATATACCCCTATTCTTGTGCAACATAAAAAAAATAATAACCCTAAATTAAAATTAAATAATGCAAAATAAAATGGTATAATAGATCACACTAAAAGAGAAATATATGAACTAAAAACAGTAGAAAAATAATAAGGTAAATAATTAGAAGTTATTGGAAAAGTCTGTTCCTTAGTAAATAATTTAATAGCATCAGAAAAAGGTTGAACAATTCCACAATATCCTACTTTATTAGGTTTCTTGCTTACAAGCCATAAAAGTAAATATTTCAGCGAGGCATAATTACACAAGAAATGATGCTGGATTTGACGAAAGTAATATGATAGGAAATAAAATTATCGTTATATTTGAATGGTAAAGCTCGGAAACGGATTGTTACAAGCAAATATGATTAATTGTTAAGAAAAGCTAATTGTAAGTTTAAAATTATCTTCTATATATTTTAAAGAGTTTGTATGTTGTGCTTATTATGGCGATAAAAAATTTGGGGGTGGGGGGTGCTTAATTCAATAATTATTTTCCCATAAGTTTACACGTAATTTTCGATTTTTCAGAGTGCAAGATTTTCTTCTTTCACTCATCTAAATAGGTAATTGCGAACAGGTTCTTCATTTTTGCTTTATTCGACGGTTAAAACTGTGTACATACTATCTTATTCTTGCGATGCTTACATGTTACACGGTCGAAGTTTTAGATTCACTAAATCCGTTGAAATTCAACGGGAAATTCTGCTAGTAGGCTATATGGATGGCGATAAAAATTGTGAAGAAAGAAACACAAAGTGTGGCACAGAGTTCTCCAAAGCAAACTGTTTTTAAAACTACGTAACGTAACATGTTACACGGTCGAAATTTTAGATTCAATAAATCCGTTGAAATTCAACGGGCAGTTCTGCTAGTTTACATTATAATTGTAGAGATAGGTTCCAGACCTTTATAGACCGTACAAAAGAAATAATCTTGTAATTAATGAAAAGATTAATAATTTTCGGTTTGGCTTTTTGTCTGTATATTTGCAAATAAGATTTCACCTCGCCGATTGGTGCTACCACCTTGCGACAGTTATTAAAACTGCTAGGAGCTTTCAGAAGACGGTCAGGCTATTTCCTCATTGTTTTATACAAGAAAGGCAAAGAAATAGGGAAACACGTCAAATGAATAGGGAACAAAGAAGCTCTAACCTAGGGCCGACCTATTTAGATTATTTGCAAGCGTAACTGCAATGGTCTGCTAATTCTTAATTACCGCCTGGGAAAGAATTCTTAGGTTGCCACCAAGTATCATAATCAGCACTCCATTTTTCATTAAAGAAATCGTATTATATAGGACAAATTATTCTAAGCAGCATATTTGACTAGGAGGAATTTTTTGCATATGAGGTGTGTTGAACAAGTTCTCGGAATTCGTTTATAAAAATTATATTTCAAAATTTAAAGCTTAACGAGAAATATCCCCTTCAAATTAATTCCTTTGCGCAGCAATGATCCGCTTCTACCAGCTTTTCTACTTTTGGAAGCACTGTTGCAAGGATCTTTGTTATCGCTTTCAGGTCATTCGTCGTATTCGTAATGATGTCCTCCACTGTTTGAAATCTTCTTCCTTTCAGGGTCATTTTCAGTTTAGGGAACAGAAAAAAGACCGGAGGGGTGAGGTCAGGCAAAGAGGAGGGGTATGGAAGGACAGGAATTGAATGTTTCGCCAAGAACTCTCGAATTGACAGGGCTGTGTGATTGTGGTGCCACATATCCATAGTCCGCATTTCCGTTCGTTTTCTTCGTATCGCATCCTGCAGATGTCTCAAAATCAGAACTTTCAGATAGTACGCTTGATTAACCGTGTCGCCTCGAGGAACGAATACATGATGAACAATGCATCAATAATTGAAAAAAACAAGTAACATTGCTTTCACTTTTGAGCGCACTTGTGCTTTTTTGTGACGCGGCGAAGCAGCACTCTTCCACTTTAAGGATTGTTGTTTTGTTTCAACTTCATACCCATAGACCCACGTCTCGTCTCAGGTGATGACGTTTTTCAAAAATGTTTCATCCTCATTTGCTTTTTGGAGATTTCCACAGATGGAAACGCGTTCGTTTTTCCGATCATCAGTCAAGAGCTTTGGCACAAACTTCGCTGAGACCTGATGCATCCCTAAATCTTCGGTTAAAATCGTGTGACATGAACCAATGGATATTCAAGTCTCTTCTACTACATCTCGGACAGTTAGTCGACGATTTTCACCTGGTCAACGACAGGTACGATTCTTGAAGTTGAATGTCGACCAGACCGCTCATCCTCATCTGTTGAAGTTCTTTCGTTTTTAAAATGTTTGTACCATTCGTAAGTCATCCTTTGACTCAATGCCTCATCACCGTAAGCTTGATGCAAAATATAGTGGGTTTCCGCAGCTGTTTTCCCCAGTTTGAAATAAAATTTCATGCGAATTCTTTGCTCCTTCGCTGACGTCATATCAAAAGGCCACACATCGGAAAAAACTCAATCACACAACCGATTGTAACTCTATAAGAAAACATCCGAGCTACTTCGGACATTGCTACTTGTAGGTTACAGTCAGGTTACTAGCCATTCCATGCGCGTCCAATGTGAGCATTACGGGTCACACACTGCATGATCATCAGGGAACTTTCTGAACACACTCATACTTTTGCTGTAATCTAAGTGTTCGAGAGCTTCGCGGTTATTCTAGATCTTGCTCGCGGATACTGGGTAATAGGATATAAGTAGAACTCGCTTATACGTGAATCCGCGGTTGCGGAACTCGCGGATACAGGGAGAGTAGCGTACAATGTTTCACCCTCTGGCTGCTCCACCACAATGTATTACGGAGATCTACACCTTGAAAATGCCACATGCCATGCGCAAAGGCACGTGCCCTCAATCAAATCCCCAATCTGCCAAATATCTGGCCCCGACTCTTGTTGACGGTCATTCTAAAAGACCCGCCTCCGAAACACCCCCTGTTGGGCACCACCAAGACATCAGAATTCTTGCTTGAGCCCGCTGAAAGTTGATATTAGTAGGAATCGCGCCAACTCCCCCATCATTCTTACAAAAACCGCACTGATTTTCACTAGAACAGACACACGCACACACATTTGTGACACTACGTTTTTAATACATAAGACTATCTGCCCGTACAGCTCCGAAATCGGAGTTTTGTTGGAGTATTATGGTAAGAAGGCCCTCCGCTGCCCAACCCGCGTGCACCCGACCCGCGCGCCCCCGATGCCCGCCACCCTGCGCAGCCGCGCACTGAGGCTCGAAGCCCTATTCCAGCGACCCGCGTGCCTCCCTCGCGCCCCGCGCAATTCCTTTTCCTCCACTTCCCCTCAAGCGTGGCTGAGTGAAAGTGGAGGGAAAGCTTCGCTTCGGGTTGTGACTGACACAGGCTTTATTCAATTAATATATACGTTGATAAGACCGTGTATGCGGTATTTAAGTTCAAAATTGACTTTCCCGCCAAAGCCAATTTTTCAAATTGTGTCTTTTCTCTATGATGAATTTCTGATGATTTCGCCGAGGCAACAGATAGTGCAGACGCGGAAGAATCGTGGTTAATGCCCAGAGATATGATATGAGACCGCAGAGATTAATTTATTTCAAATAAACAGAAGCGTGAAAATGCAGAACCTAAATGGTACAATCAGAAAGTTTCGACGGCAAAGAAAAACCAACTCCCACGCAATTAACACGTCTACAGCAGCTACGGTCGAACAAAGAACAACGATAAGACAGCATTATATTGAGGCACACTGAAGAGCTAGAGTATATTTTCAAAAAGAAGATCTTACAAGATAATTTGAAAGAGAACACAAGAGCATCTTAATCTTACATCAGGGTAGTCCAAGGTAGAAATCCTACTATTGCGCCACTGAGAACTGAAGCAGGCAATGTAGTTTACTAATGTGCGGAGATCGCAAACATGCTAAAAAATATTCAGAAAGATTCTACTCTAGATGGTTATGGAGGTGAGAAACTTGATCCTAAGCATCGGGACGTTTCGATAGAGGATTTTATTTGCATGAGATAAGAAATATAGCGCACCGACTTGATTGAATAAAGTCAAATAAATATCCTGAGCATGATGAAATGAGATGCACGAGGCGGCCTTCATTCTTTGACGAATGCGAGAACATTCAACTCCTGGGAATAGTCTAATTCCGTGCTCCCTCTTCCCAGGCCATCTTCCTCCTCCCACCACCTTCCCAAACACCCCTCCCCCATCGAACGCTCCCATTATACGTTTCCACACAGTTTCTTTTACGCAACTCGCTCTAATCCACTCTTTGTAACATCCAATGTTAGATGGCTCTGCATCCCACGCTTCGGCGAGTCTTCGCCAAAAATAACGCAGGCCGTGCCTCGCTTGTCCGGAATGCACCGACAACATGCGTTTGCCTCCGATAGCTGCGAAATAGTCCGATTAACGCGGATTGTCGCGGCAGCCATAGGCGTGCGTTTTGTTAAAAGGAATGGCGATGGGAAAATGGCAGAAGGCTCCCTTTCATCGGCAGAGCGACTTTGATCGAATCAAAAGATTCTCTTAAGGAGGAATGATTCTGAAAATAATCTTTAAGGGCATGATTATAAAGAATAAAAGTTTAGGCGACGAGAGATGGGCGTATTTTCAAGTACAGTAAAAGTTCATTCTAACGGCACCCATGGGACCAAAGTCGTGCCACTATAATGAATATGCCGATATAACAAATGGTGCCGCAAAATTACATTCCAATTACATAGAGGGAATATTTGGTGTCTTTTAACGATCTTCTTCACTATAAGATATTGTACATGTTGTTCTTCGTTATCTAATCCACTATTTTTTGACGGTATTATCACGGTGTAACTTATAATTTTTTTAATTTTTCTTATGCTCATTCTGGGAACCAAATAAGGGTCCATCGAGAATAACTTTACTATTACAACCATCATTTATTATTCACAATTAGCAGATCATTTTGCTTTTTTCGTTGAAAGTAAATATGTATCAACAATTCGTATATTCAACGAATTTCTGATTTCATTTGTTGGAACGGCTTGCGAATTACCCTGCCCACATTTCCGATGCGATTTCCGATCTTCTTTTGTTCTTTATTACTAGGATTGGAAATGGTATAGCGGGTACAATTTGTTGATTTCCTTATGTCTATCTTATCCGAATTTGCATGGGAAAGTTTGGAAAATAAATTTTTTGAAAAAAGCTCAGCAAAAAATCAAAAGAAAATCGGAAATCGCATCGGAGAAGTTGGCCGGGCAATTAGCAAGCTTAGCCCACTTCCTGATAAAAGTATTTTGCCTTTTCAATTAATAGTGGGCCTGTGATTGGAAAACCTTCAGAACGCTTCACCGTATACCAATCGTATGATAGAGCATCCAACTGTTCTAGCTTTTGCTTCCTTAAATTTTTGTTTTTGGATATATTCATTTGTCTCAGACTCAGCAAAATTTTTTAGAAGTTGCTGTTTTCTTGCTTTACTGTCATATACCGTAGATGAACTTATTTTGTGCCATTATCCAGAAGTTGGCAATGTCAATTTTCTGTCGTAAAGTCCGCACCATCCGCTTCCCCTGTTTTATACTGTTATTGCTACTACTCATGTTATTTAGGGTAACTTAATATGTTTATAAAATAATAAAATCCAAGGAATTTGGCTGAACTTTGTAGTAATTGATACTCATATTAACGAAGAAAATAATAACTTTGTTAAATTCCACAATTTTTTATTTCACGGCCGGTTTCGATAAATGACTAGCATCATCAGGTGGGAAAAGTGCTCAAAATATCCTTTATATACTAGGTTGACGGAGGGGAGGAGAGCAAAGCAGGGCGGAGAAAATAAACACTATGGGGTAATTGGTGGATGATGGGGGTGGGGGTGATAACCGTTAAGGACAATGTAATAGAGCAATGTATATATATATATATATATACACACACACATTAGTTAATGTGTGCTTGCATTCTGCAAGCTTTTTCTCTCACGTTAATATAAAAAGTGCAGACAAATAATTTTTAAACACATAAGTTTGCACCTCTGCGCCGATTTACGTGTTTTTCTTTATGGACAATATTGGAATAAAAACAACCCCTAAAATATATAATTGTAAAAATTTTATAGTTTTTCAAGATTTGTTGCAAATACCTCACATTTCTGCAAAATTTCATCTATGTACCCCATCTAGAATTGCATTTATATAAATTTCATTGGTTAAATTTTAAGAATTTTCAACATCCACAATAATAAACTTTTCTGAAATTTTCAAATCTAATTGTAACTGATACACAATTTCATAATTTTCATAAAATTTTCAACTTTCTAGTTCGACCGAAGGTATATAAAAATTAGTCAATTTTTTAAATATTTATGAATTTTTAACGGCCGAATAAATACACATTTTCAATTTTCTATAAATCCGATATCATTATTTCGTAAATTCCACTGTCAGAAAAAAATTGAGCATTTAGAAGTACTTAAACCATTAAATGTTTGTATAAAAGTTTAAAATTTTTAACGGCCAATAAAATAAAATAATTGTTAATTTCAATTTTTCCTGCCGATTTCTCCAAGACATCTACATTTTCTGAAAATTTCAGCTCCCCATCTATTGTAGTTTGAGCCAGACATTAGTATCCTCTTATATCCTATATCCTCCTCTGTAGGAAGAGATCATATATGATGATGTGCTTGCATTCTGCAAGCATTTTTATAATTTCGAACTATTCCGACTCGATTTTGTACAAAATCATATAACCATGTCAAATTTCATGTTTGTATCTCATTTAGGAGTTCCTTATAATTTTCACACTCGTACGGGGCAGAAATGCAACAAAACCGCCCCTAAAAATACATTATTTTATCTTTGGTTGCAACTGAATTTCTAAAATCGTGCCAATTTCAACTCACTAGGTCATATGGAGCTGCCTCATCTTTTTACTTTCTCATACGTAGTAATGGGAAAGTATTGTATTCATGAAAAAAATCGACTTCCAGATTTCAACGGATATACATGTTTTGAGGTCCCTAGAACACCTTTATACTATTTTCGGAATGATGTCTGTGTGTGTGTGTGCGTGTGTGTATGTTAGTGTGGGCGCTCTAACTCAAAAAGTACGTGCCATATCGTTACCAAACTTCATATCTAACACTCTTACATGAGAACAAAGAACTGATTAGTTTTTGGACAATAACGGTTAAACGGAAGTCGAGGTTTATTCGAAACCCGATTCGGTTTTTGCGATATTTCTTGGTTAAAATATCATTTTTGTATTTACAATTCTATACAAAAGTTATAGAGAATGTAATTTTCTTCAACTTTCATTTGAAACAATTTTCTATAGGAGTTATTGTTTAGGAGTTATTTATAAATAACAGGTTTTTCGGTTTCCGTTAAATATCTCCTTAACAACATCGTTACTGGTAATCTTCGTAAGGACCAAAGTTGTAGAGAATAATATTTCTTCCAAGTTTTGTTTGAAACTAATTTTCGTAGAACCATCCATTTCGGATATATTTCGCTTTTTCTTAATACCAGCCTACAGCGCCAACACCATGTAGCGGTGAATTCTGTAAACATTCAAAATATACGTAATTTACGGCAACGACGTGTCTTCTTTTACGATACGAAATAATAATTTTGCCTTATAATGCTACTCATAATAATTTAAATATCTATACCCCAAATATGGAGAAAGTCATGTGTTGGCCACATCACATTTTTTGTTCTCGTATTGAGCAATACTGAGGGTAAAACAGCCCCAAAAATGGGGTTCTCATCATCCGTTTTGAATACCTCATATTTGTGAAAAATATCATCGTTGTAGCACCTCTAGAAATGCATTTATATGAATTTAATTGTATAAATTTTATAAATTTTTAACAGCCACAATAATAAACCTTTCTAAGAATTTCAATGTTTGTTAACACTGGGGCATCATTCCCTCCCTAGGTTAAAATTTTCATCTTCCTGCACCTTCAGAAAGTACATAAACATTGGTCAAATTGTTTAATATTTAAGAATTTGTTACGGTCGAAAGAATAAAAATTTTCAAATTTCTATATTCCCGTTTTCGTTATTTGGTAAATTCTAACGTTAGAAAAAATTTCAGCATAATATAAAGACGCTTCTTACACATAATATCTATAATATATAGATGCTTCTT
The DNA here is from genome assembly GCA_036926305.1 of Uropetala carovei. Classification (NCBI taxonomy): domain Eukaryota; kingdom Metazoa; phylum Arthropoda; class Insecta; order Odonata; family Petaluridae; genus Uropetala; species Uropetala carovei. The sequence continues at coordinate 3,660,770 of JAXCHB010000040.1, read as the reverse complement.
ACACATGATATATCATATATATAGGAGGATACAAAATTATGAGGCACTTCCAGATGTGCTAGAAACTTGAAATTTGGTAGGTTTATAGGTTTTTGGCCACAACCGAAGGAAAAAATCCGAAACTGTCGAAATTACTATTTTGAAGGGCTATTTTGGCCCCTTTTACCCCATTTTTTGCCCATAAGAAAACATGTAAATTGGTGTAGATGTTTTTATATTTGCATTTTAAAATTACTTCCCGTCAAGATACAAACTCGAGACTTAAACTGTCGGATAGGATATAAATTGTAGTTTCTTATTTTTGAAGACGGAATGCAAATCCGAGTAGAATTAGCGTAATTTTATAGTTTTTATCGCAAAAAATTGCTAATTTTTCTGGGTCTAACAATAGGTTTCCTTGGTAACAAGCTCTATCCTTTCATATGGGTAAGCTTTTAATGGGAATCAGAGGCTTATATTTTAATGCTGTTAATGTTAAACTACACCTAATGAAAGAAATCCGATATTGATATAATCCTCATTTTTGGGGCTGTTTTGCCCCATTATTGCCCCATACGAGAACATAATAGGCGATGCAACTGCATAGGACCCAGAGACTTGAAATTTGGCACGGTTATAGAAATTTCATTGCAAGCTAAGATAAAATTACAAAATTACAAAAATTCTCATTTTGAAGGGGCGGCTTTGCCGCTTTTCGGCCCCATGCGAGAACAAAAAATGCGATCAGCTGCATAGGACCTAGAGACATGAAATTTGGCACGATTATAGAATTTTCGTAGCAAACTAAGATAAAATTGTAAAATTGCAAAAATTCCTATTTTTAATGTGTGGTTTTGCCCCTTTTCGGCCCCATACGAGTGTGATAATTATAAGGCACTTCTTAATGAGATACAAACTTGAAATTTGGCATAATTATGGGTTTTAAGTTACAACAGATGGAAAAAATCTGAGAGTGTAATAACTCATAATGTTAGGGGCTGTTTTGCTCCATTATTGCCCCATACGAGGATTAAAATTATAAGGCACTTCTAAATGAGCAACAAACTCCAAATTTGACATGGTTATATGATTATGTACATCGATTGGGAATAACTTGAATTTGCAAAAAGGCTAAAATTTGAAAATGCTTGCAGAATGCAAGCACATATTAACTAGTATAATATATATATCATGTGTAAGAAGCATCTATATATTATAGATATGAGGATACAAAATTATGAGGCACTTCCAGATGTGCCAGAAACTTGAAATTTGGTAGGATTATAGGTTTTTAGTCACAACCACAGGAAAAAATCCGAAACTGGCAAAATTACTATTTTGAGGGGCTATTTTGGCCCCTGTTTGCCCCATTTTTTGCCCATAAGAAAGCATGTAAATTGGTGCAGAGGTTTTTATATTTTCATTTTAAAATTACTTCCCGTCAAGATACGAACTCGAGACGTAAACTGTCGGATAGGATATAAATTGTAGTTTCTAATTTTTGAAGACGGAATGCAAATCCGAATAGAATTAGCTTAATTTTATAGTTTTTATCGCAAAAAATTGCTAATTTTTCTGGTTTCCTTGGTAACAAGCTCAATCCTTTCATATGGGTAAGCTTTCCATGGGAATCAGAGGCTTATATTTTAATGCTGTTAATGTCAAACTACACCTGATGAAGGAAATCCGATATTGATATAATCCTCATTTTTGGGGCTGTTTTGCCCCATTATTGCCCCATTCGAGAACAAAAAAGGCGATGCAACTGCATAGGACCCAGAGACTTTAAATTTGGCACGGTTATAGAAATTTCATTGCAACCTACGATGAAATTATAAAATTACAAAAATTCTCATTTTTAAAGGGCGGTTTTGCCCCTTTTCGGACCCATGCGAGAACAAAAAATGTGAGGCAGCTGCATAGGACCTAGAGACTTGAAATTTGGCACGATTATAGAATTTTCATGGCAAACTAAGATAAAATTGTAAAATTGCAAAAATTCCTATTTTTAATGTGTGGTTTTGCCCTTTTTCGGCCCCATACGAATGTGATAATTATAAGGCACTTCTTAATGAGATACAAACTTGAAATTTGGCAGAATTATGGGTTTTTAATTAGAACAGATGGAAAAAATCTGAGAGTGTAATAATTCTTAATGTTAGGGGCTGTTTTGCTCCTTAGTTAGAACAGATGGAAAAAATCTGAGAGTGTAATAATTCTTAATGTTAGGGGCTGTTTTGCTCCATTATTGCTCCATACGAGGATTAAAATTATAAGGCACTTCTAAATGAGCAACAAACTCCAAATTTGACATGGTTATATGATTATGTACAACATCGTTTGGGAGTAATTTGAATTTGTAAAAATGCTAAAATTTGAAAATGCTTGCAGAATGCAAGCACATAACAACTAGTATATATATATATAAATATATATAATATATATATAATACTGGGGTAAAAACCCCTAAAATGTATAATTATAAACATTTTATAGGTTCTTATCATTCGTTTTGAATACCTGATATTTGTGCAAAATATCATCGATGTAGCAGCTCTAGAAATGCGTTTATATATACTATTTAATTGTTTAAATTTTATGAATTTATAACAGCCACAATAATAAACTTTATTGTAATTTTGAATGTTAATTACCACTGGAACACTACTGCCTAACTTTTTTGAAATTTTCAGCTACCTAGCTCGACCAAAAGTACATAAACATTAGTCAATTTGTTTAACATTTATGAATTTTTAAAAGCCAAATAAATAATCATTTTCAAATTTCTATAGTCCCGTTTTCGTTATTTGGCAAATTATACCGGCAGAAAAAATTTACCATTGTAGCGCATTTAGAAGTACCAAAACCACGAAATGTTTGTTTAAATTTTAGGATTTTTTAACGGCCAAGAAAATAAACGTTGTAATTTTCGATTTTTTCTGTCGGTTTTGTCACTAGAACTACCTATGTACCAAATTCAAAGATTCTAGCACATCTGGAAGTGTCTCATAATTTTGTATCCTCCTATATGATATATATGTGTAGGAAGCGTCTGATGCAACTCCATCGAGAACTACACTTTGGGTTCTATCCGAAAGGAAATATGCAATCCAATTTAAAATTTTCTCGTTAACTGAATAGGCCTTTAATTTTTGCACTATTTTCGCATGGGAAACGGTGTTGAAGGCTTTCCTAAAATCTAAAAATACTGCATCTACTCCTATTCCTTTGTCCGCTGCATTCACTATATCATGTGTGAGTAGAGCTGAGTCCGCATGACCTGCCTCTTCGTAAACCATGCTTGTTTCTATTCAGAGCACCTTTACTTTCGAGGAATCGCATTATTGAGCTGCCGATAATGTGCTCAAAAACCTTACAGAACATGTATGTCAATGATATAGGGCGGTAGTTCTCCACTTTTAATTTAATCCCGTTTTGTGTAGAGGTGTAAAGTGAGCTGTTTTCCATATCAAAGGAATACTCACTCATCTAGAGATTTTGTGAATACGATTTTAAGGTACGCAGCTAATTCGCTCACTAGAGAGTTTATAATGAACATAGGTATGGCTTCTGGCCATGGCGATTTTCTTTTATGGACCTGATTTAGCAATTTATCTATACCGCTTTCGGATATTTCGCTCATATTTCAATCTATACTAGTAGGGAAATCAATGAAGTGACCGCTGTCCATTGTTAAGCAATTTTCTAAGTACTGATTTAACATACTGGCCTTAATAAAAAAGTCACGCACACTTTCACCGTTGTAACTAGATGAGATACTGTGGACTGAACACCTCGAACTTCTCGCACGTACGACCAAAATTCTTTCGAATTGTTTTTGAGTGAATCTGTAAGTACCGTGGATCGATAGGCGTTAAATTCCTTACGCGCTTCGTCTCTTGCAGACCTATGACTGTTTCAGCATATTAATTACTCGTTCGCGTGATCCCTACCAACTTGCCAGAGGTGCTTTATGCGCGTGTGATGCCGTTTTTGTTTCTTGAGCAAGGCGCAGAGCTTCGGCTTCATCCACCATGGAAGGTTCCAAAAATTTATTGTTATGCTCGTTCTACAGGTCACCTAACGCAGGTGTTGAACATATATTAAATCTCAAGCAGCAATTATCAAAGCTTAGGGTTATTAAGAAAGATGGTATCGTTATGGTTGGTGGGGACTTTAACTTGCCCTCGATTGGTTGGGCCAAGCTATGTTTCTAAACCACAGATAAAGAACGCGAATACTGTGAAGCATTAATCAAAACATTCTGCGAGCACTCTCTGATTCAATTAGTCAGAATACCTACACGATCCGGTAACATACTCAATTTATTAGCAAACAACGTCCGAGAGAGAATAAACAAAGTCACCATAAAGACACTCTAAGCCTCAAAGAAAGTTTTATATATTTGCCAAGGCAGACTTTCCAAGTTTCAGGTCGCGCCTACGAGAAATTTTACCTAGCTTCCGTGACATGACCAAACGATTCAGGTGCTGAGTCGTCGTGGACGATATTCACGGAAGTAATGCTAGAGAGTACCGACAGGTACGTGCCAATTAAATTGAAGCCGACAGTAAAGAGCCTCGTTGGTACAATAAGGAAGTTAGGAGTGCGCTTAGGCATCCGAGAGTAAGCCATGCGAAAATAAGAAATATACCATCTACAGCATCCTACGACTAAAGAGCAGCTAAAGTTCAGATGTATAAGGAAGAGCGCACAAATGCGAGAAATATTATGCGCAAGGCTTTTACTAATTTCAGGAATAATGTATTAAATAGTAATTTGAAGGAGAACCCTAAAGCGTTTTGGTCTTTCGCGAGGGAAGTCCAGGGTAAAGGCCCTACCATACCCTCCCTGCGTAATGACTTGGGTGCCGTTATTCATGATAGCGTAGAGCAGTTTCCCAAACTTACAACATTCGCGTACCACCTTCGGGACTTCAGCCTCTTGGTATTGAAATTATTGCTAACCATATCTAATATTTTTTTCGAAAAATTCTACAATCCAATGCCTATTTCAAAAATACACATATTGAACAATAAATAAATAAATAAGTGCACAGAAGCTTATGAGTTTTATTAATAATATCTGTTAAATCATTAAATTCAAATTTACATCTCGTCATCATCATAGGTAGTCTGTCCGTTGACAGGTCCGTGATTATTCTAGGTTAAACTTGGTTCTCCATATACTCCTATTTTCCGCAGTTTTCTTCATGTCTTGATAGCTCTCTTTCCCTTTCAAGTCGTCTACCAGCTGAAACCTTTTCTACCTCTTTCTCTTTTTCCATCCAGTTTTCCTTCTAGCACTTTAATCATGCACTCTCTCCTCAGGTAATGCCCAATCCAGTTCGCCTTCCTCTTTCTGATAGTCTGTATAATCGTTCGCTTCTCTCTTATTCTTCGTAGTACTTCCTCATTTTTCACCCTATCCGTCCATTTTATCTTCAGCATTCTTCTCCATATGTATCTGGAAATACGTAAGTTGTTCAATGCGAAGAGAACTGTTTCTGACCCGACACTAGGGCAGGAAAATCCGGCTCGATGGTGGTGAGCTTAAAACGAAGATGCGGTTCCACGTCAATGAGACGATTTCTTTTTTAGTTTTAATACCAACCAGCGCTGAGAATCCCAACTCACACATGTACGTAGTGGAGAAGGGCAGAATATACTTAACTGATTTGTCCGATAGGGCTGGATACTCGGAACTAACGCTCAACAAAAACGATGTCAGTGCCTTTTTCTCAAACACAGTTTTCAGAAAGCATCTGAGGCGAGCTCCAGAAGATGTTCTTCCTCTGAATTTGAAAGGTTATTTGGCAATGTTTGGACACTGACAAGGAAAGGGTTCCTTATCCACTCAAAGCTGCCATCCGGTTCAGGGAAGTACTCACGAAGCCCTTTTCTCAAGCTTTCCAAGTGCTCCTTCATAGTTTTCAATGCATCAGCATCGAGTTCTTTAGCAGTTGATCATTAGGTCATTAAGGGATGGAAAAAAATCGAATTTGCCACGGTTGTCTTCAACGTGAAATATGGATATGAGATTACCTTACAAGGATAGATTGAGGCTGTTCAAATGAGTAAAGATATCTGCAAGGTATGCTAATTTACAGAGCCATTTCCATACGGACTCGCAGGCTGAAGGTTTCATCCAAAAAAAACTTGAAGTTCTTCTCGCAGCTCAAACAGGCGAGTGAGGACTTTTCCACGCGAAAGCCAACGTACTTCAGTGTGAAGTAGGAGCTGTGTGTAGTCACTGCCCATCTCTTCGCAATGCTGAGAAGAAAGTCGGGTATTCAGTGGCCTGCTCTTCACAAAATTGATAATTTAACAGCTTCATTAAGTACTTGCTTTGGATCTGCATGCATTTCCTGGGTGGCGAGTGCTTCCCTGTGTATACAACTATGAGTCGACTTGCATCCGGTGCAATGGCTTGAATACTTGCAACAACTCCCTTCTTTGAACCGATCATGGCTCTGGTGCCTTCCGTGCTTATCAAAACGCATCGACTCCAATCCAAGTGACTGTCTTTGACGAAGTCATTAATAACTTTTAAAATGTCTTCCCCGGTTGTACGTGTCGGCAAAGGTTGGCAGGACAAAAAATAATTATGGAATTCCCCATTCAGCTCATATATGACAAACAGCAAGAGATTAGATGAATTCACAATATCGGTGGATTAATCGACTTGCAGTGCATAGTAGCGACTCTGTCGTATTCGTAACAATAATTTCTGATTTACGTTTTCGATCAAATCTGTGATTCTAAGATGAACAGTGTTATTTGAGAGGTGAACCCTATCAATTGCTTCATCTCCAACAATTACTTTCGCCATTACTTTGGCCGCAGGTTTTACTAGTGTATCGCCAATTACTTCAGCAGCTCCAGACATTGCTATTAAGTACGACATACTATATAAGGCTTCCAATGCCTTGACATTTTCACCTCCTGTAACACTGTCCATTTTTTTCTGGGACTTTTGGATGTCCTTACGCCTATTTTCGAAGAATTCTACTGGTTTTCCTTGGAATGTTTGCTATCAAAATGGTGCTTTATGTTGGATGGTTTTATACTAACATTTGTTATTATTGGAGCATTATTGGATATGATATTATTTTACTTTTTGTTGAGCAAATAATGTTCTGATTTTTAGTAATTTTTCTTCCGCGTACCCCTTGGAATCGTTTCGCGCACCACACTTGGGAAACACTGGCGTAGAGAAAGTCAACCTGCTCAATAGTCATTTCGTGAAAACTTTTACAGCCGCCAACGATCAATGCGTAAATTATGGGCCCGCTATTAGGAACGACCTAATGGCCGACATAGTACTTTCCGAGAGAGGGGGAATAGCAAAGCAATTAAGTGCAATTAGACCTAACAAATCCCCGGGCTCCGAAGGAATTCCCGCTCAGGTATTCAAAGAATTAGCCGAAGATGTAGCACCTATTCTTACGATAATATCCGACAAATCCATTTCCCGCCATGAACATAGTATCGGGGATTCTCTCAAGTTTTATCCGGCAATATCTGTATGCGCGTGTATTATTCGTGTGTGCGCATGTGAGTTATTTATGTGTGTGTGTGTGTGTTTTCCATTCGTCTTTATGTAATTTTAAGTTATTTTCATTTATATTAAGATTATGCAATGTTCAGTGTATGTACTGTCCTGTATATCAACCATTTCACGACCAGGGCTGGATTTAAGTTTTTGGCGCCCATAGGCACTCTTTTTTGATTTATACAGGGTGATTCACGAAGATATGAAATAACTTGAGGAGCTGATTTCTGAGGTCATTATGAACAGAAAGGTTCATATGAACATGTGTCCGATTCCGAATAATTAAAGAGTTATGGCTGTTTGAAAATTAGAAAAAGGCAAGGCAATATCCGGAACTCGGTAAACAATTGCTGACCAATACGCGATGCGTTCTCCGCTACAGTGTTTATTTGCTTGTTTATTTACTTATTTACATTGTCAAATATGAACATGCGTATTATTAAAGTAGGTTTTCAAAAACCCCACCTTCGACTTCAATGCATTTCGCTGCTTGTGTGTGAATCGTGCTCATTGCATGCCGAAGTTCACCATGACTGTCTTTTATGCGAGCCACGACATTCAATACGCGATGAAGTAATGCATCCCGTGTTTGCACTTTAGTATGGTACACAAGATCTTTCATCCACCACCACAAGCAGAAATCCAAGGGGTTTAGGTCTGAGGACCTAGCTGGCCAATTTTGTGGACCATTGCGACCGATCCATCGCCCACGGAACTGCTCATTGAGGTGAGTCACCACTGCACGGAAACAATGAGGTGGAGCTCCATCATGTTGGAAGTACATTCGAAGTCTTGTAGCCAGGGGCACATCTTCTAACAGTTGAGGCAATTCGTTTTGCAAAAATTGTAAATAAATCTGTCCAGTAAGAAGACCCTCAAAAATGAATGGACCAATTACCTGATCACACAACATTCCACACCACACATTAACACTGAATCGGTGTTGAAAGTTACTGTCCACAGTGGCATGGAGATTAATTTCCGACCAAACATGGAAATTGTGTGTGTTGTTAATACCGTTGCGGGTGAATTGAGCTTCATCAGTGAATAATATGTACAGATGTAGATGCCGGTTCTCATTACGCCAATTACAAAATTCCAGTCGTCGGGCAGGATCCCCAGGTTCGAGGTGTTGGACACGTTGCAAGTGGTACGGGTACATTCCTTCTTCATTCAATGTTCTCCATACTCTTGACTGTGAAACGCCGAGATGTGTGGATATCCTTCACGTACTAGTACGAGGGCTATGCTGTACCTCCTCAAGGATGTTCTCTTGCTCAGCCATGTCTTGTCGAACCACACCCTCATATGGAGTGTTAACGCTGGGAAGTGAGCCAGTATCTCGCAAAGTTTGGAACACTCTGCTAATAACTTTTCGATTTGGAACTCTGCGGTTTGGAAAACGTCGCTGGTATTCAGTGACAGCAGCAACAGCATTTCCATCGCAAAATCCATAAACATACATCATATTGGCATATTCAGCACTTGTAAATGTAAAAGGCATCTTGAAAGTAACACTAACACAGTAACAACTAACAATGCTAATGTCGGTTCTTGCATGCACATGTTTCGACAGGCTACGTTCGGACAGGGTCATGGTCACGCTGGCGCATGAGTTATGAGTGCAATTCATAGTGGCGCGATGCTAAAAATCTACGAGCAGTCATAACTCCGCAAATATTCGGAATCGGACACATGTTCATATGAACTTTTTTGTTCTTAATGACCTCAGAAATCAGCTCCTGAAGTTATTCCATACCTTCGTGAATCACCCTGTATATATAATTTCTGAAGTGTCCGTCCGTCCGTCCATCCCCCACTCTATCTCGAAAACCGTTTGCCGTAGAGATTTGTAGTAAACTGCGGTATGTTTCTACATGCCAGGAGGTCCCTAGAAAACTATTCTCAATTTCCTAAAGTCCCGGGTTCGATTCCAGGAGATAATTATATGTTCCCATAAGTTTACACGGGATTTTCGGGTTTTCAGAGTGCAAGGTTTTTTTCCTTCATTCGTTAAAATACGTAAATATGGACCGATTTTCTCCGTTTTTGATTTATTCGACGGCTAAAACTCTAAATTATCTTATTCTTGCAATTTTTATACCCTACGCGGTCGAAAGTTTCGGAAATACACAACTGTTTTCGAAATTTTGCCGATTTTTTGTTCTCCTTCGGGACGTTGCCAAGTCGACCTTAATTGTTGCCTCTGATTCAATTACCATCGATTAAACGTTCATATTGACGTAAAAATGGAATACATAATTTAGTAAGATCATTATACGCTAAATTTTTGCTTTAATTAAAGTTTTATTGTTATAAATGTATATCATTAAGAATAACTACTATTATTGTAAAATGTTGTGTTAAAATTAAGATGTCTAATATACTTCAAGGTAAATAATTAATATTAAGAACTGTTATCAAAAAATGTTGTGACAAAAAGTTTTGTCATTAATAGAATTAAATATACAAAATGGAGATTTAGAACAATTATTACTACCATAATTACTTACTTCTCAGACTTCTTAATGTTTTAAATATATTAATTGAGCAATAACCACACATACATTGTATGCATTCAGTCGTTTTGGTTCGGAAAGACCCAGTTTGACTCCCGGTCTTAGCAGTTCTATTCTTCAGTTTCCTCATTTCACATCACTACAGTTTATGCCTGTAGCGTAAGAATCTTCCGATCACTAATCATTTCAATTTAATTACTGTGCCGCATCAATTTACTCTCTACCATAACTTATAAAATACAGATTTCTGATTACCTACGGATAACATTTTTTTTAGTATGCGCACACTGCCTTTCCCTCAGTGAGATTCTAACACGCAAACCTTACATTGGGAGTCAAATATCTAAGTATCCTATACTCTGTAAATTCATTGCTAGAGTAAAATATGAATTATTAACATCAACTTATTTTACAAATTTATTAATTTTTTTATGAATCAATTTAAAATTAAACGCGCAAATTTTGCGCGGGCTCAGCTAGTTACATTAAATTGAGTAATATTGCGTAAGTTACAAAGATGTTACCACGCAACACAAGGTCAACTCACCATAAATATATAAAATACGGATTATTGCAACATTGCTTAAAAAGGAAAACGATATCGAAAACAATTATTACTATTTTTGGAGAGATTTTCATTGTAGTCAAATTCCGGCGACTGAAGTAGTCGGCACAATCCTGCTTATTCCACACAGAAAACAATGATCGATTGAACCGCCATCGAATAAGAAAATTACTTATATGAAATGCTTATTCTGTATGTATTCGTCGAATTTCTGCCTTAGTACTACCTTTAATATAATGTAAAATATGAAATTTAAAACTTGTGCATTTTTTCGAATAATCGCGTAATTATTGACGGATATTACGCTAGTGTATTCTTAAATGAGGCTATATAATTCAAAATTTGTTTATTATTTAATGAAAACTTCGATATTTTCTGTATTTCACAATTTGGTACATTTCATAATTTGGTGTCGTTCATATTTTGGCGCCATAGGCAGTTGCCTATGTTGCCTGTGCGTAAATACGGCACTGTTCACGACCGGAACCCCCGTAAACGGACTTGTTTTCTTCGTTTGGATGTCATAGGGTACAGTGGCAGCGACTTAAACCTAATCTCCCTTATTACATCAAATCTTATGAGAGGAAATTCCGTTTTTGTCACATGAGTGATGTTTGTGGCGAATCGGAACGTAACTCCCCCTTATATAAAGTATTTTTTCTATGGGAAAAAATTACCCGGTATTCGCGACCATTTTCTGGTACATAACCCCCTCCCCCCGAATAACGGGGACCAACTATACTCGACTGCACGAAACGCTGTACACTTTCCTAACTTGTTACTTTGTTTAGCGACATTTTACTTTAGGAATTATTTCATCAGCATTTAGCTACTTATATATTTGGTCAGAAATACACAAAATATTCAGCATAAACCAATCTAATTACTTCTATGATAGTTTTATTAAAATCAATATAATATTTTGGTAAATATTTAAATAATTTTACGGTAATTTCCGCTAAACGATATTTCAAATACTTTTTCGACAGCGTTTTCATGTTGAAAATGTAACTTATATTATGGATACATACCTACTTCATAAAAAGCACGCAAGCAATATTAAAAGGATGTTTTCATTAAAAACTGAAGAAATCATTGCGGTTTGGGGAATCAGGTATCCGAAAAGTAAACAGAGCAGTGGAAACCTTTGACTCAAGGCATGGTTGAGCTGCCAATCTGTTAACAATGGGCTCGCTATATGCAGGGCATGCTGCCAATCTCTTAACAATGGGTTCGCTGTATTTTAACGAAGAGAGATGGATAGGAATAAAATGTTTTATTTTTTCAATTCAAAGTTACGATTATTTATTGAGGAAACATTTTGGTTTTTATCACCAAAATTATATGAGGACTAGCAAAAACGAAGAAAATCTGTACATATGTACCTGTTTAGATAAATGAAGGAATAAAGTATTGCACAATGAAAAAACGAAAATTACGTGTAAGCTTATGGGAAAATATAATCGTCTCCTGGAGTCGATTTTTCCGGGATGTTTGATTTTTCTAGGCACCACCTCATAGGGGATTTTGACATTTTCAGCTCTTAATTCCACCGTGAAATGTTCAAAAGTACAGTGAAAGACGGACAGTCGGACACTTGAGAATTTATAAATACTGATTTTTATTATACTAGTAGACGGTGTTTGCACTCTGCAAGCATTTCAGCCTACTTTCAATTATAATGAGAAAAACAACACCTAGGAATTAGAATTAACGCTGTCGGATTTTTCCCAATTGTTATGACCGAAATCCTATAATCATGCCCAGGCCCGCACCGGGCATAATTGCCGCCCGGGTGCAAGCAGTTTAGGCCGCCCCTTACGGACTTATAAAAGCACTTTGGTCCAGATTTTTTTCGATTTTTAGATTAAAAGTTGTGTTTAATGTATGAAATAAATTGTGCAAAACACAAAATTAAGAGAAATTCTTGCCTCCGCCCGTGAATTGCCGCCCCTAATATGTTGCCGCCTGGGTGAGATGCACCTCTTGCACCCAAATTTCAAGATTGTAGCTCATCTGGAAGTGCCTTGTAATTTGTACTCTCGTATGGGGCAATAATGGGGCAAAAGAGGCCCTAAAAATTGGAATTTTCATAATATAAGATTTTTTCCATCGGTTATGACCAAAAATCTCCAGCAGCGTTTCCCAATCTTTTGAACTCCGCGGACAACTTCAGCAACCCTTCCACGCCCTGCGGACCACCTCATTTCTTACACTAATCTACTTACTGTATCTACATTTAAGAAAAGGAGTTACTTGGTTACGTAGTTTAGTTGACGATTTTCAAATAGTATATTACACACGTTTCTGCCTGTTTGAGGATTACCTGATTATTTTTTAATTTTGGTACTTTCCTGTTAACGGGAATACCTCCAGGACACTTCGCAGGACCCGGTACTTAAGTATGCCATGCCATACTTACGTATAACATTAACAGAAACTGATTGGCCGGTCTCGACATTTACAAACCCAATCTCCGGACAACGTGGAGGGTTTCTTTGGTTCCGGGCGAGGCGAAGGGCGAGGTAGCGCCCGGAGACAACTACCCATTACAACAAAGCGAGCCGAAGGCTCATTAATATATCCTTTCAGTGTTATATCCTATTGACTGTTGTGCCGCAAATTGAGAGGATATATCGACGAGCCTTCGGCACGCTTTGTTGTAATGGGTAGTCGTCTCCGGGCGCTACCTCGCCCTTCGCCTCGACCGGAACCAAAGAAACCCTCCACGTTGTCCGGAGATTGGGTTTGTAAATGTCGAGACCAGCCAATCATTTTCTGTTAATGTTGTTTTTAAAATAAAATATCGTAAATGCAACAATACGTCAAAATATCCTTTCAATGTTATATCCTCTCAAACAATCATAACAATACATGTTCATTTTTTAAGGTATTCCCGTTAACAGGAAAGTACCTTTATTTTATTCCAAGAATTATTTTCAACATTTGTACAGGAGAAATTTTTAAAATATGAAATAGTTTTACAAACGTCATTAATAACAACATTCAATACCTGTGATAGTGTAAAACTTGCTTAACTTTTCCCAAAAAAAAACCAACTAAATATGAGGTGTGGCCTGAAAAAACTAAATATTGGAAACCTACGCGGACCACCAGCAAAACATTCCCAGATCACAAGTGGTCCACGGATCATAGGTTGGGAAGCCTTATCTATAGTCTTGCCAAATTTCAAGTATCTAGCTCATCTGGAAGTGCCTTTTAATTTGTACCCTCGTATGGGGCAATAATGGGGAAAAACAACCCCTAAAAATTGGAATTTTCATAATATAAGATTTTTTCCATCGGTTGTGACCAAAAATCTAAAGTCTGGCCAATTTTCATGTATCTAGCTCATCTGCAAATGCCTTATAATTTTTAGCCTCGTGTGGGGCAATAATGAGGCAAAATAGCTCCTAAAAATAGGAATTTTTACAATATCAAATTTCTTACATTAGTCTCAGTATAATATTAATGATATTATTATTATATATTATATAATAATAATAATAATATAATTATAATAATAATAATCAGATATTTGGCTTAGTCTGCCAACAACTGACGTTTCAAATAATGTCTTTATTTTTAAATAGGGTAGTTAATTTCAAACATACCCACATTAATTAACTGAATATCTGAAACAAGTTAGGAAAGTGTACAACGTATCACAAATGGGCGCGTTTCGTGCAATGGAGTATTAGAAAGAAATTATATACCTGTACGTAAGGGAAATAGCGTTTTAAAATTCTTTTCTTCATCATAAATAATCCATTTTCTTCCTATTTAAAAATACTGCTTGCACACGTAAGGAAATTAAACGTTTGTTTGTGGGGAATGGGACTTTTAGCCGCAGCCACCTCGCCGCGGCCGCCTCGCCGCAGCCATCTCGCCACGAAGGTACCTTTCGCCGCGGCCATCTCGCCGCGGTCTTCTCGCCGCGAGGACTTCTCTCGCCGTGATTGATTAAAAATTAACGGAAAATCACGTTGAATATTACATATTAGTTTTATTTTACATTATACGTTTATTTTTAAGTAGGTATATATGAAAATCTCACGGCCTATGCGAACAATGTTGAGTTTTCTTTCTGTCTTCACGTCTTTGTCTGATTTTCGTCCTTTATTAATAATAAGTGTTTAACATAATATTAATATTAAACGTGCTGATTATCCTATGCTATTAACATATCGCTCTACCGTAGCAACAAAACTCTGACGATCGCGAAGAACCTTAATCGCTTATCCATCGCTAATTTGATAAAAATGCTTTGGGTGCGATTCGTCTAACATGTAACTATACACTATTAAATTGAGTGAATTGAGATAAAGCGAAAAGAAGATTTCGACAAACCAAAAAGAAGCGTTGAGTTTTCAAATACGAGTGCCCAAATATGGAGTTTTGAAGTGATAAAAACTATGAATTGTTTTCATGCTTGCTTCGTACTTTCTCATATACGAAGTATATTGAGAAAGTATTGTTATCGCGAAAAAAATCGACCTCGATATTTTTACGGAAATACACGTTTTAGGTGTTGCTGAATCCGAACAAGTGGTTTTCGCAATGCCGTCTGTCTGTCTGTCTATCTGTCTGTTACTGGCTCTGGAGCCTAAACGGCAGACGTTGAAGAGTAGAAGAATTGATTACAAAAGGAAACTTTTTGAAAAATTCGAAAGCTCCGAATTCGTTGAAGACGTACGCGGCATAGTCGTCCCCATCGGTGTTAGTGAACGTAATGTTAGATCAGAGTACAGGAGAAAATATGTCGAAACAATCGCTAGAACAGAGAAATACTACAGATCCTTTTTCCCAGACGCGATAAGACAGTCCAAGAGAGGAATTAGTTAGAGTTCACTTGGTGTTGTGACACCCCCTGCCAAACGCTTCTAGCGGCTTGCAGGGTATTGATGTAAATGTAAACGATAAAGCGAAAATGAATGGAATCACGTACTTAAGCATTTTATCATACTGAGCAGAGACTATGATGAAATGGTTGACATTGATCAGTAATTAAGGGAAGTTTATCTACGCGTTTTTAAGAACAATTTGATTTTCTCAAAAACGGCTCTAACGATTTTGATCAAATTTCGTACAGTTACTTGAGTTTACGTCTTCAATAATACTACATAGTTCATGTTTATTCTAGAAAACTTTAACAATAATTTGATTTTCTTAAAATACGAAGTTGCCGCTTCGTTAATATGTGATTCACTTTGGAATACAAGTGGGTATTGTAGCTTTGCACATTCCACGTTCTTCACAACGCCAAAATTTCTCACGCTCATCGCTACTTAACCGCTCAAACACATACACAAAACCGTCCACTAATAGTTTCTCCTTTCCACGGATAGACAGAATAATTTCCATTTTAAGGGATTAGTAAAAGTTAGAAAAACTTTCGGAATGTTATTGTAAAGTGAATAAAAATGTTCACTGAGCAAGTTAGCAAGGATCCACAGACGATATCACACCGTGAATGGGAACTCGGAGGACGGATGTTTACCATACGGTAGCAAAGATAAGACTGCCATAATCATGGTCGATCTTAGGCTATAGCTAGATTGTTTAGCGAAAGGCCGAATTGTCCTACCTTCCATGGTCATCGACACCCTCACGCTCCCATACCCTGTCGCCATGGGGTCCAAACCCCAACCAAATTCACTAATCCTCAAGTCCCTTGGTTCGTTCCACAAATTTGACATTAAGATAATATCTAACGACTTCCAGAAATTCCATGGGGAAATTTACTCATTTGAGAATTCCTTGAATCTTATGAATGCCTAGTGCGGTCTAGGACAACTGGCCACGGCCGACTGGCCACGGCCGGCTGGCCGCGACCGACTGGCCGCGAGACAACTGGCCGCGGGGCCAACTGGCCGCGAGACAACTGGCCGCGAGACCACTGGCCGCGAATAAGTTTCTCGAAAATGGTCTGCGATTAATGAAATACTGTGCAATGGTTGTGAACCCGATAACATTGAAATGGGTTTATTTAATTATTATTAAAATTACAAACAATATTGTACAACATATGAGAATAGAAATTGATTACAAAACATTATAATTATTTGTAACATTTGGTAAGTTTTTTGTTCATTACATGTGAAAAAAGTATGAATAATAGACTGCGGCAGAAAATAAAAATAGCAAAGGCAAGGTTACATATCAATGAAATTTATTATAAAATATCAAAACGTAGGAATTAATAATAATATAGAAAAAATTAAAATATAGGTAATATCGTAATACAGATAATAAAAAAATGTTAGGCGTCCATTTCAAAATTATGAGCAATACCCCTTAAATATTCGATTTTGTCTCTATTTCCCTAATCTGCAACAATTGCTAAAATTCTAGCATCCTCAGCTCTATACTTTTTCAATTTTACGGGAGGATTTTGTCCTGCAATTAACTGCTCATAATAAAAACCTCTACAACGCTGAACTTTACTTAATCCGTCGATAAATTTCCAGATGTTAGGGTGATCCATCCCCAGTTCAGTTTGGAGACGTCTGTGGGCGGCCTCTGCATAGTTGTTTGTCCGATTCTCTCCATTCAATACACGGTTGTACAAATTCCACATTTCGCGAGGAAAAATGGGAGGACGTCGACCATGTCCTCGCCTATTCATTCTGTCGATGTAATTAAACTACAAAAATTTCTCATTTTAGCTATTGGTTCAAAAGACGGGTTGAGTATTTTTGTTAGAGTGATTTTTTGGTTTTTTCTGAAGTAACCAGTTGACTGTGGAGAAGAGATATATATATTGCAATGTCATCGGGTTAACAACCATTGCACAGTATTTCAGTAATCGCAGACCATTTTCGAGAAACTTATTCGCGGCCAGTTGGCCCCGCGGCCAGTTGTCTCGCGGCGAGTTGGCCCCGCGGCCAGTTGTCTCGCGGCCAGTCGGCCGCGGTCAGTCGGCCGTGGCCAGTCGGCCGTGGCCAGTTGTCCCATTCCGGCCTAGTGGGAGTAGTTTTATTTTCTAGTTCAGTTCCTCGTGCAGGTGGTCAATAGAGGAGGAAGCTTCTTTGATACTAAGTTTAACAACTACTGAAATATATTTTTAAGGAAACCTTTATTTATCATTTTATACATGCAAAATATAATAGTTACAATAATAGTTAATAATTATTATTATTTTGATATTTATTAGTCACTTGCTTCAGTGCTATCACTTTCATTCTCCGAATTTATATTAACAAGTATTTCTTCAATTCCGTTCATTACACATTCTCTTTGAATGTACTCATTTTCTGTATTTTTTCTGGCATACTGTTCTCCACTCATTTTCACCTATTAAATTACGTTTCTCCTCCACTAACTCCTGCGTCGTCGCCTGCCATTGTAAAACGATCGAGCTATAACCACGGCAAATTATGCATGAATCTCATCGAGAGAATTTTTTGAAGCCATTAGTGCATCTCAATAAGTCGATTTTTAAAAATAGGGTATCCTCTCAGAAAGAAAAATTTATTCAAATGGTAATTATACAAAAACCTTGTTTTTGTGCTTTCTGATAGGCAAAATCATGCAATAATTTTCAAAAGTTTAAGACAACTTCTCTACATTAATGGCCGCCAGTCAACCATTCCTATGACTGCTGATATCAAGCACGTACACAATATAGGAAGTCTAATTTGGATTATACCCCTAGTTCCATTATAAACTCAAATGACACAGAAAATAATTTCTTCAGAATACGAATAAAATGTACTGAATAGTCGCTTTAATAAAGTTTTCTAGATCAAAAGAGGAGATAATAATTTGCGTAACAGCACATTTTATAATTATATGCATTTCAAAAATGAATGTAACTCATGATGATCATTCATGCGGGTTGACTTAAAGAATTTAATTTTACAGTCAAGATAACCTAATAAAAAGAATTTCGGAATATTTAATTGGTTATTCTGAATTTTAGAGTTTCGTTTCTAGTTTAACTCACATTCGTTTACCATAAAAATTCCCTTAAACACTCGACTTACTAAAATTCAAAGACTTTCTCTCAGTTTATCAATACATACTGATGTTTTTCAACTTGGACTCGCTTCTAGGAAAGTAAAAACATTAAACTACTACACACTATACATTTTATATGCTTTGTATATCGTTTGTATTGCAGATAATACCATAGGTAAAAATTACAATTCGGAAGTAAATTTTTATCTATCTTCTCTAAAAATTCAACTCTGGAATGCACTTAAAAACATCCGCCGCAAAAAGTCTCCGCGTCGAAAGTCCTCGCGGCGAGACGGCTGCGGCGAAAGGTCTCGCGGCGAGACGGCCGCGGCGAGGTGGCCGCGGCGAGATGGCTGCGTCGTTATGTCCTAGACCCACTATTACTACATTCTTGCATTACCCTTCTTCTCTCCTATTTCCCATCTTCCTCCCTCTCTCCTCCCACTACCTATCCCCCTCTCTCCTCCCACTACCTATCCCCCTCTCTCCTGTTTCCCCCTCCTTCTCCCCCCTTTCTCATACCTCCCTTTCACCTCTCTTTTCCCCTCACACTCTCCCCTCTCTCCTTCGCCCCTCCCTCTCTCGCCCCTCTCCTCTTCACCTTACCCTCTCTTCATTTAAACGGCTTACCAAAAACGTTCACTTTACGCTAGTAAACTATATACGATTTTACAACAATAGGACTTCTTTCTTTAACACGATCCAGGTCCGAAGCTCAGATTACAATAGTTCGAATTTATATGAGAAAATGAATAAAAGCCTGCACATCGAAAATTCGAGTTGGTGCAGACATCCTAAGCCTTTTATAGATACTAGTTGAACCCGCGCTATGTTTGCGCGTTTTTTTTAAATTAATTTATCAAAAATTAAGTACTGTGAAAAAATACCCGATCTCAATCATTCACATTTAACTATATTGATGCGTTTTCCATGTACATATTGGTAAGGTTCGCGGGTTCGAATCTCGCTGAGGGCACGGCTGTGTTTGCGTATTGACAATTTATTATGCGAAGTCAGTCCGAAATCTACATTTTTAATTTCATATTACAGAGAAAATTATTGCTACGCAGTAACTGATTCCGAACTTTTTCATTTCCCATAAAATAACACGTAAAAATGGAATTCTCGACCTGCAGATTTTCATTCTTTTTGAGATTAAAATAATAAAATATTGACCTACAATCTTCGGTTATGAACCATTTTGAATAAAACATTATAAAGTTTCTTATTCTGTTCATCATAATCCGCCTACAGTTCGAAATAGCTCAATTTAAACGTTTAATGCATGTAATACCGGAATTCAAGTGGAAAATAAAAGGGTAACTGAAATGGTAAGATCAGTTTATATACATGGGTCAAAAACATACGTATGTCCTTATTCTCATCTAATTTGAATTTTATGCGTGAGACTATTTGCGTTAATAAGCATTGTTGATGTATAATATAATGGTTCTACTTAGTAAAATATATGATACCAGCAATCAAACGATGAAATGAAGATTCACCTTCTTTGAATCGATCGTTAGAAACGCTTCCCATACGCTGTTTACTGAATAATTATTCGTAAATATTTGCCCTTCTATGCATACAAAAAATTTGACGTATTCTTTTTAGTAGATAATATTAACGGACCATGCACTCACCTCGTACGATCATATAACTCAATTCAATTTTTTCCTTTAGAGGTTTCTTTAAGTAAAGGGCTCTGCCCCTGACTGCTGTCCGGTTTAAACCCGTGAGATTGGTGGAAAAAATAGAGCATATCTTTCCAGCTCAGGGTATGTGAACATGCTTCAATATGCATGGTTTGCTTCAAAATTGACTGACGAAAGACGCATCTTTTTCAATGTTAATCAAGTATCTTTCCCGGAATCCCTGCGAACATTGACATGCGACTGCGGGGAACAAGCATTCGTGAAATGTTCGTGGTGCTTTAATCCGTATTGTTTCCATTGTTTTTATGATCAGTACCACCCCAGAACCTGTGAAAGTGCTGTCGGACTACCTACTTAAAAACCAACCGTAAAGATAAACTTTCATATCGATACCTGATAATTAAATGAATTAAAAACAGAATTGCTAACCGTCGATATAGGGGAAACACTAATGAACGGCGGGGGTGGAGGAGGGTTCAGCAAAAAATAAAAAGAAAGTGAATGCATAAAATATGTAATTAATGTTATCGCAAACCGGACGAGTTTTATTTGTCATTGCCCATAGAGATATTATCATTGTGATTAGAAATTTTATTTAGAAATAAATGGGTATTTAAACTTAAAGCAATATTAGAAAATTAGGTAATAAATACTTTAAATGGTGAAAGTGAAAATGTGGGAAAAAATCAAAAAAAGTTTCGGAACAGGGACTCGAACAACAGATCTTGACATTTTCAGCCGAACGCGCTACCCACTACGCAAGCGCCACTTCTTAGGAATTACGTTACCGTGTATGGTAGTTATGTAATGGCTCGGAAAATATGAACTTATTTTTACTAATAAAATAAAAACGGCTGAGTATTGGCCCTGATATGTATATATTTTCGTTAATCGGACGTCATGGACATTATCTCTACGAAGTTTCAGCCAAATCGGTTGGGGGTCAGTAATGCCTTCCCCTTGTTAGTTCCAATGATTATCGTTGCACCCTTATAGACGAACTCACAAACAGTTGCTTTCCTTCAAGTGTCTATCAACAACTGCTTTTAATTTCTTACAGGACTTACTATACAGGCGACGTCAATGCATGCGTTTAGTTAGATTATCAATGAAGAGAAGATAACAATAACGCTTTTATTACACGTATTGGAAGGTTTAATTGGCCTTAAATGAATCGGAGGCAACAATGAGAATCTCCTTGGCAATGCCCGGAATGAGTACGAAAAATACGCAAAATTTCGAAAAAGAAAGCGTATTTCTGAAAAATTTGACCGCGTAACATGTAAGCATCACAAGAATAAGATAGTACAGAGCTTTAGCCGTCGAATAAAGCAAAAAAGAAGAAAATCGGGCCATATTTACATATTTTAACGAATGAAGGAAAAAAACCTTGCACTCTGAAAAATCGAAAGTCCCGTGTAAACTTATGGGAAAATATAATTGTCTCTTGGATTCGAACCCGGGACACTTCAGCAACCGAAAATATTTTTCCAGGGTCCTCATAGCCAGTAGAAACAAAACGCCGTTTACCGCATATCTTTACGACGAACAGTTCTTGAGAAATACGCAGATATAATTATGAGAGGTTTCATACGCACGGACGGATGGACGCAGCTTCACTATGCGCATAATATAGGTATAGGATTTTAATATCATCGGCGGATTCAATGGGGTAAATTACCCCCCTCCCTCCCCCCCCCCCCCCTCTTGAATCCGCCGATGACCCTATTGGACAAAATGAAATTCGCTTGAAACGAAGGACGATATTTAAAGAGTAATTTTTTCGAGAGTTTGGAAATTCTAGGGGGGGGGTAAATACCCCTTTACCCCCCCCCCCCCCCCCCCCCTTGAATCCGCCGATGCGTGAGATTGGTGGCAAAAATAGAGCATATCTTTCCAGCTCTGTTTTAGAGCTTGTGTGTTAAGTCTTCTGTCTCTTTTCCACATCCATTCGGGAGAAGAACCCATAAGTCAGTAAGAAATCTGCTTTTCAAGTCATATTAGAGAGGATAGTAATGCTACACAGTAATTGATCACGAACATTTATGTTTATAAATTTCTTTGTTTCTTATTATTAAATAATATGACCTTTCTTTTTATATATAACAATCAATGCAACCGTTTATTTAGAATATCTACGAAGAGACGAAAACCGTGTAACTTTCAATATGTTCAAAAAATTACGTTCTCACAGGTCACAGGACTAAGTTTTTTCAAGGTCTTCACGTAGGTCTTTCGCGTGCTCCTTGAAATGCATTTACCACGTCTATGGTCAAACAATCGCATTTCACATTCCCCATTTCGGATTTTGCTTCCACCCCATTTGTATTTCCCCCTTTTTTTTACTCACCCCCCCTCAAAAATCCCTCTCTCATTCCTCCTTTTCTGACGGCATAACCCTAGAGGGGGGCGGAGTCGATGGTTGCTCGCAGTGGCACCTCATTGAGTAGCAAAGAAGACTTTCTACGGGAAAGATTGAGCCTTGTGGCCACCAAGAGAAGACGATCGTGTCATTAAATGTGATATCGGCTTAATTATTGTCGCACGGGAGTTTCTAAGTGAATGGTAATGATTTTTGATTCTCCCACATTGCTCTCCATGGAAATCCAATTGTCGTTTGCCAAGGAAAAACAATCTCAGGAGGAAAGGATGAAAAAGCGTTCGTTTGTTAAAAGAGTGGTAACGGGTGCAAGTTTTACAGTTAGTCGGCGTTACTCCAAGATAAAGTGTCGTCTTAATTTGGTGCGTATGCATAATTTAATGTGTCCACGATGGTGCGTATGCGCTCGACAGTAGGACGTGCATCGACACAGCAGCGATGGGCGCACGCCGTCATGGACTCATCAATCCTTCGGACACACCTGTAGAATACCTTGGGTGCGGGTGTTTTCGCCGAGTGCCTTATACTTATGACACAACAAATGGTGAGTTGATAGTTCCCCCAATTCTCTTGTACTCTCGTATCGCCTGAACCAACCTAGGAGAATTATGAAACATATTAGTTCCTGTAGCATATATGTACTCTGAACCATCCTCTAAAAATTCGCCTCAATCACGCCCTTCAGTCACGGCACGTACACTCACATAAATGCATTGTACTCTAAGGAAGTTATTTTAAAGTGGAACATGCGTTGCTAAATGAATAAATCTTACGTGAATTCAATTACTAATTACCTACCGGATATTCTTCGAAGGACGGATCAAGTACGATAAATTTATTGCTCTTATGAAAATTTCTACATAGATATATGAGTCCTCAACATTTAATTCCTGCAGATGTATTGATCCATAAATATAGTTATGCATTCGTCGTAAAATAACAACATACACTTACGGTTGGTTACACTGCTTTATAATGATATCTTTGAAAACTTTTTCTCGAAAAAGAAATTTTAAAACATTAGTAATTATCCAAGAAATCCTTTTTTAATGAATCAACTAAGAAATATTCCTTTATATCACCGAGAAAAGTCAATCTAAATTATTTAACATTTCCATCCCAGAAATAGCCAGTGATATGGACCGATAGATGGCGTGTTTTTCTACTGTTGCAGTTCTACCTTGGTCGGAGTAGGACGTCTTTTCTTTCCCTCAGTTCGTTAGACACGATCGCGACTTCCAGAAAAATCCGGCGGTGCTCTCAAAGGTCAAATCACCACCACCTAATCCCGAATTAGGTAGCTTTCAACTATTCAATTTCTTAGTTTAGTTACGTTTTCCTCTAAAAGTTTAAGTCACTATGTGACGATTTGCTAACCTAGGCTTGGAGAACAGTTGCCCTGGATTCATATTTATTTTCATTTATATGTAACCTTATATTTGCATTTTTTCACACCAAGTAACGCATAGAAATGGAAGTGTTCTGCACTCTTCTCTTTTAGCAACACTAACACTGCAGTCGCCTCTGTTTCTATGTGTTTTCATTCAGTTACAGTTAGGCGCAGAGTTATTAATTACATTTAGAATCAGGTGCATTCTGGTTATTAGCGTAGAATATCTTTACTAATACTAACACACCAGAGTGTACCTGTTTCTAAATTTGCCTCATCAAGGAGTTTTTGAAGTCGTGAATTTTCTTGTTCAGTTCTTTAAATTCTGTAGGATGAATCATCGCCTTTCACTGGAGTACGCTTTCCAAGTGTTCGTAATAACAGCGAACGAGGCAAAGATACGACTTCTTCCTAGGGGAAGTCAATACTACGTTTCACTTGGATATGAATTCCGTGTTAGGCCGATGATTCTATCGGTATTAGATTTGAATTTGCAGTTTTACATATTACTACACGGATGCAAAGTGTCCATAGTAGTGTAGTGTACTTTCTAACCAACTAACCTTGGGCGCTTTGCATCTGTACTTATGTTTTCATTTCTAAATTTTTTAAGTGGTAAATTAAACTTTCAGCCTCTCCGTTAGATTTTTGATTACATAGGTGGGTTTTTCTAAATATATGGGTCCGGGGCAATCTGCTCTCAGAGAGAGACAGTATCGTTTCGACAGTAAGTAGAGATTGCTGGTAGGGACAGTCGGCGAATCGGGATTCGTGGCGGTCAGCCAGTGGACCATTTGTGCTGGCGGAAAACAAGATCGGTAAGTCAACGGAATTTCTCATCCCCTACAACTTACCCTCGAATTGGTTTGATTTTATATTCGTGTTACTATAGGGAATTTATGCAAGGAATCCTACTTCAACGTATCCGTGTGGATGAGATACGAAAATACACATTGAATATGTATTGTCACTATTTTGCTGAAATCGTGATTCTTCACCATGAAATATTGCTTAAATATTACCTTAATGTGCATTGTTTGAATTTTGTTTTGTTTTCTTCGGGTTTTATTTGTGTAAAGATGCAGCCTATAACAGAACGTTGATCGCCTTTGTGGATTTGATTTTTTAAATATCCAGCTAAATTTATCAGTGTAAATGAAATCATTTAAGTACGCGTGTCTGTTCGCATAGAAACGCTCTCCCGAACGTTCCATGAATTTCTTTTCGATTACCAGCTGGTTATTAAACGACGATGGGCATTCAATTTCACGAAATAAAATTAATGGAATGGTTTACAGTGCGCAACTGCGCATCAGCGACGACGCCATGGGACAGACCGCCGACGGGCTGAGCACCGAGGAGCCAAATGCCGACAGCTGCGGCAGCGAGAGACGACTACGAGTGACACGTCGCTGAGGAGCAGGTATTGCAGGCAAGAGGTGCTTCGGAGGATGAGGTATTTCACCTACGGTGTGGTATTCTGGGTGATTTTTGGTGAGTCGTGTAACGATTTGTTATCGATGTGTTTACGCCTAATTTACCTATTGTTTTTTCATGGTATTGAAATTAGGTTTTGTTCGCATAGTGCTTTAAAGACTGACTGTATCTATTCACATGTGTTATCTTATGTTGTTGTATGACTGACAACCCATAGCGCTATGTGGTTTGACAGCACAGGCCTGTGCAGACATGGGACATTGTTTACGATGTCTATCGTCTGACGAGACGAGACGCTTAATGCTTACGACTGATTGGATTATTTGATCGATTTCTAGTGTATTACTGCTGTTTTTTTGGTGTGATTCGACTGCCATATTGAATGAATCGGTGTCTCGTTGTATTTACTTGTTTTGATAATTTGTGTTATTGCCTATTTATTTATAGTCGAATTTATTTATTGGTGTCTTGTAGTAACATTTGTACCTATTAGATTATTTTATGACTATGCTATTTTACTATATCATATTTTTGTTTACTAGCGACTTGTTTTCATATTTTGTATGTTTGCATATTGATTTGGAATTGCTATGTGTTAATTTTGGGTTTATTTATTTTATTTCGAGTACTCATATAAGTTTTATATCCATTTTGTGATTGTGCTTAATTAATGATTTCTTTTTTAATTCTACGAATCTTTTTAATGTGTTGGTAATTTATTTTTCAGTGATTTAGGGTGAAAAATCTTGATTTCTGTATCATTTAATGCAATGAGTATATGTCATTTCATGTTTTTCGATTATCCTCTTCCAGGAGTTGCATCAATGGAATAGGCCTCGATTATATCGGGGGAAATGCCATTTAAAAGAAAGGTTAACGAATGGAATGCTCTACCTCTTGGGTCATTCGGAAACGGGCACAAATTTGAAATCCTCCAGTGACTTGCATCATCAACTAAGAGAGCGTGGTGGAATTCGTACTACTTGAAGACTGGGAACGAGCTCATCTCTCTGGAAAGTGATTTTTTCCAATGTTTTATGAATTTCTTTGAAATCGTTGAGGTTATGTATTTCTAATAGCTTGCTGTCATTCGTGAAAAACTACGTTGTATTTTAATCATGTTAAATGCTTAATAAAGATTAAAATGTTATCTTCATTAAATTCATTATTTTAGAATATAGAAATGTCCTTTCACTGACTTAGAGGATAAAGGTAAAAAGGCTACATTAACTTCTGTTCCATTCATTCACGTTTAATTGCATATTCTGAAACAACATTAAGTGGTTTTTTGGGTTTTACTTGTATAGCTTGCAAATTGAAATTACAATGCAGTAGTAAGTAATAGGTCTTACATTTTATTGAAATGAAATTCACTTTCCATCAAAATATTTTTATATTTTTCGCAAAATAAATAAACAACTACCTGTGCCCCACATAACATATGCTGATCTATCAGGTCTTCAATGTCTTCATTAAACATTCAGGCATTTTTTTTAACTTATATTTTTTAATCAAAGTTTTCTCTAAAGACAAAACTGCCAATTTCTGGGTTCTTTCCTCGCACTACAGTAAGTGAATCAAACGATCTGACTCTTAATAGAGCAACATATAATTGTCCACGACTAAAAACAGGCTTAGGTAGGTAAAGGCATTTTATCAAATGATTGGCCTCTTGACTTAATGATTGTTATTGAAAAAGTCAATCATGCAGATAATTGTTTTCATTTGAAACTGAACGGTAAATTTGTATCTGATGGAATGAGTGAGATTCTGGGAATAAGTACCGTGTCTGAGTTTGCTGCACCGAACAATTTTGCTTTGATTATGTGTGTTTGTATCTGAGTGACAGTAAGTCTTTCACCAGTACATAGTCCTCTCAAATGCAATACATTTCTAAGGAACATGATAACGGCTCCTACTTTAAGCTTCAGTACATGAGGAGGCATTCCGGCTGGAGCTGTACCCACGTAATGTTTACACGGATTTCTTTCAATTAATTTATTAATAATTATGTGAAACAATTAATGGTGCAAATGACATCCCCATAGAAAAATATTCCATTAAAGACGTGTTTTACTATATTCTTGCATTATTGATACATCTCCCTCTCTCTCCATATCCCACCTCTCCCCCCTCCCCCTCTTTGTCCCTCCTCTTTCCCCTCTCTCCCTTCCACCTCTTAACTTTCCCCCTCTCTCACCCTGTCATCTTTTCCCTTTACCCTCTATTACTACATTCTTGCATTACCCTTCTTCTCTCCTATTTCCCATCTTCCTCCCTCTCTCCTCCCACTACCTATCCCCCTCTCTCCTGTTTCCCCCTCCTTCTCCCCCCTTTCTCATACCTCCCTTTCACCTCTCTTTTCCCCTCACACTCTCCCCTCTCTCCTTCGCCCCTCCCTCTCTCGCCCCTCTCCTCTTCACCTTACCCTCTCTTCATTTAAACGGCTTACCAAAAACGTTCACTTTACGCTAGTAAACTATATACGATTTTACAACAATAGGACTTCTTTCTTTAACACGATCCAGGTCCGAAGCTCAGATTACAATAGTTCGAATTTATATGAGAAAATGAATAAAAGCCTGCACATCGAAAATTCGAGTTGGTGCAGACATCCTAAGCCTTTTATAGATACTAGTTGAACCCGCGCTATGTTTGCGCGTTTTTTTTAAATTAATTTATCAAAAATTAAGTACTGTGAAAAAATACCCGATCTCAATCATTCACATTTAACTATATTGATGCGTTTTCCATGTACATATTGGTAAGGTTCGCGGGTTCGAATCTCGCTGAGGGCACGGCTGTGTTTGCGTATTGACAATTTATTATGCGAAGTCAGTCCGAAATCTACATTTTTAATTTCATATTACAGAGAAAATTATTGCTACGCAGTAACTGATTCCGAACTTTTTCATTTCCCATAAAATAACACGTAAAAATGGAATTCTCGACCTGCAGATTTTCATTCTTTTTGAGATTAAAATAATAAAATATTGACCTACAATCTTCGGTTATGAACCATTTTGAATAAAACATTATAAAGTTTCTTATTCTGTTCATCATAATCCGCCTACAGTTCGAAATAGCTCAATTTAAACGTTTAATGCATGTAATACCGGAATTCAAGTGGAAAATAAAAGGGTAACTGAAATGGTAAGATCAGTTTATATACATGGGTCAAAAACATACGTATGTCCTTATTCTCATCTAATTTGAATTTTATGCGTGAGACTATTTGCGTTAATAAGCATTGTTGATGTATAATATAATGGTTCTACTTAGTAAAATATATGATACCAGCAATCAAACGATGAAATGAAGATTCACCTTCTTTGAATCGATCGTTAGAAACGCTTCCCATACGCTGTTTACTGAATAATTATTCGTAAATATTTGCCCTTCTATTCATACAAAAAATTTGACGTATTCTTTTTAGTAGATAATATTAACGGACCATGCACTCACCTCGTACGATCATATAACTCAATTCAATTTTTTCCTTTAGAGGTTTCTTTAAGTAAAGGGCTCTGCCCCTGACTGCTGTCCGGTTTAAACCCGTGAGATTGGTGGAAAAAATAGAGCATATCTTTCCAGCTCAGGGTATGTGAACATGCTTCAATATGCATGGTTTGCTTCAAAATTGACTGACGAAAGACGCATCTTTTTCAATGTTAATCAAGTATCTTTCCCGGAATCCCTGCGAACATTGACATGCGACTGCGGGGAACAAGCATTCGTGAAATGTTCGTGGTGCTTTAATCCGTATTGTTTCCATTGTTTTTATGATCAGTACCACCCCAGAACCTGTGAAAGTGCTGTCGGACTACCTACTTAAAAACCAACCGTAAAGATAAACTTTCATATCGATACCTGATAATTAAATGAATTAAAAACAGAATTGCTAACCGTCGATATAGGGGAAACACTAATGAACGGCGGGGGTGGAGGAGGGTTCAGCAAAAAATAAAAAGAAAGTGAATGCATAAAATATGTAATTAATGTTATCGCAAACCGGACGAGTTTTATTTGTCATTGCCCATAGAGATATTATCATTGTGATTAGAAATTTTATTTAGAAATAAATGGGTATTTAAACTTAAAGCAATATTAGAAAATTAGGTAATAAATACTTTAAATGGTGAAAGTGAAAATGTGGGAAAAAATCAAAAAAAGTTTCGGAACAGGGACTCGAACAACAGATCTTGACATTTTCAGCCGAACGCGCTACCCACTACGCAAGCGCCACTTCTTAGGAATTACGTTACCGTGTATGGTAGTTATGTAATGGCTCGGAAAATATGAACTTATTTTTACTAATAAAATAAAAACGGCTGAGTATTGGCCCTGATATGTATATATTTTCGTTAATCGGACGTCATGGACATTATCTCTACGAAGTTTCAGCCAAATCGGTTGGGGGTCAGTAATGCCTTCCCCTTGTTAGTTCCAATGATTATCGTTGCACCCTTATAGACGAACTCACAAACAGTTGCTTTCCTTCAAGTGTCTATCAACAACTGCTTTTAATTTCTTACAGGACTTACTATACAGGCGACGTCAATGCATGCGTTTAGTTAGATTATCAATGAAGAGAAGATAACAATAACGCTTTTATTACACGTATTGGAAGGTTTAATTGGCCTTAAATGAATCGGAGGCAACAATGAGAATCTCCTTGGCAATGCCCGGAATGAGTACGAAAAATACGCAAAATTTCGAAAAAGAAAGCGTATTTCTGAAAAATTTGACCGCGTAACATGTAAGCATCACAAGAATAAGATAGTACAGAGCTTTAGCCGTCGAATAAAGCAAAAAAGAAGAAAATCGGGCCATATTTACATATTTTAACGAATGAAGGAAAAAAACCTTGCACTCTGAAAAATCGAAAGTCCCGTGTAAACTTATGGAAAAATATAATTGTCTCTTGGATTCGAACCCGGGACACTTCAGCAACCGAAAATATTTTTCCAGGGTCCTCATAGCCAGTAGAAACAAAACGCCGTTTACCGCATATCTTTACGACGAACAGTTCTTGAGAAATACGCAGATATAATTATGAGAGGTTTCATACGCACGGACGGATGGACGCAGCTTCACTATGCGCATAATATAGGTATAGGATTTTAATATCATCGGCGGATTCAATGGGGTAAATTACCCCCCTCCCTCCCCCCCCCCCCCCCTCTTGAATCCGCCGATGACCCTATTGGACAAAATGAAATTCGCTTGATACGAAGGACGATATTTAAAGAGTAATTTTTTCGAGAGTTTGGAAATTCTAGGGGGGGGTAAATACCCCTTTACCCCCCCCCCCCCCCTTGAATCCGCCGATGCGTGAGATTGGTGGCAAAAATAGAGCATATCTTTCCAGCTCTGTTTTAGAGCTTGTGTGTTAAGTCTTCTGTCTCTTTTCCACATCCATTCGGGAGAAGAACCCATAAGTCAGTAAGAAATCTGCTTTTCAAGTCATATTAGAGAGGATAGTAATGCTACACAGTAATTGATCACGAACATTTATGTTTATAAATTTCTTTGTTTCTTATTATTAAATAATATGACCTTTCTTTTTATATATAACAATCAATGCAACCGTTTATTTAGAATATCTACGAAGAGACGAAAACCGTGTAACTTTCAATATGTTCAAAAAATTACGTTCTCACAGGTCACAGGACTAAGTTTTTTCAAGGTCTTCACGTAGGTCTTTCGCGTGCTCCTTGAAATGCATTTACCACGTCTATGGTCAAACAATCGCATTTCACATTCCCCATTTCGGATTTTGCTTCCACCCCATTTGTATTTCCCCCTTTTTTTTACTCACCCCCCCTCAAAAATCCCTCTCTCATTCCTCCTTTTCTGACGGCATAACCCTAGAGGGGGGCGGAGTCGATGGTTGCTCGCAGTGGCACCTCATTGAGTAGCAAAGAAGACTTTCTACGGGAAAGATTGAGCCTTGTGGCCACCAAGAGAAGACGATCGTGTCATTAAATGTGATATCGGCTTAATTATTGTCGCACGGGAGTTTCTAAGTGAATGGTAATGATTTTTGATTCTCCCACATTGCTCTCCATGGAAATCCAATTGTCGTTTGCCAAGGAAAAACAATCTCAGGAGGAAAGGATGAAAAAGCGTTCGTTTGTTAAAAGAGTGGTAACGGGTGCAAGTTTTACAGTTAGTCGGCGTTACTCCAAGATAAAGTGTCGTCTTAATTTGGTGCGTATGCATAATTTAATGTGTCCACGATGGTGCGTATGCGCTCGACAGTAGGACGTGCATCGACACAGCAGCGATGGGCGCACGCCGTCATGGACTCATCAATCCTTCGGACACACCTGTAGAATACCTTGGGTGCGGGTGTTTTCGCCGAGTGCCTTATACTTATGACACAACAAATGGTGAGTTGATAGTTCCCCCAATTCTCTTGTACTCTCGTATCGCCTGAACCAACCTAGGAGAATTATGAAACATATTAGTTCCTGTAGCATATATGTACTCTGAACCATCCTCTAAAAATTCGCCTCAATCACGCCCTTCAGTCACGGCACGTACACTCACATAAATGCATTGTACTCTAAGGAAGTTATTTTAAAGTGGAACATGCGTTGCTAAATGAATAAATCTTACGTGAATTCAATTACTAATTACCTACCGGATATTCTTCGAAGGACGGATCAAGTACGATAAATTTATTGCTCTTATGAAAATTTCTACATAGATATATGAGTCCTCAACATTTAATTCCTGCAGATGTATTGCTCCATAAATATAGTTATGCATTCGTCGTAAAATAACAACATACACTTACGGTTGGTTACACTGCTTTATAATGATATCTTTGAAAACTTTTTCTCGAAAAAGAAATTTTAAAACATTAGTAATTATCCAAGAAATCCTTTTTTAATGAATCAACTAAGAAATATTCCTTTATATCACCGAGAAAAGTCAATCTAAATTATTTAACATTTCCATCCCAGAAATAGCCAGTGATATGGACCGATAGATGGCGT
Organism: Uropetala carovei; assembly: GCA_036926305.1. Taxonomy (NCBI): domain Eukaryota; kingdom Metazoa; phylum Arthropoda; class Insecta; order Odonata; family Petaluridae; genus Uropetala; species Uropetala carovei. The sequence goes on along the minus strand of JAXCHB010000040.1, from coordinate 3,628,322 downwards.
GTTTTTCTACTGTTGCAGTTCTACCTTGGTCGGAGTAGGACGTCTTTTCTTTCCCTCAGTTCGTTAGACACGATCGCGACTTCCAGAAAAATCCGGCGGTGCTCTCAAAGGTCAAATCACCACCACCTAATCCCGAATTAGGTAGCTTTCAACTATTCAATTTCTTAGTTTAGTTACGTTTTCCTCTAAAAGTTTAAGTCACTATGTGACGATTTGCTAACCTAGGCTTGGAGAACAGTTGCCCTGGATTCATATTTATTTTCATTTATATGTAACCTTATATTTGCATTTTTTCACACCAAGTAACGCATAGAAATGGAAGTGTTCTGCACTCTTCTCTTTTAGCAACACTAACACTGCAGTCGCCTCTGTTTCTATGTGTTTTCATTCAGTTACAGTTAGGCGCAGAGTTATTAATTACATTTAGAATCAGGTGCATTCTGGTTATTAGCGTAGAATATCTTTACTAATACTAACACACCAGAGTGTACCTGTTTCTAAATTTGCCTCATCAAGGAGTTTTTGAAGTCGTGAATTTTCTTGTTCAGTTCTTTAAATTCTGTAGGATGAATCATCGCCTTTCACTGGAGTACGCTTTCCAAGTGTTCGTAATAACAGCGAACGAGGCAAAGATACGACTTCTTCCTAGGGGAAGTCAATACTACGTTTCACTTGGATATGAATTCCGTGTTAGGCCGATGATTCTATCGGTATTAGATTTGAATTTGCAGTTTTACATATTACTACACGGATGCAAAGTGTCCATAGTAGTGTAGTGTACTTTCTAACCAACTAACCTTGGGCGCTTTGCATCTGTACTTATGTTTTCATTTCTAAATTTTTTAAGTGGTAAATTAAACTTTCAGCCTCTCCGTTAGATTTTTGATTACATAGGTGGGTTTTTCTAAATATATGGGTCCGGGGCAATCTGCTCTCAGAGAGAGACAGTATCGTTTCGACAGTAAGTAGAGATTGCTGGTAGGGACAGTCGGCGAATCGGGATTCGTGGCGGTCAGCCAGTGGACCATTTGTGCTGGCGGAAAACAAGATCGGTAAGTCAACGGAATTTCTCATCCCCTACAACTTACCCTCGAATTGGTTTGATTTTATATTCGTGTTACTATAGGGAATTTATGCAAGGAATCCTACTTCAACGTATCCGTGTGGATGAGATACGAAAATACACATTGAATATGTATTGTCACTATTTTGCTGAAATCGTGATTCTTCACCATGAAATATTGCTTAAATATTACCTTAATGTGCATTGTTTGAATTTTGTTTTGTTTTCTTCGGGTTTTATTTGTGTAAAGATGCAGCCTATAACAGAACGTTGATCGCCTTTGTGGATTTGATTTTTTAAATATCCAGCTAAATTTATCAGTGTAAATGAAATCATTTAAGTACGCGTGTCTGTTCGCATAGAAACGCTCTCCCGAACGTTCCATGAATTTCTTTTCGATTACCAGCTGGTTATTAAACGACGATGGGCATTCAATTTCACGAAATAAAATTAATGGAATGGTTTACAGTGCGCAACTGCGCATCAGCGACGACGCCATGGGACAGACCGCCGACGGGCTGAGCACCGAGGAGCCAAATGCCGACAGCTGCGGCAGCGAGAGACGACTACGAGTGACACGTCGCTGAGGAGCAGGTATTGCAGGCAAGAGGTGCTTCGGAGGATGAGGTATTTCACCTACGGTGTGGTATTCTGGGTGATTTTTGGTGAGTCGTGTAACGATTTGTTATCGATGTGTTTACGCCTAATTTACCTATTGTTTTTTCATGGTATTGAAATTAGGTTTTGTTCGCATAGTGCTTTAAAGACTGACTGTATCTATTCACATGTGTTATCTTATGTTGTTGTATGACTGACAACCCATAGCGCTATGTGGTTTGACAGCACAGGCCTGTGCAGACATGGGACATTGTTTACGATGTCTATCGTCTGACGAGACGAGACGCTTAATGCTTACGACTGATTGGATTATTTGATCGATTTCTAGTGTATTACTGCTGTTTTTTTGGTGTGATTCGACTGCCATATTGAATGAATCGGTGTCTCGTTGTATTTACTTGTTTTGATAATTTGTGTTATTGCCTATTTATTTATAGTCGAATTTATTTATTGGTGTCTTGTAGTAACATTTGTACCTATTAGATTATTTTATGACTATGCTATTTTACTATATCATATTTTTGTTTACTAGCGACTTGTTTTCATATTTTGTATGTTTGCATATTGATTTGGAATTGCTATGTGTTAATTTTGGGTTTATTTATTTTATTTCGAGTACTCATATAAGTTTTATATCCATTTTGTGATTGTGCTTAATTAATGATTTCTTTTTTAATTCTACGAATCTTTTTAATGTGTTGGTAATTTATTTTTCAGTGATTTAGGGTGAAAAATCTTGATTTCTGTATCATTTAATGCAATGAGTATATGTCATTTCATGTTTTTCGATTATCCTCTTCCAGGAGTTGCATCAATGGAATAGGCCTCGATTATATCGGGGGAAATGCCATTTAAAAGAAAGGTTAACGAATGGAATGCTCTACCTCTTGGGTCATTCGGAAACGGGCACAAATTTGAAATCCTCCAGTGACTTGCATCATCAACTAAGAGAGCGTGGTGGAATTCGTACTACTTGAAGACTGGGAACGAGCTCATCTCTCTGGAAAGTGATTTTTTCCAATGTTTTATGAATTTCTTTGAAATCATTGAGGTTATGTATTTCTAATAGCTTGCTGTCATTCGTGAAAAACTACATTGTATTTTAATCATGTTAAATGCTTAATAAAGATTAAAATGTTATCTTCATTAAATTCATTATTTTAGAATATAGAAATGTCCTTTCACTGACTTAGAGGATGAAGGTAAAAAGGCTACATTAACTTCTGTTCCATTCATTCACGTTTAATTGCATATTCTGAAACAACATTAAGTGGTTTTTTGGGTTTTACTTGTATAGCTTGCAAATTGAAATTACAATGCAGTAGTAAGTAATAGGTCTTACATTTTATTGAAATGAAATTCACTTTCCATCAAAATATTTTTATATTTTTTGCAAAATAAATAAACAACTACCTGTGCCCCACATAACATATGCTGATCTATCAGGTCTTCAATGTCTTCATTAAACATTCAGGCATTTTTTTTTTAACTTATATTTTTTAATCAAAGTTTTCTCTAAAGACAAAACTGCCAATTTCTGGGTTCTTTCCTCGCACTACAGTAAGTGAATCAAACGATCTGACTCTTAATAGAGCAACATATAATTGTCCACGACTAAAAACAGGCTTAGGTAGGTAAAGGCATTTTATCAAATGATTGGCCTCTTGACTTAATGATTGTTATTGAAAAAGTCAATCATGCAGATAATTGTTTTCATTTGAAACTGAATGGTAAATTTGTATCTGATGGAATGAGTGAGATTCTGGGAATAAGTACCGTGTCTGAGTTTGCTGCACCGAACAATTTTGCTTTGATTATGTGTGTTTGTATCTGAGTGACAGTAAGTCTTTCACCAGTACATAGTCCTCTCAAATGCAATACATTTCTAAGGAACATGATAACGGCTCCTACTTTAAGCTTCAGTTCATGAGGAGGCATTCCGGCTGGAGCTGTACCCACGTAATGTTTACACGGATTTCTTTCAATTAATTTATTAATAATTATGTGAAACAATTAATGGTGCAAATGACATCCCCATAGAAAAATATTCCATTAAAGACGTGTTTTACTATATTCTTGCATTATTGATACATCTCCCTCTCTCTCCATATCCCACCTCTCCCCCCTCCCCCTCTTTGTCCCTCCTCTTTCCCCTCTCTCCCTTCCACCTCTTAACTTTCCCCCTCTCTCACCCTGTCATCTTTTCCCTTTACCCTCTATTACTACATTCTTGCATTACCCTTCTTCTCTCCTATTTCCCATCTTCCTCCCTCTCTCCTCCCACTACCTATCCCCCTCTCTCCTGTTTCCCCCTCCTTCTCCCCCCTTTCTCCTACCTCCCTTTCACCTCTCTTTTCCCCTCACACTCTCCCCTCTCTCCTTCGCCCCTCCCTCTCTCGCCCCTCTCCTCTTCACCTTACCCTCTCTTCATTTAAACGGCTTACCAAAAACGTTCACTTTACGCTAGTAAACTATATACGATTTTACAACAATAGGACTTCTTTCTTTAACACGATCCAGGTCCGAAGCTCAGATTACAATAGTTCGAATTTATATGAGAAAATGAATAAAAGCCTGCACATCGAAAATTCGAGTTGGTGCAGACATCCTAAGCCTTTTATAGATACTAGTTGAACCCGCGCTATGTTTGCGCGTTTTTTTTAAATTAATTTATCAAAAATTAAGTACTGTGAAAAAATACCCGATCTCAATCATTCACATTTAACTATATTGATGCGTTTTCCATGTACATATTGGTAAGGTTCGCGGGTTCGAATCTCGCTGAGGGCACGGCTGTGTTTGCGTATTGACAATTTATTATGCGAAGTCAGTCCGAAATCTACATTTTTAATTTCATATTACAGAGAAAATTATTGCTACGCAGTAACTGATTCCGAACTTTTTCATTTCCCATAAAATAACACGTAAAAATGGAATTCTCGACCTGCAGATTTTCATTCTTTTTGAGATTAAAATAATAAAATATTGACCTACAATCTTCGGTTATGAACCATTTTGAATAAAACATTATAAAGTTTCTTATTCTGTTCATCATAATCCGCCTACAGTTCGAAATAGCTCAATTTAAACGTTTAATGCATGTAATACCGGAATTCAAGTGGAAAATAAAAGGGTAACTGAAATGGTAAGATCAGTTTATATACATGGGTCAAAAACATACGTATGTCCTTATTCTCATCTAATTTGAATTTTATGCGTGAGACTATTTGCGTTAATAAGCATTGTTGATGTATAATATAATGGTTCTACTTAGTAAAATATATGATACCAGCAATCAAACGATGAAATGAAGATTCACCTTCTTTGAATCGATCGTTAGAAACGCTTCCCATACGCTGTTTACTGAATAATTATTCGTAAATATTTGCCCTTCTATTCATACAAAAAATTTGACGTATTCTTTTTAGTAGATAATATTAACGGACCATGCACTCACCTCGTACGATCATATAACTCAATTCAATTTTTTCCTTTAGAGGTTTCTTTAAGTAATGGGCTAAGCCCCTGACTGCTGTCCGGTTTAAACCCGTGAGATTGGTGGCAAAAATAGAGCATATCTTTCCAGCTCAGGGTATGTGAACATGCTTCAATATGCATGGTTTGCTTCAAAATTGACTGACGAAAGACGCATCTTTTTCAATGTTAATCAAGTATCTTTCCCGGAATCCCTGCGAACATTGACATGCGACTGCGGGGAACAAGCATTCGTGAAATGTTCGTGGTGCTTTAATCCGTATTGTTTCCATTGTTTTTATGATCAGTACCACCCCAGAACCTGTGAAAGTGCTGTCGGACTACCTACTTAAAAACCAACCGTAAAGATAAACTTTCATATCGATACCTGATAATTAAATGAATTAAAAACAGAATTGCTAACCGTCGATATAGGGGAAACACTAATGAACGGCGGGGGTGGAGGAGGGTTCAGCAAAAAATAAAAAGAAAGTGAATGCATAAAATATGTAATTAATGTTATCGCAAACCGGACGAGTTTTATTTGTCATTGCCCATAGAGATATTATCATTGTGATTAGAAATTTTATTTAGAAATAAATGGGTATTTAAACTTAAAGCAATATTAGAAAATTAGGTAATAAATACTTTAAATGGTGAAAGTGAAAATGTGGGAAAAAATCAAAAAAAGTTTCGGAACAGGGACTCGAACAACAGATCTTGACATTTTCAGCCGAACGCGCTACCCACTACGCAAGCGCCACTTCTTAGGAATTACGTTACCGTGTATGGTAGTTATGTAATGGCTCGGAAAATATGAACTTATTTTTACTAATAAAATAAAAACGGCTGAGTATTGGCCCTGATATGTATATATTTTCGTTAATCGGACGTCATGGACATTATCTCTACGAAGTTTCAGCCAAATCGGTTGGGGGTCAGTAATGCCTTCCCCTTGTTAGTTCCAATGATTATCGTTGCACCCTTATAGACGAACTCACAAACAGTTGCTTTCCTTCAAGTGTCTATCAACAACTGCTTTTAATTTCTAACAGGACTTACTATACAGGCGACGTCAATGCATGCGTTTAGTTAGATTATCAATGAAGAGAAGATAACAATAACGCTTTTATTACACGTATTGGAAGGTTTAATTGGCCTTAAATGAATCGGAGGCAACAATGTAAATCTCCTTGGCAATGCCCGGAATGAGTACGAAAAATACGCAAAATTTCGAAAAAGAAAGCGTATTTCTGAAAAATTTGACCGCGTAACATGTAAGCATCACAAGAATAAGATAGTACAGAGCTTTAGCCGTCGAATAAAGCAAAAAAGAAGAAAATCGGGCCATATTTACATATTTTAACGAATGAAGGAAAAAAACCTTGCACTCTGAAAAATCGAAAGTCCCGTGTAAACTTATGGGAAAATATAATTGTCTCTTGGATTCGAACCCGGGACACTTCAGCAACCGAAAATATTTTTCCAGGGTCCTCATAGCCAGTAGAAACAAAACGCCGTTTACCGCATATCTTTACGACGAACAGTTCTTGAGAAATACGCAGATATAATTATGAGAGGTTTCATACGCACGGACGGATGGACGCAGCTTCACTATGCGCATAATATAGGTATAGGATTTTAATATCATCGGCGGATTCAATGGGGTAAATTACACCCCTCCCTCCCCCCCCCCCCCTCTTGAATCCGCCGATGACCCTATTGGACAAAATGAAATTCGCTTGAAACGAAGGACGATATTTAAAGAGTAATTTTTTCGAGAGTTTGGAAATTCTAGGGGGGGGTAAATACCCCTTTACCCCCCCCCCCCCCCTTGAATCCGCCGATGCGTGAGATTGGTGGCAAAAATAGAGCATATCTTTCCAGCTCTGTTTTAGAGCTTGTGTGTTAAGTCTTCTGTCTCTTTTCCACATCCATTCGGGAGAAGAACCCATAAGTCAGTAAGAAATCTGCTTTTCAAGTCATATTAGAGAGGATAGTAATGCTACACAGTAATTGATCACGAACATTTATGTTTATAAATTTCTTTGTTTCTTATTATTAAATAATATGACCTTTCTTTTTATATATAACAATCAATGCAACCGTTTATTTAGAATATCTACGAAGAGACGAAAACCGTGTAACTTTCAATATGTTCAAAAAATTACGTTCTCACAGGTCACAGGATTAAGTTTTTGCAAGGTCTTCACGTAGGTCTTTCGCGTGCTCCTTGAAATGCATTTACCACGTCTATGGTCAAACAATCGCATTTCACATTCCCCATTTCGGATTTTGCTTCCACCCCATTTGTATTTCCCCCTTTTTTTTACTCACCCCCCCTCAAAAATCCCTCTCTCATTCCTCCTTTTCTGACGGCATAACCCTAGAGGGGGGCGGAGTCGATGGTTGCTCGCAGTGGCACCTCATTGAGTAGCAAAGAAGACTTTCTACGGGAAAGATTGAGCCTTGTGGCCACCAAGAGAAGACGATCGTGTCATTAAATGTGATATCGGCTTAATTATTGTCGCACGGGAGTTTCTAAGTGAATGGTAATGATTTTTGATTCTCCCACATTGCTCTCCATGGAAATCCAATTGTCGTTTGCCAAGGAAAAACAATCTCAGGAGGAAAGGATGAAAAAGCGTTCGTTTGTTAAAAGAGTGGTAACGGGTGCAAGTTTTACAGTTAGTCGGCGTTACTCCAAGATAAAGTGTCGTCTTAATTTGGTGCGTATGCATAATTTAATGTGTCCACGATGGTGCGTATGCGCTCGACAGTAGGACGTGCATCGACACAGCAGCGATGGGCGCACGCCGTCATGGACTCATCAATCCTTCGGACACACCTGTAGAATACCTTGGGTGCGGGTGTTTTCGCCGAGTGCCTTATACTTATGACACAACAAATGGTGAGTTGATAGTTCCCCCAATTCTCTTGTACTCTCGTATCGCCTGAACCAACCTAGGAGAATTATGAAACATATTAGTTCCTGTAGCATATATGTACTCTGAACCATCCTCTAAAAATTCGCCTCAATCACGCCCTTCAGTCACGGCACGTACACTCACATAAATGCATTGTACTCTAAGGAAGTTATTTTAAAGTGGAACATGCGTTGCTAAATGAATAAATCTTACGTGAATTCAATTACTAATTACCTACCGGATATTCTTCGAAGGACGGATCAAGTACGATAAATTTATTGCTCTTATGAAAATTTCTACATAGATATATGAGTCCTCAACATTTAATTCCTGCAGATGTATTGCTCCATAAATATAGTTATGCATTCGTCGTAAAATAACAACATACACTTACGGTTGGTTACACTGCTTTATAATGATATCTTTGAAAACTTTTTCTCGAAAAAGAAATTTTAAAACATTAGTAATTATCCAAGAAATCCTTTTTTAATGAATCAACTAAGAAATATTCCTTTATATCACCGAGAAAAGTCAATCTAAATTATTTAACATTTCCATCCCAGAAATAGCCAGTGATATGGACCGATAGATGGCGTGTTTTTCTACTGTTGCAGTTCTACCTTGGTCGGAGTAGGACGTCTTTTCTTTCCCTCAGTTCGTTAGACACGATCGCGACTTCCAGAAAAATCCGGCGGTGCTCTCAAAGGTCAAATCACCACCACCTAATCCCGAATTAGGTAGCTTTCAACTATTCAATTTCTTAGTTTAGTTACGTTTTCCTCTAAAAGTTTAAGTCACTATGTGACGATTTGCTAACCTAGGCTTGGAGAACAGTTGCCCTGGATTCATATTTATTTTCATTTATATGTAACCTTATATTTGCATTTTTTCACACCAAGTAACGCATAGAAATGGAAGTGTTCTGCACTCTTCTCTTTTAGCAACACTAACACTGCAGTCGCCTCTGTTTCTATGTGTTTTCATTCAGTTACAGTTAGGCGCAGAGTTATTAATTACATTTAGAATCAGGTGCATTCTGGTTATTAGCGTAGAATATCTTTACTAATACTAACACACCAGAGTGTACCTGTTTCTAAATTTGCCTCATCAAGGAGTTTTTGAAGTCGTGAATTTTCTTGTTCAGTTCTTTAAATTCTGTAGGATGAATCATCGCCTTTCACTGGAGTACGCTTTCCAAGTGTTCGTAATAACAGCGAACGAGGCAAAGATACGACTTCTTCCTAGGGGAAGTCAATACTACGTTTCACTTGGATATGAATTCCGTGTTAGGCCGATGATTCTATCGGTATTAGATTTGAATTTGCAGTTTTACATATTACTACACGGATGCAAAGTGTCCATAGTAGTGTAGTGTACTTTCTAACCAACTAACCTTGGGCGCTTTGCATCTGTACTTATGTTTTCATTTCTAAATTTTTTAAGTGGTAAATTAAACTTTCAGCCTCTCCGTTAGATTTTTGATTACATAGGTGGGTTTTTCTAAATATATGGGTCCGGGGCAATCTGCTCTCAGAGAGAGACAGTATCGTTTCGACAGTAAGTAGAGATTGCTGGTAGGGACAGTCGGCGAATCGGGATTCGTGGCGGTCAGCCAGTGGACCATTTGTGCTGGCGGAAAACAAGATCGGTAAGTCAACGGAATTTCTCATCCCCTACAACTTACCCTCGAATTGGTTTGATTTTATATTCGTGTTACTATAGGGAATTTATGCAAGGAATCCTACTTCAACGTATCCGTGTGGATGAGATACGAAAATACACATTGAATATGTATTGTCACTATTTTGCTGAAATCGTGATTCTTCACCATGAAATATTGCTTAAATATTACCTTAATGTGCATTGTTTGAATTTTGTTTTGTTTTATTCGGGTTTTATTTGTGTAAAGATGCAGCCTATAACAGAACGTTGATCGCCTTTGTGGATTTGATTTTTTAAATATCCAGCTAAATTTATCAGTGTAAATGAAATCATTTAAGTACGCGTGTCTGTTCGCATAGAAACGCTCTCCCGAACGTTCCATGAATTTCTTTTCGATTACCAGCTGGTTATTAAACGACGATGGGCATTCAATTTCACGAAATAAAATTAATGGAATGGTTTACAGTGCGCAACTGCGCATCAGCGACGACGCCATGGGACAGACCGCCGACGGGCTGAGCACCGAGGAGCCAAATGCCGACAGCTGCGGCAGCGAGAGACGACTACGAGTGACACGTCGCTGAGGAGCAGGTATTGCAGGCAAGAGGTGCTTCGGAGGATGAGGTATTTCACCTACGGTGTGGTATTCTGGGTGATTTTTGGTGAGTCGTGTAACGATTTGTTATCGATGTGTTTACGCCTAATTTACCTATTGTTTTTTCATGGTATTGAAATTAGGTTTTGTTCGCATAGTGCTTTAAAGACTGACTGTATCTATTCACATGTGTTATCTTATGTTGTTGTATGACTGACAACCCATAGCGCTATGTGGTTTGACAGCACAGGCCTGTGCAGACATGGGACATTGTTTACGATGTCTATCGTCTGACGAGACGAGACGCTTAATGCTTACGACTGATTGGATTATTTGATCGATTTCTAGTGTTTTTTTGGTGTGATTCGACTGCCATATTGAATGAATCGGTGTCTCGTTGTATTTACTTGTTTTGATAATTTGTGTTATTGCCTATTTATTTATAGTCGAATTTATTTATTGGTGTCTTGTAGTAACATTTGTACCTATTAGATTATTTTATGACTATGCTATTTTACTATATCATATTTTTGTTTACTAGCGACTTGTTTTCATATTTTGTATGTTTGCATATTGATTTGGAATTGCTATGTGTTAATTTTGGGTTTATTTATTTTATTTCGAGTACTCATATAAGTTTTATATCCATTTTGTGATTGTGCTTAATTAATGATTTCTTTTTTAATTCTACGAATCTTTTTAATGTGTTGGTAATTTATTTTTCAGTGATTTAGGGTGAAAAATCTTGATTTCTGTATCATTTAATGCAATGAGTATATGTCATTTCATGTTTTTCGATTATCCTCTTCCAGGAGTTGCATCAATGGAATAGGCCTCGATTATATCGGGGGAAATGCCATTTAAAAGAAAGGTTAACGAATGGAATGCTCTACCTCTTGGGTCATTCGGAAACGGGCACAAATTTGAAATCCTCCAGTGACTTGCATCATCAACTAAGAGAGCGTGGTGGAATTCGTACTACTTGAAGACTGGGAACGAGCTCATCTCTCTGGAAAGTGATTTTTTCCAATGTTTTATGAATTTCTTTGAAATCGTTGAGGTTATGTATTTCTAATAGCTTGCTGTCATTCGTGAAAAACTACGTTGTATTTTAATCATGTTAAATGCTTAATAAAGATTAAAATGTTATCTTCATTAAATTCATTATTTTAGAATATAGAAATGTCCTTTCACTGACTTAGAGGATGAAGGTAAAAAGGCTACATTAACTTCTGTTCCATTCATTCACGTTTAATTGCATATTCTGAAACAACATTAAGTGGTTTTTTGGGTTTTACTTGTATAGCTTGCAAATTGAAATTACAATGCAGTAGTAAGTAATAGGTCTTACATTTTATTGAAATGAAATTCACTTTCCATCAAAATATTTTTATATTTTTCGCAAAATAAATAAACAACTACCTGTGCCCCACATAACATATGCTGATCTATCAGGTCTTCAATGTCTTCATTAAACATTCAGGCATTTTTTTTAACTTATATTTTTTAATCAAAGTTTTCTCTAAAGACAAAACTGCCAATTTCTGGGTTCTTTCCTCGCACTACAGTAAGTGAATCAAACGATCTGACTCTTAATAGAGCAACATATAATTGTCCACGACTAAAAACAGGCTTAGGTAGGTAAAGGCATTTTATCAAATGATTGGCCTCTTGACTTAATGATTGTTATTGAAAAAGTCAATCATGCAGATAATTGTTTTCATTTGAAACTGAACGGTAAATTTGTATCTGATGGAATGAGTGAGATTCTGGGAATAAGTACCGTGTCTGAGTTTGCTGCACCGAACAATTTTGCTTTGATTATGTGTGTTTGTATCTGAGTGACAGTAAGTCTTTCACCAGTACATAGTCCTCTCAAATGCAATACATTTCTAAGGAACATGATAACGGCTCCTACTTTAAGCTTCAGTACATGAGGAGGCATTCCGGCTGGAGCTGTACCCACGTAATGTTTACACGGATTTCTTTCAATTAATTTATTAATAATTATGTGAAACAATTAATGGTGCAAATGACATCCCCATAGAAAAATATTCCATTAAAGACGTGTTTTACTATATTCTTGCATTATTGATACATCTCCCTCTCTCTCCATATCCCACCTCTCCCCCCTCCCCCTCTTTGTCCCTCCTCTTTCCCCTCTCTCCCTTCCACCTCTTAACTTTCCCCCTCTCTCACCCTGTCATCTTTTCCCTTTACCCTCTATTACTACATTCTTGCATTACCCTTCTTCTCTCCTATTTCCCATCTTCCTCCCTCTCTCCTCCCACTACCTATCCCCCTCTCTCCTGTTTCCCCCTCCTTCTCCCCCCTTTCTCCTACCTCCCTTTCACCTCTCTTTTCCCCTCACACTCTCCCCTCTCTCCTTCGCCCCTCCCTCTCTCGCCCCTCTCCTCTTCACCTTACCCTCTCTTCATTTAAACGGCTTACCAAAAACGTTCACTTTACGCTAGTAAACTATATACGATTTTACAACAATAGGACTTCTTTCTTTAACACGATCCAGGTCTGAAGCTCAGATTACAATAGTTCGAATTTATATGAGAAAATGAATAAAAGCCTGCACATCGAAAATTCGAGTTGGTGCAGACATCCTAAGCCTTTTATAGATACTAGTTGAACCCGCGCTATGTTTGCGCGTTTTTTTTAAATTAATTTATCAAAAATTAAGTACTGTGAAAAAATACCCGATCTCAATCATTCACATTTAACTATATTGATGCGTTTTCCATGTACATATTGGTAAGGTTCGCGGGTTCGAATCTCGCTGAGGGCACGGCTGTGTTTGCGTATTGACAATTTATTATGCGAAGTCAGTCCGAAATCTACATTTTTAATTTCATATTACAGAGAAAATTATTGCTACGCAGTAACTGATTCCGAACTTTTTCATTTCCCATAAAATAACACGTAAAAATGGAATTCTCGACCTGCAGATTTTCATTCTTTTTGAGATTAAAATAATAAAATATTGACCTACAATCTTCGGTTATGAACCATTTTGAATAAAACATTATAAAGTTTCTTATTCTGTTCATCATAATCCGCCTACAGTTCGAAATAGCTCAATTTAAACGTTTAATGCATGTAATACCGGAATTCAAGTGGAAAATAAAAGGGTAACTGAAATGGTAAGATCAGTTTATATACATGGGTCAAAAACATACGTATGTCCTTATTCTCATCTAATTTGAATTTTATGCGTGAGACTATTTGCGTTAATAAGCATTGTTGATGTATAATATAATGGTTCTACTTAGTAAAATATATGATACCAGCAATCAAACGATGAAATGAAGATTCACCTTCTTTGAATCGATCGTTAGAAACGCTTCCCATACGCTGTTTACTGAATAATTATTCGTAAATATTTGCCCTTCTATTCATACAAAAAATTTGACGTATTCTTTTTAGTAGATAATATTAACGGACCATGCACTCACCTCGTACGATCATATAACTCAATTCAATTTTTTCCTTTAGAGGTTTCTTTAAGTAATGGGCTAAGCCCCTGACTGCTGTCCGGTTTAAACCCGTGAGATTGGTGGCAAAAATAGAGCATATCTTTCCAGCTCAGGGTATGTGAACATGCTTCAATATGCATGGTTTGCTTCAAAATTGACTGACGAAAGACGCATCTTTTTCAATGTTAATCAAGTATCTTTCCCGGAATCCCTGCGAACATTGACATGCGACTGCGGGGAACAAGCATTCGTGAAATGTTCGTGGTGCTTTAATCCGTATTGTTTCCATTGTTTTTATGATCAGTACCACCCCAGAACCTGTGAAAGTGCTGTCGGACTACCTACTTAAAAACCAACCGTAAAGATAAACTTTCATATCGATACCTGATAATTAAATGAATTAAAAACAGAATTGCTAACCGTCGATATAGGGGAAACACTAATGAACGGCGGGGGTGGAGGAGGGTTCAGCAAAAAATAAAAAGAAAGTGAATGCATAAAATATGTAATTAATGTTATCGCAAACCGGACGAGTTTTATTTGTCATTGCCCATAGAGATATTATCATTGTGATTAGAAATTTTATTTAGAAATAAATGGGTATTTAAACTTAAAGCAATATTAGAAAATTAGGTAATAAATACTTTAAATGGTGAAAGTGAAAATGTGGGAAAAAATCAAAAAAAGTTTCGGAACAGGGACTCGAACAACAGATCTTGACATTTTCAGCCGAACGCGCTACCCACTACGCAAGCGCCACTTCTTAGGAATTACGTTACCGTGTATGGTAGTTATGTAATGGCTCGGAAAATATGAACTTATTTTTACTAATAAAATAAAAACGGCTGAGTATTGGCCCTGATATGTATATATTTTCGTTAATCGGACGTCATGGACATTATCTCTACGAAGTTTCAGCCAAATCGGTTGGGGGTCAGTAATGCCTTCCCCTTGTTAGTTCCAATGATTATCGTTGCACCCTTATAGACGAACTCACAAACAGTTGCTTTCCTTCAAGTGTCTATCAACAACTGCTTTTAATTTCTTACAGGACTTACTATACAGGCGACGTCAATGCATGCGTTTAGTTAGATTATCAATGAAGAGAAGATAACAATAACGCTTTTATTACACGTATTGGAAGGTTTAATTGGCCTTAAATGAATCGGAGGCAACAATGTAAATCTCCTTGGCAATGCCCGGAATGAGTACGAAAAATACGCAAAATTTCGAAAAAGAAAGCGTATTTCTGAAAAATTTGACCGCGTAACATGTAAGCATCACAAGAATAAGATAGTACAGAGCTTTAGCCGTCGAATAAAGCAAAAAAGAAGAAAATCGGGCCATATTTACATATTTTAACGAATGAAGGAAAAAAACCTTGCACTCTGAAAAATCGAAAGTCCCGTGTAAACTTATGGGAAAATATAATTGTCTCTTGGATTCGAACCCGGGACACTTCAGCAACCGAAAATATTTTTCCAGGGTCCTCATAGCCAGTAGAAACAAAACGCCGTTTACCGCATATCTTTACGACGAACAGTTCTTGAGAAATACGCAGATATAATTATGAGAGGCTTCATACGCACGGACGGATGGACGCAGCTTCACTATGCGCATAATATAGGTATAGGATTTTAATATCATCGGCGGATTCAATGGGGTAAATTACCCCCCTCCCTCCCCCCCCTTGAATCCGCCGATGACCCTATTGGACAAAATGAAATTCGCTTGAAACGAAGGACGATATTTAAAGAGTAATTTTTTCGAGAGTTTGGAAATTCTAGGGGGGGGTAAATACCCCTTTACCCCCCCCCCCCCCCCCCCCCCCCTTGAATCCGCCGATGCGTGAGATTGGTGGCAAAAATAGAGCATATCTTTCCAGCTCTGTTTTAGAGCTTGTGTGTTAAGTCTTCTGTCTCTTTTCCACATCCATTCGGGAGAAGAACCCATAAGTCAGTAAGAAATCTGCTTTTCAAGTCATATTAGAGAGGATAGTAATGCTACACAGTAATTGATCACGAACATTTATGTTTATAAATTTCTTTGTTTCTTATTATTAAATAATATGACCTTTCTTTTTATATATAACAATCAATGCAACCGTTTATTTAGAATATCTACGAAGAGACGAAAACCGTGTAACTTTCAATATGTTCAAAAAATTACGTTCTCACAGGTCACAGGACTAAGTTTTTTCAAGGTCTTCACGTAGGTCTTTCGCGTGCTCCTTGAAATGCATTTACCACGTCTATGGTCAAACAATCGCATTTCACATTCCCCATTTCGGATTTTGCTTCCACCCCATTTGTATTTCCCCCTTTTTTTTACTCACCCCCCCTCAAAAATCCCTCTCTCATTCCTCCTTTTCTGACGGCATAACCCTAGAGGGGGGCGGAGTCGATGGTTGCTCGCAGTGGCACCTCATTGAGTAGCAAAGAAGACTTTCTACGGGAAAGATTGAGCCTTGTGGCCACCAAGAGAAGACGATCGTGTCATTAAATGTGATATCGGCTTAATTATTGTCGCACGGGAGTTTCTAAGTGAATGGTAATGATTTTTGATTCTCCCACATTGCTCTCCATGGAAATCCAATTGTCGTTTGCCAAGGAAAAACAATCTCAGGAGGAAAGGATGAAAAAGCGTTCGTTTGTTAAAAGAGTGGTAACGGGTGCAAGTTTTACAGTTAGTCGGCGTTACTCCAAGATAAAGTGTCGTCTTAATTTGGTGCGTATGCATAATTTAATGTGTCCACGATGGTGCGTATGCGCTCGACAGTAGGACGTGCATCGACACAGCAGCGATGGGCGCACGCCGTCATGGACTCATCAATCCTTCGGACACACCTGTAGAATACCTTGGGTGCGGGTGTTTTCGCCGAGTGCCTTATACTTATGACACAACAAATGGTGAGTTGATAGTTCCCCCAATTCTCTTGTACTCTCGTATCGCCTGAACCAACCTAGGAGAATTATGAAACATATTAGTTCCTGTAGCATATATGTACTCTGAACCATCCTCTAAAAATTCGCCTCAATCACGCCCTTCAGTCACGGCACGTACACTCACATAAATGCATTGTACTCTAAGGAAGTTATTTTAAAGTGGAACATGCGTTGCTAAATGAATAAATCTTACGTGAATTCAATTACTAATTACCTACCGGATATTCTTCGAAGGACGGATCAAGTACGATAAATTTATTGCTCTTATGAAAATTTCTACATAGATATATGAGTCCTCAACATTTAATTCCTGCAGATGTATTGATCCATAAATATAGTTATGCATTCGTCGTAAAATAACAACATACACTTACGGTTGGTTACACTGCTTTATAATGATATCTTTGAAAACTTTTTCTCGAAAAAGAAATTTTAAAACATTAGTAATTATCCAAGAAATCCTTTTTTAATGAATCAACTAAGAAATATTCCTTTATATCACCGAGAAAAGTCAATCTAAATTATTTAACATTTCCATCCCAGAAATAGCCAGTGATATGGACCGATAGATGGCGTGTTTTTCTACTGTTGCAGTTCTACCTTGGTCGGAGTAGGACGTCTTTTCTTTCCCTCAGTTCGTTAGACACGATCGCGACTTCCAGAAAAATCCGGCGGTGCTCTCAAAGGTCAAATCACCACCACCTAATCCCGAATTAGGTAGCTTTCAACTATTCAATTTCTTAGTTTAGTTACGTTTTCCTCTAAAAGTTTAAGTCACTATGTGACGATTTGCTAACCTAGGCTTGGAGAACAGTTGCCCTGGATTCATATTTATTTTCATTTATATGTAACCTTATATTTGCATTTTTTCACACCAAGTAACGCATAGAAATGGAAGTGTTCTGCACTCTTCTCTTTTAGCAACACTAACACTGCAGTCGCCTCTGTTTCTATGTGTTTTCATTCAGTTACAGTTAGGCGCAGAGTTATTAATTACATTTAGAATCAGGTGCATTCTGGTTATTAGCGTAGAATATCTTTACTAATACTAACACACCAGAGTGTACCTGTTTCTAAATTTGCCTCATCAAGGAGTTTTTGAAGTCGTGAATTTTCTTGTTCAGTTCTTTAAATTCTGTAGGATGAATCATCGCCTTTCACTGGAGTACGCTTTCCAAGTGTTCGTAATAACAGCGAACGAGGCAAAGATACGACTTCTTCCTAGGGGAAGTCAATACTACGTTTCACTTGGATATGAATTCCGTGTTAGGCCGATGATTCTATCGGTATTAGATTTGAATTTGCAGTTTTACATATTACTACACGGATGCAAAGTGTCCATAGTAGTGTAGTGTACTTTCTAACCAACTAACCTTGGGCGCTTTGCATCTGTACTTATGTTTTCATTTCTAAATTTTTTAAGTGGTAAATTAAACTTTCAGCCTCTCCGTTAGATTTTTGATTACATAGGTGGGTTTTTCTAAATATATGGGTCCGGGGCAATCTGCTCTCAGAGAGAGACAGTATCGTTTCGACAGTAAGTAGAGATTGCTGGTAGGGACAGTCGGCGAATCGGGATTCGTGGCGGTCAGCCAGTGGACCATTTGTGCTGGCGGAAAACAAGATCGGTAAGTCAACGGAATTTCTCATCCCCTACAACTTACCCTCGAATTGGTTTGATTTTATATTCGTGTTACTATAGGGAATTTATGCAAGGAATCCTACTTCAACGTATCCGTGTGGATGAGATACGAAAATACACATTGAATATGTATTGTCACTATTTTGCTGAAATCGTGATTCTTCACCATGAAATATTGCTTAAATATTACCTTAATGTGCATTGTTTGAATTTTGTTTTGTTTTCTTCGGGTTTTATTTGTGTAAAGATGCAGCCTATAACAGAACGTTGATCGCCTTTGTGGATTTGATTTTTTAAATATCCAGCTAAATTTATCAGTGTAAATGAAATCATTTAAGTACGCGTGTCTGTTCGCATAGAAACGCTCTCCCGAACGTTCCATGAATTTCTTTTCGATTACCAGCTGGTTATTAAACGACGATGGGCATTCAATTTCACGAAATAAAATTAATGGAATGGTTTACAGTGCGCAACTGCGCATCAGCGACGACGCCATGGGACAGACCGCCGACGGGCTGAGCACCGAGGAGCCAAATGCCGACAGCTGCGGCAGCGAGAGACGACTACGAGTGACACGTCGCTGAGGAGCAGGTATTGCAGGCAAGAGGTGCTTCGGAGGATGAGGTATTTCACCTACGGTGTGGTATTCTGGGTGATTTTTGGTGAGTCGTGTAACGATTTGTTATCGATGTGTTTACGCCTAATTTACCTATTGTTTTTTCATGGTATTGAAATTAGGTTTTGTTCGCATAGTGCTTTAAAGACTGACTGTATCTATTCACATGTGTTATCTTATGTTGTTGTATGACTGACAACCCATAGCGCTATGTGGTTTGACAGCACAGGCCTGTGCAGACATGGGACATTGTTTACGATGTCTATCGTCTGACGAGACGAGACGCTTAATGCTTACGACTGATTGGATTATTTGATCGATTTCTAGTGTTTTTTTGGTGTGATTCGACTGCCATATTGAATGAATCGGTGTCTCGTTGTATTTACTTGTTTTGATAATTTGTGTTATTGCCTATTTATTTATAGTCGAATTTATTTATTGGTGTCTTGTAGTAACATTTGTACCTATTAGATTATTTTATGACTATGCTATTTTACTATATCATATTTTTGTTTACTAGCGACTTGTTTTCATATTTTGTATGTTTGCATATTGATTTGGAATTGCTATGTGTTAATTTTGGGTTTATTTATTTTATTTCGAGTACTCATATAAGTTTTATATCCATTTTGTGATTGTGCTTAATTAATGATTTCTTTTTTAATTCTACGAATCTTTTTAATGTGTTGGTAATTTATTTTTCAGTGATTTAGGGTGAAAAATCTTGATTTCTGTATCATTTAATGCAATGAGTATATGTCATTTCATGTTTTTCGATTATCCTCTTCCAGGAGTTGCATCAATGGAATAGGCCTCGATTATATCGGGGGAAATGCCATTTAAAAGAAAGGTTAACGAATGGAATGCTCTACCTCTTGGGTCATTCGGAAACGGGCACAAATTTGAAATCCTCCAGTGACTTGCATCATCAACTATGAGAGCGTGGTGGAATTCGTACTACTTGAAGACTGGGAACGAGCTCATCTCTCTGGAAAGTGATTTTTTCCAATGTTTTATGAATTTCTTTGAAATCGTTGAGGTTATGTATTTCTAATAGCTTGCTGTCATTCGTGAAAAACTACATTGTATTTTAATCATGTTAAATGCTTAATAAAGATTAAAATGTTATCTTCATTAAATTCATTATTTTAGAATATAGAAATGTCCTTTCACTGACTTAGAGGATGAAGGTAAAAAGGCTACATTAACTTCTGTTCCATTCATTCACGTTTAATTGCATATTCTGAAACAACATTAAGTGGTTTTTTGGGTTTTACTTGTATAGCTTGCAAATTGAAATTACAATGCAGTAGTAAGTAATAGGTCTTACATTTTATTGAAATGAAATTCACTTTCCATCAAAATATTTTTATATTTTTTGCAAAATAAATAAACAACTACCTGTGCCCCACATAACATATGCTGATCTATCAGGTCTTCAATGTCTTCATTAAACATTCAGGCATTTTTTTTTTAACTTATATTTTTTAATCAAAGTTTTCTCTAAAGACAAAACTGCCAATTTCTGGGTTCTTTCCTCGCACTACAGTAAGTGAATCAAACGATCTGACTCTTAATAGAGCAACATATAATTGTCCACGACTAAAAACAGGCTTAGGTAGGTAAAGGCATTTTATCAAATGATTGGCCTCTTGACTTAATGATTGTTATTGAAAAAGTCAATCATGCAGATAATTGTTTTCATTTGAAACTGAATGGTAAATTTGTATCTGATGGAATGAGTGAGATTCTGGGAATAAGTACCGTGTCTGAGTTTGCTGCACCGAACAATTTTGCTTTGATTATGTGTGTTTGTATCTGAGTGACAGTAAGTCTTTCACCAGTACATAGTCCTCTCAAATGCAATACATTTCTAAGGAACATGATAACGGCTCCTACTTTAAGCTTCAGTTCATGAGGAGGCATTCCGGCTGGAGCTGTACCCGCGTAATGTTTACACGGATTTCTTTCAATTAATTTATTAATAATTATGTCAAACAATTAATGGTGCAAATGACATCCCCATAGAAAAATATTCCATTAAAGACGTATTTTACTATATTCTTGCATTATTGATACATTTCCCTCTCTCTCCATATCCCACCTCTCCCCCCTCCCCCTCTTTGTCCCTCCTCTTTCCCCTCTCTCCCTTCCACCTCTTAACTTTCCCCCTCTCTCACCGTCATCTTTTCCCTTGACCCTCTATTACTGGGAATGGGACTTTTAGCCGCGGCCGCCTCGCCGCAGCCATCTCGCCGCGAAGATACCTTTCGTCGCGGCCTTCTCGCCGCGAGGACTTCTCTCGCCGTGATTGATTAAAAATTAACGGAAAATCACGTTGAATATTACATATTAGTTTTATTTTACATTATACGTTTATTTTTAAGTAGGTATATATGAAAATCTCACGGCCTATGCGAACAATGTTGAGCTTTCTGTCTTCACGTCTTTGTCTGATTTTCGTCCTTTATTAATAATAAGTGTTTAACATAATATTAATATTAAACGTGCTGATTATCCTATGCTATTAACATATCGCTCTACCGTAGTAACAAAAGAAAGTATTGTTATCGCGAAAAAAATCGACCTCGATATTTTTACGGAAATACACGTTTTAGGTGTTGCTGAATCCGAACAAGTGGTTTTCGCAATGCCGTCTGTCTGTCTGTCTATCTGTCTGTTACTGGCTCTGGAGCCTAAACGGCAGACGTTGAAGAGTAGAAGAATTGATTACAAAAGGAAACTTTTTGAAAAATTCGAAAGCTCCGAATTCGTTGAAGACGTACGCGGCATAGTCGTCCCCATCGGTGTTAGTGAACGTAATGTTAGATCAGAGTACAGGAGAAAATATGTCGAAACAATCGCTAGAACAGAGAAATACTACAGATCCTTTTTCCCAGACGCGATAAGACAGTCCAAGAGAGGAATTAGTTAGAGTTCACTTGGTGTTGTGACACCCCCTGCCAAACGCTTCTAGCGGCTTGCAGGGTATTGATGTAAATGTAAACGATAAAGCGAAAATGAATGGAATCACGTACTTAAGCATTTTATCATACTGAGCAGAGACTATGATGAAATGGTTGACATTGATCAGTAATTAAGGGAAGTTTATCTACGCGTTTTTAAGAACAATTTGATTTTCTCAAAAACGGCTCTAACGATTTTGATCAAATTTCGTACAGTTACTTGAGTTTACGTCTTCAATAATACTACATAGTTCATGTTTATTCTAGAAAACTTTAACAATAATTTGATTTTCTTAAAATACGAAGTTGCCGCTTCGTTAATATGTGATTCACTTTGGAATACAAGTGGGTATTGTAGCTTTGCACATTCCACGTTCTTCACAACGCCAAAATTTCTCACGCTCATCGCTACTTAACCGCTCAAACACATACACAAAACCGTCCACTAATAGTTTCTCCTTTCCACGGATAGACAGAATAATTTCCATTTTAAGGGATTAGTAAAAGTTAGAAAAACTTTCGGAATGTTATTGTAAAGTGAATAAAAATGTTCACTGAGCAAGTTAGCAAGGATCCACAGACGATATCACACCGTGAATGGGAACTCGGAGGACGGATGTTTACCATACGGTAGCAAAGATAAGACTGCCATAATCATGGTCGATCTTAGGCTATAGCTAGATTGTTTAGCGAAAGGCCGAATTGTCCTACCTTCCATGGTCATCGACACCCTCACGCTCCCATACCCTGTCGCCATGGGGTCCAAACCCCAACCAAATTCACTAATCCTCAAGTCCCTTGGTTCGTTCCACAAATTTGACATTAAGATAATATCTAACGACTTCCAGAAATTCCATGGGGAAATTTACTCATTTGAGAATTCCTTGAATCTTATGAATGCCTAGTGGGAGTAGTTTTATTTTCTAGTTCAGTTCCTCGTGCAGGTGGTCAATAGAGGAGGAAGCTTCTTTGATACTAAGTTTAACAACTACTGAAATATATTTTTAAGGAAACCTTTATTTATCATTTTATACATGCAAAATATAATAGTTACAATAATAGTTAATAATTATTATTATTTTGATATTTATTAGTCACTTGCTTCAGTGCTATCACTTTCATTCTCCGAATTTATATTAACAAGTATTTCTTCAATTCCGTTCATTACACATTCTCTTTGAATGTACTCATTTTCTGTATTTTTTCTGGTATACTGTTCTCCACTCATTTTCACCTATTAAATTACGTTTCTCCTCCACTAACTCCTGCGTCGTCGCCTGCCATTGTAAAACGATCGAGCTATAACCACGGCAAATTATGCATGAATCTCATCGAGAGAATTTTTTGAAGCCATTAGTGCATCTCAATAAGTCGATTTTTAAAAATAGGGTATCCTCTCAGAAAGAAAAATTTATTCAAATGGTAATTATACAAAAACCTTGTTTTTGTGCTTTCTGATAGGCAAAATCATGCAATAATTTTCAAAAGTTTAAGACAACTTCTCTACATTAATGGCCGCCAGTCAACCATTCCTATGACTGCTGATATCAAGCACGTACACAATATAGGAAGTCTAATTTGGATTATACCCCTAGTTCCATTATAAACTCAAATGATACAGAAAATAATTTCTTCAGAATACGAATAAAATGTACTGAATAGTCGCTTTAATAAAGTTTTCTAGATCAAAAGAGGAGATAATAATTTGCGTAACAGCACATTTTATAATTATATGCATTTCAAAAATGAATGTAACTCATGATGATCATTCATGCGGGTTGACTTAAAGAATTTAATTTTACAGTCAAGATAACCTAATAAAAAAGAATTTCGGAATATTTAATTGGTTATTCTGAATTTTAGAGTTTCGTTTCTAGTTTAACTCACATTCGTTTACCATAAAAATTCCCTTAAACACTCGACTTACTAAAATTCAAAGACTTTCTATCAGTTTATCAATACATACTGATGTTTTTCAACTTGGACTCGCTTCTAGAAAAGTAAAAACATTAAACTACTACACACTATACATTTTATATGCTTTGTATATCGTTTGTATTGCAGATAATACCATAGGTAAAAATTACAATTCGGAAGTAAACTTTTATCTATCTTCTCTAAAAATTCAACTCTGGAATGCACTTAAAAACATCCGCCGCAAAAAGTCTCCGCGGCGAAAGTCCTCGCGGCGAGACGGCTGCGGCGAAAGGTCTCGCGGCGAGACGGCTGCGGCGAAAGGTCTTCGCGGCGAGGTGGCCGCGGCGAGATGGCTGCGTCGAGATGTCCTAGACCCTTGTTTGTGAGATTGTTTATGTTAGCAACAATGAAGAAGTAACCATGCAAGAAATTTTCTAAGTTCAACTCGATTTAAGACGTTTTTGTTTGATTTTCTCGATAACAGCTACTTCTACAATAAAAATGTATAGAAAAGGAAATACTCATCTTTACCAGTTATACAACTTTTATTTGAAAAATAGTTTGATATGAGGAATACTTTACGAGATATGACGAAAATTTAAATTTTTGTCCCCAGTAAAGTGGTACCCCTGATTGGCGTACGTGATTCATTTTTGCGATTTTCTTCTTATATTTTATTGTAACTCCTTAATATCAAATTACATGAAAATCCGTTGGGTAGAAGTCGAGAACGAACATGCGGACGGAGGGACCGACCGACGATAATAGACGCTCACACTGTAAGTGAAATGCGCATAAAAAACATTTAGGTACATCACCGTCAGAGTAAAATTGAAGCAACTATTCCTTCCGTTTCTTAAGATCATAAATGGTATATGTACCTAGCCCAAAATTTTTTACTTAAATTGCTTCACAGAAGCACCTTTCTCTAATTTCCTATGTAAGCCTACCTTCTTCTTCACACTCATGCAAACAAACAACAATGCCATTTTGTATTTATGTTTAAAACTAATTAAAAATTGAAATTGTCTTAATAGAAATTCCAAATATGAAAAGAATATTTACCAATGAAACAGAGGAAGAAAGGTTTGAGAAATTAATGGGCCAAAAAGAATATTACAATTAAAGAAAGTGGAACATCGGAACAGAGAAGCAATCAACTGGAACACATAAAAAATCAAGTGAAGGCAAAAAGAAATTATGAGAATAAAAAACCATCAGGAACAACTAGAAAAGCTCAAAGAAAGCAACAAATTTTGTTAAAAATATGAAATGAAAGAACAACGAGAATAATGGGAAATGCAGAAACAAGTGAAAAAACTCTGCTATGACTGGGAACTGAACCCAGAATATTTTCTTATGTTGGGACCAGGCTAGTTATGCTAGTATCAATCAGCCCCAATGGATGTCCTCAATGAGATACATCAAAGAAAACCCCTACCCTCTCAAATGGTGAGAATGCCTATGTTATAATTTGATGGAATGAATGATCCAAAGATCCTTATGTGACAGGCATAAGCTGTAATCATGGGAAATGTGAAAACAGGTGAAAAAATCTGCTATTACCAGGAATTGAACTCGGATCTTCCACTTCTACCACTGAACTACTGTAGCAAACAAATTCTCTAAGCATATACACAATGGAAGATGGCTCAATTTCTCATTTAAGGAGAGCATCATTCAAACAACTTTGGATAACTATTTTTAAAATAACACGAGATGTGAAATTTGTATTTTAAATTTTATTTGTTATAAATCTCAAAAATTAATGTAACCATGAAAATATAATTTATGAAACAGACATGATTATATCACTTTCTTATTGACTATACCTAAAATGCACAGCCTCAGGATTATTGATTCAGCCATTTAATTTAATCAAATAATGGTTTCCCAACTTGATTCTAAGAAGTAAAACCAACTGTATTGTTGTTTTTTCTATGTATGTCATTAAATGTCAAGTGACGTATTTTTCTGTTACGGCAGCTCCCAACCTTTTATGCCTGCAAACCTAAACTGACTGCTAAATGGACCTCATGAACCCAAACTTCTAATAGAACAATGGATTAGATAGGCCAAAGAGAAAGCAGCAAATAAGCCTCTGCCAGCAGATACTGCAATTGTATCAATACCACAGATTCGGTCTTTCTGGCCATTCACATTCCACCCTACTGAGGATCGCAAGTTATTCTACTGAAGACCTCCCGTGACCTTACTGAGTACATCCTGCAACCCTGATTTGTGTTGAGATTCGAGGTTTATTTAATATTTCACTGAGTGCCAATAATCTGAAAATATGGTTCTAGTTAGTTAGTGCTTTATTATTCCCTAACTTGAATATTGGTTTGATTATCGCCATATCCCATGCTTCAGGGACAGTTTCTTCTTTAGTCCATTCCATGCTACTGACAAAACGGTTCATCACTAGCCTGGCATCATCTCAGTGTTATTGACAAACTGGTTCGTCTGGTGATGTGCATTCGATTTGTTTCACTTCATGCTATAGCAGTATACAGCAATGTATCAACTCCTGCCATCTGTTGAAATTATGCTGAATAGCATATTTTGCCAAAAATACTCAGCACAGCCGACATCACGTTAAAAAACTGACCATTGAGAGGGTTAATACTATTATTAATTATGAGAATGAGGTAGGTATTTCTCTTAATATCCTTGGTCCACATTAAATCTTGTCATTTTAGTTTCTGTCACCTCTGCTATAAGGAAACTGTTTTGGAGCAATTCTTTTTATGTTTACTTAATTTCATATCACATAAGCCAGGGGTGCCCATTACGTCACCTGTGGGCAACCGGTCGCCCTTTAGGAAGATTGGAGTTGCCCACGGAGGCAGCGAGGTGCTAGAAAAATTTTAAAAACTGAATTTGAAGGACGATTTCTAGATTTTAAAGACCTTTAGCCCATTGTAACATTTTTCGTTGAAATTGACATTGAAGAAATTTCTATCAAAATAGGTGATGTTCAACATGCATGCAACAGATCTAGAAAATGAAATATTAATTATGGTGCAAAGTTGTAAGCAATATATAACGATTCAAGTTTTTGGAAACTTGTATCACCTGAAAATTTTTTATATATAAAAACTTGCATTTATTTTGAAAGTATACTTTCCTTACACTTATTTATTTGAATCAATATTTTTAAATATGAAACCAATTGAATCGAAAACCAGAAATGTACTCAACAATGAACATTTTAAAGATTGTTTACGCCTGTTGGTTTCAAGTTATAAGACCAATTACCAATCACTGGCTAAAGATATGCCCATAATCATTTGAATAAATTTAGCAATCATTAATTTTGTCAATTTTCATAAAGAGTGTATAATAAATGCTTTCTTTATGGTTATTTTTGCATTTAACTTAAAGTTACAATACCCTGAAGCCAGGACCGCCGCGTACGGTTGTGCAGGTTGTGCACTGCCATTCACATTGTAGACCTCTATTATTTTGGAAAATTTTCCTATTTATATTATAACTTTGTTGACTCCAAAGATAGGTGATTTGAATATATATTACAACAATTTTCCGGCAGATGGCAGTAAAGTGCCTTGTTCTAACAAAATCAGTATATTATGACAATTTTCCGACAGATGGCAGTAAAGTGTCTTGTTCTAACAGGGTTGATATATATCGTTCTGCTTCGACCTACGAAGGAGGAACAAGTTCGATAATCGAAAGACCTTGTTGATATAACAACATCTAACAAAACCAGTGCTTCTAAACAAAGAGCTGCTTTTCCAACTAATGTACTGGTCGGGGAGTATCTTAAAATTTAAAAAATCTCCTATTGGTATTAGGGCACTGGTTCAATTTGACGTTTCATATTGCGGTTCACATCGTTTGTTTACTGTACCAGAATGGTATTGCTGAGTTCCTAATTTAAATCTAAAAGTACTTTCATTATGACATGAATCACTATGTAATAACTAATATTCATTTACCATTAATAATCCAAAAAGTAAGTATTACATAGACATAAGCTAGAGAGTACTACGTAATGATCTGCTAATTATATAATAACAATTGTTTATTTGTTGTTATGGAAATTTCGTCAGTAAAAAAATTAAATGCTGTTAAAATTTAGCGGCTTGTTACATACATAATATTTTAAAATGTTGCAAATTCTAAGATAACATACTAAGCTATTATATTATTTCACCCCAAATGTCGGAAAGAAAATCAAAAAAATTATCAGGATCAGCAAACAGAAAATGGAAAGCCATTAGAGAAGAAAACGAAAGAAAATTATCTGGATCGTTGAATAAGTTTTTGGAGAAAATAGATGGAATACCAGAAAAAAAGGAAAAGACTTCAGAGGTGCAAGTTTTAGCAGAATGTAGCACAGATACGTCACTGATGGAGCAGGATGTGAGTTTACCTTCTACCTCCATGTCAAACATAACTGATGAATTTCAAGAAAAATTGGAAGAGAAAAAACCCAAAGAATCCATTAAACCGAATGTACTTTCTTCTGATCCAGGTACATGGCCATGTAATTTCAATATTAAACAACAGGACACACTTGTTGAAAATTATCCACCTCAAGTAAGAAATTGGAACTTTCCAAAAGACAGTACAGGTAGGAAGTTTTCGGAAACTTATTACACATGAATTCTTCCAAATGGTGAAAAAAGCACTAGATCCTGGTTACTTTATTCTGCCTCAAAGGATTCTGTATTTTGTCTATATTGCAAACTCTTTGGGGATGGAAAAAATCAACTGAAGAATGAGAATGGCTGCAAAGATTTGCAGCATTTATCACATATTCTTAGTAAACATGAAGAAAGTGAAATGCACATCAACAATAGTGTTAAGTGTTCAAAATTGAAATCTGATTTGAAAAAAAATATAACTATCGATGCTGCAGAACAGAGACTATATGAAAATGAGAAAAAATATTGGCATGCTGTTGTTGAACGCATAGTTTTTGGCGAGGCAATCTCTAGCATTCAGAGGATCATCCAAGAAACTTTATGAGCATGACAATGGGAATTTTCTCCATTTGGCAGAAACCATAGCAAAATTTGATAACATTATGGCAGAATATTTATGCAGAATACAAACATCGACACCAAATAGTATTACACATTATTTAGGGGATGAAATACAAAACCAAATAATCGAAATTATAGCAGATGTGATGAATTAAATCATTTTGAATAAGGTAAGAAATGCTAAATATTACTCGATTATTTTAGATACAACCCCTGATGTAAGCCATGTAGAACAGATGACAATTATTGTTAGATTTGTGGATTTCCAAAATGCAAATAATTCTGTATGTGAACATTTTTTGGGCTTTTGTCCAGTAGATAACACGACTGGAGAAGGATTATACACATTTTTAGTAGACTATTTACAAAAACTCAATCTAGACAGAAATAATTTGGGGGGCTGGGGATATGACAATGCCGCAAATATGCGTGGAAAACATAACAGATTGAAACAGAAGATCCTCGAAAAAAATTCAAGGGCATTCTATATTCCTTGTTCTGTGCATTCTTCAAACTTGGTAGTGAATGATGCATCAAAAATCTCTTTTGACACCACTGAATTTTTTTATATCGTCCAAGAACTATACAACTACTTTTCAGCTTCAACGAAACATTGGAGTGTATTGAAAACACATTTCCCAAACATAAATTTGAAACCATTGTTGAATACGCGATGGGAAAGTCGAGTTGATGCCATCAGGTCACTAAAAACTCAATTAGAGGTAGTATGCAATGCTCTTTTAGAAATTGTTGATGATATTAATAAAGATATAGACTCTAGAACACAAGCCAAAGGTTTACTTTAAAAAATATCCACTTTTAAATTTATTTGCTCAGTACTAATTTGGCATGATGTTTTAAGTAAAATTAATGTTATAAGCAAAATGATGCAGGAACCAAAATTCAATGTACGTAATGCCATTGAAAGCATCGAAGGGATTAAGAAATTCTTTGAAGAAAAACAAAGCGATGATGTTTACGAAAAATATATTATTGATACTAAACAAATTGCAGAGTCTCTTGACATTGACGCCAACTTCTCCAACGTAGAAAATACTAGAAAAAGGAGAAAGAAGACTCATTTCGACTACGAATCCCACGATCAGCCCATCTATGATCCAAAAGGAAATTTCAAAATCAATTTCTTTTTTCTATAGCGGATACAACAATACCATCTTTAAAAGAAAGGTTTACGATACTGAAAGAATATCATGGCCTTTTCAGTGTTCATGATGACATATGTAATTTGAAGAATTACGATGAACGTGAACTACTGCAACTATGTAAAAATTTACAATTTAAATTGAATGTGATATTGATGGGACATTGATGTTTGAGGAACTAAAAACCTTAAGTTGTTTTCTAAAATCTAGTATGACTCCCGTTGAAGTATTGCAATATATTTGCAGCAATAATTTATTGGACACATTTCTGAATACTTTTGTAGCTCTCAGGATATATTTAACTTTGCCAAAATCGGTTGCCAGTGGAGAACGTAGCTTCTCAAAATTAAAATTTATTAAAAACTACTTAAGGTCTACAATGTCGCAAGAAAGGCTGACAAATCTAGCGACCATTTCTATAGAAAACGAGATATTGGAGCAAGTAAGCATTGACACTGTCATAAATAATTTTGTTTCCATGAAAGCAAGACGTGTTACTATTTTATAACAAATTATTATATCCTAGTGACTTTGAGTTCCTAATTATTGTGATCAAAAATTTGAATTTTCTATTATTTTATGTTCAATAATTTGATTTGTATAATTTATACAGAATGACTTTATGTTTGTTATAATTGTTATTATTGAGAAATAAATAATATACTAATTTAAAAAATGTTTACTTGAGGAAGAGGCGCCCTTTTCTGATTCGCACAAAGGTGCCATATGGGTTAGCGGCAGCCCTGCTTGAAGTATATATTTAAAAAATGTAGTAGCCCACAAGACAATTTACAGAATGAAAGTAGCCCTTGGCATAAAAAAGTTAGGGCCCCACTAACATAAGGTTTTTAGATTTCTGCAGCATACTGCACCATAAACATATTTGCTACAGCCATTATATCAGTTTTCTGTTGTTCTTTATAATTAATTCATCCTGAGTACTTTATCATTCTTTCCAATAATTTTATTCAATATCCTCCATATGGTTTTAATATCTACTTTTATTTGCTGTATCTATTTATATAGGATTTTGTTTTTTATCATGGCTGTTGTTTACTGCCTTAGTTTTTTACTAATTTTCCTTTTATCTCATATTCGTTGGATGTATTTTCTATATATTAAGACTCCATTTTCTAACTGTTATTTTTTAAATCTGCTTTTGCATTTGGTTGGCCTGTCTGTCTGATAAACTAACTCGGCCTAAACAAAAGCATTTAGAGATTTTTTTTCACCAACTGATTCAGAATTCTATTTCCTGGTAAAAGCTTTCTTAGTTTTTCTGTCAGTCCATCTGTCTAATATTTTTCTGAAAAAAACCAACTGTTATTATATCTAAGAGCTCTTTATTCAGCTATTCTTTTTTGGGAGTAGTCTGTCAACTGTTTTAACTTCTTCATTAGTCATTAAACATAGTTTTTCTGATTTCTCTATGTCCCACCTGAATCATTCTCTTGCTGAATTTTATTACAATTTAGTAATTTTAATCTTTGGTTAACATTTTTCCTTTATAAAATGATACACATCCTTCATGTTGCCCTGATTAGATTCTTCTAAAATTATTAACTTTACAGGAAACAAATAGTGATCTGCTACTTTTGAATTTATTATGAATCATTCTTTATTATCTAGGTTCCTATTATGTATGATGTTGTCAATGCATGGGCTAACCATCCTCATGCCACATTATTTTTCTCTAATAGGTAATTTTTTTAAACATGTAAACCCATTAGAGGCTAGCAAGCCTCCATATTTCATGCTAGAAACATCATCTTTCCCTTTATATTTATAATCATATCTTTGATCATGACAATATTTTTCCTTTTAACACTCTAATAGTCATGTTCAACTCAGTTACAAAGGGTTCCTGTTTGTCTTAGGTGGTTTACATTTCCCAATAATTGCAACACACTGTTATTAAATTTTATTTTTCCATTTAAATTCACATATGTGTGTTACTGTTTATTTCACTATAGACAAAATCCTTTCTGATATACATAATTCCTTTACCTAATCTTTTGATTTCCTTTAGTTCCAAGAGGGTATTGCATCCATCTATTTATATATATATATATATATATATATATATATATATATATAGGACAACTAGGTGTTGAACTCCATCAATAGGAGCTGGCTCATATCCAAATCTTAAATTTTCTCTCCTCCCAGCCTCAATATCCGTTAATATTTCCTTCTTTCTACCCTCTCTTTCCCCTTTCCCCCCTCCTCCCTCTGCATCCTCCAATCCCCGACCTTTCCATGCTCCCTTCCCTTCCACCCCCACACCTTCACCCCAGTGTCACTGCCAAATAAGTTGTCTCTCTCTTGTGCTGAGGAAGGGATAATTCCGAAAGCTCCAATAACCTCTACAAATGTGTCTCTACAACACCCCAGCGGCTCTCCTTCCGGTAAGTGTTCACTGGGTTTCCTTCAACACCTAGTTATCCTAAATATCCTCATTTACCTTTCCTCTTCCGTAGTATATATATATATATATATATATATATATATATATATATATATATATATATATATATATATATCTTTAACCTTGTCCTTCCGCTATGGCAAATATCCACAGTTTCCGCTATCATCTCCGAAAACATATTTCCCTCACCTGCCAAATGGAATTCCTCAATTCCTGCTTGGAATTAGGCCTCCCTCCAAAAGGCCTTACTGTAAGAATCCCCCTATTGGGCATTCCTCCCACCATCCTATCATCTTTTGCCCTCACCAATCACCTTATGTCCCTTAATGTAGTCCAATCAGTTTTACCCCACTACCATTTGCTCTCCAATATGCACTTTCATAAATGCATCTCCATAATTCATTTACTACGCAACTCCTCAATTTTCAAAGACAACCTCGACTCCATCTTTCAAAAAGCTGCAGAAGAACTCGCAGCCAACCGGAACAGATTTATCCAAAAACTTTCACTTCTTTGCACCCGCCACCTCCAACAAGGGTTACCTCTCCCCTTCATCCCAGCTGGTGAGTTCAACGCACCTTCCCTGCCCCTCCTCGCCCAAAGACCGTGCCTAGCAGACCTTTTAGGAATCCCAACCCCACCCCCACTGCACACCCTCAACAGGCCCCCCTTTGTTTCAAACCACCAACAGCAGAAACCCCTTTCCCGGCAAACCCCCACCTCCTCAAGCACCCGAAACTCTTCCCAGCCAGATGACGTCCTGAACCTCTCATCCCATACATTCACCCCTGCCGAGAATGCACTTCTTTCACGCGGCCTTTCCTTCTGCCCCACCACCAAATTTGACCACATTTCCGTGCTCGCCGACATACAAACTTTTATCCACCTACTTCGCCTCAACGTCGCCCCACCCAAAACCAACCTCTCTTCTACCCCAGATGCACTCCCACAATCTCTTTCTGTCTTTAAATCCCCCTCTCAATATATCCCACCCTCTCTCTCTCTACACCACCCTGTCGAGCAATATTCCAATTATCTAACACATAGAGTCGCCCAGCCCGATTTTCCCGACCTCCTCGACCACCATGACAATTTGACGAAAGCAGAAAGACATGCCATCTCAACGCTTACACAGAACCAAGACATTGTAATTCTCCCCGTGGACAAAGGGACCACCACGGTAGTAATCCCATTACAACGATGAAGCCCTCCACCAACTATCGGACCAAACCTTCTACCTCCCTCTCCCCTCCAACCCCACCGACCGCCATTCCTCTGAAATAGCCACATATCTGCGATCCGTTGGAAAACAAGAAGGCCTTCCCGATTCCACCATCTCCATTATGATTCCCAATAAACCCCGTACCCCTACCTTCTACCTTCTTCCAAAAATCCACAAACCAAATATCCCCGGCCGTCCCTTGGTTGTCAGATACAACTCTCCCACGGAATGCATCTCTGCTTTTGTTGACTCCCACCTACAACCCCTCGTTCGTCAAATCCCATCTTTCGTCCAAGATACAAACCACTTTCTTCAATGCTTAAAATCTCTCCCCTCTCCCCTCCCACCTAACACAATCATGACAACAATAGACGTCTGCTCCCTTTATACAAACATCCCCCACCACGATGGACTGTCCGCCCTCATAAAATCCCTTGATTCGAGACCACCTGATGCAAGACCCTCCTCCCACTTCCTAACGAAGCTGGCGGAAATGGTGCTCTACAACAACAACTTTACCTTCGGAGGGCGCCACTACCTACAAATAAAAGGTACTGCGATGGGCACTCACATGGCGCCCTCATACGCCAATGTCCTCCTAGGTGAATGGGAGGAACGTTTCCTCGACATACATCCCAGACCACTCCTGTGGCTAAGGTATATCGACGACATTTTTCTTCTTTGGACACATGGACCCGACTCACTCCAATCCTTTTTACAGCGCCTCTCTTCCCACCCCACGCTCTCCTTCACATACCACTCTTCCCCCTCCAACATCACCTTCTTGGATGTCGACCTCTCCATCCGAGAAAACCAAATCCACACCAAAGTACATATAAAACCTTCCAACCGCCTTCAATATCTCCACTTCCACAGCTGCCACCTCCTCCACACTAAAACTTCAATCCCCTATCCTCTAGCTTGCCAAGGACGGAGAATCTGCTCGGAGGGAGACTCACTTTCCGAGTACTGTTCTGTCCTCGAAAATGCTTTCCTCCAACGCGGATACCCGCCGGACCTGATTCGGGACCAAATCCGACGGGCTGTCGCACCCAGCACCCCTAACCTACACTGCAACCGCCCCGCAACCCCCGACACTACCCCCCAACTCACCCTAATCACCACATTTTATCCTGGCATCCACGATAGCCTAAAAAGCGTCCTAAAGGCAGCCCACCCAATCCTTACTTCCTCCCCCAACCAGGTCTCCTTCCCCACACCCCCAATCCTCTCCTTCCGCAGACCTACCAACCTAGCCAACATCTTGTGGAGAAAATAACCCCCATCACCCACTCCTCTGCACCCTGCAGGGTTCCACCCCTGCTGCAGACCACGATGCCTTACATGCCCTATAAACCCACTCTCCAACTCATTCTCAAACCCCACCACCAAAATCACCTACCCCATAACTTCCCCTACCAACTGTACCACCCGCAACGTCATCTACCTACTAACCTGCACCCAATGCCTTTTACGTCGGCCTCACCAGCAATTCCCTCAACATTCGCATAAACGGCCATCGCAACAGCGTTAGTCTTAAACGACAGCTACCCGTGGCCATTCATGCGAATAATCACAATCTTAGTTTCAACGTTTGTTTCACGGTGAGGGCCATTCGAGCCCTCCCAGACGACGCTTCCGCCCCCCAACTCCGTCAATGGGAACTGCCCATATCCAAATCTTAAACTCTTTCTCTCCTCCCGGCCTCAATATCAGTAAATATTTCCTTCTTTCCACCCTCTCTTTCCCCTTCCCCCCCTGCATCCTCCAATCCCCGACCTTTCCACGTTCCCTTCCCTTCCACCCCTACACCTTCACCCCAGTGTCACTGCCAAATAAGTTGTGTCTCTCTTGTGCCGACGAAAGCTCCAATAACCTCTACATATGTGTCTCTCTAACACCCCAGAGGCTCTCCTTCCAGTAAGTGTTCACTGGGTTTCCTTCAACACCTAGTTGTCCTAAATATTCTCATTTACCTTTCCTCTTCCGTAGTATTTATATATATACATATATATATATATGTGATATTAAATACTTGGAAAGCTTCGAAATGTGGACATGGAGAAGAATGCTGAAGATAAAATGGACAGATAGGGTGAAAAATGAGGAAGTACTACAAAGAATAGGAGAGAAGCGAACGATTATACAGACTATCAGAAAGAGGAAGGCGAACTGGATTGGGCATTACCTGAGGAGAGAGTGCATGATTAAAGAAGTGCTAGAAGGAAAACTGGATGGAAAAAGAGAAAGAGGTAGGAAAAGGTTTCAGCTAGTAGACGACTTGAAAGGGAAAGAGAGCTATCAAGACATGAAGAAAACTGTAGTGGAAAAGAGGAAATTTTTCGCTTCGATTTAATTTATGAGGTTCGGAGCCGAGCGTGTCGCAAGTGCACAAGATAGTTCAAGAACAACCAAAGTCACAATCATTTAGTTCACATTCCAAAGTTATTGTTTTTAATTCACAACCACTTTTAAAGATCACACACGTATTATCTAACGGAGACGCCCCGTTATATAGGGCGCAGGTGATTTAATATCTGTTTCCCCACCCCCTTCAGGCAACGTGACGTGTAGTCCTCAAGAACCTTCAGAAGGTCAGGCTGACATCGACTTCTCCTCCGCTGTCGGCGCGCTTCAAACTTCAAACTTTTAATCAGAGATTTAGTGTGGCCAACAGGGCTACAGGATAGGCCTGTACCGCCACAAAAAAAAAAATATATATATAGAGAGAGAGAGAGATAGCCTCAATTTTACTTATTTTTTAAATCTATTTTGACCGGCCTACTGACAATGGAATCGTTGATTCCGTAATATGCGTATTTAGGCAATTTTGTAGAAAGGAAGTACTCATGTGTTTTTTTTTGTGGTTGGTGTGCATTTGGGTGTGTGCGAACAAAGAAAAAGGGTCCCTAGTGTTGGAGTAATTTCCTCCTAAACCCGGAGTGTGTGAAATTGTGTGTGTGTTTGGTCACTGGCATGGAGTAGATTCCCCTAAATATGTATTTTCCTTTTTAAAAATATTTGTATGGTTACTTGGAGGTTCCTCCTTTCATTTTCATATTTTTCTGTTAAAATAAGTACAGCAAGTTTTTAATTTTCTATAGATCCATGTAATAGGGTTTAAACTCTTCTCATAAATTTTTAGTGATCTTATATATGTGTAAATTTTAAGTTTATTATCCTTAGAATGAATTTAAATATCATTTAACCTATCAAGAGCTAAAAACTTATAATTATCCAATTGAACTGTGATTAATAAACCCATGTTTCTCTATAGAATTATATACTTATCATCAATGCTTTTTTTTCTATCAAAAAAGGTTCCAGAATGCAATAGAGGTGAATAGGAAATGAATATAATTTGTAATCGGAGAAATACATGAGATTGTACAATATGAGTAAAACATTAACACACTGCAAATGACCACGTTTGATTTGTTTTAGGTTATGAAAATTAGTATTTCATTATAATAAAGGTTACAGAATGGCTGAGGTATCTGCCATTGCCCAGGTAAACCCAACACCCTTCATGTATGACAAATTCTTATGTGATCCGTGAATCCCCAATTAGACAAATTATTTCAAGAAAGTAAAAGATTTTCCATACTCAGCAAGAGCACATAATCACAATTTATGGTTTCAGAGATAGAAATTTTAAAAAATGCTAAATATGCCATTTTATATTTTTCTACATTGATGATAGACATGAATATACTTTTGGTAAGTGCAATAAAAACATTTTCCTCTCCCTGGGTCTTACATGATCTCTAAGGTAGCAATTACAGAATTTATTCAAAGATGAAAATTGAAAAATTTCCCAAGACTGATGGACATGCAAATCCTATAAACCAGCGTTTCTCAACTGGGGTTCCATGAGCATCTCCCAGGAGTTCTATGATTTTTTCCACAGTGAGATATTCTCCCCACAAAGCTTTAATCCTCATCTGTTAAAAATAGTTTTAAATCAAGTGATAAAAATGCTAAATTACATTACAAAACTCTGTGAAACTATGAATTTTACACACAGAAGTGAGATGACTTTAAAGAGGAAAGGTACTAAACCTCGTTTCTGAATTAAGAAAAGAAATGCTGCTTTTCTTTACTCGGGAAAATCTTGTTGAGTTTTCAAACTTGCTCATTAATGAATTCTGGTGTTCTATTCTTGTATATTTAGCTGACATTTCAGCACTTGAACAAAGTGAACACTAGAATGCAGGGACGAAATGAAAACATTCTGTTCACACTGACAAACTTAGGGCTTTCAAGCAAAGAATTGGGATGTGGAAAAATCGTGTCTCAGATGGAAATCTTGAAATGTTTCCTTTTGGTTGCCCAGATAAACATGAAAAAACTCTACCTCTCATTTTCCATCATCTGATTTATTTATAGGAAAGATTAAATTACTACTTTCCTTCTTTGTCAGTTGAGAACTACGATTGTGTTAGAAACCCATTCATAGAGCATAGGAAAGTTTACTCTCAGAGAAGAAGAAGAGTTGAGAGCATGG
This sequence comes from Uropetala carovei, assembly GCA_036926305.1. Taxonomy (NCBI): domain Eukaryota; kingdom Metazoa; phylum Arthropoda; class Insecta; order Odonata; family Petaluridae; genus Uropetala; species Uropetala carovei. The sequence continues at coordinate 3,590,077 of JAXCHB010000040.1, read as the reverse complement.
GCGTCGGCAGGGGGGGCAAGTGGGGGCAGTTGTCCTCCCCCCCTGGTAATGTGTACAAACCTACATATTATATTAGATACTAGCAGAAGTGCCCGTTGAATTTCAACAGATTTATTGAATCTAAAACTTCGACCGTGTAACATCTAAACATCAAATGAATTAAATAGTACATAGTTGTAACTTCACAGCCGCCCGTGAGCAAGTCTCTCATTGGCCACCCCTATGCAACTCTGTCATTGGCCGCCCCTGTGCAAGTCTCTCATTTGCCGCCATTTTTAGGTGTTCTTTACAAAAATAAAAAAACACCTTATGGTTTGATAAATTTCCGTAGCCAATAAATATGAAAGAATATACAGCATATTATAATACATTCTGCATTACTGTTACAAATACTGTACGTGTCTGATGATAAATCAGCTGCTCCCATTGTTTGGCCACCCGTGTGCATCGCACACATCGCACATATGGATGTAACCATCGAATAAAATAAAAAAGAAGAAAATCGGTCCATAATTAGGTATTTCGATGAATGAAGGAAAAAAAACTTGTACTCTGAAAAATTGAAAATTACATGTAAACTTATGAGATATAATTATTGAATTAAGCACCCCTTCCCCCCAAATTTTTTTCGCCATATATCTTATGTTACTCGTAGGATAAAATTATATACCTATGCGAAGTTTTGTGATGAAACCTCCAACGGTGTGGATTTCTATAGCGGACAAAAAAACAGAATTTCACTTTTATATATGTACATATATCACTTTCATCAAATCCTGCTTCATTTTTTGTGTAATTATGCCTATCTTGTAATACCAGTCTAGTAAAGCAGGTTGGCTGTCCTTACACTTCGAGATTTAATGGGAAAACCCACCTGACTGCAGAACTAGTCAGCGAATCGGTAGCCAGGTATTCAGTAAAGAATTGTGAGTGAAGGCAATAAGGTCTCTTTTGGCGATGTCAGGAAGATGCAGTTGCAGTTAATAAGCAAGTAATCTCTTTATATATTTTCCTATTCCTGGGTGAAAAGTAGGGGTGGGAGCTGGTTGTATTGATTCAAACGTGATTTTAACTTTGCAGCTCTGATACTTAGCCACTGTTGCACATTAGGTTTTAACTTCTCCTTTGGAATTACCATTAGAATTTGGTACCAATTTCTTCTTCAGCAGTACTGTATTTTGTCATAATAGGACTCATTTCTGTGATTCCCTAGGGCTTGTTCATTACCAGCTGTCAGTAGCAGAATAGCGGAATCCTAACGTATGCTTGGTTTCTAATAAAATAGTTGGATGGGATATTGACAAGTGCTCTCATGTAACTTTTCATTGATTTATTATTTTGTGGTAATAATTTGAAAATTTAAAAGCTTTTTTAAATTAAGTTCTTTCCGTTTATCTATAGGAATGGAAAATATCTAACAGGAAGAGAACTTGTAAGTTCAATGAACTTTTTCCTTTTCTGAAAAGAACTAAAATAGAAGATACTGTTCGTTGCAAAAAATATAACGGTGAGTTTTCTGTCTCCCATGGTGGCAGATATGATATCACAAAACATTTAGCAACAGAAAAGCACAAGAGAGCCTTAAGCAATGCCGCTTCCTGCTCTAACTTAGAGGATTTCTTCCAAAAAACTAATTTCGCTGAAAAGGAAAGACAATTAGCAACAGCAAAAGGACTATTTTCATTCCACGTAATGAACCATAATCAAAGTTTTCGGTCAATGGACTGTACAACCAAAATCATCCAAAAATTGTTCGAGAAAAGTTTTCATTTGTCAGAACATTTGTTGTTGTTTGTTAAAGGTGTGTATTTTTAATCAAATATCTTATCTTATCTACTATAATATATTTTGAAGTGTATGTTTGTTTGTTTGTTTATGGAACTCCTCCTAAACGATAAAAGCTAGAATAACCAAATTTGGTACGATTCTTCCTCACATCCTAACTTAGTGAATGGTCAAGGTTTGGTCAACTGGGATTAATCAGTGCTGCCAATATAGGGGATTAACATTTTTCCATAAGATAACACGTATGAATCCATTTCTTGGCTTGCAAGGTATTCTTCCTTCAAGCATTAAAATACGTAAATATGGACCAATTTCTTTCATTTTTACTTTATTCGACGAATAAAACTTTATAATATCTTATTCCTGTGAAGTTTACATGTTACACGGTCGAAGTTTTCAGAAATACGCTATTTGTTTCGAAATTTTGTGGATTTTTCGTACTCTTTCCGGGCGTTGCCAAGGCGGCCGTCATTACCTCCGATTCAATTAGCTTCAATGAAGCTTATAAATAGACGAAAGTTTAGGTTATTCACTTTGCACTTTTGTTTAAGCAATGAAATGATCGATGTTTATGGATAACAACGTAAATAGATACTGATTATTATTCAGGAAGCGTTTATTGATGAAAGTAATTGAACCTTCTTTCATCTATTGAATACTGGAATCTTACATTTTTTGTAAGTAAAATCATTATATTCTACATTATAATGTTTATTAATGTAAATAAGCTCACGTATCTGGTGTACATTTACCGGAGTCAGTGTTCAATCGTGGACAACTGTACGTAGCTTTTTCATGGGTTTCTTGCTTACAAGACATAAAAGTAAATATTTCAGCGAGGCATGAAGCTGGATTTGGCAAAAATAATATGATAGGAAATAAAATTATCGTTATATTTGAACGCAATAGGCTCGGAAACAGATTGTTACAAGCAAATATGATTAATTGTTTAGAAAAGCTAATTGTAATTTTAAAAGTATCTACTATACGGGGTGTCCATAAAGTTCCTATCTATTTTGGTGAAATAATTAAAATTTTATTAATTTTGTTCCAGAAACCCTTAGAATGAATACAGAGGAGCGTGTGACAGTAGTAATTTGGCAAATCCAGGGAAAGAAATGCAATGAAATCAGAGAGAAATTTAGAAGGAGATTTCATAAGGCGGGGCCAACAGACAAGACAATACGTGAATTGGTGAACAAATTTAAACGAACGGGGTCTGTGAATGATGAAGCAAGATACGGACGACCTCATATGTCCGAGCATAACGTTAACGCAGTATGCCGAATTATCACTGAGGAGCCACATACATCCGTTCGTGCAGCATCACACAGACTCAGCCTCCCTGTCCTTCATTGCATTTCTTTCCCTGGATTCGCCAAATTACTACTGTCACACGCTCCTCTGTATTCATTCTAAGGGTTTCTGGAACAAAATTAATAAAATTTTAATTATTTCACCAAAATAGATAGGAACTTTATGGACACCCTGTATATTTTAAAGAGTTTGTATGTTGTGCTGTAGTAGTTTCACTAAATCCATTGAAATTCAATGGGAAATATCTATATAAAGTGAAGTGTTTCTGTCTTTTTATAACGCAGCAACTACAGGACATAGAAAAAAGAGAAAGGTATAATTTTAACCAGAATAACGAGTACGGTGGTATAGTAAGGTTTTTATACCAATTTGAATGACCTGTCTAATTTTTAAAAATATTTTCTTGTTTCATTTGAAAAACAGGGATGAGTGCAGCTTATTTTTCATTTGCATTTTAAATTACTTAGAAACATGGTACAAACTTGAGACTTGAATGGTTCTATGGAGAAAAGAACAAAGTTTGTGTTTATTGAAGACAGAATCTGAATCCTGATCGAATTAGCATAAAAATGCATTTAGAATCAATAAAATACGTGATTTTATCAGTTTTATTACAATACCCATTATAAGCTACAATGACAACACCCATTGTCGCCGAAATTGAGAGTCCGATGCATTTATATTGGAAAATTTTTAACGTAATATCATTTTTCAAATTCTGTGTGCGATTTTGCTTAGTTTATATGGCAGCCTAATATTTATTGATTAAAATTTAAATATTACTAATAAATAGTTTTTAATGATATTTACGTGTGGCATAGAGTTATCCAAAGCAAGATGATTTTAAAACTATGTAACTTAAATAATTAGACGTAGATTTTCCACAAATTGTGATTGGATAAATCGTTTCATTGTTTCCAAAGTATTGTTGGTGTAAACAATTTTCTTGTAACAGAACTCATGGATGAGAGAATCGAGTTAATAGTCCAAGGATAATATTCACTCTGTGATTCTTAAACGTTCTCTATTTACTTTTGGAACAGATTTGATATAAGACACCCAAGACTGCAACATCGGAAGTGCCTCTGTGAACGGAATCATGAACTATTGCAATTTGGTTTGGAGATGGAGTCGTGCTGGGTCAAGAGGATATAACATTGAAAGAATATATTGACGAGCCTTCGGCTTGCTTTGTTTTAATGGGTAGACGTCTCTGGGCACTACTGTGCCCTTCGCCTTGCCCGGAATCAAAGAAACCCTCCCTGTTGCCCGGTGATTGGGTTTGTAAATGTCGAGACAGGTCAATCAGTTTCTGTTAATGTTGTACGTAAGTAAGGTCCTGGAGATAATAGGTAAGTATGTTGTATGTAAGGTCCTGGAGATAATATGTAAGTACCGGTTAGGTTTATACTGTATTATTTTAAGAAATGAATCGGACCCAACAGACGTAATTAATTCAACTTCAATCTATATTTGCAGATCCACAAAATTCAAGCGATTCCATTTGTTTACATGCTAGTTCGTGATTCCATACACAGAGGCACTGTCGTCGTTGGTGTTTTATATCAAATCTAAGCCTTACTTTTTTGTCTTTCGTTAAATTAACTCATTTCGTAAGTTCCTTTGTTCATTTATTTTTGTTGATTATTGTGGTCTTGCTGGTTTTACTTACAGTTTTCGTTTTGAAGAAATTGTCACAAAACTTCGGATAGGTATATAATTTTAACCTGTGGGTAACATAGGCTATATGGATGACGATAAAACATTTTGGGGGAGGGAGAGCTTAAACCAATAATTATTTTCCCGTATGTTTACACGTAATTTTCGATTTTTCACAGTGCAAAATTTTCTTCTTTCATTCATCTAAATAGGTAAATGTGGAGAAGTTTTCTTCATTTTTGCTTTACCGTGTACTATGTTATTCTTGCGATGTTTACATGTTACACAGTCGAAGTCTTCGATTCGCTAAATCCATTGAAATTCAACAGGCACTTCTGCTAGTATATTATAAACATGCAATATTTATATTGGACGTTAATCATTTCCTGAAAATGAAGGCAAATAAAAGATTACCGTATATACTCGTGTAAATGCCGACTCCATGTATAGTACGACCCCTGATTTTTTGGTGAACAAACCTGATTTTTTCATATATCTCGTTTATAGTACGACCCCAGCTTTCCAACAGGGTCGATATATTTCGTTTTGATAGCTCGACAGTTACGAGCGAGATATATCGAACGACCTTGATTTTCCACACCACCATAGAATAGACCGTAAATGTCGTAAATAGTATTTCTTGCGAGTACACTAAAGTTCGGATAAGTTAAGTATCTTACCCCTAAAACATTTAATAAAAAGTGATATGAACCATGATTGCACAAGATGAAATAAAATCGTTTCAATTCTAGTACATCTGGATTACGTTCCGCGTACGTAATCCAACTACTTAATAGGTAGGGATAACGGTTAAAAAGAAATTACTTTGTAATATTCCAGTCTTTGTTGTTTCTTCAATCACACATCGACTGGTTTCCACTACAAAATCATTCTAATGGTGTTACTAACCGACGTAACACCTTTAGAATGACTTTGTAGTGGAAACCGATCAGTGTGTGATTGAAGAAACAATAAAGACTGTTGAATATTACAGAGTAATTCATTTTTTCCAAGATGTCAAAATTCCATAAAGTTACGCTGTCTACGATACTTTTAGTCCAACTCGTTCCAATCCATCCCTTGTAAAATGATGCAAACAAAGATGTACATACATAAAATTCAAGAAAGGAAGTGCCCGTAAATCTTCACTTATATCAAGTATTTGTGAATTTGAAGCTGTATATATGAAAAAGATTCTACTCTTCACGAAGCAACATAACAACGATAAAGGACCTCACTGTTAAGGTTAGCCTACCATTAGAATGCGTGCGGGTGGCATAACTTCACCAAAAATGCCCGTGAGTATACATGAATTTTAATTCCTCAAATGCATTACTCGTGTATAGTACGATCCCCAATTTTTGCAATAAAAATTTGGTCGTAAAAACTCGTACTATACATGAGTATATACGGTAATACATATTTGTTATTTGTGTCGATTTAGCCGTTGGGAGTGGATTTTAACCAGTGTTCGGAATGAGCTGGAATGCACCAGAATGCTGCTCCGGCTCGTTAAGGCTCATACACACTAGCGAACCGATCGATGAATGAAGCGCCGAGCCAAGCGCCGAACCAAACAGCGAACATGGGCTAGTGGTGGGGAGGACGTTCGGGACATGGTTCGCCAGTTTCCCATTTATTTTTGCGCCTCGACATAGCGGCAGCATATATTTATATTCACCTTATCTTAAAAAGGAATCGTAGGAAACAAAGACGATGGTGGCAAACTCAGTTGTACACTAGTAGATCAGTTTCTGGAGGAAGTTCATTTTTAATGACTTGAGAGTTCAACAAGTGAGTGGACAGTTTCATAATTTTACGAGGATGCTTTCCGATGATTTCGATTTGCTTCTAAATTTAGTTGGACCATTAATCGCTAGGAGAAATACAATTTTAAGAGAAGCTATATCAGTGCAAGAAAGGTTAGCCGTGACCTTTCATTTCCTTGCTACTGGCGATTCATATACCAGTCTTCAGTACCTCTTTAAAATTTCTAAGCAAGCAATAAGCAGCATTGTACCAGAAGTTTGTGGAGCTTTCATTGAAGTATTGAAAGACAACACAAAGGTAAGAAAAACTTTCATTTAAAAATACTTAATAATACAGATAATAATCGAAACACAAATAAATTTTATTCTAAGTATTTATATTAAATCGGTTATGTCAAACTCGTCACTAGTGTGAGTGGGAGCTGGCGACGGAAGTGATGAGGTTGACGGTGTAGTTTGGCTAGAGTTTGAGGAATAAGCTGATGGATTTGGGGAAGTACATTCCAGATGGACTGGACCAGGAGAGGGAAATGGATTGGGAATGGGATACTGATGATCTTGCGGTTCATAACATCCCCTATTGGTGCTGTACAATATACTACTAATTGCATGCTGGACAGAGCTTCTGGTATATGAAAAAATACTTGCCATATCGTTAACAAACTTCATATATAACACTTTAGCATGAGCACAAAGAACTGATTAGTTTTTGGACAATAATGTTTAACCGGAAGTCGACGTTTATTCGAAACCCTATTCGGTTTTTGCGATATTTCTCCGTTAAAACATCATTATTGTATATACAATTCTATACAAATGTTACAGAAAATGTAGTTTCCTACTACTTTCATTTGAAACAATTTTCCATAGCAGTTACTGTTTATGAATTATTTATAAATAATGTTTTTTTGGTTTCCGTGAAATATCTCCTTAAAAACATCGTTATTGGTAATCTTCGTGAGGAACAAAGTTGTAGAGAATAATATTTCTTTCAAATTTTGTTTGAAACAAATTTTTGTAGAGCCTTCCATTTAGTAGATAATTAATTTATTCGTAAATTTCCAGTATACACCGCCACCATCTAGCAGTGAATTCTGTAAACATATTCGAAATATAATTGACGGCAATAAGGACGACTATATTCTTTTACGATACAAAATAATAATTTTGCCTTATAATGCTATTCATAATAATTTAAATATCTATACCCCAAATATGGAGAAAGTCATGTGTTGGCCACATCAGATTTTTTATTGATTTTATAAATTAGCACCAATGGAAACGGTTGTTAAAATTATATTATTGGTTTTATACTCATACATAAGGAATGTGTGCTTTTTGTTATTTAACACGAGCAGTGCCGGATTACCCAATAGGCACAGTAGGCACGTGCCTAGGGGCCCCAAGCTTAGGGGGGCCCCACCCCGTAGGTTTACTATTATTTATGCTGTATTATTGAAAGCAAAAAGAAAATGTAATAAAAAATGAATTAACATGTAATATGTAAAAATACCAGTTTTTCTTATTGGAAACAAAGCAACGAACTGAAATACAGCAATGGTTTTATTTTTGAAAAACAGATTATCCTTTATTGATACAGGAATTTTTTGCCTAAAAATTCGGAAGGTGAATTTTTAAGGCCTATTTTCATGTTTTTTTGAAAAGGAAAAGATAAGATAACATTATTTTGTCAATAAAACGTTTCTCTTTATACCATCACAAACTACGGATAGGGCCTCCGAAGTGCCTGTGTCTAGGAGCCCCAGAGGCTCTTAATCCACCACTGAACATGAGCGAAAGGTTAACTTATCCACTTTACACATTTGCTGTATCTTTCATGGGGGAGAGAATGACAGAAAGAGAAAGGGAATGAGAGGAGGGACAGAGAAATGGAGGGAAAGAAGGAGACCAGTCTTCTTTATGTTTATTTTAAATTAAGACTGTATAGCGTCATATTTTGCATGATTAATATATTCAGCCTATTTCTACATCACCAGAAATTTTGGTGATATTAACAAGTAGATTATATAAAAATCAAGTACACTTTGATTAATTTGATTTGATTTGATTAATAATAAATGAAGAAAGGGAAATTAAGCCTTACATTGTGTGTCTCATAATAAGAAGATGGGAGAATTTTTTACTCAGAGTATGGGCCGATATCTAAGTATTTTCCCTGGCTTATTTTTGCTCCCAATCTGCCTCTGCTACTATCCATAGCTTTAGGCATGTCACCGTCTAGATAAAATTTTAACAAATTATTTTTTCTTCTTCTTCAAACCACACATAGTAGAAATGCCTATTCCTAATTCCACTGAGTGCCTTTTACTTTCTCCATATATAGTAGGACCTCCATATTCGCAGGGGTTAGGTTCCCAACAACACAGCGAATTTGGAATCCGCAAAAATAGAAGCAAAGGCCTTATGAAAAAATGGGGGTTAGGTTCGTGGTTGCTGCATGAGTATGAAGCCTCGCGTAATTATATCGGTGTATTTCTCAAGAACTGTTCGTCGTAAAGATATGCGGTAAATGGCGTTTTGTTTCTACTGGCAATGAGGTTCCTGGAAAAATATTTTCGTTTGCTAAAGTGTCTCGGGTTCGAATCCAGGAGACAATTATATTTTCCCATAAGTTTACACAGGATTTTCGATTTTTCAGGGTGCAAGGTTTTTTTCCTTCATACATTAAAAACGTAAATATGGACCGATTTTCTTCTTTTTTGCTTTATTCGACGGCTAAAGCTCTATAATATCTTATTCGTGCGATGTTTACACGTTATACCGTCGAATTTTCAGAAATACGCATTCTTTTTCGAAATTTTGCTGATTTTTCGTACTCATTCAGGGCGTTGCCAAGAAGACTCATTGTTGCTTCCGATTCATTTAAGCCTTAAATTTGAAGTTTTAATTGGCCTTAAATTTTAAGGCCACTTAAAACTTCAAACAGACGAAAGAAAGGCGTTATTGTTATCTTCTCTTCATTGATAAACTAAATAAACGCTTGCATTGACGTCGCCTTTATAGTAGGTCCTGTAAGAAGTTAAAAGCAGTAGCTGATAGTCACTTGAAGGAAAGCAACTGTTTGTGAGTTAGTCTATAAGGGTGCAATGATAATCATTGGAACTAAGGTAAGATAGAATTAAAAAATTATCCCCTTTGAATATACCGCGACATGATCTAACGTAGGGCCGAACTATTTAGATTATTTGCAAGCGTAGCTGCAGCGGCCTGCTATTGTGGCATTTAAAGTACAGTAGGTTTAAAGAGATAATTCTGCATAAACCATGATTAGCAAAGAATATACGGAAAAAATATGTATTGAATCACGTAAACGGCAAAAAATATGCATGCATTAAATTTGGTGAGAGTTAGTAAACGAACCCCTCGCTGAGCATACCGTTATGTTCAGCAATATAATCATACCTTAAAATGAAGGTTATTGTTCCTCTGGCCTAATGTCCGATTCATCTGGACACATCACAGAGGAGTGCGGGAGGTCAGTGGTTGATGCTTCAGGTTCGGACTTCCGTAGAAACATCGTTATGGGCAACTGTCGAGGTTTCTTTTGCAGACTTCGATAAATTTCTCTGTATGACATCATAACATTCTCAATTCCTCTTTTCATTTTAATTATGCGCTCCATATCGTAAAACGGAGCCTCAGTATAATAAAAAAAACCACGCGGACGGGGAAATTCATTTCTTTAGTGTTTTTCTCATCCCTTCAAAGATGGCAGCAGTAGTCGGAAAAACCGCAAAACTACGAAGCACGCGAATTTGGAAGCCGCGAATTTGGAGGCTCTATTGTACGTAGTATAGAGAAAGTATTGTTTTCATGAAAAAATTCGAATGCGAGATTTCAACGGAAATACACGTTTTGAAGTCCCCTGAACAAGTTTTGACCATTTTCTCGATTATGTCAGTGATAGATATTATTTTTTTCTACGACTCTTGTTTGACATAAATTTTCAGGAGAAATATTTCAAGATATATTCAATTTTCTTATAAATTGACGGTTAGTGGGCAGTTCGGGCGCGTGGTAGTAACGGCAAAGGTGAATTTACAAAACAATTGAATCGCTAGCGCTGAAGCATGTAAGTTGAACTGTTCCTATCACCGTATTTATTTGATTTTAGTTGACAACTTAGGTATGGAGAAAGTCATGTTGGAGGCATCAACTTATTTTCAAGTATTCCTATTGATTGTAATTTTTGGTACTTTCTCATGCACATATATTTATAACACACTAGCTGAAAGTACCCTGCGATGCCTGGGTTATGCCAGACGTCTTTGGCGACTAAAATTATGTATTATTACTTTCTCCATACGTAGTAATGGGAAAGTATTGTGATCACTAAAAAAATCGACTTCGAGATTTTAATGGAAATACACGTTTTGAGGTCCCTAGAACATGTTTAGACTATTTTTGGAATGATGTCTGTATGTGTGCGTATGTGATTGTGGTCGCTCTAACACAAAAAGTACTTGCCATATCGTTACCAAATTTTAAATATAACACTTTGGTATGGGCACAAAGAATTGATTAGTTTTTGGACAATAATGGTTAACCGGAAGTCGAGGTTTATTCGAAACCCGATTCGGTTATTGCGATAATTCTCCATTAAAACATCATTATTGTATATACAATTCTGTAAAAACCTTATAGAGAATGTAATTTCCTACAATTTTCATTTGAAAGAATTTTCCATAGCAGTTATTGTTTAGGAACTATTTATGAATAATCGGTGTTTAGGTTTCCGTCAAATATCTCCTTAAAAACATCGTTATTGGTAATCTTCGTAAGGACCAAAGTTGTAGAGAATAATATTTCTTCCAAGTTTTGTTTGAAACAAATTTTCGGAGAACCAACCATTTCGGAGATATTTTGCTTTTCCTTAATTTCCAGTATACAACGCCACCACCATGTAGCGGTGAATTCTGTAAACGTATTCAAAATATACCTAACTTACGGCAATAAGGACGACTGTATTCTTTTACGATACGAAATAATAATTTTGCCTTATAATGCTATTCACAATAATTTAAATAACTATACCCCAAATATGGAGAAAGTCATGTGTTGGCCACATCAGATTTTTCTTTAATAAAGTCCAAGTCCGAAAATTATAGGTCAAATATGCGAATTTTAATAAGCAAAATAAAATAAGGTTGCTAGTCGAAATATCGATTTTTCCATGTTATCTTATGAGAAATGGAAATCACTCTCGGGAATCGAAATTTGGAAATTTTTTTTCGTAAATAGCTTCTTCTTTAAGTGAGTTATGTAATAAATTTAACCTGCTCCCAGTGGATAAATTATACATATATCTAATTATTTCTCATTTTTACTTTGTTAATAAGTATAAAGTTTTAAGTTCCGATACTCATGGAATGACTAAAAGGGAAGCAAAAGCTTATGCTATCCTTAAATACAAAAATAAAAATGGTAAAAACCAGATGAGGGTTTCAGTTCCAATGTTGTTTAATCAACTACCTAAAGAACCTTGAGAGGGTATCGAAAGTTAAAAGTAAAGTGAAAATGTGGCTACTTGACAGGATTACTGACACTTAATATACGTATACGATGCTAATGTGTGATTTGTCTTTAAAACATTATTATCGACATTAAATAACATCGATGTATTACTGTATGCAACACTATATTTCCTTATATTTTTATGATATGTAGCATTATGTGTGATGTATTTTATAACATGTATGATGTATGTTGTCTGACACTAAAAAAAACACCCCTAACCAATTTTTATAAATAGTTACGACTACGTATATAAATTAATTTACTAATGTTGACTAATGATCATACGCAAAAATTGGCACCTCCCGACAAGTCCCTGACTTGGGAGGACCAGGTCTCTTGATCTTACCATTGACTGCTGCCTTTTATGAATACTGTATTGTATATTGTAATTTAATACTTGTATTTGTATACTTTTTTTGTTGACTCGACCTGTATCAAATCGCCTGGACCAATTTCTATACAATAAAATAAAATATAAAATAAATAAAAAAATAGAATTAGGAATTGGAAAACTGCTGGCTGGCATCGAACTCCTATAGCAACAGATGATCTTTATTCAGGGGAGTTGTTCTCAAAATTCTTGATCCTTAAATTCCCCGTAATTTATTATCCTTCAGAATAATTTCATTTCTGCGGTCATTATATTTAAATTGAATAAAAATGTCTTTACAAGTGCCGTAACATGGGTGCTGGCAGGCCGCAGCAAAATGGTACACATTTAGATCGGAGCTTATAGCAGTGTACATATATAAACATTTTAGTAAGATCTATTGCAGTAGAGGTGTCTGTACATATTATAAAGATATTGGAAATATTTTCAGTTCCTGCTCTGACTCGGCGGACTCTTTGGCGAATATTTTTTGTCCCTAGTATTAAGTTTCGCAGTATAACCTGTGAAAACATTACATACGTTTTAAAAGACTCTTACATCCCGGATCACTGAACATCTTTAGAGTCCACCAGTTCGTTTTTTTATTTGTAATAGAAATAATTTTAACTGCGTTTCATGTTTTATTCCTCTACGTAAATTATAATCAGAACGTTCGAAATTAGTACGAAATGTCTTGAAAATATCATAACTCGTGAAAGTAACTACAAATATTTTTTTGATTTTAATGAAACTTTAACAAATTGAATTTGCTTTGGTTTATGATGTATACTGAATATATTTCTGCACAAATAAAGCAATTCTTAAATTTGTCGCTCAATTAGCAGAAAATCGTAAAGTTAGTGACATGGCGCTTAACTCTAAAAGTAAAGTCACTAAAGAAAGTAAGGAGTCGCTAAATCGAACGACAAAGTCTCTAAATTGGCAACCATGCCGGCAACATACACGAAGGTTATATAATTTTTTTGATATTGGTCCAATTTAAATGTCCACTCTATCAGTAATATAACATCACAGAATGCCATGGCTTACTAAATGGCACCATGCAAAGAGAAGGTGATGTGTGCGAATAAGCTCTCCTTAGAGAAATTTCTCAAACGTCTCACTAACAAGGAGAGGCTACGGAGTGTAACTCTCAGATTTGATTCATCTTCTACCAGTGGAAAGTTTAGGTCAAAAAAATACCATTTCGGAATTAGGGGCCAACGCTTTTTAGTTTGAGAGAAATAATAAATTAAAAAGTACAAAAATGGGCGAATCGAAATAAATACTCGTAACTTCGCTCTTGCGTTCGTAAGCAACCGTAGCCTGGGGGATAACGAGCAGGAATTTCGATGCGTGGTTTCGGGGTTCGAAACCGGCGACGTTCACCTTTTTTTCTCGTGTAGGATTTCATTTTTCGTGTTAGTTTTCCTCCAATTTTTCGCAAAATAATTATTCACCGCAATTTTTATTTTTTTCACGCAGGATAATTGTTTTTAATCACTAGACCACTATTTTCCCCCATTTTCAGAAAATATTTATACACCGCTATTTACGTATTTTATTCCCAACCTACTCCCTCAAGAAAATTAGTCACGTCTGTCCATCACTGCATTGACACTCTCCGTAGACGTTGGCGTATTCTTTAAGCTGTGATATTCCGTCGTAATTGCACCTCCACCCTTTATATCTAGTTTGCGTTTCCCGCGCATTCCTTTGGATGGTAATCGTACGAAAAAAACGATAATATCAATATTCATGCCAATAGGAGCATCATATAAATAGCTGCGAGCGGCGCGAATTATTTCTTAATGTAAATGAAGTTTCGTTCACAGACGAAATTAAAATAAATCGCTGTAACTGTGGCAAGCGTTCATTTATATGTTGCTCCTGGTGCGATGAATATTTATGTTTTTCGTATTTCTTCGACGATTATCATCCAAAGGAATGCGCTGGAAATTCACACTAATTTTGAAGGGTGGAGGGTGTCAACCCAGCGACGGGCAGGTGCAGAGCGAAGAGCTCGCAGAAATTATTCTTCGTGGTCATACCTTCCGATGCTATATGCCTGTACCAATAATAACTAATAAGATGGGTTACTTTATTATTATCTGCAAATATATTCTTTATCTTTAGCTCTCGCAATAATCTTCTTCGAGCAGGAAAAATGATTAAAACTTACAATAATAAATTCACGGGATTTTTGAGGGTGTAAGTTGGGAATAAAATACGTAGATAGCGGTGTATAAATATTTTCTGAAAATGGGGGAAGATAGTGGTCTAGTGATTAAAAACAATTATCCTGCGTGAAAAAAATAAACATTGCGGTGAATAATTATTTTCCGAAAAAATGGAGGAAAACTAAAACAAAAAATGAAATCTTATACGAGAAAAAAGTACAATCCCGGTCTCGAATCCCGAGACCACGCATCGAAAGTCCTACTCGTTATCCCCTAGGCTACGGTTGCTTATGAACGCAAGAGCGAAGTTACTAGTATTTATTTAGACTGGCCCATTTTTGTACTTTTTAATTAATTATTTCACTTAACCTAAAAGGCGTTGGCCCCTAATTCCGAAATGGTATTTTTTTTTGACCTAAACTTTCCACTGGTAGAAGATGAATCAAATCTGAGAGTTACACTCCGTAGCCTCTCCTTGTAAGGTATCAAATAATGAATATTCACAACCGTCAACTTCAGCCGGCAAATACGGCCATTATATAATTTCTTTTAATGTTAAGAACATTTATTAAAATGTCTAATATTTCGACAACAATAAAATCGTCATTCATTTCCTTGCTAGGAAGCTTAGAGAAAAATCCGTGTGGTGCCGCCACTGTATATGAAAATCGCGGATGGCTTACAAGGGAAGGCACCCAAGTGTAAGTGGCGGATCACGACCAAACTTCACAGGATGAAAGAAAACGAAAAATAATTAGACACTTATTTTCGGAAAGGCGTCTAACGAGCCCGCGTTTTCGAGATATTTGCAATTGAAAATTGAAAAACAAGTGGCTTGTCCTCTAATACCATGACAAGCGACATCCTGACAACAGATGGCGGTAGCTTATGGTTTAAGTGCCGGGCTTCGGAAATTGTATCGCGGGTTCGATCCTCGACATCGCCGAATTTTTTTTCTTCTCCCGTCAATGTTTTATGACTTTAGTTTTATGTAAGTTGTCCAAATTACATCATTAATAATTTTCTTTCTTTTTTCAGGCCAGCATTTTAATTTTAAATCCATTCCAATGCACTTTTTACGACATACTCGGATTATATAGATACTTGATAAATATATACAACGTTTTCTACGCACACCCTCCTCGATATTTCCACTGTAGGGTTGCGTAGTTTACGTGCCGAATAAGGAGCACTTTATGCCACGTTCCGACGGTTTCTCGAGTACTTTCGATGTGTCCTGGCGGTGGGCCCTACCTTTTCGCGCGCTCTCCTAGGGATGGATTAGGTAGCGGCCTCCGTCTCACACGGCGTCTGCACTGTCGGTCAGAGGACCCGCCAAGCGCACGAAAAAACCAATGCTCCCCACTTCACGGCGTGCAGCCGACAATGCACAATTGCCCGGGAACGAGAACGGCAACGCGAAGAAATTTAATTAAATAAATTTTAAACGTATACATGCGCGCCGCCATTGTTTTCGTTAAAATGTATTATTTGCTATCGTTACTTTGTTATCTTGTTATACTGTTATCGTTGCTGTTCATTAATTAATTAATTAACTGCGGATAATTAACCGCAGTAGCGATCGTATCCCCACACATTTTTTCTGTAGGTGAAATGACAATTTGAGGCGTAAACGTGAACGTGTCGCGTTCTATTGTGCACCGATAGGGTCGTTACCGTTACCGTTTGCTGCCGTTCACCTTCCCGTTCTTGTTCTCGTTCCCGGCCAATTGTAACTAATGAGGCAATGGCGACCGACTAATGGCGGTATAACCATTACATATGAATAAATTACGGTTCCCTAACCCATCCCTAGGAGAGCGAGCGAAAAGCGACCCCACCCGGTACGGCCCACCGCCAGGACGCACCGAAAGGACTCGAGAAACCGTCGGAACGTGGCATAAAGTGCTCCTTATTCGGCACGTAAACTACGCAACCCTACAGTGGAAATATCGAGGAGAGTGTGCGTAGAAAATGTTGTATATATTTATCAAGTATCTATATAATCCGAGTATGTCGTAAAAAGTGCATTGGAATGGATTTAAAATTAAAATGCTGGCCTGAAAAAAGAAAGAAAATTATTAATGATGTAATTTGGACAACTTACATAAAACTAAAGTCATAAAACATTGACGGGAGAAGAAAAAAAATTCGGCGATGTCGAGGATCGAACCCGCGATACAATTTTCGCAGCCCGACACTTAATCACTAGGCTACCGTCACTTGTTTTTCAATTTTCAATTGCAAATATCTCGAAAACGCGGGCTCGTTAGACGCCTTTCCGAAAATACGTGTCTAATTATTTTTCGTTTTCTTTCATCCTGTGAAGTCTGGTCGTGATCCGCCACTTACACTTGGGTGCCTTCCCTTGTTAGATAATAACACTCATGTGTTGGCCCTATTTATAGATTTCAGAAAAGCTTTTGATTCTTTAGATACTGAAATACTGATCTGTAAATTAGAAAGAAATGGTATTCGTGGCCATATTCTGGAATGGTTTAAAAGTTACCTCTTGCAGCGCAGTATTTGAATTAGGGTTGAAAATCTGATCGGTGAGCCAGGACATCTATCCTGTGGTGTTCCACAGGGTTCTATTTTAGGCCCGATACTTTTTCTTATTTATATTAATGACTTATGTATGTCGATTAAAAGCTGTGAATTTATTTTATATGCTGACGATGTTGTATTACTGATGAAACACAAAGACTAATATGGCTCAAAAACTCTTACAAGAGGATCTTGACAGGGTTAATAAGTGGTCTCATGATAATAATTTAATTATAAATGATAAAAAATCACAGGTTATGTATATATCCAATAATGTACCTAAAAGACAACATATAAATGTAAAATATCATAACCACCTCTGCCTACATGCCAATATATTAGACCTAAATGACGACTGTAACTGCAATATTCTAGCTCAGGTGACAAATTATATTTACCTTGGTGTGACAATAGATGAGAATTTTAGATTTAATCTACACATTAATAAAGTTAATGGTAAAATTAGATAGATCATGTGTCAATTTTTCAGATTCAGACATATTTTACCAAAGCCAGTGAAAATAATGGTCTATCATGCTCTAGTTGAGAGCATACTCCGATATGGCCAGGGCCGGCTTCAGACTTTTGGCCGCTCTGAGGCGGGAAGTTTTTGGCCGCCCCCCTCCCACCCTCATGTCCCGTAATGATCAAGAATTCACACTTTTCCTTCCTTCTACCAAAATTAAAACAGTTTCTCTCACAAAAACTCCAAAACGAAAAAAAAAGAAATTAAAAACAAATAATTAAAATATTTCACGAGTTAAAATACTAACCAGTCCTAGTAATTTTTACGCAAAATGCACACTATTACTGCAAAAATACGACACGACTCGCTCTGCGATGTTACTTCTTCCACAAACTAAGAAAATCTGATGGTCCTGAAGTAATTTCTTTTTCGAGAAATTTTAAGAGAAAAAGGAGAGAGGGTGAAGAGACCAATGTGTAAAACAGGTGTCAGAAAGTTTTCTTGGGAACGTCGCGACGTTTGCCGACGCGTCGGTAAGATTTCTTTCTAGCCACCCGTAAGGTCATAAAATCTAAAACCTTCAAAAAGAAAGAAAGATTGCCAGCAGTAGCATTTATGATCTTCGCATACTTGTCCTCCCATTCAGAAGAAAGGCGCATGCGAGTGGTCATGGAATTTCCATACAGAAATAAACCGTCAAAGACGGTACATCGGTTCCTGTCCTACAATTATTCTTTTCCTTTAGAAACATCCGAAAGAGTGCTTTAAAATATTTTCTCAACTCACGTGAAAATCGTGCCGTTTCCTGGATTCTCAGAGGGTGGAAAGGGGTCTTCATAATATAAATAAGAGGGAAACAGAATCGTTGGAATCAGGGATGCCGTATGCCCTTTTAGGTCAAATATGCCGATGGGACCAATGTGGAAAATCCCCCCCCCCTTTCTTGAAAACATCCCCTTTTTCCTTCACCCTCGGAGACAAAGGAGAGGGAAAGCTTGTAAAAACTACCTCGCGGATCCGACCCGCACATGTTGCCATTGTTTTGCTTTATACTTCCATCCATTTTCCGCAAATATGTCTCTATGATCTGGGTGGCCGCTCCTGCTGTAAGACCGAAGTTGGGAGAGGGAGGGGCGTCATTGTGACCACAAAGGGCATTAGGCCGCCCCCCTCGAGAGTGCGCCCTGAGGCGATTGCCTCACTTGCTTACCGTCTGAAGCCGGTGCTGGATATGGCTTGACCATATGGGGGAATTCATCGAAGACACGCCTATACACTATTATAAGGAACCAAAAGAGAATCATAAAACTTATTGATGTGGATATGAACAATGTTATTAAAACAACTAAAACAACCTTAACCCGGGAGTGGTCGCGCGGGGTTCTGTAGACACCCCAGCCCTAAGTTTTATGACAGGGTTCCTTTACTTTTAGGTTTTATGACTCCTTCCCTTCAGTAGCTGGAGTTGCACGTGTTTCCAACCATTTTAGCCTAAAAGGGCTAGTATCCTATGGTTATTCTTTGAGTTCGGACGTTTTTCTTAGACTGTACGACAGAGCGTTGTGCGGAAATCTCCGTGTTTTTTGTTTTGCGAGTGATTTATGTGTTTCATTGTAAAATTATTGTTACTATTTGCGTCGTCGTTTCCTTTTTTGATCTGGGACTGCGATTGAACAGTTACTTTACTGATTATCATTTTCCAAGATTTGTATTATTTTTTCTTTACTGACAGTATATTATGTTTTTATCAGTATTTATCCTTATTGCGTAAAATTATCTAAATATTTATACTATTTCACATCCAACTACAGATGTCAACTCTTCCTTCCGAGAGAGAAGCAAAGCTGATTGTTCGCCTTCTAAATGAATCTTCCGAAGAGGAGGCTATTGATTCTGGAGATGAATCTTCGGAGGATTGTGTTCATTTATCGGATCATACTAGTGAGAGTGAACAAGATGCTAGTGATTCTGAATTTGAAGTGGAGAATGGAGAGAATCTTTTTATTGGCAGAGACGGTATCACTAAGTGGAAAAAGGAAGGGCCGCGTCCTAATGTTAGACTTGCAAAACGTAACATCATTACCAAAAAATCTGGCTTCAAGCGTAGAAAAGAAGAGACTGTTTCCCCGGTGGACTGTTTTCGCCTTATGCTTGATAAACGTATTATAGACATAATAGTGAATTGTACGAATATTCACATTCATATGGTCGCAGAAATATATTCTCGTAAGAGAGATGCTAATCCAACTGATGAGGTAGAAATTGAGTGCCTCATCGGCATTCTACTTTATGCGGGGGCAAACAAATCCGGGCGACAAAACCTGAAAGACTTATGGGACCGCAATGGACTAGGTATCGAAATATGTTATGCTTCAGTGAGCTACCGAAGGTTTAGGTTCCTCCTTCGATGCCTTCGTTTTGATGATATAAATACCCGAGAGGAAAGGAAAACAAGCGATAAACTAGCACCAATACGATGTATTTTTCAGTTATTTTTAGAGAACTTTCGGTCTCAATATACTATTAGCGAATTTGCTACAGTAGACGAGCAATTAGTCGGGTTTCGAGGCAGGTGTTCCTTTAGGCAATACTTACCGTCAAAACCTGCAAAATATGGGATAAAAGTCTTTGCTCTGGTGGATTCGAGAGTATTTTATACCCTCAATCTGGAGGTCTATGCAGGTACGCAACCAGAAGGTCCATTCAAAATAGAAAACAGTTCGGGAGAGGTCGTAAAACGTTTGGTTGGACCAATTTTAGGGAGTGGGAGAAACCTCACCGTTGACAACTGGTTTACGAGTGTGCCTCTTGCTGAGGATTTGCTTCATAATAAACTGACACTAGTGGGTACCTTGCGAAAAAATAAAAAAGAATTGCCACCGCAGGTAGTAAATGTAAGAGGAAGGGAGGAAAGAAGTAGCTTGTTCTGCTTCAAAAAGAATATGACCCTAGTGTCTTATATTCCTAAGAAAGGGAAAAATGTAATCCTGTTGTCAACTATGCAGAACCAAAAAAATATTGATGAATCTACCGGAGATAAAAGAAAAGCCGAGATTCTAACATTTTATAATGTTACAAAAGGGGGCGTAAACACTGTTGACGAAATGTGTGGTACCTATAGTACTAGTAGGAACACAAGAAGATGGCCAATGGCCATATTCTTCCATTTGTTGAACACCGCAGGAATAAATTCATTTGTTATTCATAGAGATATAAATGCCACTTCTATGATGCGCAGGAGCACTTTCCTTCGAGAAGTAGCGAGGGCTTTAACTTTACCTTTTATAAAGAAAAGATCGAGTATGAAATGCTACCAAAAGAATTAAAACGAAAGACTGAAAAATATGGAGAGACATCTACCGCACAAGAACAAAAAAAACCAAGAAAGGGTAGTAGTAGCAGATGTGTAATTTGCCCTCGAAATAAAGACATAAAAACAAAATCATTTTGTGAATCGTGCGATAGATGGATGTGTGGAACTCACATGATGAAAGTTTGTAGCGATTGTTTCATAAATAAATAATGTGCTGTTATTACTGGTTTACCTTTTCATTTCATTTAGATTACAAATATAAAATTAAGAACAAACGTTGTATTTATCACAATTATTATTTTCCTCCCGGTTTTGTTAAATAATTCAAGTCTTAAAATAAATTCCAATTAATCCAACACACATCAAGAGACAAAAATAAAATGAAAATTTTATTGAAAATCGACAATTAATAATTTTTTAAACAAAAATATCCGTGGGGTGTCCGAGACATCCCGCGCGACCTCTTACGTTACAAAAATGAGCAAACGTTGTATTTATCACAATTATTATTTTCCTCCCGGTTTTGTTAAATAATTGACGTCTTAAAATAAATTTCAATTAATCCAACACACACCAAGAGACAAAAATAAAATGAAAATTTTATTGAAAATCGACAATTAATAATTTTTTAAACAAAAATATCCGTGGGGTGTCCGAGACACCCCGCGCGACCTCTTACGTTACAAAAATGAGCGCGAGTACTGCCGGGTTAAGAACCGAACCTTCCTACCAAATGTCAATCTTCTAGCTACTCGGAAAGTTTGTTAAAAATAGCATTACATAGTTCCGATTTCCCACTGACGACGACGACGAAGTCTATTTTATATATTAGATGATGAATTGTAATAGTGAAAAAATTGCATTTTGAGATTTTGATAATAATACACGTTTTAGGCGTCCCTGAGTAAAAAAATATATTTTGCCATGCCGACTGACTGTGTGCTGTTCTATTTCCTAAACGGTTAAACGAAATCAAATAACATTACTTATTTATGCATACCATCATCCAAAACACCTTTTGAAGACACGAACGATAGGGCGTAACGATAAAGTGTAGTTTATACCTACTTGTCGATTTTTACAGAATTTACTCAAAACAGCTCTAGCGATTTTGACTGAAATTCATTCAGTTATAGAACTTTTGGCCATAAACAATACTACGTAGGCCATATTTTAAAAAATAACTAAATAAATTAAATGTATCGAGTTTTACGCCCAGCTCTTCCCAGTTCTCTCAAGAACCTTCGTCAAGTAATAATGCCCCAGCGCCTAGGTTGTTTCGTCAATCAACATAATATTTACGCGCGGAGTACATTCAATTTTCACATATATGAGATTCTCTATATATTAATATTGTTTACGATAAGGAAAAATTTTCCGTGGCTTCGTTGTATTTGTAACAACACTGGTTCTTCTAGGCTCAATAAGTGTGCGACAGGCAGAAGTGGGAATAAAGTTTGGGTGCAATAACGTATATGAGAAACGGGCGCGTCCATGTGTGGGATACGAGCGACGCACACGGGCGCTCAAACAACGCTGGCGGCCGATTTATTGTCAGACACGTACTGTATTTTTAACAGTAATGCGGATTGTATTACAATATTCCATATATTCTTACATATTTTTTTACTACGGAAATTTATCAAACCATAAGGCGCTTTTTTATTTTTGTAAAGAACGCCTAAAAAGGGCGGCAAATGAGAGGCTTGTACACGGGAATAAAGTTTGGGTGCAATAACGTATATGAGAAAGCTTGTGTACGAATTTTTTTCAATCGTGAGAGTATTATGTTTACGTTTCAGAAGACTACACAAAGAGAGGTTTCCACTTTTTTAAGGCCATTTATAGGTCAAATTTAACAAAAGAACTAATTATAATTTCTATAGAATACCGAAAAACCCAAACGTTCGCTACGAATGTAAACATGTGGCTGAATACTGCTTGATAAAACAGCTAAAGCTCATGAGGCAGGCAAAATAATGGCGATTGATTAATTGTCGGACTTTCGAATTAATTTCTGTATATTTGAGATTTTTATGCGAGTTGTCGTTCTGTAGGCGTTTAAAAAGATCTTCATATACCAAGATCTAAACTATTAAATAAACCAACACGATCTCCAAGCAAGGCCGGCCTTCAGTGAGAAGGGATCCCGATGCCATATGAAATCTAGGGTCCACAAGACAGATCCAAGGTATTTTGGAGCCCCTACCGCAGTGCTCTCCAACCTTTTTTGCTCCACAGCACATCTAATGCATGCATAAAAACATCGCGGCACCCCTAATTAATTTCACTGCGTAAATACAATTTTTAAAGAAAAAACTAGCATAAAACAAGTAAAATTCGCTATTATATTAGACTGTTATGATTGGTAAAGTAATGTTCAAATCAGTGCTGGAAAAGGAAAAAAATCGATTCGTTGCGTTTTTCGTTACGGCCAAAAAAGCAATTTCGTTTTCCGTTACGATAAAATCTACATTTCGTTTTTCGTTACGTTTAACGTTATAACGAATTAATTGCTTATGAGTACTTTTTATTTGATATTTATACCTCGTAAGTTTAAGTTTTTCATTTAGAATTATAGTTTTAAAAATTTTCTAAACGTATGTTGCAGATAAGGAACATTTTTAAGTTTTCTAAGGAGTCGCAACAGATTTCGTTATTTTTTGATCATGCATACAAATTAGGATTTTTATATCCAACATTTAATAATCAAGGTTAATTGCCCTAACTCACATTAAGTACAAAAATAATGTGATAATTATAATAAAATACTGCAATGTTCATGTTGCATCGTAGAATTTTTTATAAGTAACGAGGAAAGTACACCGGCTGTACCAATTCTAATTCTTGCAACAGACCTAAAATTCGACGAAAACAAAGAAAATTGTCGAAATTTCAAGTTTTCCTCTCTGGGGTTTATTTTTGATAGCTTTCTTCCTTCTCTTATACCCTATAAGAAATACATGTAAATCATCCATGGGTTTACAATATTGCATTTAATAACATTTTAGATATTAACAAAAGGATTGTTTTATTAAGTACATATATGAAAGAATAGAAAGAGAAATGTGCATAGTTTGATAAAGTTTTAATCCAATGTTAATAATCATGAATATAGGTAATTTTTCAGGTAAAGCAGAAAAATATGGAACCTTTACCCAATGTGAGCAGGGCCGGTTTCAGGCGTATGCGACGTAGGCGGTCGCTTACAGGCGCCACTTCAGAGGGGCGGCAAAATCAATATTTCGGATTTTGACATTTTCATTTTTTCCAAAGGTGTAATGCGCAGAACTTCAAAACATCGCGAAAAACTATATTTTACGCCTTGATAAGTCATTTACATCCAGGGTTGGTTCAAGGTGTAAGAGACGTACCATTTACAGGTGTCACTTAAGAAGGATGGCAAGACGAAAGTTTTAAAGTTTTACATTGTCTAAAAAACACGCTGACGCATTGTGAATTTTACTTAACCTCTTCAGAGGAATAAAAGGAGGGGTTTAAAATGGAGGGGAGGTGGTTTAAAAGGGGGGGGGTTTAAAAGGGGGGGTTTCAAAAGGGAGGTTTAAAAAGGGGGGTTAAAAGGGGGGGTTTCAAAAGGGAGGATTTCAAAGGGGAGGTTTATAAGGGGGGTTTCAGGAGGGGGGGTTTAAAAAAGGGGTTTCAAAAGGGAGGGTTTCAAAGGGAGGGTTTCAAAGGGGGGGTTTCAAAAGGGGGATCTCAAAAGGGGTGTTTCAAAAGGGGGGTATCAAAGGGGGGTTTCAAAAGGGGGTTTAAAAGGGGGGGTTTCAAAAGGAGAGGTTTCAAAATGGGGGGGTTTCAAAAGGGAGGGTTCCTAAAGGGGAGGTTTCAAAGGGGGGGTTTAAAAGGGGGGATTTCGAAGGGAGGGTTTCGAACGGCTTAATGATATTTATGCGAATTTGTTTGTTCCAATCGCTTTTGTGATAATTAAATAACCTCAGAGTGTGCGGCACAATAGTGCCATCCTTGCGGCACACTAATGTGCCGCGGCACACCGGTTGGGGAGCACTGCCCTATCGGATAGGCCTTGAGACTTTTGATCCAGCATCAACCTAAAGTGAATGATGAGACCAGCGGTTCTCAACCATTTTTTGGCTGCCACACCCTATGTTCAGTTATGCGTCACCCCCCTTTTACAGATTCATTACCTTCAAGTCAACTTCAAAGATACATTTGGCTTTCCCTACCACATAAAGAAAATTATGGCATTTAACTATGCACGCGTGTTTATTTTCCCGGTTTTATTCATTTTTACAAGCCAGTTTATAATAGTGTGAATTTACCAAATAATCGTGTCACCTCTCAATAACCCTCGCGCCACCCTGGAGTGTCATGTCACCCCGGTTGAGAACCACTGCATTAGTTAATCAACCACTTTCTCCTATTTTCTCCTTAATTCTCCCAGTTCGCCTTTGTTTATTAAACAACTTTATTAAACATAACTTGATTTCACCGATATTTAATCATTTAACTATTTCTTTATTTATTTTCAACAATGATAGGCTCTTAATCTCAGGGCCGTGGGTTTGAACCCCACGCTCCGTTAATCAAAGGCTAATTTTTCTTTCCCCAAAGCCTATTTTTCAGTCAAACATTTTTATTTTTTTAAGTTAGTAAAAACTAATAAGTTTCCAGTTTGAAATTACAAAAGTGACCAAAGAACCAGCCAATGCCATTAACATTAATAATTAAAGACATCCACAATTCTCAGCATGCGATAATGCATTGCTCTATTATGGTAGATGTAACTTTCTAAAAGGATCTCTACCTACGCAGCAAGTACGCTCTACCTGGCAGCAAGTAATTCGCACAATCAACGATTAGGCGACAGTAATACAATCAAGAATTACAAACAAAACTGGATTAATACACTTTCACACTGATCCCACTTCACGTTATGGATCCAAATGCAACGATATTAGAATATAGTGACAATATTTCGGATGGGCGAATGCGAGAAGAAATCGGAATTTCAGTTTAGTCAATGCGGGACGAAGCCCCTTCAGATTACTCATTTAGGGGTAAAAAACAAGCTTCTTACAGAATTTTTCTTCTGCTTATGACTATATAAGTATAATTAGTATTGGAATCAATATTCTACCATTTGGAATTAGCCAACACATGAACCTTTTATATGCATGAAAAACATGACGAAAATACAACGAACATAGCATAAAATTAAAATTGATAAATAAAATGACACATTTTAAACATTACAAAACAAACCGTAACCAATCATTGTATATCTACACAAATCTTTTATATTATAAAAGATTAACACCGATATATATATATATATATATATATATATATATATATATATATATATATATATATATATATATATACACACACACACACACACACACAAAGCAGCATAAATATTTACGGATAATTATTTTGTTGACTGCGTATGGGAAGCGTTTCTAGCTATGTCAATAACATATGTATAACAAACAAGCTCTCAGCGTATTGAGTTTTATTTTAAATTGTGTAATTAATTTGTTTTTTGTTTTGTTTCATCGTTTGAATGCTGGAATCTTACCTTTTTGTAAGTAGAACCATCATATTACACATCTGTAATCCTTATTAATGCAAATACGAGTAGGCTCACGCATCAATTAAAAATTAGATAAGAATAGGGACCCACGTTACTTTGTAAACACATTACATGGTTCATTGATAATCTAAATAAACGGTTGCATTGACGTCGCCTTTATAGTAGGTCCTGTAAGAAGTTAAAAGCAGTCGTTGATCGACACTTGAAGTAAAGCAATTGTTTGTGAGTTCGTCTATAAGGGTGCAAAGATAATCATCGGAACTAAGGTAAGGTAAAGCTATTAGCCCAGCTACAACTGCCAGAGATCAAAGGAAGAGTATTGTAGGAAAGAAAGAAAGAGATGCGGAAGCTCATAGGATTGCCCGTGTAGATGAGGAGCGGAGAGTACTAGAAAGACAAAGAAATAAGGAAACACGTCAAATGAATAGGGAACAAAGAAGATCTAACCTAGGGCCGAACTATTTAGATTATTTGCATTTCATTTATTTCATTAATTATTCAATCAAAATTATTTCACTAAACTTTCAGTTTATTTAAATCGCGTTGAGGATCGGAGATCCGGGGCTGCCCTACTAGTCATATGTTAATTCAATCCTTATTGGTATAAACGTAGGTGGAGGGGGAGAAAGGAGGGGGAGGGAAAGAGAGGGTGTAACATAGGGGGAGGGGGAGAGAGGGGGGAGAGGGGGGGAGAGGGAGGGAGAGGGAGGGAAAGAGAGGCAACTATTTTAAGTTTAACTAAAGATAGCCCGTCAACAACAGAGTATTCACTAGAAATGTTGTATATGACAAAATATTTCATATGTAAAAGTGTGATATTAATTATTTTAAATGAAAATAATAATAATCTATCTATCCATCTATAATTCTTACCGTTGATAATTCAACGGGCATTACACTAGTTTCTTAGTTAGATATAGAGGTCTAACAATGGAATTGGTAGCCAAGGCAACATTCCGTTAAAATGGCAATATTTCCACAAAATATGTGAATTAAACGTATAAAATGAGCGATTTCGAATTGTATGCGGAAAAAGATGAGCAGAATATCAAACTTTGTAATTTTTTCTTCAGAATGGTTCAGATCCGAATATCGTAAGTTAATTCCTTCTAATTTTAATTTCCAAAACAATAAAAGCCTGCACATCAAAAAATGGATATTTGTGTTACCTTACGGAAAATAGAAATGTCTTCCTTGGAGTCGAACCCAGGACTTTTTTGGAGATTTATTTTCGTCATTACCTTAAAATATGTTAATCAAGCATCCCTGCCAAATTTCAATCTTCTACCTACTCGGGAAGTTTGCTAAAACGCTCTATATCGGCCATCGTGAAAGCGTGACCAACCAACCAACAGACCTGGGCTATTATAGTATAAAATTATATATCTGTACGTAAGGGAATTAGCGTTTTAAAGTTATTTCTTCGTAATAAATAATCCATTTTCTTCCTATTTAATAGTATTGCATGCACACGTAAGGAAATCAAACGTTTGTTTGTGAGATTATGTAAGCAACAATGAAGAACTACCTCGACTCGAATTAAGACATTCTTGTTTGATTTTATCGATAACGGCTACACCTACGATAAAAATGTATAGGAAAGGAAATACTCTTCTTTACTAGTCCTACAACTTTTATTTGAAAGATATTTTGATGACTAATACTTGATGAGGTATGACGAAAATTTAATTTTTTGTCACCAGTAAAGTGATACCCCTGATTGGCGTACTGATTCATTTATGCGATTTTCTTATTACCTTTGATTGTAAGTCCTTAATATCAAATTTAATAAAAATCCGTTCGGTAGAAGCCGAGAATGGACATGCGGACGGACGGAAGGACAGACCGATGATAATGGGTGCTCACGCTGGAAGCGAAACGCGCCTAAAACAAGGACTGTCACCTTCGGCGATTAGTCAGAGACAGCTATACTTAAAATGTGACAATTGCTTTCAGGAAATAGTTATAAACTCGCGTTTTGTTCCAGCCTTTGCAAACTACCGCACCATGCGAGAAATAAACGAGGAATGAAACAGATCAAAACGTTTGTACTACGTCTGGGATTTTAGCATCGAACTTCACTTTCACGCGACTAGCGATCGAAATTCTGCTAGTTCTAACAACGTAAGCAAATGGTGTAAATTACATGGTTTCAGCGCTTATTCATCAATGTAACCAATTAACATTTTAGCTACATTAGTAGTTGCACTTATCATTGGTCGTGCAGAAATTCCTAAAATGAAATATTTCAATAGAATTGAGGCACTTTGCGGGAACCTAATGTACAATGCGGGACATTATCCGGGACACTTTAGCATGCGGGGCAGGAAGTCGAAGACCGGGGCTGTACCGCCCAATCCGGGACGCCTGGTTACTATATCTTAGAACCACTTGAACGAACTTCTTGTTGAACAGACGTTCATAAACTGGTTCGCGAGATGACTCAGGGGTTCGCGGCAAAATAATCCGTAATGGCGAGCAAAATTTTTCGGTAAATTACATAATGTGGTTCTTGTTGCCATTCACGTTTTGATCGAATTCTATGTTACTATTTTGTTTAAAATGCAAAATAATTCATTAATTAATATATAAAAGAATGTGCCCGGAGCTAAACCTATTTTATCAGCCTTCGGAAGAGAAATCATCGGTCACTTTTCACTGAGGAGAGAAGCTTTAGTAACAACGAAAACTGTAGCAGCTGCATTGGCCTTCGACTTTGTAAGCAATAAGTTGATAGAAGACAGAAACAATGCACAAGTTGATATCTTTGCGGATAACATAATTGTAATGCACTCTTAACGAAAGGGACAAGGACGAATGTTGAGACACATGTATACACATCAGCATAATACCCCGCAAGTCACCTTATTGGTGGATGGCATGGGGTGCAAAGCACCAAGGTTTCCTAGCTTACCCTCCTTACCTCATCCTATTATGTTCCCTTATAGTCCTAGAGAAAAACTATCCGCTGTATCGCTCCGTCCTACAATCTATCTCGCGGATCTTATATTCGCTGTCCTGCCTTCCGATATATGTCGGACTTCTGATAAGATCGACTATCTCATCCGCTAATCCCTGACAATGAGACAAATTTTTCTAGCAGATTAAATCTAGCTTCCAGTCTATGTTCCTCTAACGAGGCCCATTTAAGTTCTTCTATTAATGTATTTATGACGATAGGCTTTGCTTACAATCGTAATTTCTCTTTACGAATCTAGCTGCCCTTCGCTGTACCTTTTCTATCTCTTTGGTGAGTCCCTTTTTGTAATGATCCCACTAAGATGACGCATATTCGACCTGCGGTCGAACCAAGGATAAATAGCACTTTTTCCGAGCTACATATTTCAAACTATTCTCCAAATAAGGGTTAGCTTCTTGTTAGCGGCACCCATCACTCTGCGAATGTAGGTGTCCCGCGAGAGATCCCGATGGATCGTAACTCCTAAATATTTAACCGAATCTGAAATAGGAATCCCCAAATATTGTATGCAAATTGCACTTCGATGAATTTATAAATAACTAGCTTTTCGTACCCGGCTTCGCCCGGGTGCATTTCGAACTGCAAATAATTATACTTTTTCCCGCTTAGAAGGCAGCGTGGGAAAATGATACATACTAAAACTTCTCCTCTCCTTTCTGTAAACTACATTAGGATGAAATAAAGTGGAAAGAACACGAAACGAACCAATACGAAAACTACAAAAACCACAAAGAAAAAAGAAATGAATTAAACGCTAACCAATAGTCGGCATAAAAGGTGTAAACCGACAAATAAGTAATCAAAGAACAAAAATCAAGAGCACAAACAAAGAATATAAACAAAGAATACAAAATGAACAACTAAGAACGAAAACAAAGAACACAAAAAATGGACACGAAACGAAAGCAAATGAAAACAACAAACTAACCAAAACCAACCAACGAATAATCTCCTAAAGCTCAATGTATCTGATGATGGCGACTGACGCTTTCTATTCAGTTGCTAAATAAAAAACCAACAATCACAAAATACCGTGTCGTAGTGATGAGTAAATATTGATTACGCGGAATATGAGTTTGTATGTCAACATAATAACAGGAGAAACTAAATAAGAATACCTATTATTACTCTAAATAGATATAAAATTATTGATCTTAATTGTGTTTTCCATCGTAATTAATTGAATAATAGATTGAGATATTCGAACGAATCGATTTTAAATAATGTAGTAAAATGTTTTACTTTTCTAACGTAATTAATTACGTGAGTGTATCGGTAGTGTTTACATTTTACCCATGGAACCGCAGACACGAATTCTTAATTTTAGTTCAGAAGACATAATAAAGTTCAACAAAAGTATTATTCAAATAAAATCTTTCGAAATTCACTGCGTTACGTGTTCAAAATGTTAATCTAATTTAGTTCTCGTATTAAAATAACAATTACTCGAGAGTGAACCTTATTTCCAATTGATAAAACTCTCTTTTAATTCAAAACGATATTATATATTACAAAAAGTATCTAATTATTATTGAAACGCAAAATGGATGAGCATAGGAAAAAACTTGCGTGTTAGCATGAAATACTCAATTCCGTTTTTATTTATAAACTGTTTCCATGATAAACAAACACCTTAACGACCAGTGTTTTTAAATAAAATCAATATAAAACAAAAGACAAAAACTTTAACCTAGTAATTTTCACTTAAACAAAATATGAAATAAAATAAGACAAAAGGCATATAAGGACAATTTAACTTATATCCAAACATACCTATAATGCGAATGACACGTATACAGAAAAAGAAACAGTTCATTTAGGTTTATTCGCAGAATTATTTTTTTTTTTGGAGGCCATAGATAATGAAAGAAAAACATACAATCAAATCAGAAGATATTAAATGAGTATTTCATCAACTATTTCGACGTTTACGATATGTTTATAGTTCAAACGTAATTTGTTTACATCGGTTGCTAAGTATATCCAAATGCTGAGCAATAATGAAAAATAAGATTTTCCCTTCAATTCGTCTTATTTGACCTGTAAGCCCCTATTTAAAAAAATTATTCCAAAAGAGGAGATAATTTACCACAAAAAAGTCTGCGAGAGCATATGTCTGCGATATATATGTAAGGAGTTAAAAAATTCGAGAAATTTACGAAAAAATTTAAAATGGAAATCCCATATAAACGAAAATATTTTATTATAATTAAATAGTACACCGAATCGGTTTAAAAACCTTACTACACCACCGTACACATGATAACGGTTAATATGACACCTTCCTCTTTTTTCTGCGTGTTGTAGTTTCTGAGCCTTAGCAGAACATACATACATACAAACACCTTACTTTATAGATATGTTTAGATATATATCTATAATATATAGACGCTTCTTACACATGATATATATATATATAATATATATATATCTATAATATATAGACTTGAAATTATTGCTAACCATATCTAATATTTTTTTCAAAAAATTCTACAATTCAATGTCTATTTCAAAAATACACATATTGAACAATAAATAAATAAATAATTGCACAGAAGCTTATGAGTTTTATTAATAATGTCTGTTAAATCATTAAATTCAAATTTACATATGTATCTGGAAATATGTAAGATGTTCAATGCAAAGAGTGGAACTGTTTGTGACCCGACACTAGGAGAGGGATATCCGGCTCGATGGTGGTGAGCTTAAAACGAAGATGCGGTTCCACGTCAATGAGACGATTTCTTTTTTAGTTTTAATACCAACCAGCGCTGAGAATCCCAACTCACACATGTACGTAGTGGAGAAGGGCAGAATATACTTAACTGATTTGTCCGATAGGGCTGGATACTCGGAACTAACGCTCAACAAAAACGATGTCAGTGCCTTTTTCTCAAACACAGTTTTCAGAAAGCATCTGAGGCGAGCTCCAGAAGATGTTCTTCCTCTGAATTTGAAAGGTTATTTGGCAATGTTTGGACACTGACAAGGAAAGGGTTCCTTATCCACTCAAAGCTGCCATCCGGTTCAGGGAAGTACTCACGAAGCCCTTTTTTCAAGCTTTCCAAGTGCTCCTTCATAGTTTTCAATGCATCGTCGAGTTCTTTAGCTGAGTTGATTATTAGGTCATTAAGGGATGGAAAAGAATAGAATTTGCCACGGTTAAGGTGTTCACTCCACAACGTCAGTTTTGCGATCATCGCGCCCAATTTGTCTTGAACGTGAAATATGGATATGAGCACAGGTGAGTGAGGACTTTTCCACGCGAAAGCCAACGTACTTCAGTGTGAAATAGGAGCTGTCACTGTCACTGCCAATGTCTTCGCAAAGCTGAGAAAAAAGTTGGGCATTCAGTGGCCTGCTCTTCACAAAATTGATAATTTTAGCAGCTTCACGAAGTACTTGCTTTAGATCTGCATGCATGTCTTGGGTGGCGGGAGCTTCCCTGTGTATACAACGAGTCGACTTTGCTTCTGGTGCAATGGCTTGAATACGTGCAACAGCTCCTTTCTTTGAATCGATCATGACTCTTAAAAATGCTAAATTTTGTCAAAATATGATATTAAAACGTTAAATTCAAAAACGATAAATGACGACAAGAATATGAAACTGCATTTATTTTTCTTTAATACTGTCCAAGTCCGAAAATCGTAGGTCAAATATGCGAATTTTAATAAGCAAAATAAAATAAGGTTGCAGGTCGAAATATCGATTTTTCCATGTTATCTTATGAGGAATGGAAATCATTCTCGGGAAACGAACCCGGGTCGATTTCGGAAATATTTTTCGTAAATGGCTTCTACTTTAAGAACCGAACATTCCTACCAAATGTCAATATTCTAGCTACTCGGAAACTTTGTTTAAAATAGCATTACATAGTTACGACTTCCCACTGACGACGAGGACGAAGTCAATTTTATATACCAAATTGTCGTTTTCGAATGACAAAGCAGCGTCGGTGTCTGGAAGCTGTCCGGTGTGGACATGGCAACAAATAATATTATGTAGTTGACTGAAATTTGCTTACATTGTACAACACGTTAGGGATAATAATACTGTCGCATTATTTTTACGTAAGGTCTCAGAAAAGCTTAATTTTGATCAGTTGGTGTTTGTTTCTCAGGGTGTAATCTTGCTACGACGGAATGAAGTTTTTCTTTAATATTTGCTTTGTTTTTTTTGCATCTGCTGTGCCTTCTGTTTGTGCTATTTACTCCGACGCATTAAATATTTCATTTTATACCTTTTTCGTTTAAATTATAATTTTTAATAATTTAATTTTCATTAATCGTACTTAATAATGGATCAGTGGCTGAAAAAGGATATTGGTATTGAAAAGAAAACAAAACAAACGTTGTCAAGATAGTACACGAGAATCAATTATTAAGAAAAGAAAATACAACGTTGACTATATAAAATTTGGTTTTACATCTATTGATGTCGAATAAAAGGGTAGTCGTTAGGTGAGGTTTCAGTATATACTTAGATTGCAGGGCCCCAATTATTTAGTGCCAGGAGTCCCAATAGTTTAGTGCCGGGAGACCCAATAGTTTAGTGCCAGGGGCCCCAATAGTTTAGTGCCAGAGACCCCAATAGTTTAGCGCCAGGGGCCTCAGGATGTCTAAATCAGCCACTGTTTAAGATGGGTTAATGGTTGCAAGGAATACGGTCGAGAGTAGGGAGAAGGCAGAAGAGGGTTCTAATGGGAGAAAGAAAAACAACGGAAGGAAATGGGCAACCGAAGTCGAAGGAAACCTGAGATTTATTGCGGAAGACACCTCCCTCCTAATCCTACAGATTGCAGGCGCTTTTTCCCTTCTATCCCAATTCTCTCGGTGGCTCTGAAGGCATCCAAGCAGATCGGGGCCCCTACGAGGAGGGGGCCCCGATGCGACACATCGGCTGCATACCCTAAAACAGTAGTTCCCAAACTTTTTGTAGATGCGGCAACCATCCAGAATTTCGCGGCATCCCAGCCTTGAAACAAGGTTATTACATTTTCACATATGAGTGTTACAAACTTTGGGCGTATTGTTTTGTTGGTGCCACATATTTGAGAAAAATTATTGTCTTATTTACCTACCAAAACATCTAAATCGTTAATATTTTTTAACTAAACAAAATTTTTCGCGGCACCTCTAGAAATCAGCAGCGGCAGCCCAGTGTGTTGCGGCACACAGTTTGAAAAGCACTGCCCTAGAAGGCCGGTTCATTTGAGCGACTCGGAGCCCATACATAAGTAAAGTACCGCATTTTTCGGTAGACAACGTGCGCGCTATCTATACAAAAACGTTCGAAATCTAGAAAAAATGGATGTGAGCGTTATACACAGAAAAAATCGGTACAACATACATTGTATAAACTTTCACATATACTAATGCGTCGTTTATTCATCTTTAGAAAATGAAAATCGTATGAGCCTGTTTTTAGAAAATCCAATTTTTGTTAAAGTTGCCCAAGAATAAACTGGCCTTATATTCATACATTGACAAAAATAAAATATGTAGTATTATTGTAGATGTATACTCAAGTAACGTACGAAATTTGATCAAAATCGTTAGAGCCGTTTTTGAGAAAATCGAATTACTGTTAAAGTTGCCTAGAATAAACTAGCCTTATATTCATTTTTTGAGAAATATGAACTATACAGTATTATTGAAGACGTAAACTCAAGTGACTGTGCGAAATTTGATCAAAATCGTTAGAGCCGTTTTCGAGAAAATCGGATTGTTGTTAAAAATGCATAGAATAAACTACTCTTAATTATTGATCAATGTCAACCATTTCTATGTATACTCTGCTCAGTATGATAAAATGCCGAAGTACGAGATTTCATTCATTTTCGTTCGACCGTCTGGGCTCCAGCGCCAGTAACAGACAGACGGACAGACAGACAGACGGCATTGCGAAAACCACTTTTTCGGATTCAGCGACCCCTAAAACGTGTATTTCCGTAAAAATCTCGAGGTGGAATTTTTTCGCGAAAACAATACTTTCTCGATACTTTGTATGAGAAAGTAAAAATCGGTACAACATACACTGTACAAACTTTCTCATATATGGGTACTAATGCGTCGTTTAGTTATCTTTAGAAAATGAAAATCGTATGAGCCTGTTTTTAGAAAATCCAATTTCTGTTAAAGTTGCCCAAGAATAAAGTAGCCTTATATTCATTCATTGAGAAAAATTAAATTCGTAGTATTATTGTAGATGTATACTCAAGTAACTGTACGAAATCTGAACAAAATCGTTAGAGCCGTTTCTGAGAAAATCGAATTATTGTTAAAGTTGCCTAGAAGAAACTAGCCTTATATTCATTTTTTGAGAAATATGAACTATACAGTATTATTGAAGACGTAAACTCAAGTAACTGTACGAAATTTGATCAAAATCGTTAGAGCCGTTTTTGAGAAAATCGAATTACTGTTAAAGTTGCCTAGAATAAACTAGCCTTATATTAATTTTTGAGAACTATGAACTATACCAAGGGTTCTCAACCCTATTTTGTTAGCGCACAACTTTTAAAAATTTGGGAAGTTATTGTGACACCACAGTAATCAACATATATATTAACTGAGTAAAGGAAGGTCATGTCAATCACAACCCAAAGCGAAGCGAAGTGGAAGTTAATACGCAAGGAGGGTCTGCGGGTACCTGGAATAGGGATCCGAGTCTCAGTGAGCGGCGACGGCAGCGACTTAAATGATTATTATATAAGTAAAAGTATTGGCCAAAACAGTTCAATCTGAATACCGAAATCGTACTTATTTCGTAAGAAAAATCTTCTCTTCCATTTTAAATAAGCCACGCTATCGACTGATGAAATTCATATCTAACATACTGGGCATAATTTGTTACATCGGCACTCTCATCTAATTGTATTGAAAAGAATTTGTTTTGTTTAATCTTTTGAATAAGTGTGTCTTTCACTTTCGTAAATACGTCTGCAAACGGTGTCGTTTGATAACGGAATAACATCTAACTTTCGTGAAGCTGTATGACCAAGAATACATTGATGTTACAATATCTTTGGCAGCAGTCAGTATTAGATTTTCACCAATATTGTAAGGTTTTTCCAGTTTGGACGATTCCTAAACTAACAAGATAGGATGCTTCCAACGTTTTTACTTTCTCATACGAAGTATCGAGAAAGTATTGTTTTCGCGAAAAAATTCCACCTCGAGATTTTTACGGAAATACACGTTTTAGGGGTCGCTGAATCCGAAAAAGTGGTTTTCGCAATGCCGTCTGTCTGTCTGTCCGTCTGTCTGTTACTGGCGCTGGAGCCCAGACGGTCGAACGAAAATGAATGAAATCTCGTACTTCGGCATTTTATCATACTGAGCAGAGTATACATAGAAATGGTTGACATTGATCAATAATTAAGAGTAGTTTATTCTATGCATTTTTAACAACAATCCGATTTTCTCGAAAACGGCTCTAACGATTTTGATCAAATTTCGCACAGTCACTTGAGTTTACGTCTTCAATAATACTGTATAGTTCATATTTCTCAAAAAATGAATATAAGGCTAGTTTATTCTAGGCAACTTTAACAGTAATTCGATTTTCTCAAAAACGGCTCTAACGATTTTGATCAAATTTCGTACAGTTACTTGAGTTTACGTCTTCAATAATACTGTATAGTTCATATTTCTCAAAAAATGAATATAAGGCTAGTTTCTTCTAGGCAACTTTAACAATAATTCGATTTTCTCAGAAACGGCTCTAACGATTCTGTTCAGATTTCGTACAGTTACTTGAGTATACTTCTGCAATAATACTACATATTTCATTTTTCTCATTGAATGAATATAAGGCTACTTTATTCTTGGGCAACTTTAACAAAAATTGGATTTTCTAAAAACAGGCTAATACGATTTTCATTTTCTAAAGATAACTAAACGACACATTAGTACCTATATATGAGAAAGTTTGTACATTGTATGTTGTACGGATTTTTGTATTGGTTTCCGTAAAAGAATTAAGTGATTTCTTGTTCTTTTTCAATTCATTTTGCTTCCGCTGAAAAAATTCAAGAGACATATTTGAAGGCTTCATGTTATTTGGAGAAGAAGTGACGCTTAAGAACAGAAAGCTTCATCGATTTGTTTCGATGAGGTTTAGGCTCACTTTCTTCACCACACCATGTAAATCCAAACGACAGATAATTTTCATCATACTTCCTTGTTGTTGTAACTTTTCTCCGCTTTCGGGGTATATCAGCCAAGTTAGCACCAGCATTAATAGTATTTCCGCTGCGAGTTGCTTCTGTTGAAGTAGCTTCATCTGTTATGGATGATTTTTTTCTCTTTTCATGAGCTTGTGAGGGTGATTTTAGCCACATCCATTTTAGGGATTATTTATTTTATATTTATTTTCGACTCGAAAAGAGCTATACATAATAGCAAGTCAAAATGTTAGTTTATTACAGTAAGTCGCCAAATAGCCAACACTATTCAGTTGGAAAAATACATTCGTAATCAGCTACTTACCACAAAAGAAAGCCGGAAATAGAAGCAAGCAAACAGACCAGGAGTGAATGAAAGAAGTCGATGCGGAGTCATAACTGAAATAAATGACACACCCAACAACAATAGCGCAATAAAAGAGAACTTGTATGAAACCGGTAGTAATCAGAACGGCCATGGGTGTATTGGCTGACAATGCCGAAACCAACGCCACCTAGATACAAGGGATAAAAAACAATGATGCGCGGTATCTATTACGTGCGCGTTATGGACGGGAAAATACGGTAATTAGAATTGATTTTCGCTCATATAAGACCACAAAATCACAAGGTAACTTCCGATTTAAACGCCCATCCGTACCGCCGAAGGTCTCGTGATTTCTAATGCGGCCCTCCGAAGCATTAACAACAATGTGGCCCGCTATATAGAAAAGGTTTCCGATCCCTGACCTAGAGACTTAAAATTTGGCACGATTATAGGTTTTAGGTCACCGTCGATGAAAAAAATCCGAAATTGTAAAAATTATAATTTTCTTGAGATTTTTTGCCCCAATATTGCCCCATACGAGAATAAAAATTATAAAACACTTCCAGATGAGTAAGAGACTTGCTAAGCCGATTTTATTAATAAAATTGCAAATAAAACAAAAATAAACGAAATTGTGAATGTCGATAAATATTTTTACGTTGAAAACTATTATTTAGCGTGAATATTTTAGTTGAATTTCAAGCACTTATGCTGTGTACCCCCCCCCCCCTCCCCCTCCCCCCATGATTTTCGATCTTATTTTGATCGACGTGTTTATCTAAAGTTTGCAAACGAGGTCTCA
Organism: Uropetala carovei; assembly: GCA_036926305.1. Classification (NCBI taxonomy): domain Eukaryota; kingdom Metazoa; phylum Arthropoda; class Insecta; order Odonata; family Petaluridae; genus Uropetala; species Uropetala carovei. The sequence goes on along the minus strand of JAXCHB010000040.1, from coordinate 3,551,275 downwards.
GGGATATGATCCGTTTCAAGCACCTGTAATGACTTTCACGCAAAACGTAAATGTTTTAACAAAGCTTGCAGGCCTATTTAGCTTGAAAACTAGGTCTGAGGGTTAGGTTCCATTTCAAGCACCCGTAATAACTTTCACGCAAAACGTAATTGGAAAACTTAAATTATATTCCGTACTCAGGGTTCAGGGATTGGGAAATTAATGAAGACAAAGGTGTTCCGGTGTGGCAAACGGGAGCGACACCCAGGCGGCGAGGGCCAGGTCGAAGCGACCCCAGTCAGATGACGGAAAAAATATTCCTGATAGTCTGATTAATGACAAATAATAAACGATGAGGAAATAAAAACGTTTTTGCATACGCCAGAACGAAATTATTCAATGTCATCAAAACCGAGGTTTTGAAGACAAACGAAAAGGACGACTCCTGGCGGGAACGACCCCAGGCAAATGACTGAAAATTATATTTCTGATAATCTGAATAATGACATATAATAAACGAGCAGGAAACATAAACAATGTATTTGCATAAGCCGAAAGATAGAATTTAACTCAACGTCATGAAAGAGGAATATGAATAGGAAATTCAGACGTTAGTGCGATGATGTAATTTAACGAGGACATGAATATCTACAAAGCAAAAATATTTTGAACAAACACAAGATAGACTTTAATCACTTTAAAGTAGCAGCTTTTGACGAAACAGAATGTACTCCGTTAAAATGAAAACTAGGGTTTTTAAGATAAATGAAATTGCCTTCATATTTCTTAAGCTGATGATGGTTTATGTGACTTTCAATAGATGGATAATAGTACCAATTGAAACTGGTACCTCCTCCTAGTTTGGTGTAAACCACAATTGGAGTTTGTAATAGCGTAGCAACAGCTAATATTTCTATTTCGATCTCCCAAATACCCCCTTCAAAATCCTACATTTTTCAACGTAGACTTGAACATCACCTTGAAGTAGTTCAGAAAATGCATTAATATGGTCATCTCACAATCAGCTTAATTGCAGTTTGTCTTATTTTTAATGATACTCTTATAATAAAGTAACTTCTTTTGATACATCTCCAAACAAGCAATTCCCATCACCTTTAATGAATTCAATTTTTATTGGTGGCCCCAAAACATCTACCTTTGTTCTTCGCTCTCAGTTATCTGCTGGATCAGAGAGAATTCGTATTTTGTATGCTTTCCTACGCCAATCTGATGTTGTGGGAATGAAATTTTTTTCTGTATCGACAATAAATTATATCAACGAGATAACATCAGTTCTTCTGTCAGTAAAGTTATAGCGTTATTGGGAACGGGATTCATCTGTGTTTAAAGAAGAGTTAACGATTTGTACCTTAGGTGTTTCACGTTCAAAATACTTCAAGTTTGAGGCATTTTGTTAGCAATTCAACGGAACCCTATCAAGTCGTGACAACGTAGTTTCCTTTACCCAACAGTTTTGTTACTAACAATAAGTAAGGCCCATAGACTTGGAAGTTCATCTTTTCCTCCTTTTCTTCCTTTTCTACGAAGATTACAGAGCAAAACTTTGTCATAACCTTGAACTTGTGTTGAGCCCTATGTATTTTTCATAATCAGTTTTATGCATCGCTTGTGCTTTCTTTATGTTCGTCCATGCTTCCTCAAAGACAAACTTTTTTATTTCTTGTTTAAATTCTAAATGGATTTTCAAGTCTTTTGTATCAACAATGCAATCCTCAACATCAACAAGTCATTCACTGCTAAAAATCTCTTCTTCATCATTATATCTTATTAGTTGAAGTGGAACAACTGGTTTGCGAACATACATAATTTCAAATGGACTTAATCCCGTTGACTTGTGTCTGCCACACACCATTACGGTGGCTTGCAGGGTGAACTGTAGATATAGATAAGTTTTATATGCAAATAAAACTTACAAAACATGAAGCCATTTTTCTTGCTGTTCTTGCAAAGTCTTGAGAAAGCTACTCTGTACAGTTGTTGGCCCGCTCTACTAATCTATTTGATTATGATATGCTGATGTTATGCGCTAATTATTTAATCTTGTAAAATAAAATTATGATTACATATTCATTACATGCTTTCTGATTCTGAATTTAATTTAATTTTAACGTTTTTGTTAATAATAGTTTACTATATCATTTTCTGTTTTGAATTTCATTGTAAAATGACCTGAGCTGTTTGTGAAATACTTAAACAGATTATGTTCCTAAGTGAAAATTGTTTCCATTATTTGTGGGTTATCCGGTTTTACCGTTTATCCTACTGTTCTTCCCCCCGTATAGGTAGGATAATCGACGTTTTACAATATAAGTAAATTATACAATAAAACTATAAGGACACTCCTTCAAAAAAGACAAGGTATGCAGAAATGCGTCTGAAGCACGAAATCAGACAAAGAAACTCCGATAGGCTTTTTTTTCTGGTGTATGCAAAAGCATTGTTTTTATTTCCTAATCGTTTATTATATGTCATTATCCGATAATCAGTAATATCCTTTTCGTCATCTGACTGGGGCCGCTTCCGCCTGGCTCTCGCCGCCTGGTGGTGGTCGTTCCTGACTCCTACACCGGGCCGGAATCGGCGTATTTATTGCCCCTCGAAATACAGGCGTTTGCAGATCGTTTGCGTTCTTCGACTGGTCTCCCCTTGGCCTCTAAGGCAGCGAACTGCCCTCGCTTAGGCGCCTGCTCCTATTAATACGCTGCCATAACCTTCGAGAACCTCCCCGATCGCGGCCTGAGAGGATTTTCGAAGGGTCCCTGCCATGGTGGAAAGACTAGTCTTTCCACCATGGGTCACGGTCACGCGCCCTGCCCGCAGGTGTCAAATGCCTCTGACAGAGGCACCGTACTCGCGACCGGTGCTCCAATGGTTGTTACATTATATATACCAGGGATGGCAAACCTTTTTGATGCTGAGTGCCAAAAAAGGGAGGGGGAAGCTGTAAAATTTTCACGTGCCACTGAGTTCATCTCTATATTTATTAAGTTTTTAATAATGTTTTTAACTATAATCCGTTATGTTTAAGCTATTATCCATCTTGTTCTACATAAATTGGTTACAAAATAATTAGTTAAAAAATGGAGAGTATAAAATAATTTTATATTAATATACATAAGAACGATAATAAAAATAACAGAACATTTTATATTACAAAAAATTTGTTAGACAAATCAAATTTTATAGAAAAGAAGGCAAAAGTACAAATTACCAAATAATAAAACCAATTAATAATTTCCTGAGTTCGATTTCAGCTGCTGTATCATAGATGAAAGCTGGATAATATCATGTTTGTGTTTAGTAGTTTTCAATGCAACGCAAGCAGCACTCAAGTCAACATTTAGTCGGTTTCTTATATCCGACTTTATAAAATTCAATGTCGAAAATTATGCCTCACACGAATAAGTGCTTGAAAAGAGTTAAAATTGCCGTAGCTAAGTTTTGCTTTAATGTTTAGAATTTAGTTTTATTTAAGTCCCGTAATCCCATATCTTATAACAAGAAAAGTAAATTCGGTCTCGCGACGAACTGTACTCTGCGGCGAACTGGCTGCGGCTAACCGGCCGCGACAAACTGTCCCATTCCCCCTAAGAGTAGCATACCCTGCACACCCCATCACACCGATCCTGGTGGAGGAGTTGTAAGGGAAGTAGCTGTAAACAACAATGTGAATCCCACCCACTAGGTCTCGGTAGCCATGCGATTGATTAGGGTCGATGTCGCCGGTGGATTTTCTAAACAGATGTGTCACAAAGTAGGACATTTTGCGTCCTACTTGACATTAGAGTAGGACAGATGATATTTTATCTTAAAGTAGGTCTGTCCTACCAACAGTAGGACGGTTTGCAACCCTACGAGTGGATGGGAGGACAGCATTCACTCTATCCTAGCGTTTCCCATACTTTTGAACACCGCGGATCACCCTTCCAAGTCCTGAGGACCACCTCATTTATTACAATAACCTACTTACTGTATCTACGCTTAAGCAAAGGGGTTACTTGGTTACGTAGTTTATTTGACCATTTTCAAATAGTATATTACACACGTTTCTGTCTGTTTGAGCATCACCTGATTATTTTTTCTTTTATTCCAAGAATTATTTTCAAGATTTGTACAGGAGAAATTTTTGAAATATGAAATATTTTTACAAACGTAATTAATATAATTATTCAGTAACTGTGATAGTTTAAAACTTGCTTAACTTTTCTCGAAAAATTCCAACTAAATATGAGTTGCGGCCTAAAAAGGAACTGCATTTTGGAAACCTCCGCGGACCACCAACAAACCTTTCGCTGGCCATAGGTTGGAAAACGGTGCTTAATCCCTTTTGCCGCATATCCTTCACTTCTAAAGGATTTCCAAAAGACAATATTGCTGACATTTTATGTTTTTGCAGCTGGATAAATTACAAAGAACAAGTTGTGTTGACTTGGAAAATAAGATTTAAATAACTGATATTCAGAGCCAATTCCATTTCAAAATCAAAGCCCATGACTATCGCGAAAAATGCGAAATGAAAATTCAAGCAGTAAGGAAATAATCTGCAGAAAGTTGAGGTTCGAATATGTCATACATTATGTTTGACAAAAAACTTAGAAATCCAATAAAAGTGAAATTAAAACATTTCTTCATCCAGAAATCAATGCAATTTTTAAATGCAAGTCCAAATAATATTCTATGCACTTCATATAGATAATTTTGGGTTCTTAAAATGATTTTATTTTAAGACAAATTAAATTATGAACCCTTCAAATCAGGGGTGGGGAGCCTTCGGTCCGCGGGTCACATTTGGCCTCCGAGAGCGCTCCGTGTGGCCCGTGAAGCATTCATGAAAAAGAGATCCGTAAAATATAACACATGAACTCATATTTTATAATCCAAACAATGATAATAAAGCATTTAATACTGAAATGTTAATCCTAAATACCTTATTTAGAATTGATTTCATTTATATGGCACGCTATAATCCCTCAGTAACTTCAATTTAAATTCTTATCCAGCCCCCCAAAGCATTGGCAACTTCCAATGCGGCCTCCCGAAGGATTCACCACCACTTATGTCATAATCCTCAGTCGTGAGCTATTTTTGGATTTTTATAAATTAAAACCGGGTATACCCACGCATATCAGTTGAAATTTAAATTTAAAATGGCAACTTCACTTAAGATTATAGCACAAATATAATCAATTTAAACCAGGGCATCGAACCGGAATCGAACCGAAAACCTGAACCGAAAAAAACTGATATTTTTGGCCGGAATGGAACCGAACCCGAACAGAAAAAAATAAATGTTTTGAACCCGAACCTAAATCGAAAACCGATATTTATTTCCCTCCTTTTTTCGGTTCGCTAAAGGCGGGATTTTCCCACCGCTCAGTAATCTTCCATATTCAAATGCCCGTCGCCTCCCTCACACTCCCTTACCCTGTCGCCATGGGGTCCACACCCTCAAGTCCCTTGACTCCTTTCACGAATACGTTTTAGTTGAAAATGTACAGATAGAGGAAAAATTGTCGAAAATGAACGCATGCTAGCTGCAGTTTGCATACATCCGCGCTATCAAATGTTACTGAGGCCTGAACAAATAATAAAGGCTATATTGCATTTGTAAGAGCTTTGGGGGAATGATTGAAAATGTAAGGGAATGAAAAGCAACAAAAACAGAAATAATGTCAAGGGACTTGATTATTGTAAATGAAAATTCCGATGATGAGAATTTTCTCAAAATGAAGGAAATTGCGGTCTGATATAACAAAAGTTAACACTGTCTAGTTTTGATGGGGTGGCAAGATAAGGAAGAAAAATGGAGTGTTGGAATTTTGGGAAGAAAATCATTTAAAATATCCTCATTTGTATGAACTAGCCACCGTCGTTTTTGGTGTAGAAGCTATCCAAGTCAGTGTGGAGAGGGGTTTTTCGACGGTGAAATTAATCTTGCGGGATTATAGCGATTGTCTGTCTACGTGTGTGAGATAGAATTTCATGGGCGCTCTAACTCAAAAACTAATAATCTTTATGAGCGCAAAACTTCATACTACAGACTTTTATTCGTAATTCAAGATCTGAAAAGTTTATGGCTGAAATTTGTCAACCGGAAGTGGAGGTTTATTCATAGAGTATTTCCGTTTTCTCCAAATATCTCCTTTAGGAATCAATTAACGTAAATATATGCAAAGATCAAAGTTGTAGGAAATGTAATTTGCTAAAAGTTTTGTTTGAAACTTTTTTGATAAAACCGATTTTTAAGAGATATTTTGATTATTCGTACGTCGCTAAACGATACCATTGTTTGCGTTGCATTGATAAAATTTTCTAATCGTTGACAATGATGCCTACTCTGCTAGGGGTAATTGCACTTTCGCATCGATATTTTGTTATCCATGGCAACAGCTAACAATTTCGTTTACTTATTGTTTTTCGATGTGAAAAGTGATCTGTATTTTTCAATGAAAAAATTGTTTATAAACTGTTCGTACGCGTAATTGCCTATTATTATTCTTGAGAACGCCGATGTCGAGAGCGGAGGCGAGGCAGGGGTGAGGATGGGTCGAAATGGGGGTGAGGCTGGATACCCACCGTAAAACGTGCTCTTACGGTTTGTCTCCGCGAAACACAGTAGCTAATATGCCAATCTTTGTCCTAATTAGGAAATATTTACGAATGAAGTTGATGGCGCGATGATTGGTTGACGTTTAAATTTATGACCCGTATATACAGCACGGGTGGTTTTTAACCCGATATCTTTAAACTTTAACGTAATCAAAAATCACGGAGTTATCAGTCTTAATGAGCCTTTGCGGAATTACTTAGTCGTGTGAAAGGGACTTCTTGATGATCATTACAATGGCGAATGAATATGCTACGAGTGCCTGGATAGGATTTCACTCGCAAAAATTTCGTACCGCTACTATTTAGAATGCTAAATATCATCAGACGGATATCAGTAATTTTCCGATCCATAGAAGACATTTTCTAATGATTTAAAAACTGAGCCACGTGAGAAAAACTCCTTCCTTAAACAAGTTGCGATATATGTATCTCCGTTTTATACTTTTAGGACCAATCATTGGATCGAATTCTCATTGTCAGTTCGATAGTAGCATTATTGTTTTATATTCTAAATAAAGCTAGATTTGAACATTGCCTCCCATTTATCTAGAATCATGGTAAATGTAATCACTCTTCTCTTACATTTGTAACGAGTGGGTTATGACACAAGTAATGAATCAGTTTTGAATCTAATAAAATTCCTACACAAGTCCGAAATAAACCGAAAAGGTGAATTAGAGAGAATAAATAGTAAGAGGCAATAATGGGATCCAGTTCCGGTAGCTCACCGTTCCCAGAATTCGAGTCGCTTAGCAGCGAATACGATGCGCTCCTCCCTCCCTCAGCAACCGAGTCGAGTGGCGCCGTCTTCACTGGATATTCAGGACCGCGAAACGGTCCATTTGTGATAGAGAACACAGCAATAAATAGCACACCGCCGGCAGTGAAAATTCCGATTCGGGCCTAGAAACCGCGACGAAATAACTTCGGAACACTAACCGGGAAAAATCCAAGGCGTAGAAAACTCAGCGGCCGTGTCTGTATTAGACCGGAGTAAATTCGACCGCAGTCAGAGAGAGACTGAGTAGCCGAGAGTGGCTGCAAAAGAAGCCAGAAGGGTGGGAGAGGAGAGTAGGGGAGGGGGGGGGGTGAAGATAGTAGAGGAGGGAGGGAGAGAGGAGATGATGGAGAGGAGGGAGTGGTAGGAGAAGAGGGAGGGAGAGGAGTTAGAGAGGAGGAGGTGGATAGGGAGTGAGAGTTTGCGGAAGGGGATAAGGAGGGTAGAGTAAAGGGCTAAAGGTCGAACGAGACGCCCGAAGCTGAGCGAGGGGATATGGCGAGAGGGAAGCGAAACAAGGGAGGAGTAGGGGGAAGGGCAGGAGGGGTGGAAGGAGAGAGAGGGGGAAGGGTAGGAGGGGGAATGGGAGTAGGAGGGATGGAAGGAGAGAGAGGGGGAAGGATTTGTAAAGAGGAAGAGCGGGTCGGAAAGCTCTAAAGGGGAATTCTCGAACATCCCACCACTAGCTTCCGATTCACTCTTTACCACTGATTCCCTCCTCACAAATTCCATATGTTATTTTGAATTTCTTTCATCAGACATTCATGAAGAGTTTGTACGCTCCAATTAAACACTTAAAAAAATTATGGGTGAAACCGATATCGCAATGATTTCATTTCATTTTAAAGGTATGAACAATTGTTCTAGCTTCTTCGGCGCTTTTTGTTTGCACCGGAATGCAGATAAGGCGACGGAAAGATGGGAATTCTAGGAGAATGGGCCCTGCATGAGGGGGGGGGGGGGGGGGGGGAGTGATATGCTGGACTCTGATATTTCCCGTGTTCCCGGTCCCCTTACCATCCTTATCCTCCACTATAAAAAATGTCACAGCCTCCAAATGGCATTTACCTGTATATAACATTTCGTAGCCTTGTTAAACAAACTTTCAGAGACTAAGTCCACCTATAAAAGAAGGGACCTCCGGAATATTAATTTTCCTTTTTTCACAATGTGAGATCGATAGATAAAACTTCTACGCAAAATGGTCCCCTGCGCTGTCGTACCGGAACATCTGGGGGGCCCGCAACAAATAACGTGCCTCCCACACCTTTGAATATCTTTAGACATTTTTGGGTTAAATTTCTTACCATTGCCGTTACATTAATAAACAATGCTCCCTCAACAAACACTAATGATATATTAAATAGTCCCCTTTATTCGGGGATCAGGTCATAATGGGGCCCGCTAATCGCGGCCCACCTTCCCCAACCCACATTGTGGGGGTTGCGAGGTCCATCGTGACGCTAATGTGGAGGAACAACGGAACGAAGTCCTTTTCGAATTCCAAATTCTATATCTAAATTATCTGTCCATTTATCCTCAATATTTAGAGAAGGAAAAATTAAATGTATGAGCCAAAGACATACGTATGCTTTCATACGAGCATTTGTTACAGAGAAAAAGAGAAGGATGGTTCAAGAATCGAAAATCTAGTGTAAACTTATCTATATAAATAAAATTGTTACCTCTGTCTGTACATTTGTATTTTGTCGGGGTTTTACTTTTTTGTGTGTTTTGCATCACAAGAAGACGTTTGAACATGATTGCAGAATTGTTGTCTGTCTTGTCTGTTTGTTTGTTACTGCATCACGCAAAAACGGTTGGTCGAATTTTTATGAAACTTGCAGCGTATCTTTAGGCTGGTCCAGCTTAAAATATAGGCTATGTGGTGTATCTCAAAAAAAATTTTAAGTGGGGGTTTGGGGGGGGGGGGGGCATCGATTTTGTTTTTCGACGATAACTCTCGAGTAAATTAACTTAGGAAGTTCAAATTTGATATTTGTCACTTTCAATACAAGTATAAGATCAAGTTTGTAGAGGAGCAAAATCAGACAAAGGGGAGGGGGAGGTTGTGGGAGGGTACCCGTAGGAGAAATCGCTGATTTCAAGCTAACGGTTGATTACGTCGAAGAAGTATAAATAAGAAATATTTTAAGAAAACAATTTGGGTAAATATTTTAAGAAAAATATTTTAGAAAAAAGTCTGTCTGTCTGTTTGTTTGTTACCGCATCACGCAAAAACGGCTGGTCGAATTTTTATGAAACTTGCAGCGTATCTTTAGACTGGTCCAACTTAAAATATAGGCTACTAGCAGATTTTCCGTTGAATTTCAACGGATTTAGCGAAGCTACTACAGCACAACATACAAACTCTTTAAAATATATAGTAGACACTTTTAAACTTACAATTAGCTTTTCTTAACAATTAATCATATTTGCTTGTAACAATCCGTTTCCGAGCCTATTGCGTTCAAATATAACGATAATTTTATTTCCTATCATATTACTTTCGCCAAATCCGGCTTCATTTCTTGTGTAATTATGCCTCGCTGAAATATTTACTTTTATGTCTTGTAAGCAAGAATCCCATGAAAAAGCAACGTACAGTTGTCCATGATTGAACACTGACTCTGGTAAATGTACACCAGATACGTGAGCTTATTTACGTTAATAAACATTATAACGTATAACATAATTATTTTACTTACAAAAAATGTAAGATTCCAGTATTCAATAGACGAAAGAAGATTCAATTACTTTCATCAATAAACGCTTCCTGAATAATAATCAGTATCTATTTACGTTGTTATCCATAAACATCGATCGTTTCGTTGCTTAAACAAAAGTGCGAAGCGAATAACGCTAAAATTTCGTCTATTTGTAAGTTTCATGAAGCTAATTGAATCGGAGGTAATGACGGCCACCTTGGTAACGCCCGGAAAGAGTACGAAAAATCCACAAAATTTCGAAACAAATAGCGTATTTCTGAAAACTTCGACCGTGTAACATGTAAACTTCGCAGCAATAAGATAGTATATTCGTCGAATAAAGCGAAAACGAAAAAAATCGGTCCGTATTTACGTATTTTTATGCTTACCTTGCAAGTCAAGAAATGGATTCATACGTGTTATCTTATGGAAAAATGTTAATCCCCTATATTGGCAGAACTGATTAATCCCGGTTGACCAAACCTTGACCATTCACTAAGTTAGGATGTAAGGAAGAATCGTACCAAATTTGGTTATTCTAGCTTTTACAGTTTAGGAGGAGTTCCATGAACAAATACACAAACAAACTTCAAAATATATTATTGTAGACTAGCTGGAGTGTCCGTTGAATTTCAACGGATTTAGTGAATCTAATTCTTCGACCGTGTAACATGTAAGCATCGCAAGAATAAGATAGTATGTACACACTTTTAAAGCAAAAATGAGGATAACCGCTCCACATTTTCCTACTTTTGTTGGATGAATGAAGGAAGAAAATCTTGCACTGTGAAAAATCGAAAATAACGTGTAAGCTCCCTTCCACCCTCTCCTTCCCTTCTCCCACTGCCTCCCTCTCTCCCTCCGTCACCCTCTCTCCCTCCCTCCCTCCCGCTCGCTCCCTCTCCCGCTCTCCCTCCCCCTCACTTCCCCTCCCTCCCTCTTAAATGTAAGAAGGGACTATATAGTCTCAATATAAATGCATTGAACTCTCAATTTCGGCGACAATGAGAGTTGTCATGGTAGCTTATAATTGGTATTGTAATAAAACTGATAAAATCATGTCTTTTATTGATTCTAACCGCATTTCTAGGCGAGTTCGACCAGAATTCGGAATCTGTCTCAATAAAAATTAACTTTGTTCTTTCCCGCAAAGAAGTATCCAAGTCTCAAGTTCGTACAGTGATTTTAAGTAATTTTAAAGTGCAAATTAAAAGTAGTCTACATTCATCCCTGTATTTCAGTTGCAGGACGCGGCAAAATACGTGACGTTCGATAATTAAATCGTTCGCCATTTCGGATCAAAGTGACGAACAGAAACAAAACCTTGACCATCCACTAAGTTAAGATGTAAGGAAGAATCGTACCAAATTTGGTTATTCTAGCTTTTATCGTTTAGGAGGAGTTCCATGAACAAACCAACAAACGCACCCTTCAAAATATATTTTAGTAGATGTGTTATATCTCAAAAAAAAATTTAAGTGGGGATTTGGGGGTATCGATTTGGTTTTTCGACGATAACTCTCGAGTAAATTAACTTAGGAAGTTCAAATTTGATATTTGTCACTTTCAATACAAGTATAAGATCATTCTCCTATATATTTATGAAAGTTTGTTTGTTTGTGCATTTATACATTTCCACACCGCTAAAGCTTGAATAATCAAACTTTCAACAAATACTTTCTTCACAAATAGGAAGGTCGTAGGCCACTTTTTAATCCCAAATGTTTTATATTAACTGTACAAAAAGCAAAATAACTTTGTATACTAATGCATTGCCATCTAGAGATGGGTCAGAAAGAACGGGACAGTTCCTTTCGAACTGTTCCGATGCCTAAACTGTTCATTAAAATAACTGTTCTCATAAACTTCCTATTCTCAAAGAACAGGTAATAACTCTACATCTTATACACAGTGAGAAAGGTGGGAAACAACTACTTCCTTATCCGTGATTGGACGGCGGGTACTCATTAAACTACGCGTATTTTCCCAAGTCCTCCTATTGATTTGAATCAAATTTGGTACGATTGTGGAGGGCTCCCAGAAATAATTCATACGTGGTTTTTGTTTCTCTCTGTCCATTTTATTCAAAACGGCGGCCGAGTAAATTCTTAAATACCATGTAACATCTAGAATTCCGATCGGATTTGAACCAAATTTCCCCGGGCAAGGCCGGGTGTTTCTGCTAGTCGGAAAATAAACTCGTCTCCCGGAGTGGAGTCTGGGACTTTTTCCTGACCATTTTATTTTTCCATGCCATGATTTGTTGGGGTTTAAGTGTATTGAAAGTATCGTCTCTAAATTCCATTTGAAAATGTCCAAAAATAGCGTGACACACAGACAGACGGAAAGAAATATATCCGGACACACGGGTGGACAGCTCTCTTATTATAATAAGATTATTCTAATTAATTATATTATTATTAAGTAGAATAGTAGAATTTCCCATCAAATATGACGGGGGTAAATAGTGTTTTATCATCGGGAAATATATCTATATACATAGTCATTAGGGTATGGATTTTTCGGGTTTAAAAAAAATCCATTCGGGGGGTAAATATCGGGTTTTATTATTTTTCTTTGCATTCGGGTAAAAATCGGGTGTAAATATGGCATAAATTAATTTATCGTGGTCTATAAATAATTTCAATCTGGGTAAATATCGGGGGTTAACATAGAGTAATTCGGATGATTTAAAAAATATTTAAAATTATAAATGTTTATTTAACAATTATTTTTATGGTTTACATACAATAACATTTGCATGGCGAGTTTTTCTTCCGTAACATTACTCCTTTCTGGAGTTTGCAAATGACGTAAATGAGAAAATGAACGCTCAACATCACAGCTACCCGTGGGCATACATAGTAAAGTTAGGGCAAACTTGCTTAATTTAGGGTATCGGGTACCACAATCAACCCAAAACTTAATAATATCCTCATCAAAATAAGACTTTAAATCTCTTAACTATTTGTCCGCAAAAGTATTTTTGCCAATAGCGCTCTCACCATGTCGATGTATGATAATAAACTAAATGGCTTACTGTAGATTCGAGTGATATCGAGCGTATTGGTATCTTCGGTCGAGTGTGCATTTTCTTTAATTTGATACTTTGTGCTACTCTGACAGATACACAATGCGCCACTTGTTATTTTCCGACATTTGTTATACTGTATAGCTATGTGACAAGCCTAAGGTCCCAAAATGCGCAAGCGGGGAGGTAGCTGCGAAAAGGGGAAGTCTTAACCGCTGGAGAGTTAACCCCCGATGAAGGGATATGGCTCGACACAAGTACAGAATGGGTGAACAAATGTAGAAATTAATTCTAAAATCTAGTAAAATGGATATTCGATTTGCTAATGAATAATTATTAGTATATGTAATATATAATACTATATATATATATTTCAGTTCAACGAACATCACAGAGCTCATCCAAGTTCTTAGATGCATAAAAGCATTAAAATAAAATTTTTAATCTAAAAAGTTTTGTGTGATAAAATTAATGATTTCGGAGTTTTCCGGGTTTTACCCGGATTCCAAAAAAGCCGTTCGGAGGGTAAAAATCTGGTAAAAATCGGGTAAAACCCGAAAAATCCATACCCTAAAGTCATGCCTCGTTTAGCGCATGTTTGTTTAGCGCTATTTCGATATAGTGCAATTGAAATCCCGAGATATACATTTTTTTATTTTTTAATAAAATACAGTGTATGCACGGTACGTACAGCAAAATGAAAACGCTGTTCACGGTGCGCATTATTGCTGGCTTTTGTTTGCTTAAACAATAAAGGAAAGCTGTTTTCACGTAATCAGATCCAATGACATATTTGCGGTGTTTTGTTTAATACCGTATTTACTCATGTAACTCGCGCACTCGTGTACCCCGCGCACTCCTATTTTTGGTTCCCGTTCGGAGAGAAAAAATTAATTCGAGCCACAATGTTTTTTTAAGTGACCGATTCCCAATCCCTAACACAAGTTCCGCGCAAGTTAAGCATCTTCTCCCTTCTAAGTGACGCAATTTATTGGACGATCCCTTTATGACGATACTAGCAGAAATCTCCTCACCGATAGTCTTTTGTCAACCCCTTAACTGTTTTTGTTGTATTATGACGCAACTTCGTCCCCACTTCCGTTTTTGACGTAATATTACGAACAGATGCGGAGTTTCACGAATTATTTGTTCATCATCCTTAGGTGGATGGGGAGTTTTTTCGCGTATCGTCTCTTGAGTAAATATTGGAAGGTTAGGAACAAATAAGTCTAAACACTTGAGATGTGTATTTCTGTCTTCCTTTCGGAAGATGAAATATTTCATTCGCAACAAAATTTCACCACTCCTAATTCCTTGAAGTGGATGAGGGAAAAGGACCAAACTTGAACCGATCTATTTTCAAGCCAGTAAACCCTCAGTAGTCATTGAACTAGAGTTATCAGTTAGTCAGCGTATTCTTTCTGCCTACTTTTTCGAGTTTTTGCCTGCAGCGCGAGCGTAACTTACACGTTTGCTTGGTCGCATAAATTCGCATCTACTTCGTAGAATTCGACGTCTTTTACGAATATAAACGTAGACACAAGCATATTGCAGACAATTTACTATCGATACAATTTATATAACCTGTTGAGAAATACTCGTGTAAAACGCGCACCCCCTTTTTTCCCCGGCGTTTCGGGAAAAAATGTGCAGGGGGTGCACGGGTAAATACGGTATCTATGGCAAAATAACATTTTAACAGTAAATAGGAGGAAATAATTTCATTAAATCATAGCAGAAGGGGGAAAATTGAGTAAATGCAGTCAAAGTGTAGAAAATAATCCTAAATTATCTAGGAAAAGCATAAATCTTGAGGAAAAACTTAAAGTGATTCAGTGTTTTGATCAAGGTGAGCGTCAAAGCAATATTGCACGTAAGTTTAACTTCACAACTTCTACAATTCATACAATTTTGTTAAATAAAGAAAAAATAAAAAGTTCCATTGAAGCAGCCAGTGCAGAAGCTGCGAAGAAACTCACACGATCACTTGTGTTAGAAATATGCTTGAAAAAATGGAGAAACTGCTAGTGTTGTGGATTGATTCTAAGAGTTCTAATGAACACGTGTCCCTTAGTCAAACACTTTCCCTGTTTGAACGTGTAAAGCAAGAAAAGGATGGAGATTGTTCAGATAATTTTCATGCCAGTTCCGGTTGGTTTCAAAATTTTAAACGCCGCGCAAATATACACAGCGTTCGTTTTACAGGTGAATCAGCAAGCGCTCATAAAGATGCAGCTATAAAGTTTCCCGACGAATTTCAAGCAATTATTGAAAATGGTGAATACCCCCACACATACATACAATAAGTAATTTACGCGTAGATTTGAGCGCTGCAGTGACGAAAATGACAACTCGCAGAACCCAGCGATGAATGCATAAATGCGAGAACCGCTGCGAAGGATTTAAAATTGTATTAATATTGATTTTTAATGATAATTAATATTAAATAAATAAAAAAGTAACACTAACGAACCTTGCAATTTCGTGAACTGATCACTACTAAGTACATGTTATAATCGGTTTGTTTAGCGCAAAGGCCGTTCGTAACGTATCCTTTGCGCTAAACGAGGCATGATTGTATATCTTATTAATATTTTAGAGTGTATGTGTGTGTATGTATGTTCTTTATACGTTTTTACACCGTTGAAGCTATCGAACTCAAAAGTTTCATGGGTCACCTTATGGACCAAAGGAAGAACTTGGCATAGGTTTGCAGACCGTGGTGTCTCTTATACCCCATGGGGTCAACAAAATACTATTTCCATAAGAATGCTTGCGAAATTGTGTAGAGGAACCCCAAAATGCCATGCAGCCCTTCACTGATGTGGATATAAATATACCTAAATATTAACTTACAATCACGGGAAATAGCTATTTTAAGCACGAAAGACTGAATATTTTAATTATGTTCATGTTTTGTCGTTTCACATGCTAAATCGCTCGAAATTTTCCTTTACGCGCAAAAGATATTCATATATATATTTATATATATATACACACAAACACACACACTAGTTAATGTGTGCTTGCATTATGCAAGCATTTTTAAATTTTAGCAATTACATAATTTCCAGCTATTTCCAAGCGATTTTGTACAAAATCATATAACCGTGTCAAATTTCAAGTTTGTAGCTAACTTAGAAGTGCCTTAAAATTTTAATCCTCTTATGAGGCAATAATGGGGCAAGACAGACCTAAGATTTTGATTTTTTACAATATCAGATTTCTTCCTTCTGTTGTAACTAAAATCCCATAATTCAGCCAAATTTCAAGTTTGTATCTCATTTAGAAATGCATTATAAGTTTAATCCTCATATGGGGGAATAATGGGGCAAAACAGCCCCCAAGATGTTGAACTTTTACAATATCAGATCTCTTCCTTCTGTTATAACTGAAAACTCATAATTATGCCAAATTTGAAGTTTGTATCTCATTAAGAAGTGCCTTATAATTTTCACACTTGTGGGAAATGGGACAAAACTGCCCCTAAAAATTGGAATTTTTGCAATATTTGATTTTATCTACGATTTCAAAGTAATTTCTATAATCGTACCAAATTTCAAGTCTCTAGGTCATATAGAGCTGCCTCATCTTTTTTGTTCTCGTATGGAGCAATACTGGGGCAAAACAGCCCAAAAAATGAGGATTAGATCAATATTGGATTTCCTTCATTCGTCGTAGTATAACATTAATGGCATTAAAATATAAGCCTCTGCTTCCCTTAACCCATATGAAAGCATTAAGCTCGTTGCCTAGCCAACCGATTGTTGCAACCCAGAAAAATTACCATTTTTTTCCGATAAAAACTACAAATTTCTGCTAATTCTATTAGGATTTTAATTCTGTCCTCAAAATAAGAAACTAGAATTTCTATCCTATCCGATAATTAAAGTCTCGATTTCGAATCATGAAAAGAAATAATTTTAAAATGCAAATATAAAAACCTCTACGTCGATTTACGTATTTCTTATTGTATAAAAATGGTGCAAAAAAGGGCCAAAACTGCCCCGCAAAATCGGAATTTCAAAAGTTATGGGTTTTTTCCTTTGGCTGTGACCAAAAACCTACATTACTACCAAATTTCAAGTTCCTAGCACATCTGGAAGTGCCTCATAGTTTTGTAGACGAAACCAAGAGGAATAAAGAGCTGATATTTTTAGGATTTGTAGATGCCATGAGTATCATTATACTAGTGAAGTGCATTTATATAAATTTAATTGTTTAAACTTTATGAATTTTTATCAGCCACAATAATAAATTTTTCGAAAATTTTAAATTTTGTAGATGTCATGAGTATCATTATACTAGTGAAGTGCATTTATATAAATTTAATTGTTTAAACTTTATGAATTTTTATCAGCCACAATAATAAATTTTTCGAAAATTTTAAATTTTAGTTACTACCGGAATAAAAGCAGAAAAAAAATTTTCAAACACGTTTGCATCTCTGCACCGAATATATCTTTAGGGTGAGAGAAAATGCTTGCAGAATGGAAGCACACCTTCACTACTACGACATAATATATATATATATATATGATAATCTTCTAAAGTCGTAACTAAGTGACACGTGATCGGAAAATGACCGGTGTGCGCAGGCGCGTAGTTTCAGGACTCTCTCCACGCCTAACGAGTGATCGGAAAATGACCGTTGTGCGCATGTGCAGTTATCCCAGCTCTGCCAGGCGAGGGGCAGCCGACAACGGTCACTATGATGTGGTTGTAGTAGATAAAAAGGAATGAAATAAATTAAGAAATCGAGAAAACAATAAAAGGTACAGGGCCAAAAGGAAGGCTATTTATTAGTGAATGTAATTTAACAAAACTTGATCACGTTGTCGATAATGATGTAGATAATCGAGAAATTAGTGTAAATACAAACGAGAATTGACAGTTGCTTATATGTCGTTACGATACCCCGAATCTCTTTAAATACTCGAGATAATCATGAGTTACCTTTTATTCATAACAGAAAACAATTCCTGGTACGGTTAGCCTATGCTATGACAATTAATAAATCTCAAGACCAAATATTTAACTGAGTGGGCATTCACATCGATCAGAGTAAGCCAATATTTGGTCAAGGTCAGCTATACACGGCCCTCTCTCTGTGTCGATCCTTGGCCAGTCTCAAAATCAAAATTACAGGAGCTAAAAACGACAGGGAAACTCACACGATTCAAAATATTGTGTACGATCAAGTATTAAGAAATCAATAGATAGAAGGGATGTATTGAATATTCGAAAACTATTCGGTATTCGGCCATTTTTCCACGATTCAGAATTCGATAGTATTCGGAATTTGACAAAATGGATATTCGGTATGGTATTCTAATTCGGTTAAAATTTACCAAATATCAAATCGAATGATGAGCAGCAAAAATTGAAAATGAAATCATAAAATTAGTAAACTTCTAAAAATATTCAACTTTAATTACGATACAGACTGAAAAAAACAAAATATTAAAAACGAGAAAGAATAAAAAAACTATAAAACTAATTCTCGAAAATATGGGAAAGGGAGGTAAATTTGATAACGAGCCAATGCTTGAAAGCGAAATAAATTTCCAAGAACCATACTCAAACACAAGTATTTATTACTGAAGTGAAATGTTTTCCATCACATAGTAACCACACATAATAATGATCACACAAAAATTAAAATTAAATATTTTTTCTATAATTGACACAATAAGGCACAATAAAGTTTCTAATTACCAAACACCGAAGGTTCTTTGTGGTATTGATTTAATAGGTACTTTATAAACATCCAATACTAATGATTTTACTGGAATCGATTTTACAAGTAGGTTTCTTTTATGTGAGTATTCGGTGGTTGAATATTCGGTATTCAGCAATACCAGTATTCGGTTATTTATTTGGTATTTTTTATTCGGCTGTAACAGAATTCGGTTACTTATTCGTTATTCGGCAATTTTGATATTCGGTGCAACCCTAATAGAGAGTTATATTTTCACATCAGTGATGGAGAATGGGCAGCGAGGTCCCGAGGGGTTGGCCCATATATACAAGTAAGATGAAAAACTGTAATAATTTTATAACTTAAATAATGGTGACTTTGGTACGTTGGCGTAGACAACATTTACATCAATACCCTGCAAGCCACCAGAAGCGTTTGGCAGGGGGTGTCACAACACCAAGTGAACTCTAACTAATTCCTCTGTTGGACTGTCTTATCGCGTCTGGGAAAAAGGATCTGTAGTATTTCTCTGTTATAGCGATTACTTCGACATATTTTCTCCTGCACTATAATCTAACATTACGTTCACTAATACTGATTGGTTGAGTAATATTAATATATTGTGCAACCCGCTCACAATACTGCCTTTAGGGCAAGATAATGGTAACCCACATTAAACATTTACGTGCAGCGTTCTCTTTATTAATGGATTTTTGTCAAAAATTACTTAAATTCAACAGTAACAATGTTTCAATATACAGGGTTATTCAAAAAGAATGTCCCTATTTTAAATGTGTATATTTCTGATAGTTGGAACCTTACAAATATGTGGTGTGCACCTAACAATAGGAAAACTGTCCAAGTTTCATCTCTGACCTTACAACCCCTCAATGTGTGCACCTCGTGTCACACGACACACGTCCAGATGGTATTCATCCCACACTCGCTGCAGCATGTCCCTTGTTAGATTCAGTTCTTCTGTTCCTTGAGATGTGTAGAACGGTGTCTTTAACGTAGCCCATCAAAAAGAAATCGCACGGTGTCAGGTCTGGGGACCTGGGTGGCCAGCGATGTAGCGCAAGGTCATTGGCCCCAGCGCGTCCGATCCAGTGGTATGGGAGAACATCATTAAGAAAACGACGGACTTCCCGATGAAAATGAGGTGGCGCCCCATCTTGCTGGAAAATGTAGTCATCAGAATCGTCATCTAACTGAGGAAACAGCCAGTTTTGTAACATGTCCATGTACGAGATCCCAGTCACTGTCTGCTCCACGAAGAAGAAAGGCCCATACATCTTTGTGCGGGAAATGGCGCCAGAGACATTGACCTTCGTTGAATCCCATTCGTGCTCAATGATTGCATGTGGGTTTTCCGTGCCCCAGATACGCACATTGTGGCGATTCACTTTTCCACTTACGTGAAACTTGCTTCATCAGTGAAAATCAGGCTGGATGCAAATTCATCCTCTTCCATTTCCCTCAGCATGCCTGTGCAAAAGTTGAACCTTTTCATTGTCCATATGGTGTAGAGCCTGCAGCAACTCCAGCTTGTAACTTTTCATCTACAATGGCCTTCGCAAAACGCGCCACACTGTCGTTTGAGGGATCCCAAATTCACGACTACCTTGGTTTGTCAACTTTCACGGGCTCCGCTGGAAAGTCTCTCTAATTATTTGCACCTTCTCTTCCAACACTTGCGGTTGTCCAGGCCTTTTTCCTTTGCAGAGACAGCATTTTTCCTGGAACTGCTGATACCACCGGCGAATGTTTTTCTGACATGGTGGGTCAGCATTGAAACGTCTTCGAAACTCACATTGCACTGTGATTGCCGAATGCAACTTCGCAAACTCCAGCACACAAAATGCCTTCTGCTGGGGAGTCGCCATTTTCATTCACTGCACTGCCTGGCGGCAGGAAAGAAAAACAATTTCCCACCCAGATAACAAATGAAACTTGGACAGTGTTCCTATTGTTTGGTACACACCACATGCCTGTAAGGTTCCAACTACCAGAAATATACACATTTAAAACAGGGACATTCTTTTTGAATAACCCTGTATTAGAGTATACATTTATAACAGAAAATCTTTAGTAGTATTATTGGCCAAAACAAGAAATGTAGCAAATAACAAAGATTAAATTCAATTTCCCATATTTTATAAACATGTTGGCTACCATTATCTTGCCATAAGGGGCAGACTGGATGAAGAGAGGGCGCGAAGAATGCCGCCGCGACGGTGCGCAAGGGGGTCTGGCGGCGAAGCCCCCATCGGGGTTGGCGAGCGCAGCGAGCAGGGGCAGAGCCCCTAGAATATATATATCATTCTATAAGCACTCTTCTTATAGAGGAGGATATACGATATAGGATACTAGTGAATGAGTGCTTGCATTCTGCAAGCATTTCCTCTCACCTTAAAGTAAAAATAAAAGCCAAAAAATAATTTCAACGCAAAAGTTTGCATCTCGGCTCCGAATTATATATATATATATATATCGTTCTATATCGACTCTTCTTACAGAGGATATAGGATATATATAGAATATGAATGTGTGCTTGCATTCTGCAAGCATTTTTTCTCACATAAATGTAAAGAATAAAAAAATGTAAATAATAGTTAAACCCAAAATTTTGCACACCTGTGCCACATTATGCGTTTTTATTTTTGGAAAATTACGGTGTAAAAACAACCCCTAAAATATATTATTATAAAATTATATAGGTTTTCATCCTTCTTTATTAATACCTCACATTTTTGCTAAATTTCATCGATGTAGCACCTCTAGAAGTGCATTTCTGTCAATTCAATTGTTTAAATTTATTGAATTTTTAACAGCCACAATAATAAATATTTCTAAAATTTTCAATGTTATTTACTACCGGAGCATCATTCCCTACCTTGTTTCAAATTTTCAGCTTCCTGTACCATCAGAAAGTACATAAGCATTAGTCAATTTCTTTAACATTTGAAAATTTATTACGGCCGAACAAAAAACAATTTCCAAATTTCTATATTCCCGTTTTCATAATTTCGGAAATTCTACCTCTAGAAAAAATTTCAGCTTCATAGATCACTTAAAAGTACCTAAACCATGAAATGTTAGTAAAATAGTTTATAATTTTTACCGGCCAACAAAATATATATTGCTGCAATTTTGCAGTTATTCCTCCGATCATTATTTTTAGATTCACCTATGTATGAAATTTCAGCTCTCAAACTATTATAGTTTGGGCCAGACTTTAGTATACTCCTACATCCTATCATTCGATATCGACTCTTCTTACAGAGGATATAGGATACTAGTGAAGGTGTGCTTGCACTCTGAAAGCATCTTCTCTCACCCCAAAGTAAAGAGTATGAGCCAACAAATAATTTTTAAACGCAAAAGTAAGCATCTTCTTGCCTGTTTAGGTTTTTCCTTATTGTCAATATTGGGGTATAAACAACCCCTAAAATTTATAATTATAAAACATTTATAGGGTTTTAGCATTTGTTACAAATACCTCACATTTATGCATAATTTCATCGAAATAACACCTCTAGAAGTGCATTTATATGAATTTTATTGTTTATAATTTAAGAATTTTTAACAGCCTCAATATAAAACTATTATAAAATTTTCAATGTTATTTACTACCGGAACGCTATTTCCTAACTTTGTTAAAATTTTCAGCTTCCTGGATCTTCAGAAATTATGTAAACATAAGTGAATTTGTTAAAGATTTAAGAATTTATTACCTCCGAACGAAGAAAAATTTTCAAATTTCTATATTCCTGTTTACATTATTTGGCAAATTCTACATGTAGAAAAAATTTCAGCTTCATAGCGCATTTAGAAGTACCTATACCATGAAATGTTAGTAAAATTGTTTATAATTTTTTACGGCCAAGAAAATAAACATTTTTGCAATTTTGCATTTATTCCTCCGATAATTTTTCTTGATTCACCCATGTATTAAATATCAGCTCTGCCACTATAGAATGATAGGATACAAGTGAATGTGTGCATGCATTCTGCAAGCATTTTCTCTCATTTAATAAGAAAGACTAAAAGCCCACAAAAAAAGTTGTAAATGCAAAGGCGCATTGCACCTAATTCAATGCTTTCCTTTTGGGAATCTCAAATTTGAGGATACCTGGAATCGAACCGATGACACCTACGCAGGAGTTGTCAAATACTATGGAGATATACTCATGACATCTACAAACCTTGAAAATATCATCTATTTATTCCTCTTAGTTTCGTCTATATGAAGGAATTCATTTTTTCCATGCTTTCTTATGGGAGATATACCGGGTCGTCTGGAGTCGAACCCAGGACACCTGCGGTTAAAGTGATAACGATTCCCTATAGATCTCCTGGATATGTAACAACCCTCCAAGTTTGAATTCTCTACCTTATCGGAAAGTGCCAGAAATTAATTTTCAAATATGCCGCAATGCTTTTCTTACGGGAAAAAACGGAAATTTCGGAATTTCTGGAGTCGAACCCATGACACTAAGGTATGACGTCTCAATTTTTCTGGCGGTTTCTCCATGCCATGTTTATTTTCTTGACCTGTAAACATTATACACAATTTTACTAACATTTCATGGTTTAGGTACTTCTAAATGCGCTATGAAGCTTAAACCTTTTCAAGAGGTACAGTTTGCCAAATAATGAAAACGGGAATATACAAATTTGAAAATTTTTATTCGTTCGGCCGTAATAAATTCTCAAATGTTTAACAAATTGACTAATGTTTATGTACTTTCTTAAGATCCAGGAAGCTGCCAATTTTAACGGAGTTAGGAAATAATGTTCCGGTGGTAAATAATACGGAAAATTTTAGAAATATGTATTGTAGTGGCAGTTAAAAATTAATAAAATTTAAACAATGAAATTCATATAAATTCACTTCCATGAAAATTTTTATTCGTTCAGCCGTAATAAATTCTCAAATGTTTAAAAAATTGACTAATGTTTATGTACTTTCTTAAGATCCAGGAAGCTGCCAATTTTAGCAGTTAGGAAATAATGTTCCAGCGGTAAATAACATTGAAAATTTTAGAAATGTTTATTGTTGTGGCTGTTAAAAATTAATAAAATTTAAACAATGAAATTCATATAAATGGACTTCCAGAGGTGCTACATTGATGAAATAGCGCATACATGTGAGCACTTTGTAACAAATCCTGAAAACCTATAAAAGTTTTTTAATTATAAATTCTTGGGGTTGTTTATACCCCAATATTGCAAATAAGGAAAAACGCGTAAACCGGCAAGAAGATGCAAACTGTTGCGTTGAAAAATTATATGTCGGCTCATAGTCTTTACTTTAGGGTGAGAGAAAATGCATGCAGAACGCAAGCACACCTTCATTAGTAGGATATATATATATATATATATATATGAGGATACTAATGTCTGACCCAAATTACAATAGTTGGAGCTGGAATTTAATATATAGGTGAATCAAAAAGAATAATGGCAGGAATAATTGGAAAATTGCAACAATGTTTTTTTCCTGGCCGGTAAAAATTATAAATAATTTTACTAGCATTTCATGGTTTAGCTACTTCTACTGGTGCTATGAAGCTGAAATTTTTTTCACTGGTAGAGACTGCCAAATAATGAAAATGGGATTACAGAAATTTGAAAATTTTTATTCGTTCGGCCGTAATAAATTCTCAAATGTTTAACAAATTGACTAATGTTTATGTACTTCCAGAAAATCCAGAAGGCTGAAAATTTTAACAGAGTTACGAAATACTGTTCAGGTGGTAAATAACATTAAAAAGTTTAGAAATATTTATTGTAGTGCCTGTTAAAAAATAATAAATTTAAACAGTGAAATTCATAAAAATGCACTTCTAGATCTCCTATATCGATGAAATTTTGCATAAATGTGAGGTATTCTTAACAAATGCCAAAAATATATAAATATCTAATAATTATAAATGTTACTGGTTCTTTTAACACCAATATTGACCATAAGGATAAAAACGTAAAAATGCAAGAAGGTGCAAACTGTTGAGTTTAAAGATTATTTGTCGTCTCATACTCTTTACTTTAGGGTGAGAGAAAATGCTTGCAGAATGCAAGCAGACATTCAGTAGTATAGTATATCCTCCTCTGTAATAAGAGTGCTTATAGAATGATATATAAGAGGATACTAATGTCTGGCCCAAACTACAATAGTTGGAGAGCTGAAATTTAATACTCGGTGAATCGAAAAAAATAATTGGAGGATTCATTACAAAATTGCAATAATGTTAATTTTCTTGGCCGGTGAAAATTATAAACAACCTTACTAACATTTCATGGTTTAGGTACTTCTGAATGTGCTATGAAGCTGATATTTTTTCTGTTGGTAGAACTTGCCAAATAATGAAAACGGGTTTATAGAAATTTCAAGCTTTTCATTCGTTCGGCCGCAATAAATTATCAAATGTTAAACAAATTCACTAATGTTTATGTACTTTAGTTAGAGCCAAGAAGCTGAAATTTTTAACCAAGTTAGGAAATAATGTTACGGTGGAAAATAGCATTTGAAATTTCTTGAAAGTTTTAAATTGTGGCTGTTAAAAATTCATAAATTTTAAACAATGAAATTCTTATAAATGCACTTCTAGAGGTGCTATATACATGAAATTTTGCATAAATGTGAGGTATTCCTAAGAAATGCTAAAAACCTATAAATGTTTTATAATTATAAATTTTAGGGGTTTTTATACCCCAATATTTTCAAAATAGAAAAACACGTAATTCAAAGCCGAGATGCAAACTTATAGGTTGAAAATTATTTTTCGGCTTTTATTTTTACTATAACGTGAGAGAAAATGCTTGCAGAATGCAAGCACAGTTAACTAGTATCCTATATCCACATCCTATATCCTCTGTAAGAAGAGTCGATATAGAATGATATATAGGATATAGGAGGATACTAATGTCCTGCCCAAACTGCAATAGTTGGACAGCTGAAATTTAATACATAGGTGAATGGAAAAAAATAATAAGAGGAATAATTGCAAAATTGCAACAATGTTTATTTTCTTGGCCCTGAAAAATTATAAACCATTTAACCAAAATTTCATGGTTTAGGTACTTCTAAATGAGCTATGAAGCTGACATTTTTTCTCCATGTAGAATTTGCCAAATAATGAAAACGGGAATATAGAAATTTGAAAATAATTATTCGTTAAGCCATAGTAAATTCTAAAATGTTAAAAAAAATTACCAATATTTATGTATTGTCGATAGAGCCAGGAAGATGAAAATTTTAACAAAGTTAGGAAATAGCGTTCCGGTAGTAAATAACATTGAAAATTTTATAATAATTTTATATTGAGGCTGTTAAAAATTCTTAAATTATAAACAATAAAATTCATATAAATGCACTTCTAGAGGTGTTATTTCGATGAAATTTTGCATAAATGTGAGGTATTCATAACAAATGCTAAAACCCTATAAATGTTTTATAATTATAAATTTTAGGGGTTGTTTTTACCCCAATATTGACCATAAGGAGAAACATGTAAATCGGCAAGAAGGTGCAAACCGTTGAGTTTAAAATTTGTCGCCTCATACTCTTTACTTTAGGGTTCGAGAAAATTCTTGCAGAATGCAAGCACACATTCACTAGTATCCTATATCCTCTGTAAGAAGAGTCGATATAGAATCATATATATATATATATATATATAGATATATATAGGAGGATACTAATGTCTGGCCCAAACTACAATAGTTGGAGAACTAAAATGTAATACAGAGGTGAATCGAAAGAAATTAATGTAGGAAAAATTGCAAAACTGAAACAATGTATATTTTCTTCGCCGATAAATATTATAAACAAGTTTACTAACATTTCATGGTTTAGGCACTTCTAAATGTGCTATGAAGGTGAATTTTTTCTAGTGGTAGAATATGCCAAATAATGGAAAAGGGATTATAGAAATTTGAAAAGTTTTATTCGCTCGGCCGTAATAAATTCGTAAATGTTAAACAAATTGACAAATGTTTATGTACTTTCTGAGGATCCAGGAAGCTGAAAATTTTAAAAAGTTAGGAAACAGTGTTCCAGTGGTAAATAACTGATAATTTCATAAAAGTTTTATATTGTGGCTGCTAAAAATTTGTAAATTTTAAACAATGAAAATAATATAAATGCACTTGTAGAGGTGCTATATCGATGAAATTTTGCATAAATATGAGGTAATCGTAATGAATGCTAAAAATATTTAAATGATTTATAATTATAAATTTTAAGGTTTGTTTTTACCTCAATACTGACCATAAGGAAAAATATGTAAATTGGTAAGAATGTGTAAACTGGTGCGTTTATAGATTATTTGTCCAATCATACTCTTCACTTTAGGTTGAGAAAAAATGCTTGCAGAATGCAAGCACATCTTCACTAGTATCGTATATCCTCCTCTGTAAGTAGAGTGCTTATAGAATGATATATAGAAGGACACTAATGTCTGGCGCAAACTACAACAGTCGGAGAGCTGAAATTTAATACAATGGTGAATCAAAAACAATAATCTGAGGGATAATTGCAAAGTTGCAACAATATTTATTTTCTTGGCCGTTAAAAATTATAAACAATTTTACTAACATTGCATGGTTTAGGTACTTCTGAACATGCTATGAAGGTGAAATTTTTTCTAGAAGTAGAATTTGCCAAATAATGGAAACAGGATTATTGGAATTTGAAAGTTGTTATTAATTCGGCCAAAGTAAATTCTCAAATCTTAAACAAATTGACTAATATTTATGTACTTCCGTAAGATTAATTAATGTTTGGGCGGGAATAATTGACGTTCTCCTCCTAGGTCCTTATGAGCTACCGCCTCGACTATGAGGGACCTTTTAGTTAGGGTTTCTATCTTGACAATTACTGCAACTACTAGACGACATGGGAACACTGCAGACAATGAGGGTATTGCATGATGGGGCTCCTGCTCATTCTGCTAGCGATGTCAAGCGGTATTTGGTCAGTCACTACCCAGGCCGATGGATAGAACGAAACGGACCAGTTGTGTGGCCTCCGTGATCACCCGATCTCACTCCTGCTGACTTTTACTTGTGAGGCCATCTAAAGAGCATCGTTTACGCTCACCGATGTAAGATGTGCGACAAGCTATGGAATGTCATTGAAGCTGACTGGGCGACAATACGCGAAATGCCTGATGTCCTTCAGCGAGCCAGGAATTCTTGGCGCAACAGGGCTCAATTGTGCATTGACTGTAACGCTGGACAGTTTGAACATCTTTTGTAAATCAGCTGTAACTGACCAGAAGCCGTTCTGTTCACAGCTAATATACGTGTGATCCAACTTTCTTTTCTCGTGCTTCCTGCTGCCAAGATATCTCGCTAATAAAGCGGTTGCGACCATAAGTTTATATGAACTTTTTTGCTTGTGTGCAGCTGTAGAACACGATGCTTATATTTAAGGTATATAATGAAGACTCACCCTGTATATAGGAGGATACTAATGTCTGGCCCAAACTACAATAGTTGGAGTTCTGAAATTTAATACAGAGGTGAATCAAAAAAAATTTGATGTGGCCAACATATGACTTTCCACATATTTGGGGTATAGATATTTAAATTAATATGAATAGCATTATGAGGCAAATTTATTTCATATCGCAAAAGAATTCAGTCATTCGCCGTAAATTATATTTTGAATATGTTTACAGAATTCATCGCTACATGGTGTTGGCGCTGTATACTGAAAATTACGAAAAAAGTTGAATATCTCCGAAGTGGATGGTTCTACGAAAATGTTTCAAACAAAGGATGGAAGAAATATTTTTCTCTTCAACTTTAGTCCTCATAAAGATTACCAATAATGAAGTTTTTAAAGAGATATTTGACGGAAACAGAAAAAACCTATTTTTACTTTCTCTATACGTAGTAATGGGAAAGTATTGTATTCACGAAAAAAATCGACTTCGAGATTTCAACGGAAATACATGTTTTGAGGTCCCTAGAACACGTTTAGACTATTTTCGGAATGATGTCTGTGTGTGCGTGTGTATGTCATTGTGGGCGCTCTAA
Source organism: Uropetala carovei (assembly GCA_036926305.1). Taxonomy (NCBI): domain Eukaryota; kingdom Metazoa; phylum Arthropoda; class Insecta; order Odonata; family Petaluridae; genus Uropetala; species Uropetala carovei. The sequence goes on along the minus strand of JAXCHB010000040.1, from coordinate 3,522,398 downwards.
CTCAAAAAGTACATGCCATATCGTTACCAAACTTCATATATAACACTTTAACATGAGCACAAAGAACTGATCAGTTTTTGGACAATAACGGATATCCGGAAGTTGAGGTTTATTCGAAACCCGATTCGGTTTTTGCGATATTTCTTCGTTCAAATCCCATTATTGTATTTACAATTCTATGCAAAGGTTATAGAGAATGTAATTTCCTACAACTTTCATTAAAAACAATTTTCTATTGTAGTTATTGTTTAGGAGTTATTTATAAATAACCGGTTTTTTGGTTTTCTCCTTAAAAACATCGTTATTGGTAATCTTCGTGAGGACCAAAGTTGTAGAGAATAATATTTCTTCCAAGTTTTGTTTGAAACAAATTTTTGTAGAACCATCCATTTCGGAGATATTTTGCTTTTTACTTTCTCCATACGTAGTAATGGGAAAGTATTGTATTCATGAAAAAAATCGACTTCGAGATTTCAACGGAAATACATGTTTTGAGGTCCCTAGAACATGTTTAGATTAATTTCAGAATGATTTATGTGTGTGTGTGTGTGGATGAATGCCATTGTGGGCGCTCTAACTCAAAAATTACTTGCCATATTAACACCAAATTACATATATAACACTTTGGTATGAGTACGAAGAGCTGATTAGTTTTTGGACAATAACGGTTAACCGGAAGTCGAGGTTTATTCATAACACGTTTCAGTTTTGACGAAATATCTCCGTTAAAACATTATTATTGTACATACGATTCTATACAAAGATTATAGAGAATGTAATTCACTACAACTTTCAGTTGGAACAATTTTCCATAGCTATTATTGTTTAGCAATTATTTATAAATAATCGGTTTTTTCGGTTTCTGTCAAACATCTTCAAAACGTCGTTATTAATAATCTTCGTAAGGACCAAAGTTGTAGAGAATAATACTTCTTCTAATATTTCTTATAACATATTATTATAATCTATACATATCTATAAAGTAAGGTGTTTGTATGTATGTATGTTCTGCTAAGGCTCAGAAACTACAACACGCAGAAAAAAGAGGAAGGTGTCATATTAACCGTTATCATGTGTACGGTGGTGTAGTAAGGTTTTTAAACCGATTCGGTGTACTATTTAATTATAATAAAATATTTTCGTTTATATGGGATTTCCATTTTAAATTTTTTCGTAAATTTCTCGAATTTTTAACTCCTTATATATATGTCGCAGACATATGCTCTCGCAGACTTTTTTGTGGTAAATTATCTCCTCTTTTGGAATAATTTTTTAAAAGAGGGGCTTACAGATCAAATAAGACGAATTGAAGGGAAAATCTTATTTTTCATTATTGCTCAGCATTTGAATATACTTAGCAACCGATGTAAACAAATTACCTTTGAACTATAAACATATCGTAAACGTCGAAATAGTTGATGAAATACTCATTTAATATCTTCTGATTTGATTGTATGTTTTTCTTTCATTATCTATGGTCTTCTATACACACATTAATTCTGTGAATAAACCTAAATGAACTGTTTCTTTTTCTGTATACGTGTCATTCGCATTATAGGTATGTTTGGATATAAGTTAAATTGTCCTTATATGCCTTTTGTCTTATTTTATTTCATATTTTGTTTAAGTGAAAATTACTGAAGATATATGATTAAATTACTATGTTAAAGTTTTTGTTTTGTTTTATCAGTTTATCAATAAAAACTGAATTGAGCATTTCATGCTAACATGCAAGTTTTTTCCTATGCTCATCCATTTTCGTTTCAATAATAATTAGATACTTTTTTGTAATATATAATATCGTTTTGAATTAAAAGAGAGTTTTATCAATTGGAAATAAGGTTCACTCTCGAGTAATTGTTATTTTAATACGAGAACTAAATTAGATTAACATTTTGAACACGTAACGCAGTGAATTTCGAAAGATTTTATTTGAATAATACTTTTGTTGAACTTTATTATGTCTTCTGAACTAAAATTAAGAATTCGTGTCTGCGGTTCCATGGGTAAAATGTAAACACTACCGATACCTACACTCACGTAATTAATTACGTTAGAAAAGTAAAACATTTTACTACATTATTTTAAATCGATTCGTTCGAATATCTCAATCTATTATTCAATTAATTACGATGGAAAACACAATTAAGATCAATAATTTTATATCTATTTAGAGTAATAATAGGTATTCTTATTTAGGTTCTCCTGTTATTATGTTGACATAAAAACTCATATTCCGCGTAATCAATATTTACTCATCACTACGACACGGTATTTTGTGATTGTTGGTTGTTTATTTTGCAACTGAATAGAAAGCGTCAGTCGCCATCATCAGATACATTGAGCTTTAGGAGATTATTCGTTTGTTGGTTTCGGTGAGTTTGTTGTTTTCATTTGCTTTCGTTTCGTGTCCATTTTTTGTGTTCTTTGTTTGTTTTCTTTGTTTTTGTTCTTAGTTGTTCATTTTGTAGTCTATGTTTATATTCTTTGGTTGGGCTCTTGACTTTTGTTCCTTGATTACTTATTTGTCGGTTTACACCTTTTATGCCGGCTATTGGTTACAGTTTAATTCATTTCTTTTTTCTTGGTGGTTTTTACATTGAACTTATATTCTTTGGTTGTACTCTTAATTTATGTTCCACGATTATTTATTTGTCGGTTTACATCCTTTTCTACTGGGTATTGGTTAGCGTTTAATTCATTTCTTTTTTCATGGTGGTTTTTGTAGTTTTCGTATTGGTTCGTTTCGTGTTCTTTCCACTTTATTTCAAGACTCCTAATGTAGTTTACAGAAAGGAGAGGAGAAGTTTTAGTATGTATCATTTTCTCAAGCTGTCTTCTAAGCGGGAAAAAGTATAACTATTTGCAGCCCGAAATGCACCCGGGCGAAGCCGGGTACGAAAAGCTAGTATTTCTTATAATATCTACTTTCGCCGTATTTTCCTAGCTTGTTATTGGTTTTGTATTTTATTGTTAACGTGAATTGGAATTGCTAATACAATAAATCATTTGGACTTTCCAAAAAACCTGTAATTAGCTAATAGCAAGTTCTGAAGAAAGAAATGTTTTTCTGTATAACTAACCAAATGTCTCACCATCCAGCACATTTCGACGATTGCATGGTAGTAACTTCCTGACAATTAAATGGAAATTCTAGCAATCGCTAAGATTCCAATGATCCAAAAGAAAATCCAGCGATCGAGAGAGAAGATGATGACGAGTAGAGACTCCTTGAGCTCACAAAGAGGCCTTCAGAGTGCTTGCTTTACATGAATAACGTTATGACATGTATTGATGTAGATGACAGTGTAGTCAAAGAATGGCGAAATTATTCGATTTCATATCATATTTCAAAATACAATACGGCCTCAAAGCAAATGAAGATTAATAAATATGTCAAAAAACAGTGATATGAATTAAAACATTGATGGTTCATGTTTTATGTTAAAATCGCCATTCATTTTCCTGCGATACATTGTTTTTACGTTTTTAATACCTTTCCATCATATGAGGTATGTGTAATTACATGAGGAATCCTCTACGCATTGTGCGTCGAATTTTGCGATTTGCCCAACCTACATCAACCAAGCGACGACAACGGTATCCGAAACACGCAAGCGAACGAGGGTTTCAAATTTGGCGCCCATAAGAGCTCGCCGCCATGGGAGCATGTTATACCTGCTAATGTGACTAGAGAAGAGGATAAATAATGCAATGAATGATTTGTAGGTTGATATAAAGGAATTATAAAATGATGAAAACATAGTTCAACTAATTTCGCTGCCACGTTGTAGATTGAGAAGTATCTAGAAGAAGATTAAATGGAATATTCAGAGATGTATTAGGTTAATTTACGAGGTCGCTTTAGCCGTAATGATGGGTTAAGATAGCCTAAGGATATTACGGTAACAATAAAATGAGAAAATTTCTTTTGATATCCCAGCACGTACGAAGAAGTACATGAAGGGATGTATGCGAGAGTGAGTGAATGAGCGAAAACGAGTGCCTGTAAATGCATGAGAGAAAATAGTGTGTTGGGTGAATGAAATGACGTTTGTGTGATGTGTGTGAGGTTGTATGTGTGGAGGTTGTATGTGTGGAGGTTGTGTGTGTGTGAGGTTGTATGTGTGGAGGTTGTATGCGTGGAGGTTGTGTGTGGAGGTTGTGTGTGTGAGGTTATGTGTGTGTGATGTGTGAGGTTGTGTATGTGTGTGAGTTTTTGTGTGTGAGAGTGGTTGTGTGTGAGTTTGCGTGTGTGAGGTTGCGTGGGTGAGGTTGTGTGTGTGTGTGAGGTTGTGTGTGTGTGAGGTTGTGTATGAGGTTGTGTGGTGTGTGTGTGAGTGAGAGGGAGTGCGTGTGTGTGTGTGCCACCAAAAACGCATCAAAAATCACCTGTAATATATGCCACCCAACTTGCACAACAAACCCCTAATATATATACGACCATCAAACACTTGATTGCCCCTTCGATATAGACCACCCAACACACGAAATTACCCCCTGATTTATGCCATCCAATTTGCATTGACTGCCGCTATAACATATTCCTCCCTAGATGTATCAAACTCCCCACGCTCTTCTGCCAAGCGATATATACTCTACTGCACCAAACATACACCGAATGCCCCTATGCTTATATAGCTCACAAATTCTATAGATATTTTCCGCGATCTGTTGGTTGGTTTGTTTGTCAGATGTAACACTAAACCCGTTCGCTAGAAAAAATGACAATAATGATATTTTTATTTTGACATGACCTCGGCAGGATTCAAACCTGCGACCATAACATTGTTAACCACCCCCTCTATCGATAACTCGAGAGAAAATAAAGATAGAAACTCTAAATTTTGCTAGAATGCTCAATTCAGATATGATAAAGTGGTGACGAAAAAAATCTCGAAAAAAGTGCTGGGTTCGATTCCAATGGAAACCATTTACATCTCCCATTAAATAACACAATAAAATCGACTGTATGCTTTCATTATTTTTACTTTCTCCATATACGTAATAGAGAGATAGTATTATTTTAATGAAAAAAATCGACTACGGAATTTCAACGGAAATACACGTTTTGAGGTCCATAGAAAACGTTTAGACTATTTTCGGAATGATGTGTTTGTATGTGATTGTGTGGTCTCTAACTCTAAAAGTACTTGCCATATCGATACCAAATTTCAAATATAACACTTTGGTATGAGCAGGAGGAGCTGAGTAGTTTTTAGACAATACCGGTTAACCGAAATTTTAGGTTTATTCGAAACCCGATTCGGTTCCGGCGAAATATCTCCATTAAAACATCATTATATATAAATATATATAATGATGTTTTAATGGAGATATATATACATATATATATATATATATATATATATATATATATATACATACAAAGGTCATAGATAATGTAATTTTCTAGAACTTTCATTTGAAATAATTTTCCATAGCGGTTATGGTTTAAGAATTATTTATAAATAATCGGTTTTTTCAGTTTCCGTCAAATATATCCTTAAAAACATCGTTATTGGTAATCATCGTGAGGACCAAAGTTGTAGAGAATAATACTTCTTCCAAGTTTTGTGTGAAACAAATTTTCGTAGAACCATCCATTTCGGATATATTTTGCTTTTTCTTAATTTGCAGTACACAGCGGCACGACCATGTAGCGGTGGATTATGTAAACATATTCAAAATTTACGTAATTTACGGCAATAAGGACGACAGTATACTTTTACGATACGAAATAATAATTTTGCCTTATAATGCTATTCATAAAAAGAATTTAAATATCTATACCCCAAATATGGAGAAAGTCATGTGTTGGCCACATCAGACCTTTTATAAATAATTCCTAAACAGTAACTGCTATGGAAAATTGTTTCAAATGAAAGTTGTAGGAAATTAGATTATCTATAACATTCGCATAGAATTGTACATATCATAATGATGTTTTAGCAGAGAAATATCGCAAAAATCGAATCGAGTTTCGAATAAACCTTGACTTCTGGTTAACCGTTATTGTCCAAAAACTAATCAGTTCTTTGTGCTCATGCTAAAGTGTAATATATGAAGTTTGGTAACGATATGGCACCTACTTTTTGAAGTAGAGCGCCCACAATCACATACATACATACACACACACACACACACATACACTCAGTTATGCACACACAGAAAACATTCTGAAAATAGTCTAAACGTGTTCTAGGGACCTCAAAACATGTATTTCCGTTGAAATCTTGAAGTCAATTTTTTGTGAACACAATACTTTCCCATTATTACGTATGGAGAAAGTAAAAATATTCCTAGGAAAAATTGCAAAATTGCAATATTTATTTTCTTGGTCGTTAAAAATTATAAATAATTTTACTATCATTTCACGGTTTAGGTACTTTTAAATGTGCTATGAAGCTGAAATTTTTTCCAATGATAGAATTTGCAAAATATTGAAAACGGGATTATAGAAATTTGAAAATGTTTATTCATTTGGCCGTAATAAATTCTCAAATGTGAAACAAATTGACTAATGGTTATGCACATTCTGAAGATCCAGGAAGCTGAAAATATTAACACAGGAAATAATGTTCCGGTGGTAAATAACATTGAAAATTTCAGAAAAGTTTTATATTGCGGCTGTTAAAAATTCATAAAATTTAAACAATTGAATTTATATAAATGCACTTCTAGAGATGCTACACCAATGATATTTTGCACAAATATGAGGTATGCGAAACAAATGATGAGAACCTAAAAAAAATTTAATTATACATTTTATGGGTTGTTTTTACCTCATTACTTTCAAAACAGAAAAACAGGTAATTCGGCACAGAGATGCAAACGTGCATTTGAAAATTATTTTTCTGCTTTTATTTTTACTTTAAAGTGAGAAGAAATGCTTGCAGAATGCAAGCACACCTTCCCTAGTATCCTATATCCTCCTCCTCCGTAAGAAGAGTGTTAATAGCATCCTATCATTACATATTGATGGGCCTTACAAACGATATATGATGATACATGATATAGGAGGATACAGATGTCTGGCCCAAACTGCAATAGTTGGAGAGCTGAAATTTAATACATAGATGAACCGAAGAAAATAATAGGAGGAAACATTGAAAAATTGTAACAATGTTTATTTTCTTGGCCGATAAAAATTATAAACTATTTCACCAACATTTCATGGTTTAGGCACTTCTAAATGTATTATGAAGCTGAAATTTTTTCTAGAAGTAGAATTTGCCAAATAATGAAAACAGGATTATAGAAATTTGAAAATTTTTATACCTTCGGCCGTAATAAATTCCTAAATGTTAAACAAATTGACTAACGTTTATGTACATTTTGAAGATCCAGAAAGCTTAAAATTTTAACAAAGTTGGAAACAATGTTCCGGTGGTAAATAACATTGAAAATTTCATAAAAGTTTTATATTGTGGCTGTTAAAAATTCGTAAATTTTAAACAATGAAATTGATATGAATGCACTTCTACAGGTGCCATAACGCGGAAATTTTGTATAAATGTGAGGGATTCGTAACAAATGCTAAACACCTATAAATGTTTTATAATTATCAATTTTAGGGGTTGTTTTTACCCCAATATTGATCATAAGGAAAAACACGTAAATCGACAAGGTGCAAACTGTTGCATTTAAAAATTATTTGTCGGCTCAAACCCTATAATTAAGGGTGAGAGAAAATGCCTGCTGAATGCAAGCACACCTTCACTAGTATCCTATATCCTGCTCCTCTGTAATAAGAGTGCTTATAGAAAGATATAGGACAGTGATGGCTAACCTATGGCAGGTGTGCCATAAGTGGCACGCAAGACGATTTTGGTTTGCATGCCAATGAAAGGCGAAAACCCTACAACGCATTTATCGTACTGATTTAACGCTGCAGTTAACTATTGTAAATGTTAGTTTTACGGTTAAAATCTTATTTATTGATCACGAATTTAATTTAGTTGGCACCCAAAAAAAATCAAGGAAAAGATTCGACAATTTCGGTAATATTGGCCAATCTTGATCTCCAGTAAACATAAAACTAAACTTTATATAATCATCATTGTACTTTCTTTTCATACTAATTGATTCTCCAACGCTATCTTGAAAACATTTCTTTTGTCTTTCCAACACCAACATCCGTTTTCAACCACTTATCCATTATTAAGTAAGATTCATAAAATCAAATTTTAAAAAGATAAAAGTATGACCGAAGAATATAAAAGGAAATATCAATGCACAAACTAAATTCCCCATAAAAAAAGCACAGTAGAAGCAAAAGCACAAAGTAAATACTAAAGAAAAACTTCAGTTCATGGGAATAAGCTTACACCGTGAGGATAAAACATCAACTGATTTAAGGCATGAAAAGAATGCAAAAGTATAGGATAACTGAAATTGAGCACATTTTGTAGCACACAATAAAGATTTTCCTATTTATTTAATAGATTATTATGGAAACATCTAGAGGTTGTAATTGACTGGTCAATCCACCCAGAATCACTGCAAGATGGGTGTTCAATACTGTAGCAAGCTTTCATGTTGACTCTGTTATGTGTGCTCTGAGCTGATCATACACTAATCAAGATTTTTTCAGAAGACCACCAGGACGCATTGATCACACTTTCTCAAACCATATCTTCATGTCTCCTTCATCCATCCATCCTTTAGGATGAACGTGGACAAATATTCCCGTTGGAATTTTGTCTTTTGGAACTGCTTTCTTTTTAAATATTAATAAAAGTGGATTGTAACTGTCTTAACACCTTTAACATCCACAGTCTTGTTCAATGGAACATCGAACGTAAGAGGTACTTCGTCCATGTTTCCTATTTGTCCTAATTGAAATTGCATTCTCTTTCTCATGTTAATAACATGTGAAATTCTATAATCTTATCTTCATATTTGATTGGCAGTCTTTGCACTATTCTAGTTTTTGTACGCATACATAGCCCATGTCTTTTCATGAATCTTTCATACCACGATGTTGTCCCCATAAAATCAGCAATTCCCTTTTCAGTTGCTGTTCTCGCTTCAGTTAAAAGCATTTTTGTTGACACAGCAATACCATTCCTCCAGTGATCAACAATCCATTTTTTAACGTCTTCTTCAAGATGTGGCCATTTTTCACTACATTGATGTAAATTTTTCTAGCTCTTCTCCACCTTCATTAAACCATCTTCTTGTTTCCTCCATTCCTGGATCATTTTTTCTGTTGATGGGGTACCAAAATGTCTTTCAGCTGCTCTATTCCCATGATCTTTAGCATACTTCATGACTTCCAGTTTAAATACTATACTGTACAAAAATATTTTATTTCTCGATCCCATTTTGGGCAGGATTTGCACTTTATATTTTAACATGGTAATTACATTTTGAATGTAACCACACTTAGATAAAATAATACTATAACAAGCATGCAATGCATACCAACAAAACACACACCAACTTGCAACACTTTTAATACTATGAATCACCCTGTTCAGTACAGCAAAGCACGGTCATAAGCCTGCTACCCATTCTACTCAATGTTACAATGACGTCAGTGCCAAATGTATGCGATTGAGATGATTCCAAGAAATTATATACTAAGAAACAGTTAAATCTATCAAGCCAACGACAAAGCCATTTATAAATACACGTATCCCTTGCCGTTCACGGGGGTTACGTTCCCAAAGACTCTGCGAACGGCAAAACCATGAATGGCAAATGCATAAACTAATGGAATAACGGGATTCTGTTCCTACATCCTCGAAAGTGGTCCTAAGTGATTATTTACTTTACCTTACTGACGACTCTAGGCCAGAGAAACAAATAGTAAGCTTAAAATATGAAAGGAAAATGAAACCGACAAAAGTTTAAATTTAGGAAAACTAAGAAAACAGAAGCTTATTAACTCACCGTGAATTATGTAGAGTATACGTAGGATGTTGACAATGGAGGTGTTTCGGAAGAGCATTATTTGGAGATGGAAGAGGAAGATGAGGGACTTGGCTTCAGGAATTCTGTGATTTGGAGCTGTTTCCTTTTGTTTTGATTTTTTTTATAAATTTCGTCATAGGGAGATACTGCAGAGTCAATTATTCTCTTAAAATTGATGCTCTTTCCATAGATGGATCAGCCTGCATTACTTTCTCTTTCAACTCGTTAGCCATATTTAAAATTTCTGCTAAGGTCTTCGCTGAAAACTGTTTTATCTTAGGCTCTACATCTTCCTCTTTGTTTTCGCTCTCACTTGATTGTGCAAATTCTTCAAGTTCCTCATTTGCTAATTCTTCTTGTTGAAAGTTGAGCAATTCCTCCACTTCTTCCTCTTTTAGATCTTCAAAGCCCTCTCCACCTACATTTCTAGCCATTTCGATGATCTTTTCAACTTCTCCGCGAATGCTGGGATAAACTTTGGAATGAACAGCTTCGGGCCAAGTTTCTGCCAACATGCATTTATTGTTGATTGTTTTACTTCATCCCATGATTCTTTTATCAGATGAATGGCTGTTCGAATGTTGAATGAACTCCAACATTCACGAACAGAAATCAAAGAATTGGTGTCCATTTGCTGTAAAATATGTTTGAAAGTTCGGCGAATATAATAAGATTTGAAGGTCGCAATGATCCCTTGGTCCATCGGCTGTAAGAGTGGTGTTGTGTTTGGTGGTAGGAATACAACTTCGTACAACTTCTACGTCAGAATAGCCTTCTGCAAGAGAAACTGGATGACCCGGAGCGTTATCCAATACGAGAAGCACTTTAAATGGCAAATTCGACTGCCTCAGATAGATCTTTACCTGCTGGATGAAGCAGTTGGCAAACCAATCTTCGAACAGTTTACAAGTAACCCATGCCTTCTTATTAGACCTCCAAAAGACATGTAGATCTGATTAAATCATCCTTTTAGAGCACGAGGATTTTCTGAACAGTAAATTACCATTGGTTTGCATTTAAAATCTCCCGAAGCGTTTCCACATAATATTACAGTGAATCAATCTTTGCAGCCTTTAAACCTGGAGCAGTACGTTCTTCTTTGGAAATAAAGGTCCTATTTGGCATTCTCTTCCAATATAAACTGGTTTCATTGACATTGAAAATTTGTTCTGGCTTGTAACCTTTCTCCTAGATAAGCTTCAAAAATTCACCGGGGAATTCCCTCGCTGCCTCTTGATCAGCTGATGCAGCTTCTCCTGGTAGCTTAATGTTATGCAAATTTAAACGCTTCTTTAAATTATCAAATCAGCCCTTACTCGCTAAAAAACAGGTAGAAGAATTCTCTTCGTCATCGTCTTCAGTTCCACTCTTTAAATGTTCATATAGGTTAAGTGCTATATTTCTTATTAACTCCGTGCTAAGGAGAGCATTTTTCTGTTTAATCCTCTGTCCACACACTTAAGTTTTCCCATTTTTTCTAACACAGGGTCATGTCTACTTACATAAGAAACTTTAGCACTAGACGGAGTAGAAGCCATTACACTACTTCGTATTTTGTCTTCAACCCTTTTTATAGAACGTATGGTTGATTCATATTCTCTACCAATGGAGGTGTAAGTTGCTCCACTTTGTAACTTATCTAATATCATGATCTTTTCCCTCAAAGTCATGATTTTACGCTGTCTCTTAGCTAATGCGTCCCTTCCACTTATATTAACACGTTTAGATGCCATAATAATGTAAAAGAATGGGTTTATTAAAAAAATTAAAAATGTTTATAAAAGCACTCTACTATAATACAATGCCAATGTCACTAAGCGTAGTCCTGTCTAATTTAAAATGAGAGAATAAAATGAAACATCACATTAATACCACAAACGCACAAAGGATATCAAGTCATGTTGCTTGTGGCACTATAGAACAGAAACTGATATAAATGTGGAAAACGGAAGCTTGCGAAGGTCCCCCCATATTCCCCTAAAAGTCCCTTTTTCAACAAGCCTCGTGTCTTTTAGTCCAATGGCCATATTTATTCCGCGTCAAAACTAGCAGACTTATACTGTTTACACAGCTGGCGAGAAAAATAAATAGAACATAGAGTGGAGCAAACTGGGAGTTTTCTCCGTTCAGTATTCTATGTATCCTTCAGGAAACAGGAAGATTTCCCTGTTCGGTAAGATAAAAAAAATGAGTAATCAGTATTGCTGAGAAACAGCGAATAAGCAAAACCGCGAACAGCGAGGGATACCTGTAGTTGCATGTTTTGATCACAAAGCAAACATTGGTATGTATTATTATGGCATCTACTTTATAGCACATGTGCCTTCGGTGCGGCCATGAGTAGTTGTTTGTTTCATATGAGAAATTTGACAGCGGCCTTTGATACGTTTCTTTTATTTTTTATCTCCTACATATTTTTATACGAATTATTAGCATATCTATAACTGAGAAAATTTTTACCCCTGACGCATAAGATGCAGGCCAATTTTAGGTGACATTTTTCAAGAAAAAAAGTGCGTCTTATATGCTGGGAAATGCCATAATTTTGAGTTCCATACTCTCAAGTAGTCTGAAGTTTTGATAAATCAAAAATATTATTCATGAAAAGTTCATCAGACAGATAAAACAGATAAATTTTTTATTATGCATTTGTCCTGCATTGCAACAATTATTCCAAATTTATTAAATTCTATATCCCATAATTATTTCTCATACATATAAAAAATGCATTATTAATAACAGTTATAAGATGAAAAAGATGAATAAAAGTAAGTAGAAAACCATTTTTAGTGTATACACACTTTTAAAACTGCACTCATAATTTTTTCCTGGGCAAAAAATAATATTAAAAAATTTGTGTTTAGTAAAAGTGGATGGCTTTTTTCTCTTCTAATTCTTATATTTCATCTTCCTCATAAATTAGTACTTACTGTTGGCCACTTACTTAACTTATACACATATTAATGCCACCCACTTTTACGAAGCATACAAATTTTTAAATAATATTTTTTGTCCAGGAAAAAAATTATTTTCTACCTTTGATTGCAGTGAGTATACACTAAAAATGTTTTTTGCTTAATTTCATTAGCAATTTAAATTATTCAATATCGATTTGTCCATACTTTTATGATATTCAAAATTCTGAATATTTCATGATATAAGTAGAACAGCTTTTATTCTTGAAATAATGTAATGTTTAAATGTTGAGGATAATGAAATACAGCAAAACGTAAACTGAAAACAGAATGAATGATAATAAGACCTATTTATATGTTTGTTTGCATGAAAGTATAGTCATTGTTAGTTTTAAGTTCATAATAAATAGCCAGTCTAAAAGAATCAATAAATAATATTTAAAATATGCTACTTCAACATAAAATTTCTTTATTTTCATACTAATATTTATTATATATCTTAGGGAGGTGTTGGTGGTGTAGTGGATAAGACACTGGCCCACTACTCACCTGCTGTTCTAAATGGCAGGGGGCACAAATAATGCATTGTAACATTTATGTTTTTCTATGTAAATAGATCTTTGCCTGTAAAAATATCAGCAATAAACAATGAAAAATATGTAAATTTTTAAAAACATTTTAAAGATTTTTTGTTTTTTCATTAAAAGAGAACCATTTTTTTTAATTCTGGCAGTTCCATATGATGTGAAAGAACCGGTTTTTCAAATTTTGGCAATTCACCACTGTGTATATATGCACACACAAACATGAAATACTTAAATATTTGTGTGCACCAGATGCTGTATATTTTACTTTTAAAGAACTACACATTCATACATGTATGTATTTACTGCTAAGATTTATCACAAAAGTTAGAAGTCCACAATGATGCAGCCTTATCAGTTTTTAAGATGATGAATAGGCCAAACTGTAAAATATTTATTTTTGATCATCTTTTAAATACAAACAATTGAATAATGTTGTCATACCACTAAGTAAATTACATAAAAGAATCAAACACTTAAAAGGTCTGCACAATACCAGAAAAATGCAACTTTATGATAGGTAAAACTGAGCACAAAAGCTTCAAAAATTACCTAACTCAAATAATAGCTCTGTGAAATATCAGGTACGTTTGAGACTTAAAGCAAAAAAACTCACGTCAAGGTAACTTTTCATGTGATATGCATCAATAAAAACTGGCCCAAGGAATAAAGTTCACAAATAACCACATAAAGAGTAACATTTAAAAAATTAAAGTGATATAATACTGATGATAAAACTCTCTGTGGGCTGATTATAAGGCAAAATTTCACTATAAAACATCCTGCGATGTAATGAGACATTATGAAAATCACAAACACAGCACTCGAGCAAGGCATTACAAACTCTTGTACTCAAGAAAAGCTGTCCTGTTCGTCACATGAACTATCGTCCAGTTCATCATAACCATTCAAACTTTTACCTTCTGCTCTCACAAAAACCTGCAGCTTACCATTTACCTTTCCCATAGGTTTTACCTGAACCTCTGCAGTATGGTCTGGATTACTGGTGCTTTTGTTTTCAGTAATATTTTCCTCACTGTCAGCATCCATATGTTGCAATGACATACCTCCCCTTAGAAATCTCCTATCATTCATTTGCTTTTCAGCCTCACTCTCTTCATCCCCTGTTGATTCAACACAAGGATGAACAAACAAACATAGCTGTAACACATTTTCAGATAGTTGCCATTCAAGTATATTATTTATTAGTTTAAAATTTAAATTCATTCTACTAAAATAAAACATTAATTTATACTTCTTTCAAAAGTTTTTTATGCCATCGACCATGAATTACCCATTATTAACACTGAAGGAAACAAACTTAAGTTAGGCCAAAGAATGGTAAGGATGATTAAATCTTTCCTTATAGAACAGTGATGGCGAACCTATGGCACGCATGCCATAAGTGGCACGCCAGACAGTTTTGGTTGGCATGCACATGAAAGGTGAATACCAATCAAATAATTTATCGTACTGATTTAGTGCCCAAAAACATTTGTGTTATTTAGTTAACTATTGTAAAAATTAGCTTTATGTTTACAAGTTTCAATCTCTTATGTCTTGGTCACGAATTTGATTTTGTTGGCAAGCAAAGAAAATCAAGGACTTATTTATGGCATGCGAGGTGGAAAAGATTTGACAATTTCAATAATATTGGCATGCGGGCAATAGAAGGTTCACCATCACTATTATAGAAAGAGTTCAGAACATTGAAGTTATAAATAATTAAACAAAACTGCTTCAAATTATACCAAAAGGCCCTTGGTCGTGCATATGAATGATGAAAACATTAGGAATAGCTGAAAGAGATAATGTTTCATTTTATCAAGAATCTAAAGTTAGATTCGATTTTCTGCTTTAATCTCATCTATGAGGGCAAAAACCACATAAAAGTCATTAACATATATGGCCTTCAACTTCTGTCTGCAGTTATGAAATAATTAACTGGTAATCTACCTGATTAGTAAACTTATTATGAATTAACCAAGCTAGAATAATTAAGTATTGAGTACATCATCCTAAATCATGCACAGAAAGCATGAACATGCCAAAAAGAAGGTAATATAGAATCGATGTCAGATTTGAGAGGTCTTACTGCTTATGCACTGGTGTACATCAGCAGATTCAAACAAGCATAAACAGACTGAAATAATTAAAAATGGCAATATATTTAGCTAAATAGCTAAGAAAACTTATAAAACTGATGAATAGATGGAATAATAAAACCTCAGTCACTTACTTGAATCATCCTCTTTAGAAGCAGGTACATTTCCTAAACTAATGACACTGGGTGTAGAGGTCATGGTGGATGAAGTGGAACCACAAGAATGTGAGACAGAATGATAGGACGACAAAGCAGAATGGGATGAAGAGGAGGAGGGATAAATGCAAGAGAAAGATGAGAAAATGGATGGGTTTAAGCCCTCTTCCAAGGATCTTTGTTTTCCTCTTTCATTATCCTCTACTTCCTTATCATCCACATTATCACTAAAATATATGCCACTGTAGTTAGGTGACCCAATCTCTTCCGCCATGTCATAATGCGTTTGTGGTTTCTCTTCATGAGGCTCTGAAATATGATAATAAGGTTAATCACAAAATTCACCAATTTCATTGAAATATTTTATGTTAATCTTGAAATTGGGCATTCAGAGTTTTAAAGGGCTGAACGGAACAAGTGGCCGCCGCCAACTTGGCGTAGCCAACTGGTTGCGGCCAACTGGTCGTGGAGTCAACTGGCCACGGAGCCAACTGGGCACGGAGCCAACTGGGCGCGGAGCCAACTGGGCATGTAGCCAACTAGCCGCAGAGACTAATGAAAGTTTGCTATTTAGTACAGACTGTATTAGTATATAATAATAATATAATTAATATATTTTACCGAATGCTACAAGTTGGTTCATCATTAGATATCTCAGTTTACTTCCCTTTATTAGTTTTTTTTGTACTTAATATAAATAAACCCAAAAGAAGTTATCCATACAGAATTTCACATTGGGGATGAAATTTTAAAAAGTCTACTGCAAAACTTAAAGGGAATTTCACATTTACATAATTATCGATACGTTTTCCAATTATATTATTCGACTTTAATTCCGTTAATTTAACAAAAACGAATAAAGGGAAGTAAACCGAAAGTGCGTAGGTCCATCGCAAAAATTAAATTACATCACAAAACTAAATGTACTATATTATAAGTAAAAAATAGAGTGCATCTGAGAATTTGCCTCCGTAATGACCACAGACTACTTCTCAACTAAATTGCTTTGGATGTGGAAGAAAATTTATATTATTATATTATATTATAATATTATCAAAAGTCTACATCAACTTGGGAATACTTATTTATTATTATAACTTGGCATTATTTTCTAATGAAAATATTTAAATTAATAAGGTTCAGCTTTTGTTAGCTGCTTTATAAGGCGGTCTATTTCTCGGCCGGAGTAGACCGCGCTTTTGTCTATACACCCATATCATGAGAACTACAAACGATATTGGAAAGGTATCTTTTCCAAAAGTAAATTTCAACATTTCTGCATGTTCTTCGCTTAATCTAAATCAATTGGGAAAAAAGTATTCCGCAGACTGACTTTTTCATGTCCCAAGCAAAAATTTCGGTGAATGAGAAAAGTTGTTCATTTTTCAGAGGTGTTTGATTAATAATATATGTTTTTGATTTCTACGGTTGTTATAAGTAATCTTTCAAGAGACACCACAAATAAATTTGTCCTTATTGGATCAATAGAAGCTGAGATATGACATTTATATTTAAAGAGAATTAAAAACGTAGATATCGGAATGTTTTATGAGTAAGGTTATTAATTTTTCAGAGGCGTTTGATTGACAATGTGTTTCTGATTTCTACAGTTGTTATAAGCAGTCTTTCAAGAGGCACTCCCTATTGGAGTAATAGAAGCAGAGATGTGACGTTTTATGTTTAAAGAAGTGTATGTGCCCGTTGAGTTTCAACGGATTTTGTGAATTTAATTTTGCTGCTAATTCTAGGGCATATTCAGAATATACAAAATAATTTTATTCTATGAAAAACAGAAAACCAACTATAAAGAATACTTTTTCCCTTAGGTTTTCTCAACAATTAACCAAATTTGTTTGTAAACAATCCGCTTCCAAGTGTATTGCATGTAAATATAATGATAATTTGATTTCCTATCGTATCACTTTTGCCAAATCCAACTTCATTTCTTGTGTAATTATGTTTTTCTGAAATGTTTACTTTTATGTTTTGTAAGAAAGAAACCCGTGAAAAGGCAATGTTGTCCATGATTGAACACTGGCTTTGATTCAATTTTTTTCCATAATAACTAATAATTTACGCTAAATATTTAAGATAATTTAAATCACGAGTTCGAAACTTGATGGGAAATAATTTTAAAAAGCAAACTTAAGAACTCCTACACCGATTTAGGGGCTTTTCTGAGTCCTGCGACAAATTGTCATGCGAGATTGTAAATGAGTATGATGTAGTGGAAAGTGAAATTCCCTTTAAGTTTTGCGGTAGATTTTTTAAAATTTCATCCCCAATGTGAAATTCTGTATGGATAACTTCTTTTGGGTTTATTTATATTAAGTAAAAAAAAAACGAATAAAGGGAAGTAAACTGAGATTTCTAATGATGAACCAACCCGTAGCATTCGGTAAAATATATTAATTATATTATTATTATATACTAATACAGTCTGTACTAAATAGCAAACTTTCATTAGTCTCTGCGGCGAGTTGGCTCCATGCCCAGTTGGCTCTGCGCCCAGTTGGCCGTGCCCAGTTGGTGACAGCCACTTGTCCTAGACCCTTAAAGGGATAGCCATCATGTTAGGCTACACTATACATGCAAACAGACATGATAGAAAACAAAAAACCAAGTCCTTTCAACCCTATCTCATGAGCTTAAATTGATATGACTTTCTTGCTCAGCCAGACATCCAGTGAAAATAAGTCCCAATATCTGAATCAACTGCAGTGGCAGAAATCAATCTCAGAAAGTATGAAGGAGATCAATGAACCAAAAATATTTTGAATCACTGCTCTACTCATAGGCCTTTTTATTATGCCAGACATATAAAACTTGTCTCTATCCTGATTCAAGATCATTTACATATTACGATTCCCTTTTGAGAAAGAAGGTAATCATTTGCAATAAATTTTCAATATTAGGAATGTGAAAGAAAAAGTTTCTTCATTTGAAACAAGATCAAGAGTAGAATTTATAAAAAATTTAATAATGAGAATTCCCCAGAAAAGCATTTCTTGCTGCGTTCATATTAGCAAGTTCAAAATCCATCATTATGATTCTTGGCCTCATTTGAAAGCCATGCTCAATAGTGTACTCAAATAAATACCAATAAATTCTGTTATATGTACAGGCTACCCTTGGGTTATGTAAGTAACAGGGCATCGAACTGGAACCAAACCGAAAACCAAAACCGGAAAAAACCGTAATTTATCCTGGAGTGAAATCGCACCCGAACCGAAAAAAAATATTTTCCTGAACCCGAACCGAAACCAAAAACCATTATTTATTTCGTTCCATTTTTTTCGGTTCACATAAAAAGAAGGGTTTTTCCTTTTGCTTTAGTTTGAGTCTTTCTGAAAGACTCACGTTTAGAAACCGAATAAGAAAAGGGTTAGATTTTTCTTGAGAACACATTCTCCTCAGCCTTGGGAAAGATGTGTCTTTGTGATAATATCTGTTGGCTCAATAGTGGGATTTTCCATGTGCATCTCAATACATAGAGAGAGGGTCTACAATACATCCTGCTGAGATTACCTGTTAAACGAGACTACTGGAAAGGAACTTGGGCGGTACTTTGAAGACAGCCTATAATAATAAGTGTGTTCCCGGCAAAAATATTTCCCGATTCTTAACTTGGATTTTCCCTAAAGTTGGAGGTTAATGTCCACATATACTTTCACTCCCTCTCCATATCCACTGAACCCTTGTATTCTGGTAGTCATTCTCTAAAACTTATCCAGGAAGGATTGCTCCGCAGTCGTGGTTTTGAGATATTCTTACTTCGGTTATCCTTTGTTACAGGTTAGTAAATTTATATTTATTTTATAGAGTGCATCTTAAAATGAGGACACATATTCGTATTGGTTGCTTAAAACTGAAGAGAAATAAATATGAATGCAAATTTGTTATTTTTAGTGAAATATTTTGCTGACTGCAGAAATCCACATTAGAGACTCTGCCTGAAGAAAGTTCATGACAGGCCGAATAAGTAAGTCTTATTTTCTTTTTGTTTGCATGTTTGATTGCAGGGTAATATGTAGATGTACGTAGATGTTTTTTATTTGCTGCCGGGTGAAAATCACATGCTTTCGCTTAGTAATAATTTTTCTAAACGGTACTTATCATTTCAATTTCATGAAATAATGAAGTTTAACATTCTCACACTACTGAAGTGATTAAAAATATTCAGTCATCGTAAATTTGTATCATGTTAATAATGAATAATGAATTCTTGGACCCTCAATTTCTGCGGGCTTCTTCCTCATAGATATTTTATAGATTTTTTCATCCATTTAAGTAATCTCTGAATGAAAAAATTAAGCCGTGCATTTACAGTTATTACTATAATACGAGCTGTGGACGTGATCTACAAATTGCTAATAAAAATAACATAATATCTTACTCAACTTACTGGCACTATTGAGAAAAGGCGATCTCTTATTTTACAGCACGGTTTGTAAATAAAAATATTAATAATTCATTATTAGGCATTCCAGCGTTAGCGCATATTAGCTTCTGTCTGTCCGTCCTTCTATCAGGATGCAATTTTTTTCCATAGCTATTCAGCGGATTTTCATAAAATTTAGTACTAAGGACTAAGCACAGTAAATTAGAAAATGAAATGAATGCTTGGCATAACATAATAAGTTTAGAATACTCTATCGCAGAAAATGTGCTCACTTATAATTTACTTTATACTTTCCTAATATGTTGAAATCATTTGCAGCGCATATTCAATTCAAAATATAATCTTAAATAAATAAGATACATATGTACTAAATATTCACATTTAAATAATTTATTTTCATTTTTTTATTATTTTTTTTAAATATCACTATTTTTATAGTGAAGATGTATTTGATTTAATAAGAGAATTACTTAATTAATAAATCAATTCTTGAAAGTTTCCTAAACATATTTTAAGATCGGAGCAAAAAAAACCGGTTCACTGACGCTTGCCGGAGTGAAACCGGAACCAAACCGAAATTTTGTGTTTTGAGTGAACTGGAACGAAAACCAGAGCGAAAAAAATTACGGTTCGATGCCCTGGTAAGTAATGCATTCCAGAACTCATTACGTAACTCGAAATTTGTGTACATCAGAAATTACTATGGAAAGTACAGGAGATAGGGAAATAATGGCTGTTGTAATGAGATAGTCGTATTTTGAATGTTTTGTTTTATGAAGGTAAATCAAGCCATTTAAGTACCTTGCAATTATGAGGAAGTCACTTCAATCGTTGAAAGAGCATTTCCAAAAACATTAAAGGGATTTGTTCACCAAAATTATCACAGAGGGAGAAATTTCAAGCAGTTCACAGTGCAATACAAACATTCCCATGCATTACCATCACTTATCACTGTAAATGAACAATCAAACATCCTAAACAAATAAAAATCTTTGTCACTGTGAATAAACAGTGGCATATGTCAGTATGTATTGAATGTCGTTCACAGAAAATGGTTTTAACACATTTCTATATTTGTAGTTTACGTTAAATAATTTAATTTTAAACTTCACATAACTTAATTCTTCATTCTGGCTTCAGGCGAATGGGCTTAGGGTGTCGCTGGATATTTTGAGAGGATCACACGCACATGCACACACCACGCATACACATACTCGCAAACACCAACTTCGCATTCATTCCCACACAGGGTCATCAACTGAAGCCTCGTCGACATCAGGTGCGGAGGAAGTTGAAGATTGTGGGGCGCATTCAATTTTCATGACGAAGTTGTAGATAGAAGTCTGTACAGATGTCTTCTTTTTTTCATCGTAGATTTCTTTGTAACAGGACATGGTATCTTGGACTGCCCTGCCGACCTTCGCGAGCCATTCATCATTGGAGTCCATCCTCTAGTTTTGCCAATGCCAAGTTGATATCATTGAAAACTTCAGCTAATCCCATGGACGTGAAGCTTTTTTGTTCCTCTATTCCACTGCCTGCATCATTGTTCTCCGCTGCCATTTGTGCCTCCAACTCAATCAAATCGTCGTTCGTTAACTCTTCATTGTGCGAGTCGATGAGCTTTTCTACATCTTCCATCTCCAGCTGGAGGTTACGAGCAAGCTCAACCATTTTATCGCTCACTTTGTCAACAGCACTCGTCGGAAACTCCCTGAAACTTAATAACTGAGGACACAGTTTCTTCCAAACACCGGTCATAATAGTGTTTTTAACTTCTTCCCAGGCTGCTGCAATATTTTTTACTGCCTGATAAACGTTGTAGCTCTTCCAAAACTCCTTCAGGGTCACCCATCCTCCCCTTCTGTAGCGGCGACTGCTTTTGCAAATGTCTTGCGTAAATAATACACTTTAAAGGATGCTATAACCCCCTGATCCATAGGCTGCAATAGTGCTGTTGTGTACGGGGGAAGAATCACAACCCTAATGTTATCATCAAAATCATCCAAGTGTGGAGGATGGCCAGGAGCATTATCAAGCACCAGCAGGATTTTGAAGGGTATTTCTTTTTTGTGACAATACTCCTTCACCTCTGGTATAAAATGATTGCAATACCATTCCTCGAATACAGTAAGTGTAACCCATGCCTTTGCGTTAGACTTCCATGTGACAGGGAGAGAGGACTTGGCCATATTTCTAAATGCCCGTGGACTTTCTCAGTGGTATACAAGCAGAGGTTTTGATTTAAAATCTCCCGTGGTGTTCCCTCCAAGTAGGAGTGTTAGTTGGTCCTTAGCCGCCTTAGAGACTGGCATTGCTTTTTCTTCTTTTGCAATGAACGTATGGTCAGGCATCCTTTTCCAGAAAAGGCCCGTTTCATCCACATTAAGGACCTGTTCTGGCAGATACCCACCCTCCTCAATTATTTCTTCGAACAGTTTAGAAAATTCTTCTGCTGCCACTGCATCAGCACTAGCTGCCTCCCCACGTAATTTCAGATACATTAAATTTGTATGGTTTCTGAAACGATGGAACCACCCCTGACTTGCAACAAAACTTCCCTCCGTTTCGCCGTTCTTTTTTAAATCCGCGTAAAGACTTTTAGCCTTCTCTTGTATTGTCAGAAAGCTGAGTGGTATACGTGTCTGATTTTGATCTTCGATCTATACAGTTAATAATTTTTCCACTTTGTACAAAACATCAGAACGTTGCTTAGTAATGATGGTTGATTTCATTGGGGCAGAACCTTTTAGATGCTCTTTTATGCATTCCTTGTCTTTCACTATTGTATTTATGGTCGACACTGCCAAACCAAGAGCACGTGAAATGTGAGCGAGCAACTGGCCGTTTTCGTACCTATTCACGATGTCCAGTTTTTCCAAAGTTATTGTACGTTGCTTTTTAGCTGCACTCGCACTTTTACATTCATTCCATTGCTTATCAGCCATGATTACAAGGGCAACACTTAGGTGGCTTGTTTAAAAGTGAAACACAAGTCCGAAACGTGAAGTGTAAACTCATACAAAGACCACACACGTCAACGACCGGAGAAAGACTGAGGGGAATGGGAGAGAAACCACGGTACCATGCAGACATGCAAGAACAATGTTATCTATTGTCAATGTATTCATTTGAGTGCAATTATGCCGCAATTATAGCTAGTCGCTAGAATTAGGTACATTGTTAGATCGATTCACTATATAAGGTGGTAGTCGCAGTGGTATTTTTTTCGAGCACAATTCGACACCAAAGTCTTGAGATAAAGTGAAAAAATCGCTAAAACGGCAACATCAGTGAGGTAATATCACATTACAGCCCACGTCTTACCTTCTTTCTTTATGCACATGGATAAAGATTTAGTTCGCGCTTGCTCACAGAAACCGCTAGAGTAAGCAGTGCGAAATTTTTTCCATACGCAATTTTTAGGGCAGCTTACGGAAGTGTCGATTTATGCAAGTCGGGGGTTGCCTGTATTTTCATTTTTCCAAGCCATTAAACAAAACACTAAAGGAAAGACCTGCCAGTACTTTCCCATGAATTGTGAACAGTTGTATAAACTGTTGAGTAAAATTTTTAATGTTCCCTCGCTGAAAATAATTTTGCTTGCTCATAGGTGTTGTATATTTCTTGTCATTGCACCCTTTCTTGATCATTCATGCCAGAATAAAATATTAAGAACAGTTCATTTTAATGAATTCAATTGCATGGAGGCATTACCACAAAGTGCTCCACCAAATGGACATTTTCTGGCCTATTTCTATTCTGTTCCTTGTTTACTGTCCTCCTCAAGTTGTTCCTATTCAGTACTGTAGACAGTACTTCTTCATTAGTTACTTCTCCCACTATGGCTCTGAGGATTTTTAAAGGGAGCTTGCAAAGGTGATCCGCAGACCTTTTAATGGCTGTCACAACTCATTTTACTTCTACATCTGCTGGATTAGCTTCATGAGTAGGTCTCCCTGTGCTATCATTAATAACTTGAATACCGTATTTAATAGGATATAAGCTGCCACCGCATATAAGCCGCACCCAGGGTTTTTCAACATTGAAAATAGAAAAAAAACTTCACTCGACGTAAGCTGCATTTTGAACTCAAAAATATGTCTACAATCGGGGGCTCTGGAAATTTCCTTATTTGCTGTCCAGTTGAAAAGTTATGGTGTAGAATAATTGAAACAATAACATGTCGATTTTTGATTTCTCAGCTGACTTTGCCCAGGTGAATACGCAAGAGATTCGTGAGTTACCTCTTCTTCTCCCTCCCTGCAAACAAAGGAAAACTATACATAAAGAAATAAACAAAAATTTCCCTACCACGTATTTCAGTGCGTGCGTGTCAAAAAATTTCACGCAACTGGTCCCATGGTGCATGATAAAGCAATATTACTAATAAAAAAACTATGAAAATGGCACAATAAATTCATGAAATAGGCGAGGAACTGTGCGCGTACACTACCGGTGACTACAGGACATTGAGAAAGAAATGTCTTAAAAAATATGTCGCAGAGTGAGTGGTACGTGATCATTTGCAGATACGCAAATTTCTGCCTCATGAATGAATAACAGGTACTCAAAATGAAGATTGCAGATATGCAAATTTTCCAAATGGCCAGGGATTACTGTATATGTCTTACGGCTTCTAAATCGAAAATGACGTAAACGTGGAAACTGTGATCTCACTTTAAGAAAGATTTTCCTTTGTATTCGTGTATAAGCTGCACCCTAATTTTTCGAATAAAAATTTAGGAAAAAAGTGCGGCTTATATGTGAGTAAATACGGTATCTTCCATATTATTATCTGTTGTATGTACATCGAGATGAACAAGATCTTCTTTCAATGTATCGCCAGTAATTTCGATCTCTGTTTCTACTTTTTGAATGAAAGTGATACATGAATCCAATATGCTGCAGGATTTTCCTTCCTTTTTCAGATGGAATTATTTTGGCCATGGTCAAATTATCACTAAGAAATATTATTATGAGAGAATGTTTACATTCATTGCTTAGAAACAATGTGCTATTGTTGCTTTTTATAAGAGTGATTGTACAAGAATGGCCCTCATAGAGAATACCTATTATGTATTCAAAGAACATTTTTAAGTGGACATTTAAATGTAATGGATATCTTAATATACTGAACATTATACGTTGAACATGTTTTAGTGGACATTTTAGTATTGGACATTTTGCAGTGGAAGACTTGACCTATCACCAATGCAACTTATTCCAGCAAAAGTATAGGTAGAAATTGATAGTAAATTTTAAATGACAGAATTGCTTTTTTGAGTAACAATAATAAACTTAAAAATCATTCAAAAGGTAGTTTTATATGTTATAAAAATGTAGTGGTCATCATCATGTGTAATGCCGCAGGAATGAGTGCAGCATATTTTTCATTTGCATTTTAAAATTACTTAGAATCACCATACAACTCAGTACTTGAACCATAGAACGCCCTAAAAAGTGAAAATTTATTTTCCTGCTGTCGATTTTCGAAAATGCATCGAATCGGTCAACAATTTCATTTTTAATTATTCTTCTAATAATAATTCATGCAATATTTTGAAAGATCAATAATGAAAATTCATGTCATAGTAAAGACAAAATTTGTTTACATCATTGCTATACATTTTATTCTATTCTTCAGATTAGGTCAACGTCAATTTCAAGTAATACAAATGATATAATATGTTCTTATAGATATGTCAAATATACCAAATTACTTAACACTCTGATTTATTAAAATTAAAAATGTGCTGCTATTAAAACTGTACCTGATTCATTGTTAATAAATATGTGATTATTTTATCTGCAACAATTTTAATTATACATCAAAGATAAGGCATACCTGCCAACTCTCTTGATTTAGGCGGGAGGCTCATGTTTCTTGAACCATTCTCTCGCCCTCCCAATTTGAAAAGTTTTTCTGCCAATGTTTCGTTTCCCTGAAAATTATCCCGAAAGCCAGTGTTTTTCAAAATACGGGTCGCGGCCCAGTACTAGGTTGTAGATTATCGTACGTTGGATCGCAAGACACAAAACATAAAACTGAGCACCCATTGCATAGAGAGCTGAATGATTTTAAAAAACATACGGATCAAATTAATGATAATATTCCAAGTGTGTTCTACAGTCTTCTATTGCTTTTTACTGCATTTGTCAAAACTACAGCCAGAAATTGTCTTTTATTGATGATCCCAATCTGATTTTATGTCACGTGTGGTGATGAGTCTCAGAAATCATCCCCTAAAATCTCACAACCTTTTTTTCCTTTCTTGCTTTTTCAAATTTGGAAGTTGGTAGATATGATATGAGGTGCCAACATGTCAGGGCCTGGCCCTGAATGCAGGGTATTTCAGCTAGTTAATGAGAAAAATGATTTTATGATGGAAACATTATGCTGTAGGGAGCACACAGGTACCCAGGTCACTTACTGCATTGAACCACTTCATTAAATATATACTGAGAAATGTCAACATGCTGGTTGAGCCAGGAATGATCCACTAATTGTTTGACTGTGCACCTTCTACTTGGATCCTTCTCCAGCATCCACTCCAGCAGCTCTTGAAGGCCTAAAACATTGTCAAAATAAAATTAAAAAGATGATCTCAAAATAACAAATATTCAACAAATAAATTAAAGAATATGTATACTATGTAAATACATAAACACAATGAAGGTAAGGATTAATATCCTCCAAGCATTCAACTGGATTTGAAATAGACACTAAAGTGTTTAATAATTGCAATTATAATTGAATTATTGCAATTAATATGTATCATGTGAATATATTTTTATTAGAAATTTCTTAAAATTTGCAAATTTTATTGCACAAAATAATTTTAATAAAATAAATATAAGAAATTTTAAGAAAAACAACTGTTTTCAGTGAACAAAAAAATCAGATGTGTCCAGCACATGACTTTCTCCACATAGAGCAAGGCTCACCAAAATATGGCTCATGGGTGACATGTGGCCTGCAGCCCCATTTAATGTGGTCCTCGAACCTGTAATAAGTCTTAGCTACCTACAATTGTGAAAAGACTTTTTCTTCATTTTAAATATAAAGTTTTGTGCTGACCTGGTTATTAGTTTTTAGTTAGGGTGCCCATAAATTTCTAACATACAAAAATAGTCAAAAGGTACTCAGGGGGCCACAACATATGTATTTCTGTTGAAATCTTGAATTTGATTTTTTTTCACAAATACAATACACCTATCCATTGATTTACACGGTACTTGATTTACACAGTTTCGGTTTAACACGGTCAAGAAAATGTAACCGGATTTGTTTTACATGTTAAGAGACTCGGTTTTACACAGTACTGATGGTGGAAGCAAGTAAAATTTCAAAAAAGTACATTTCAAAAAATTCTGGATGAACTGGATGATGACAATACGCTTAGTGTCAGCCAAGCTTGGAAACACATTACAATTTTAGATTGTGTGAAAATAATGGCGTTGGCAGTTCGTGAAATAAAAACATCAATTTTAAATGCCTATTGGAAAGCTATATGGCCCGAAGTAGTTTTGAGTGGTGCTAGTATCCTACCAGCAGAGAATACATATTCTCACATTACCGATCTGGCACATCTAGTGGGAGGTGAAGGTTTAAATGATTTGGCTGTTGGGGAAATTGAAGAATTGTTGGTGGAAAGAGGTTTGAACAAAGATGAATTGGTAGACATGGTTATCAATTCCACTTTCAGTGATCCTGAAAGTGATTGCAATGACACAGTTCCAACACTCACTATCAACACAATAAGTAAAAGCCTAGAAATAGCTGGAAAATTGGAAAATTATTTCCTCGATAATGATCCAAGCATGGATCACAGCTTAAAATTTCAAAGGGAATTAAAAAACTGCTTAGCTCTGTACCAGGAAATTTACAAGGAATTGGAAAAAAATAAAAAACAAACCTTGATAACGGAGTTTATTGAAATGCGGCCCATAATGTCTCATATGGAATATGAATTCGAAAAAAATTCTAGTGCCGAGGAAGTTACTGGCAATAGTGACGAATTTCAACCGAGGAAGAAGAAGAAAATTGTTGCTATATTAACAAGCGAAGAAGATACTGAATAAAAGGACATTTTATATGAATTTGAGTGAATCTTTCTTTGTTTGTAAACTTTTAATTTGGAGGATCTTGCATTTTTTATGATTACTATAAGTACATATTAATTAAGTTTAATCAATGACTTAATATTTATCTGGATTAGTGCAAATAAAACATATGTTACATAAATGACTGAATTGAAATTTTTGATACATAAATATGTATATATGTACAAATAAAACATTATTCATTTTATTAATAATAAGGATATTTTTGGAACCTATTCCCCCATTTTATATACAACTGTGTCACGATTTACACGGTTTTGATTTACACGGTGGTTTTGTAGAACCTATCTACCGTGTAAATCGAGGGATAGGCATACTTTCTATCTATGTTTATGAAATAAAACATGCTGAAAGTTTAACAAAATACATAGTAGAGCCGTTTTAGAGTTCATGCAACAACTTTGTTATATACATTAAACTTGTTTATTTACCTTCAGAAACAGTATATGGAGCATTAAGCTCAGCCTTCAATGTTTCTTCAACATCAAAGAAAGGATTTTCTCCAAAGCATAAAACATAAAGGGTCACACCCATGGACCACATCTCTAGCTCAGGACCAGCATACCTAGGAAATGAAAACAGCATAATTATATATGAAAAGAAGAAATTATCAAAATATGAGATTAAATTTAATCTGACCATTAATTTTAAAAAATGAACTAATTGCAAACAGCTAATCATGCAATTTCACAAATACCATAATTGTCCAAATGAAAGATGACCCTGAATTAAAGATTTCTCTCACAAAAAAGTATGTCAAAAGAGGAAAAGTTTATGATAGTAGTTTGCATAAGCAAGAGGGAACTACTCATGTGCTCAGAGGAAGAACACAAGGCGTGAGTTGTAATGCAGTGTTCTCAGTGTGTTCTACAACATTTCCTTGATCTCGCTATATGTGTTTCACTTTTGCTCTTGTAATCATGGCTGTTAAGCATCACAGTGAGAGTAAAAGTGCTAGTGCTGCTAAGAAGCGACAGACCATTACTTTAGAAGAAAAATGGATATTGTGAAGAGATATTAAAATGGCCAATCACTTTTGTACATCTCACGTGCTTCCGGTATCTTCACATAAAATGGTGCAATCACATCTGCCTCTATGCCACATTAGATGCACATCCTCTCTCATAACACGAAACAGAAAATAGTCCAGAAAGGTACATCTCACTAATAAGTACACAAAATTAATATAATAAATTAATCAATAAAGGGGAACTCACTTGTTTCCTGCCAAAACCTCTGGGCTGCAATATTCAACTGTGCCATAAAAATTGGAAAAGAGGCGATCAGGAGAAGAGAATGTTGCTGATCCAAAGTCTATCAATTTAGCATGGAAAACTTCATTTAAAATTATATTTTCATCCTTAATGTCCCGGTGGAGAATTTGTAGAGAATGAAGATATTTAACTGCCAATGCAACCTTTGTACAAAAGTTATCATATTAGAACAGAAATTTAAAAAATCAGAGTAAAACATATAAGACAGGCAACTTGGAAAAAAATGTTCAATTTAAAAGTTTCACCTGCACCAGAATTCATGTAAAATATTAACCCTTATTTTATCTATTACAAATAACTGATTCTTGTATACCAGTGGTTCCCAAACGGGGGAGAGAGTTCCAGGGGGAGGCCATGAAAAAAAATCCAATTTTAATGTCAAATTCAGCTGAAATAGTTAAACGCATTTTTCAATCTTCCCAATATGTACCAGATACATGGGTAAAATAATTATGAGTTAGTTGATCATGAATAATGATGCAAATACAAGTGCAAATGGTTACATTTATTTCAATCTACAACATGGTGGGGCATGACGGCTTACTGAAAACCAAAAGAGAAGCGTCATGTCAAAAAGTTTGGGAACCACTGTTGTATAGGACACTGTTCCGCAACCGGTGTGCTGCAGCACACTACTGTGCCACGAAAAAGTACTGGGTGTGCTATGATAACCTTTGAAATCATAGGCAAGAGATAAATACTATTTTATTCTTCTAATGCTAAGACCACAGAAACCAAATATCTTTTATGGTATCATTTCTTAGGCTGTCTCCCTATTGAAACTAAAACCAAGTTGCTTCGTGACTGGAGGATTGGAAATTTTATCATAACATTATTTCGTGATCTGGGCTAAACGATTTGAAAAATGTAGATTTTAGCAATAATTGTGTGAAAGACAATTTTATCTTTTTTGTTGGTTACTAGGTGGTAAAAATGTTCTACACAGTCTTGATAAATTTGGTTCAGTGTGCCGCAAAGTTCAAGAGCACCCAATATTATGCCGTGAAATTTAAAAGTTTGCATAGCACTGGTATAGGATATAGGAGAATATAGGTGTAAAGGTACTTCTGGAAGGGCTTTAGAAACCTGAAATTTAGCACGACGAAAAGTTACTGCATAAAACATAAAACGTTATAATCTTCGACTATAACGGGCCTCACAGTTTTTCCCTCTTCATCGCGGAAGTTTCCTTCTCCTGGTGGATCGTGAATGTTTGATAGCATGCACACATCTCTTTTGTCCTTCCACATCAGGTTTAAATGGAAGGGTTAAATGGAAGAGGGAACCTTATGGTCTCAATTTCGCCCTGATAATAAAGCCACTTATCTATCTATCTATCTATCTATCATCGCGGTCAAGTCATCCCTGGTCCAAGTGCATATGTCTCCCCGTCTTAGTTTCAGTTTTTTACTGGAAAAGTCTTGGGGCATGCCTTTCCGGTTTTGTCTAACAGAGCCTCAACAGTATATTTCCTTTGACTGAATATCGTCAAAGAGAGTAGGAGAGGAGAAGAAATTGTCCATATATAACTTATGCCCAGCCCCTTCCACTCTCCTAGTAAGTTCTCTAACAGTCGCATGTGTCACTGTCATGTCTTGCATTGCAATTTGTCTGTCTTTCCCCAAGTACACTTTCATGTCATAAGTATAACCGGTCTTGTCGCAGAGTTTATAGATTTTTATGCCAAAACGTTTGTGCTTTTTAGGAATGTATTGTTTAAAAATGACTCTCCCTTTGAAAAGCACAATGACTTCATCTACTGTCAAGTGCTCAGTAGGTTTATAATACTTAGCATAGCTGTCATTGAGCTTTTCAAAGAGAGTTCTAATTTTCCATAATTTGTCATAATTTTCATCATTCTTATCAGATTCGTTAACGTTGTCATTGAAATGAAGAAAGCGGAGAATGTGAAGAAATCGGTCATGTCTCATAGTAGCACTAAAGAAAGGAGTACAGAATTGTTGCAACGTCAACCAGTAGTCCCTCAATGTATCTCTTACATCGTGTCCCATTTGTATAGTTATTGAAAAAAACAAGTACATTTCGTATATAGTCACGTCAGGCTGTGGTGAAGGTCCTTCGTCTAATTTGTCTATGTATTGGTGATAGTACCTGTTTGTCTCATCCACCAGGAGTTGGAAAACTTCCACAAAATAAAGGAGGAAAATGCTGAGTGGAGTCGAATCGCTCGAGATGTTCGGAGCCGCACCATCCTTCAGTCCACTCAGGCCACCAGTAAAGGGGTGCTCTCTAATTATTCTTCGGCCCTGACGTGGAGATATCCATCCCGACTCACTTTTTGAGGTGGTAGCTCTCTCGGGCTGTTCTTCCAAAAATTCACTCTCACTTTCCTCTTCGTAAGCATCCGAGTCAGAGTCAATGAAGACTTCAGCGATATCCTCGCTTGCTTGCTTTTTTTAACCATTACATTACTTTGCTAATTTACTAAAAGAAAACTGTTATAACCTCTGTCTATCATCGATAATAATTTTTTATTGGTATTTATTCTTATTCTGTTATAACACTCACAGCATAGTCTCAATTCACCACTTCATCACTCTCTTACAAAAGCGAACGGAGTCTATTTACGAGTTGGTCTCCTTAAGGTATTGCATCTGAAATTTCTTAGAAGGAGATCTCTCAGCAATCTTTCTGCATACAAGAGCTAAGAGAACGTCATCTATTCCCTTACTTCAAGATGTTGAGTCATACATCTCTTCGAAGTAGCCTTCCTCATTCTATCTTGTGAACAGACCTCTTTCAATATACACTGACACATAAACCAAACTCTTGATTGGCAGACCCAAAGAAAATACACAGGCTAAAGCAAACCTCATCTGATATTCTTTTCACTAAGCAGGGCCTTCTCTCAAAGATATGAGTAGTCTCAGTATTTCTTTGCGATTTTCCAAAGGAATGAATAACACTATTCGCGTGGCAAAAAATAAGTATTCACAAAATTTCAACGTTAGAAAAAATAAGAAATAAAACAAAACTTGACGAATAATATATTATTATTAAGGCTAAAAGTTATTGTAAAATATATCAAGGTTTTTAAGATTGAAGAACTTTCTGTGTGGCAAAATACAAAGATAGCTAGCAATGATGCTTGACATATATACACATTGAATGGCAGCATACGGAGTATATACATGTCAGGCAGCATTGAGGGGGTTAACGTTTTTCCGCCAAAGGGCAAACCCGCTCACAGACGTTTTAGTTGTCATGGAATTGAGATAATAAGATGAGATGAAAGACCAGACAATCTTTTTATCCTCCTCTCCCAAGGCTGAAAGCCTTAAGGATTAGGAGAAGGGAGAGTAAACAAACACTCGAAAGACTCTGCTGTTGGACCCTCTCACGCAAGCTAAAGAGAGGCAATAAACTAAACCCCAACCCTAAGGTCCCTTTGTCATTTTCTTCTTTCTTTTGCATATCTGCGTTTTCCGAACTGCCTTGCTCATTCAATTTCATATCACGAAATAGAGCGGTAGCATTGCACAATTTCAGTAGTTCATTGTTTTATTATTTTCAGGCAATTTGAATATTTTTATGTAATTATATATCCTAGTTATATTAGTGTATCTGCCCGAATAGAAGCCGACCCCCCAAATATTTCCACAATTTTTTGGCAAAAACGTAAATTTCGTAGATTTTATGCTGGTGTGCCGGACATTCATGCACATCTTATTGTTAGAATATATTATTTGAGATCGAAGAAATGTGTGGGAAATTGTTTAGTTGTTGACATTTTGAAATATTACTCCAATTAATAATTTTGCGTAGTTGAATAATGTTCCACATTCAGTGACAATAATTTCATTCATCTTCATTTTCACAAAAGGTCAAATATAGTAACAGCGATCTCGCCAAGAAATTTTTCATCCAAGTCTATTTCCAATGAAATTAGCATTTACATTGCCTTAAGAAATTGCATTTTTATAATTATACACGTTCCATGTAAATTTTACCAAAATTCAAACAGTTGAGCATTCAAAGCCACCAACGCCTTTTGCGTAATCGTCAATTTACGCAAGCGATCTCGCCAAGATATTTTTCTCCCAAGTCTATTTTCAATGAAATTAGCATATATTGCCTTGAGAAACTGCATTTTTATAATTATACACGTTCTATGTAAAGTTTTACGGAAATTCAAACAGTTCAGCGTTCAAAGCCGTCAACGCATTTTGCGTAACCGTCAATTTACGCAAGCGATTTCGCCAAGATATTTTTTCATCCAAGTCTATTTCCAATGAAATTAGCATATACATTGCCTTAAGAAACTGCATTTTTATAATTATACACGTTCCATGTAAAGTTTTACCAAAATTCAAACAGTTGAGTGTTCAAAGCCGTCAACGCATTTTGCGTAACTGTCAATTTACGCAAGCGATCTCGGCAAGATATTTTTATATATATTCATCATAGGTCAAATATTTACTTTACGAAAAATATAGTACTATCATTTGAATGCGAAGGCAATGAGAGACTTCGAGATTTAACCATAACCCAAATTTTCCTCGGACTCGCATTTAAACCGAGGGGTGATTTTTTCATGATAGATTTTGACTAAAAACATCGGCTTGTATTCGGGCAGATACGGTATATAGTTTTGGTAAATATTTTTCCAAATGGCCCCTAAACGTAAAATTATGCATGAGGAGTTAGATGATTCTGATGTGTACGAGGAGGAAAGTGTGTGACGTGAGCTGTCCCATGCTTTGAGGAGTTCGTTCGTTCGTTTTTATTCTCCATGAGATCATACAGACATATGATATTGGATTCGTCATACAAATACTATAAAAAACATCATAGGCACAATATACATCACTAATAAAAAATACAGTAAAGCAGAGCAGAAAAAAACAAATAGAGCAAGATATATCAACTGGATTCCAAGTATTCCCCCATACTATAGAAGCAGCCTTGTACTAGATATTCAAATAATACAGATTTGAAATGCTTCATATTGGTAATAGTTTTAATCTTATCAGGAAGATGGTTAAATAATTTGGTAGCCATTGTTTTTGGACCTTGCTGATGGAGTTTGAGATGTGTGTATCCAACATGAAGGTTTGTGCAAGTTCTTGTGTTATGGTGATGGTAAGCATTGTTTTTTGGGAAAAAGGATTCATTTGATTTAGTCAATTGGATAAGACTGTAAATGTAAATGCAGAGCAGAGTGAGTATTTTTAACTTACTGAAGGTTTCTCTACAAGAGGCTTTATAAGGCAAATTAGCCATACAGCGGATTATTTTTTTTGTAATCTAAAAACTTTTATTAATTGAATGTTAGAACCCCAAAAGATGATACCATATAGTACCCTGGAATAAAAGAGACCAAAATAAGCCATCTTCAAAATAGCAGGGCTTACAGTTTTCCTTAAAACTAACTTAAGGTAAAAGACGGAGAAAAGTTTATTTAGTAAATAGTTGATATGGTTGTTCCAGGTAAGAGTGGAATCAATGTACAAACCATGACATTTGACATCTTCTGTAGCTGAAATGTCATTGTTATATTTGAAGGAGAAATCATTATTTGAGAGTGATGGAGAGAATATCATTATTTGTGTTTTGGCAGCATTTAAAGTTTGATGATTAGATTCACACCAATTGTGAATTTGGGACATTATTCTTATAATTGTGGGAGTAATAACTAAGTTACTTAAAAATATGCTAATGTCATCTGCGAACATAGTTAGTTTAAAAGGTTGGGTAAGTTTAATGGTTTGTGAGAGTTCATTGATAAAGATAATGAATAATAGGGGACCAAGGATTGATCCTTGAGGAACTCCGCAAAAGGTTTTGATGAGTGAAGATGAGTAGCAGCGACCACCATGAGAAATTAAAATAAATTGATATCTATTAGAGAGATAGGTGGATAACCAGTTAAGGCCTACATCCTTTATTCCTAAGGTTTGGCATTTATTGAGTAAAATTTTGTGAGCCACCAAGTCAAAAGCTTTACTAAGATCAAAAAATATACCTGTTACTTTATTATTTTTGTTAAGTTCCTCCTGAGTGAAATTAATCGATTCAAAGAGAGCTTTCTCAGTTGATTTACCAGGCCTAAACCCAAATTGAGAGTTAGATAGAAGGTTATGTTTTTCCAGAAAGTCAGTAAGTCTTTTGCTAAAGATATACTCAAAGATTTTAGAGAGTTGGAGGAGCAGTGATATGGGCCTGTAATGCTCAGGATGGTTTTTATTGCCTTTGCCTTTATAGATAGGGATTACTTTTGAAACCTTCACGGTATCAGGGAATATGCCTTCTCTAAGAGATTCATTAACAAGGTAAAGAAGTGGTTCAACAATTGACATAGAACATGCTTTTAGTAAGGGTCCAGTTATTTCATCACTACCAGCATAGTATTTACTACCGGCTTTTCTCAAATGGTTAAGTAATTCAAGTTGAGTACAGGATTGGAGATAGAGTGAGTGACCCTTGTTATTATTCAAATGGTACGTGTATGTCTTCGGTTTGGGAGGGCATTGAGATATAGAGGACAGTTTAGTGAAGTGGTTATTAAAGGTGTCAGCAATAGTGATGGGATCAGTTATAGAAGTTGAGCTGTAATAAAGGGTCATTGGTGATTGATGTATCTGTTCACCACGTGAATCATTTATAATTTTCCAAACCATCTTTGTGGGGTTAGATGAGGTGATCAATCTTTTATCATTGAAGGTTTTTTTTGCAGCTTTTATTATGGTCTTGTAATGTCTCTTGAGTTGAATGTAATCTTGATGGGAGGTAAACCATAGTTTTTTTAGTTCGAAACTGAGTTTACGAATCTCAAGAGTGACCCAGTTTTTGGGAGGTTTAATAGAAGGCTTTGTTAATACACAAGGGAATATACAATCAAAAAAATCTGATGTGGCCAACACATGACTTTCTACATATTTGGGTATAGATATTTAAATTAATATGAAGAGCATTATGAGGCAAAATTATTATTTCATATCGTAAAAGAATACAGTCATTCGCCGTAAATTATATTTTGAATATGTTTACAGAATTCACCGCTACATGGTGTTGGTGCTGTATACTGAAAATTACGAAAAAAGTTGAATATCTCCGAAGTGGATGGTTCTACGAAAATTTGTTTCAAACAAAGGTTGGAAAAAATATTATTCTCTACAACTTTAGTCCTCACAAAAATTACCAATAACGACGTTTTTAAAGAGATATTTGACGGAAACAGAAAAAACCGATTTTTTATAAATAATTCCTAAACAATAACTGCTATGGAAAATTGTTTCAAATTAAAGTTGTAGGAAATTACATTATTTATAACATTTGTATAGAATTGTATATATTATAATGATGTTTTAGCAGAGAAATATCGCAAAAACCGAATCGAGTTTCGAATAAACCTCGACTTCCGGTTAACCGTTATTGTCCAAAAACTAATCAGTTCTTTGTGCTCATGCTAAAGTGTAATATATGAAGTTTGGTAACGATATGGCACGTACTTTTTGAGTTAGAGCGCCCACAATCACATACATACATACACACACACACACATACACACACACACACACATACACGCACACACACACAGACATCATTCCGAAAATAGTCTAAACGTGTTCTAGGGACCTCAAAACGTGTATTTCCGTTGAAATCTCGAAGTCGATTTTTTTCATGATCACAATACTTTCCCATTACTTCGTATGGAGAAAGTAAAAATATGAGTGTTTTGTAAAATAGATTAAAGGCAGTATTGAAATTTCTGGCATTGTACACTTCAGCCCAATCATGATGAAGTAGGGTATTACTCCATATTTGAAATTTGGATTCAGAAATAATCCTTTTGTAGACAGGCACTGTATCACACTAGCCCAACCCCAAAAAGTTAACTTTAACGATTATATTCACTATTTTGATTTCTGATATTACATAAGTATATGATGTTATACGATTATTATATGATTTGTATTTTCATGTCAAGTTACATTTTTTTCAAATAATTTTGATCTTTGAGCTGTCTTGATAAATCAGTTGCTGACTTTTGAGCATGAGTTCTAAAATCATTCGATTATGACCAAAACTCGCTCATATTCTGAATGATTATCCATTTCTTAAAATCACATTCCGAATAATAATCGATTATATAAATCATTCGATTATGTCCATCGCTAATTACAACCAGGGCCGGCTTGATGATGATGCCAACAGTGCGATTGCATCGGGTCCCGCACATACAGAGGCCCTGCACTCTCTAAAAATATTTGTTGTGCTTTTAAAGTACTTATATGTACTTCAAAAGTAGGCAAAAGATATCGACCACAATCATAATGAGAGTTCACTTTGTTCATTTGAATTTGTTATGAAAATTTTGTGACGTGACTTTCCTAGCTGGCTGTGTTACAACCCATGCATTGCGTTCTCCCTCCTCACATGTTAGTAGTTCCCGCTCACTTATGTAAACTGTCTGTGTAACAAATTTTTTTTAGTGATTTATGGGGCTGCTTACGTAAGTGCGGATTTATGTAAGTCGGGTTTAGATAACTTGGGAGCTGCCTGTACATAGAGAAAACCAGAAAAGAAAAATAAATTTTTAAAATTACAAATAAAAGTGTAGACAACAATCAAGTTAGAATGTTTCTCTTAACCTTAAATAGCATTATTTTTCATTTTATACAATAACTTGGAAGACAAATATGATAGGTATTCAAAGCGACATATGCCATCATACATGCTGAAGAGGTTACTGCACATAAAACTTCTTTCTTAGGGAATCATTTGATGGAAATTTTCCGGCTATTAAATAAATATATATGCCTTCAGTATTTTTTTCACTTGAACTAACCTGGCGGAATATGTAGCTGATGAGTGGTTCATCCAAGTCAGGGTTTCGATCTATGAATTCAAAAAGATCCATCCCAGCTCCATGTTTTTCCATTACCAATTGAAAGTATGTAGGATTCTCACAAACATCTAAAATACTAACCTGAAAATAATGCATGTTGATTTTTAAAGAGAGCAAATAAGGCACTACACACACTAAAAAAGCTAAACACCATTTTTATTTGAATAACTGAAATATCAATATCTTTACAATTAAGACGACATGTAAATGAAAATCTACAATAATAGTTATATCTTGCAAACCATTTTTTGCAGTGATACAAGTAGTGATACGTTTTGCCTATTCTTGGCATAATATTTTGTCCTTTTGCAGTGAATCATGCAACATGTAGAAACAAACATGGACCATGCAGGAAAAATAAAAACTGCAGCAAAACTCAACAACATTCTACAGTGAACTCCTGATTATCCGGCTTAATGGATGTATGAGGAAGCACGAATAATCGAAAAACATGGATAATGCGAATTTATAATAGTAAGAACAATTTTCTTGTTTTTCTGTTATTTTAACATGGGATAAGATTAGTGTTTATCACTATAAAAACCACGTAGCTCAGTGAGCTAGCACACAGCTGAAGTTGGCAAATGACTCCACTTAAAATCAAATCGTAATAAATGAATCAAAAAAATCAAGATAGCAGAAGAACACAGCGGACTGACCAAGGTCACATGCTGTCTACCAGTGTGATTTTTGTGAAACTCCCAATCATAAAAAAAAACAATATACATATCTATAAATTTGCCATTTCTGCATATAATATAATTATTTCGACAATGATGTACTGAGAATACGAAAATATTGCAGTCCCACAGCCATGAATTTCTTTTAAAGCATTGCAATTAGGTAGAGTACTAATAAAATTTCGAGGCATAAGGAGAGAGACAGAACAGATAATCCGCAAACCAGATAATCCACACATGGATAATCGGGAGTTCACTGTATTTGCTATGAAACTAATTTAATGGATTTTACAGGTAATACTATGTTAAATAATAATATAATATTGAATAAAAACTTTCACTGATTTCAAATGCAGAAAAACTTATGATCAGTATTGACCATTGGTTGACCAACATTGCAGAGGGGAGGGTAAGAAACATGGAAGAGGGTAGATACAAACAAACATTATGAGTGAGAAGGTAAAACAAACAATAGTCATGGAGAGTGGAAAAAGACGCTCCTTAATTAATGCAAATTTTGGAGAGAGGGAGAGGGTGTGTAGTGATAATGAATCGAATCAAACATAAGTTGAAGTGTACTTTTTAGCCTAAAACAGTGTCTAAAACTCATAGCTCAAGTATAAGTCAAAGACAATACAATGAATGCAAGATAGCTTTCAAATGTACAAAAAAATTAAAATTAATAAAGATGTACACAAAAAATAGACGATAAAACAATAAAAATGTTTTGAAAGTTATGAAAATGAATTAACACGGTCCATGAGAAGTTTCTAAAATGTTAAAATTATGAAAATCAGCTGCACCATCTGAGCCCATATTTATTTCATCCTATAGTTCCTTTGTCGATTCTAGATTTGCTGTGTAGTCGTCAGTTTCATTGCCATCTTCATAGAATGCATCGTTTTCCGCTCCATCCATAGAATTTGCAATTTCACATTTGAGGAAGGATTTTTTCACCATGTCTGCTGATATCCAATCTCTAGCCCAAGGTATCAGACTGATTATATCATTATCTATGCAAAAACAACTTTTCTGGACTCAGGGATGCCTAAAATGTGTATTTTCAGCAGTCTTTCAAAATTAAACTTTTTCATGATTACAATAGTTATTCTACATACTGTGTATTTGAGAAAGTAAAAGAGTAATCTCATTTAGTTGGTTTAAAGCTTCAATATTTAGGATTGTTTTATTTAAGTCACAAAATCCTACATCTTATAATAAGTACTTGCAGCCTTGTGGTGAACTGTCCCTGTGGTGAACCAGCTGAAGCAGTGAATCTGCTAAGGGTGCTATTCCATTCTTGTTTTTTTTCCCCTCCTTTAGTTTTTATTTTTTCAATTGTGTGCGTCATCAGTTGTAGTTTGATTTTACTTGGCATGCATAAGTTTGAATTTTCTATACAAAATATGAAGTTTCTTAGAGAAGGATTAAACTAGTGGCACACAAAGAAAAAACTTGGATGATTCACATTACTTACTTGGCAGGTGACATAAAAATCATTTGCGATCCCTGCTATAATACATAAAATGTATTCACTATGTTAGCCAATTCACTGGAATAGCTTTGACCAATCATGTAATACCAAATTAAAATACAGAAAACCCTTGACATTCACGAATTTAACAATCACGGTTTTGATTATTCACAGACTGCGCCTTTGTATACCAATTTAACATTTGCGGTTTCGATTATTCACAGGTAGTTTATCTGCAAGCCTATATTACATTTCCAGCATACACACTTGTCCCTCTGTAGTTATGCTGCAGAGGTGTACTTAATTTTTTTGTCTATATATTCACGCAAATGTGTAGTGAACATTGTTATTCTTTTGTTTATTTATATTACCATAATAGTAGTCGTAGGTGAACTTTTTCACATGGCTAGGAGAATTATTGGCTCCACTAAAAGACCTATTTTAATGACGTTTATTTGATGTTTAAACATGGCTTAACAGCACAAATTATCATTCCGTTGATTTCATTCAATAACTTAAAAAATATACTGTCATAATTTGGAGAAAGTCATGTGTTGGACACATAAGATATTTTACATTTTTATCCCATCCCATGGTTTCCCATTGGAAAAAAGGAGAATGATCGTAACCATTACAATTTACTGAAAACGATTAATTTAAACCTCGCACAAACAACTACTATCCTCCACATATCCTTGTATTGTTTGCTCTTATAAATATTTTAAGTTACCCTTATAAGTAAGTGCTGCATGAGTTCTAAACGTAAAGTAATTGTTGAAAGTGAACCTGGCCAAAAAAGGCAGAAAAAAGACTTTGAGGCTAAAAGTGGAGTTATTAGATCGACTGGCTAACGGCAAAGGCGTGACATCTGTTGGATGCTATTACGGTATAAATGAGTTTATGGTGAGAGTACATACGGAAAAACGAGAAAAATATTTGGGGAAGTGTTGCAGCAAGTGCACACAAAAGTGCAAAAGCATCTTTTCAGACCCGTGCCGCAGACCTCAAAAAAATGGAGAAAGTGCTCTTTTTATGGATTGAAGACCAAACTAAGAGAAACGTGCCTTTAAGCGGACCTTAGATAAGGGAAAAAGCCAAGCATCTCTACTATTATCTCCATGAAGCCTCTGGGGGTGAAGGTAGAAGTTCCAACGCAGCTTCTCCTAGCTTCCAAACCAGCAAAGGTTGGTTTGAAAATTTCAAAAGACGCTTCAATCTCCACAATGTAAAACTAGTGGGAGAAGCGGCATTGGCTGACCTTGCAGCAGAAAATTAAACACCCCAACTTAAACTACTCATAGAGAAAAAGGGATATAGCATGCATCAGATCTTCAATGCCGATGAAACAGGAATATTTTGGAAAGAATGCCCTCTCGCACTTTCTTATCCAAGGAGGAGAGATCTGCCTCTGGATTTAAGGCAGGTAAGGACCACCTTACTCTTCTCATCTGTAGAAATGCAGCAGGTGAATTCATGGTAAAGCCAATGGTGATATATAGATCTATCAACTCCAGGGCCCTCAAAGGAATAAATAGGGATCATCTCCCAGTGTCCTGGTATGCTAACAGGAGAGCATGGATGACTGCTGAGCTGTTTTTGGAATGGTTTAACAAGTGCTTCGTACATGAAGTGAAGAATACCTTGTGGCCAAGAACCTAGCATTCAAGGTCCTTCTGATAATAGACAATGCTCCAGGGTATTCTGAAAGCCTGCAGTTTGCTCACCCGAGTGTCGAGGCAGTCTTCCTACCACCTCTCTTCTCAAACTGATGGATCAGGGTCTCATCATGACATTTAAATCGTATTATACCCGCCTCACATTTGCGAGAATTCTTGACTAGATGTCAGTCAGCAACTGTTGGAAAAAGTATACCATCACTGACTGTATCACAAATATAAAGGAATCTCTTGATGAAGTCAAACCAATGACTTGGAATGCATGCCAGAGGAAGCTGTTTCCTGATGCGGTGAAATACCTCAAAGGCATCTCATTGGTAGAAGAGGAGGTGCGGAGGATTGATAGTTTGGCACATAATGTGGTAGGAGAGGGTTTGGACAATCTCAAAGAAGGCCAGGTAAAGGAACTTCTCGACTCTCATATAGAAGAGTTGACCGAGAAGGATCTTGTGGAACTCATATGTTCAAGTGAAAGCAGCGAGAAAGAAGAGAGTGATGTGACTCCAAAGTCTCAGTTGTTGCTTAAGGGACTGGCAGAGATTTTGGACATGTCTAAGGCTCTGGCTGACAAGGTGATTGAAATGAACCCTTTGATGTAACGTAGTATAAAATTTAACCCTTGAGAACTCGTATCAAAAATACGTTAGTACTCACGTTGGGTCGAATCGACCCAATGTATTTAGAAGTTTAAAAAGAATGACTAGATTTTCAGAACATTTCAAAAAATATTGGAAATGCTAAAACTATTTCAATAGAAAAAGAAAACAAAAAATTAAATTATTTTAAATAATTTATTGAAGAATGTTTATGAAAATATTTATTTCAAACCAAAAACTTTAATTCATGTCTTCATCCAAACTTTGAACCTCCTGAAATCTTGTCCTTCAAAAACAATTTACACAAATGGTAGAACAATGCTCTTGGACGACCTTCAACCGGCACAACACCGGAAAATGTTGAAAAAGTGCATGAGGTTATCCTCGAGGACCGCAGGCGAATGATCCATGACGTTTGCAACATTGTGGGACAGTCATATGGGACATGCCAGCGCATTTTGTCGGACGAACTCAACATGAGACGGATTGCTGCAAAATTCGTGCCAAGGCTGCTGTCTGACGACCAGAAGCAACATTGGCTGGAAGTCTGCATGGAACTTCAGGATCAGGTCAGAAATGACCCAGACTTCCTTTCTAAGGTCATAAGTGGTGACGAAAGTTTGGTTTATGGG
Source organism: Uropetala carovei (assembly GCA_036926305.1). Lineage (NCBI taxonomy): Eukaryota > Metazoa > Arthropoda > Insecta > Odonata > Petaluridae > Uropetala > Uropetala carovei. The sequence goes on along the minus strand of JAXCHB010000040.1, from coordinate 3,478,985 downwards.
TACGACCCTAAAACAAAACAGCAATCCTCCCAGTGGAAGAGTCCATCTTCACCCCGACCAAAGAAAGCGTGGCAAGTCAAAAGCAATGTTAAGCCAATGCTGATCTGCTTTTTCGACATTCACAGGATTATCCACAAGGAATTCGTCCCTTCAGCTTAGACCGTCAATGCGAAGTTCTACTGCGACGTCCTGAGGCGAAAGCGGCCAGAGAAATGGCGCAGGAACAACTGGGTGCTCCATCACGATAATGCACCCGAGCACATCGCTCTGGCTGTGCAGCAGTTTTTGGCCTCCAAAAACATGGCAGCCGTCCCCCACCCCCCTTACTCGCCTGATTTAGCCCCCTGTGACTTCTTTCTCCTCCCAAAGATGAAAATCAAGTTGAAGGGGCAAAGATTTGACACCATAGAGGAGATCCAGGCCAAATCGCAGGAGGTGCTGAAGACGCTGACACAAAAGGACTTCCAGGACAGCTTCCGATCGTGGCAGAAACGTTGGGATCATTGTGTATGCTCCCTAGGGGACTACTTTGTAGGGGACGGTGGCAATTAGGACTTTGGACAAATCTACTTTTTTTCAGATACATTTCGAATTCCTTTGTTGCCGACGTTACAGCAAAATCTTACCCTCGAACAAGTGGCACCATAAAATTTTTTGATGGGTTATGACTGCACTGGGAAGCAGTTGGGAAAACCAAGGCAGAGACAGAAAAAAGTGGGTAAAAGACCCATCGCTACCCATTACTCTCGGCCAAAATTTTCTTGCTGCCATCCCACGTGGATTGCTGCAAGGGTTCAATGCACCTCGGGCTGGCGCCCCCTCATGTATAGACTACATACTTATAGATACCACTCCAATATAAGGTGATTTAGCAAGTTTGCTACTTGTGGAGATTATAACTAATCATCAGTAAAAATTGTATGGTAAAAATGACTTATTTACTGTTCAAAACTGAAAAAATGGTATTTGTAACATTTCTCATATATGAGAAATGTTACAAATAATAAATATATAACTACAGCAATTAATTAATAGCATTACAAAATATAACAGAACATAAAAACATTTTCTTAAATTTTTCTATCAAGTAAGGCACAAAATAAATCAACTGAGCAACATTTTGTGCGATTTTTTAGCGCTGCCTATCAGTTATTTGCTCTTACTCATCATTAAATTTTCACTGCCAAGCCCGTGGTCATATGTGACATATTTAAAACATTGTAAAACTCAGCTATTAGGTGAATGAAGTTAGTTGCATTTAAAAATAAAAAGATATGGACGTTTCAAGTTGAACTGGGTCAAATCGACCCAGACACGAGTACTCGAGGGTTAAATGAGGATTGAAGGCTCTTACAGCCCCTTACAAGGAGACACATAGGGATTTGCAAAAAAAAGACAAAGCAAAAACCCATAATGAGTTTTTTTTAAGAACATCCAACTGCACCTTCTTCCTGTGCACTCTTGTTAGTCACCTCCCCGGGAAAATCTCTTAATTAGAGTTGAAATTTCCTGCATGGTTACTTCATCATTGTTGCTAACTTAAACAATTTCACAAACAAACATTTAATTTACTTACATGTGCATGCAATATTTTTAAATAAGAAGAAAATGGGTTATTTATGATGAAGAAAAGAACTTTAAAACGCTATTTCCCTTACGTACAGGTATATCGTTTCTTTCTTTCATCACTTGTTTCCATAAGGCTTTAGTCTTAACATTCACGGTTTTAACATTCGTGGTGATTTCCAGGAACGTATCCCCTGCGAATGTCGAGGGTTTACTCTTTTAAAAACTGATAACTTGACAGCTATATAAAAAAGTTTGACAGAATCAGTCGGTTGAAGGAACCTGCATACCTATAATTATTCATACAGGAGAAATAAAAAGTGAAATGATGGAAATTTAACTGATATGTGTGTGTGCATAATACTGATCACAAATGTAAGGAGAAAAATTCTGAACTTGACCGGGATTCAAACCCGGGTCTTGCTGGGTAGGTGCTTTCCCTCTTCACATTATGCACACACGCATATAAGTTAAATTTCCATCATTTCAGTCTTGTTATTTAACATCTTCCCAATTCTGGGATAAAGTAGGGGTGTTTTCCACTGTGCCTTTATGAGGACATCTAGTATGGTAAGGTTTACTAATGAGTTGGCCCTTTCTTCACCGTAAATACCCTAATTCGAGAATGGAGAATTAGTCTGGCTTGGTAGCTTAGTTGGTTAAAGCACCTATCCGGCAAGTGGGAAACCCGGGTTCAAGTCCTGGTCAAGTTCAGAATTTTTCTCCTTCTCATTCTTCAAAGAGGAAATAAAGCTTAAAAATAAAAATTCCAACTACAAAGTCATTATCTTCTACTAAGTACAATATTAAATTCTGAGATAAAATTTGAGAGAAAAAGAATGAATTGAAAATCATAAGTATTATTACTCACAATGTTTGGGTGTTTGAGAGTAGTAAGAAGTCTGATCTCAAGAGGTACCCTCCGTCCAATCTTAGAGTCTACCACCCACGACTCTTCACAAACTTTGTCCTTGCGAATAAATTTGGTGATCACCTACATAAAAACACTGAAATTAAAATTCACAGTATTTGCAGTCACAATTCACACTATATTAATTCACAAAGTTCAATCATATGTGATTTTTTATGCCCTACTTAAACAAGGTATCTCCCCATTTCCCTTCTCTGGAATAAATTTGGCATGATGGCTTCAGCATTCAATAAATGCTGAGAGCTACACGCTGGAGCATCTGCTCCTGATAGAACCATCCATTTCATTAAGTTTAATAGGCAGGGATGTGCTGCAGCCAGCTCCATCTGGCTCGCGAGAGCCGTTTCTTAAAATTTTTGATGCTCAGCGAGCCAGTTGTTGAGCTAAGCATTCCAAATCATCCAGAGGTTAGCGATGCATCACGGTCTGATAATAATGGGAGGCCAAAAGTTTAAGGGTGCTTTCTATATTGTGTTACACATCTATATATTATCTGAAAGACGCCAAACAATTGTACATGGAATATACTTATCCGAAGCCACCACCCCTGATATATTAGTCATTAATGATATTAATGTTAATTAATTAATATTAATGACATTATAATATAGCCCTTTCATTCCCATTAAAAGTTTACCCATATAAAAGCACTAGCGATTGTTTACCTGGCGTTGCCCAGGATTCAGAACAGCGTAAAAATGACCTAATTAAAAAAACAAAAATCTATATTAATTTAGTTTTATTATGTTTACAGTAATTAATTTTTGAAACATCTATAATTTTTATTGGTATAGAGCTTCAGGGTATACAATATTGATCGTTTTTTCATTTGGGACCAAAACTATGGAGAGTTTAAAAAACAACATCAAGAAAAGGAATTTTTATTCTTTGAAGCGTTCTTTCGTCCAAGTTCCAATTTCGTACGATGATTCTAAGTAATTTTAAAATGCAAATGAAAAATATGCTGCACTCGTTCCAGATACGAAGTTTCAGTTCTTTAGTTCTTATGTCCGTTTATTTAATTTTTTTACCCCCCCCTTCCAAGCCAAAAATTACAAAATAAGCCCGAGGTTTCCCTAAGTACACATGCCAAGTTTCAGCTTTCTAGGTATATTGGTTTTGGAGTTACAGCATTAACACACAAACACAAACTAACACATATTACATATTTTCTTTATATGATAAATCAAAATGTGCAACTTTATCTACAGAAATGTAGCTACGAAGAGAAAAGAACTATGTAACTTTCAATATTACAAAAAACATACGTCCCTATTCTCTTCTAATTTTAAATTTGTGTGAGCCTATTTGCGTTAGTAAACATTACAGATGTATAATATAATAGTTTTACTTACAAAAAGGTAAAATTCCAGCATAAAACTAATGATGAAATGCCTTGATTAAACCGTTAGAAACGCTTCCCAGACAGTCAACAGTATAATTATCTTAAATATTTATGTTGCTATGCGTGATTAATTTCTATACTTAAACAAAAGTTCAATGCGAACAACGCTTTTCTTTCGTCAATTTGAATGTTTAATTGGCAATAACTGAATCGGAGACAACAATGATGGTAGCCTTGGTAACGCCTGGAATGAGTACGAAAAATCCAAAAAATTTCGAAAAAGAATGCGTATTTCTGAAACCTTCAACCATGTAACATGTAAACATTGCAAGAATAAGATGGTATAGAGTTTTAGCTGTCAAATAAAGCAAAAATAAAGAAAATCGGTCCATATTTACGTATTTTGATGAACGAAGGAAAAAAACCTTGCGCTCTGAAAAATCGAAAATCCCATGTAAACTTATGGGAAAATATAATTGCCTCCTGGTGCTCTTCCAAGACAAAAATTTTAAAAAATAAGCCCGAGGTGCACACCCTCAGGGTGCTCTTAGTATGTATGCCAAGTTTCAGCTTTCTAGGTTTATTGGTTTTGGAGTTACAGCGTTAAAACATACACACATATTCTATTTTATTTATATGATGATTGAGCTCGTTGCCATGGTAGTAGATTATTGAGACCCAGAAAACTCCCATTTTTTCTGATAAAAACTAAATATGTATGCTAAAGCTAAAGGGATTTGAATTCCGTCTTCAAAAATAAGAAACTACAATTTCTCAACTTTCTGACAGATCAAATCCTGACAGGAAATAATTTAAAAAAGCAAATATATAAACCTCATCACTGATTTATGTGCTTTTCTTATGGGTAAATAATTGGACAAAATTAGCCCCCAGCAACTGATCCCAGTCCACCAAATTCTTGCCACATGTAGCTCTCATATGTAGTAACACACCCACAAAATTTGGTTTCTCTAGGTTGAACCGTTTCAGAGATATCGTCTGCATGGTCAGATGGACGGACAGACAAAGTGAATACATAAGCAATTTGTAAAAATATCACTAAAAATACAGTTAAAATTAAACAAGCAACCACTCACCCAAAACAATAAAGTAACAAAAACTGAAATATCTTAATAATACAATTCTCAGTCATTTGAGTCTCAGCCAAGACAAACTTTTCTCCCTTCTATTGGAGGTTTTAATTTACTCTTAATATTATCAAAATGTTTTCAAAAAATCTACAACATTACCAGCAAATGGTCTGATCTCTGAAATCCCATGCATACGCATCCAAAAGCTCCTTTGCCAATTTGGTACAGGGTTGAATATTTCTGTTGGTACTCTCCTTCCTCCATTATAAAGCCATCAGCCAAGTCATCATCATCGGTACCATCTTTTTCACCACCCTCTTTCTTGAGGGTTGAAGTCATATTTATGTTAGTAAAGTGACTCACTACATCCTTTTGTATTGAATTATTATTACCACTGTCAGTTGTCTTAGTCTGAAAATAAGTCAATAGAAAAATAATTTCACTTTCTAAATTCAAAAATTAAATCAACAATAAAGATAACTCCAATAGCCACAAAGGAATTGGAAAATACAGATATGCATTTTGCCTAAAACACCATTTACTGAACATATGAAAAATCATATACAGCACACCATCACTTTAACTAATACACTGGGGGTGATGAATATGATCATCACACTGATAGTGCAATCCATTTGGGGGTGATGATGATATTCATCATGGAATTTTTCTCACTATTCCCTTTGGGCGTGAGAATGATTCGATGATTTGTGATGAAATCTTGACAGACCTTCCTTGGACTCTCAAGTACACATTCCCTGCAGCAGATGGCATTAATACCCAAGGGAACAAGAATAGCAGGTAGTATCATAAAACAGAGGTGTCCAACCTACAACCTGCAGGCCAAATGTGGCCCACAAAGGGTTTTTCTGTGGCCCATGATGAAAAAGCAATCCAAAATTTTTAACACACAAATTAATGCATTTCTATGAAAATTTTGATAATAAAACTTTTACTATTGGAATGTCTACCATAAAAACCTCATTTAGAATAAATTTTAACTTACCATAAATACCCACGTATAAGACGCAGAGGTTTTCCGCCTCATATTCAGGGATTTTTTTATAAAACTGTGCATAGCAAGCATTTGTTCCTAAAATTTGGTATCAGTCACTTATTTATCATTTAATGGCAAAAAAGTTGCATTATTGTCAATATCATTGTGATATGATGAATCAACTTATAAAAACTTGCATACATCCTCTGTTTCGTACAAAAAATGTTAGCACATTATCAATTTTGTTATAAACAATGCTGCCATTACATTGATAAGCAATTATGGACCCCTCGTACACCGTAATTGGAGAAAGCTACGTGCTTTATTTATGCGCTAACTACCACCGTAAATGTGATCATGAAGAAATTATAATGTAGATAAAATCTTCACATTTTTTAAATTTTGGAATTATCATTTAGATGAAAAAATGATAACATCAACATCCCAAGACATTACATTAGGGAAAAAGTTACATGACACAACTGGATCTTTACTCCAATAGTCTGAATAGGAAGGCTTTTCACTTATTGACATATGCAACATGATTGCCAAGAATTCTTTTACATTTGATATTGTGACAGTAGACCATTTTTTGAACCCAGATTTAGGTGAAATAGATCCCTTATTTTGCCAAAGAGAGTTGTTCATGAGCATACAGATTTGTTGCTCCTTCATTGTTGTTAATAATTCTGAACTAATAAAATTTAAAAAAAACTCAAGTTCATCGCAAGTTGAATCAAAGCCAATTTCTCCTAAAGGCCCTTGGAAGCCTGTGTACACTTCAGTTGATGGTGAAGTGTGTCATTGGTGTCCCAACTTTAACATAAATCCATATTTGGGTTGACCTTTTCTCTTTTTATACCACAGGAAGTAGATGCAGCAACAGTTACTTATATTTCCTCTTCAGATTCATTTTCTACAAATACGTTATCACAGTTGTTATTCATGGATCACAATAAACTTCAAATTAGGTTAAAAAAGAGGCTAAGAAATTATTTACTGAGCTTCAGCAGAATTATGGAATGTGGGATTACAATCTGCAATATCTTCATAATCATCATTGTCCGAAGATGAGGTATATTCACTAACAGAAAAACCCTGAAGTAGAGGTCTGCACAGGCCGAAATCTTCGGCCCAAGCCCGGCCCATTCATAATTGAGTCCAAGCCCGGCCCAGCCCGAAACTTCACCCCATTTTCGCACCCAGGCCCGGCCCGAGGCCCGAATTATTTTTAACTGGCCTAAATTCAGCCCGACAGTGGGCATTTTGCACATTCTTCAGTAAACATATACACTTTATAAAGTATCTTTTTATGTTTTAAAATTTTGAAAGCATATCAAATGTAAACGCACTTTTTTTTAAATTCCTTAAATCCATTCTGGTATTTTGGGGATTTATAAAAAGTTTTAATAATACAAAATATGTTTCAAACCACAAATAGACGTAGAATACAAATTATGTCAATTACTATCAGTACAGAAGACCTATCACCTCTAACCAGAGGGAACTGACGACCAATGGCGGATACAAAAGGGAGGGTAATGGGATAAGGTGTAGGGGTAAGGGATGAAGTTTCGGACTAAGACTCCCAAAGATCCCGCTATCTCCTAAGGCAAACAGAACCCTTTTGATGGTGATATAAGTAGTTGTTTAAGAGATGGTGGGTCGGTAGGAATTCGTGGGTGCTTTGGTGGTGGCCTGGAAGATGTGTCGCTTGTAAAGAAGAGAATGAAGAACTTCCCCTAAAAGAAAGTGAAGATGAAACACTCCCTTTGCACAGTGGCACAAACATGAGGGGAGTCCATCGGGTACTCAACTGGCCCATTGCGGCCCGAACGGGAAAGGCGTCGGATAAATCGTCTAGACCCAAGCCCGGCCCGAGCCCATTACTTTTCAGTTTTACCCGGCCCGTGCCGACCTCTACCCTGAAGTATATCAAGTAGTTCTCTGTCTGAATAACTTTTTCATTCATTATTACTAGCAAAAAGAGCAATATAAATTCCAACACAAATAAACGCAGGACAATTTGACGGCTGCCCATGTCCAAGTCTCTCATTTGCCGCCCTTTTTAGGCATTCTTTACAAAAATTTTAAAAAATGCCTTATGGTTTCATAAATTTCCATAGCAAATATAAAATGTAAAAATATGCAGCATATTATAATACAATCTGCATTACTGTTAAAAATACTGTCTGACGATAAATCGGCTGGCCGTGTGTGTCCCACACATCACACATACTGGCCCCTGCCAGTAATTTATTCGTAGTAGAGAATGACAGAACATGTCGAAAGATTCATGAAAGCAGAGTCACCTACTATCTGGCAGCACTTTTGCGAACTACATAGTTGAATCTACCTGGAAATGCAATGCTGGAGATGTTTCTGAACGTCTCAAATACCACACAACACACCTCAATCTATTAACTCTTCCTTTAATGGGAGTGTGAATATAAGATCAGACTCGTAACATCAGGTGGGCAATAACAACAACATCAAACAGGGAGTTTCAGAGAGAATATGCAGAAATGGATGATTTCTGAGAATTGATAAATGAAATAAAAGACTCCCCAACTGTGACCACTGATAATACAACCCACAGATAATCAGGTCTCGGATAACCTGCTCTCTACTGTATTGTACATTATAAAAGATGTTTACAATAATTTAATTTTTTATTTAGTTAACTCACTATAACTGAGATATAATGAAAGTGGTGAATACTGAACCTTAGTTGAAGGGAAGTCACAATTACTTATGATTTCTAATGTGGGCATTTCATCAGAATTGGCCAAGGTATGATTTCCAAAGGCATTTCTTTCCTCTGATCCATAGGGGCAGCCTCCTCCCATGCTAACTTCTGCATCTGTGTTGGTATTTTTGGCCACCCACACACAATAGACCAAGCGATTTGAACCAGTCAATATAGCACTCTGAACCCTGTATTTCACATCTGCAAAAAAAATATTTGAGTTGAAATAAAAGCCCATTAAATGTAAATAAATCATAGAACATAGCATTTCATTTGCACGTTTATGAAATTACTTTAACTAGTACAGGGATTCCCAAACTTTGTGAAGTCACGGAACCCTTATATTCAAATATTTTTTCTCTTGGAACCCTAAATAAGAGGTAGTTTGCCTAGTTACAATAAAATTAACTTTAAAATCATTATAATTTTTATTTATATAGCTAATGTATCTTACAGTAAATAATTTATAAGTAAGGCTCATGTTTCCTGCTGTAAATAAGAGAAAGAACATATCAGGTCTATACTACAGAACCTCATTTAGCTTCTGCAGAACCCAGTTTAGGAAACCCTGATCTAGTAGAAAAAATTACCCATAATCATAAAAAAATGTTTGTGAGAAAAATTTCAGTCAATATACCGTATTTACTCATATAACCTGTGCACCTTTTTTCCAAAACGCTGGTGAAAAAAGTGGGTGTGCGTCTTACATGAGAATTCATTTACTTGTGTACCTCACGCACCTTTTTCCCAAAATGTCGTGTTGGTAAACAAATATATCGTAAGCCAGCACCCATGCTGCATCTATTATTATATTTCTAAATTTCTTTGTTTTGAGACATTGTTCTTCTTTGTATATAAATTTTAAGTCTATAACAATAGGCACAAAGATTGGGTCAGCGTCGCCACCGCGGACTGAACGCGTCTCAAGAGCGTAACAGTCACAATATTGTAGCAGTGATATAAATTAAACACAATGTCTTTTTATGTAATGGGAACACCGGTTACAATATCGCATATTTTGCTGCAACATTCTTAATACCAGCTACTTTTAAACGCACACATTAAATTGCAATGGAAATGCGTGGGATTTTTCTGCAGCGGCAAGTATCATATCCTTGGGGAATAAAGCTCAGACAGATTTAAAGTCTGCCTTTTTAAGTGAATTAGTAATTACCTTTACAATGAATCTTGGGAAGAGATTGCGATCATTTACCGTTAGTGTAAAATTGCAAATTATAATGGAGGCAGAGGTAATAGGAAATTGTGCAGCAGGGGCAAAAATACGATGTATCAGAATCGTGCATCAGGGACTGGAGAAAGATATGTTTTTATAAAATTAAAATTGTACCTTTTAAATGACTTTTAAGTTTATTAACTAGCGTTCGCCAAATTCTACGAAGTATAGGGGCAGGAGCTGATTTGGCCGCCGGGAAACCGGGCTAAGTCCCGATAGGCCGGTGCTGCCTTGTGAATTTGTCCCTGCATACACATATCTATACGCTTAACTTGGGTGGAGAGAATGAAAATTGCTTGGTTACTTAGAATCAAATATTGATAAGCATGTAAAATGATATAGAACCAAACCAATACAATTACAATAAAGCAGAGAACGTATTAAATGGAGGGAGATTTTCTGTGTATGAATACCTGGAGGGTCTCACATAAGGTAACATTACACCACAGCCAGATATTTTTCCAACCGTATTTTCTAATGGTTTATTCCTTTTAACCCTATGAATACCTTTATAAAATAGTAATTGGATTAAATAATTTAGCAAAAAATTCCACTATTATAAAATAACACCACAGTTTCAACATAACAACATCATCATCATCCAATAAAGACCCAGACAAATTTCAAAGTAAAGAGATCAATAGAAAGAAGTAGATGAATATGGATAAAATTAGCTAATTTTTTTATTTTTCATGTGGTTATTCCACCACATATTCAGTCAATAGAGCCTTGCTTGTTTTACAACAGGGGGTACCATGTGAAGGTAAGTTTAATAGTTAAATGAATTATGAGTTACATCATGTTCTGGATGTACCTGTCACCAAAAACTGCTATGAGCTACTCTTTTGTAACCATGCGAAGGAAAATTGGTAGCTAAAGTACAATATATCCCCCCCCTGACTGTTGCGCTGCAAATGGAGCCTATTTGGCTTGCAAGCCGGGACTGAGGGATAGGTTCCATTTTAGGCACCCATTACAACTTTCATGCAAAACGTAATTGTTCTAACAAAGCTTGCAAGCCTATTTAGCTTGCAAACTGGGACTGAGGGATAGGTTCCATTTAAGGTACCCGTTTTAACTTGCAGGCAAAATGTAATTGTTATGGCTCTATTGTCGCACGTCAGGGTTTCAAAATAATGGTTGGATTCTAGCAATCTCTGGACTCAGGAAAATCCCATTCCACTGGGAATTTGAATGTAAAAAAACATCACATCTAAGCGACTAATGCACACAGTGCCTCATCGTGGCCAACATTGGAAGTTCTTGGGAGGCAGAACGGCGCACACATGAAGTGCCATCTAGCGGCAAAGCGCTTAACTAGGTAGTGCGAACTAAGTACTCCCTATGTACCGAATTACAATCTATATTCTTTTTCCCCATAGAACAGTACAAACTTCACTTTGATATCACAATTCTAATACCGTAATTACTCATGTAACCCATGCACTCGTGTACCTCACACACTCCTATATTTGGACAGGTTCAGAGGGAGAAAATTAATTTGAGCCAGAATCAGTGCCAGATTACCCAATAGGCACAGCAGGCATGTATCTAGGGGCCCAAGCTTAGGGGAGCCCACCCAGTAGGTTGAATGTTGTATAGGGAGTATTATTGAAAAATAATATTTAATTTAAAAAATGAAGGAGAGAGATCCTTTTAAAAAATTTTTCATATAAAAAATGAGAAAAGAACAACAATGTGTCAAGAACATCAAATGCACTGAACATGATTTTGTTAAAAATTAGATTTTCTTTATTGATACAGAAATGTGCCTCTTCAAAAGTCCGGAAGGTGAATTTTTGAGGCTTATTTTCCTGTTTTTTTTTTGAAGAAGAAAGAAAAGATAACATTATTTTGTTAATAAAACGTTTTTCAGTATATCATAACTTTCTTTATACCATCACAAACTTCGAGGAGGGCCTCCAAAGTGCCTCTGCCTAGGGGCCCCAGAGGGTCTTAATCTTCCTCTGGCCAGAATAAGTTTTATTTTAGGTCACCGATTCCTACTCCCTGAAACAAGTTCTGCTCAAGATAAGCATCTTCTCCCTTCTACGTGATGCAATTTATTGGATGATCTCTTTATGACGATACTAGCAGAAATCTCCTCACCGATAGTCCTCTTTTGTTAACCCCGTTAACTGTTTTTGTTGTAATATTATGCAACTTCATCCCCACTTCACTGTTTTTGATGTAATATTACGCACCGATGCAGAGCTTCATGAACCATTTTATTCATCTATGAATGGGAATTTCCCTACGCAGATGGGGAGTTTTTTCGCATATCGTCTCATGAGTAAATATTGGAAGGTTAGGAACAAACGAGTCCAAACACTTGAGATGTGGATTTCCATCTTCCTTTTGAACGATGAAATCTTTCATTTGCAACAAAATTTAACCACTCTGAATTCCTTGAAGTGGATGAGGGAAAAGGACCAAACTTGAACCTACCCATTTTCAAGCTGGCAAACTCTCAGTAGTCATTGAACTATAGTTATCAATTAGTCAGTGTATTGTTTCTGCCAACTTTTGCGAGTTTTAGCCTGCAGCACAGGCAGAACTTACACATCTGCTAGGTCGCTTAAATATGCGTATACTTCGTAGAATTCGATGTCTTCTACGAATATAAACGTAGATGCAAGCATATTGCAGAGAATTTACTATCGATACAATTTATATAACCTGTTAAGAAATCCTCGTATAAGACTCGCATCCCCTTTTTTCCTCGATGTTTTGGGAAAAAATGTGCGCAGGGTACACAAGTAAATACGGTATATCTCCAAGTACCAAATATAAAATCTCTGCACAATGGATTTGAGACTTCTTATGTAAATCAAATAAGGAAAGGATGTTTCTAGAATTGAACTCAGGACTTCAATCCTCACCAAATAAAATATGATGCTAAGGTTGGCCATGGTAGTATGAGCGTCATTCCAAGTTTCATGAAAACTGGCCCATTGATGCAAAAGTTGTCAGTGGGGCATTAACACAAACACATAAAGAGACAACCATTTCATAAGACTATGTTTCCACTGGAAACCAGCCTAAAAAGTGGTTAGTTAAATTTAATATTAACAATTTCATATTTTTCAGTAAAATTATGTTCTCTAAATCTTTTCTAAGTTTCAAAGGCAGTTAATTATTTAAATTTATTTCCACTTATATGAGACCACTGTCTATACGTAACTTCCATCGTAAACACTCATCCAGTCCACCAAGACTCTTGTGACCTCCAATGTGTCCTTCTGAAGCATTTACAACTATAAATGGCCTTCCATGCAGAAAAGGTTGCTGGCCCCTGATATAGATTACCAACAACCCATAAAAAGTAATGGATTCATTGTCATGGTAGTATTTCTCATTGTTACATACAAAAATTCTTTCTAATTAAAAAGAAATTTATGGTAATTCAGCATGGATTTAAATTTAGTCTTTTAAAAGAATAAACTTCATTTTTGTCTATGAAACTGCTAATGTTCCAAGTTTGCATATCAATTTTAACAAATTAAAAAATTCAATTTTAGATAGCCCTGCACTGATTTCCATACTTTTCTTATGGATGATAAGAATGAAGCAATGGTGTCAGTAAAACCTTTCTAAAAATGAATTTTTAGAATTTCCTAACTGTCCCATCTGTTATTCCCAATGGCCTATCATCATGCAAAATTTCAGATCTGATGCACTTCAAGTACCTTAGGTTATATACCATCTTATATATGTAAGAGGCAAAAAATCATAAAGAATATTTTCATTGTTAGCCTTACTCAATAGAGCTCCATCCCTATGCAGCCCAAATCCAAAATATTCTCCATCATCAAAAGGACCAGGTAACATGGTAGAGCTATCATTTCCAACTGGATCAAGTGAAAGAATTGTGGATGCTGATGGAACTTCCTCGCTTTCCTCTACCCCATCACTCTTACGACCAATCATATTTTTTCTGGCCCATCCTTTAGACTTTAATGCTGGGGTGGATGTCAACATGAAGTCTTCAGGTTGATCAACAGCAACAACACTATTAAAGTCAATTCTATCTTCACGCTGCTGTCTGCTTCCTCCTCCAATTCCCTTTCCAGGAGTGCCAAAGGATTCTTTAGGTCCTCCTAATACATTTATCCCTCTTTCAAGCAATGATCGCTGCCTTCTCTGGTGCTTAGGAGTCTCAGGCTTAGTTTCACCATGGCTTAAACTGAAGTAATCCATATTCAACTGAAAAACAAAATTAAATCTTGTAATGTATTAATACAAGTTAGGAAAGTGTACAGCATATCACAAATGGGCACTGGAAGCGAAACACAACTAATAAGTTTAACAAGACAAGCCCTAAGCTACTGCATGAGATTGAAGAAGCAATAAATATGTAGAATGGTGCATGAAAGTTATCTTAGAAAGGAAGCTATGTAAGACTGTTTTTATCTGCTGTGCTAGGTTTCATAATTTTCAAGAATGGAATACATAACACACATGTACATGAATAGACATACAGGAGCACATGCACACCCTTAATCCCCATCACTTCTCACCCAAAGGTCATATTCCCAACCCTGTCTATATTCTCTATACAGGCATTCAATTTGTTGTTGGAAACTTCAATACCAGAATTAGATATAACATGGAGTTCATGGAGACAAATACATGTACAGGATGAATATGACTATACCATTTTTCCCGTCTTATGGCGCATGACCTTGAGTGCACTGGTGAAAGTGCTACTGTTGCAGCCAATCAGACACCAGTGACAAGCAATGCAGGAAGGGGGGTGGGGGAAGCCAGTGTCTCTTCGACTACCGTGGTGTTCACTTCGCTCTCCGCTCGACCATGTTGCCAGTTATACAGCTATTTTACCACATTGAAAAAGGCTAAATAGCGACCGCAATTTCTCGGTCCAAAAACTACCCCGCATGCATTTGTAGCAATGCTGTTCGGTAGCTAGGGTCGTTCTGAGAGCTGCAAGCGGTGGTGGAAGGGGAAAACCCTCTCATAGGCCATTCGCTCTTCCAAGGTCATGCGCCATAAGACAGGAAAAATAGTATAGTAAATATGATAACACAGGCCTGCAAATTAGAACTTTCGAAAAGTTGTTTTATTTCTAATAGCTAATTTTCAATTCAGCTACACTAATTTCAAAAATATGATGTGGCCAACACATGATTCTCCTTATTTGGGGTATAGATATTTAAATTATTATGAATAGCATTATAAGGCAAAATTATTATTTCGTATCGTAGAAGAATACAGTCGTCCTTATTGCTGTACATTATATGTTGAATACGTTTACAGAATTCACCGCTAGTTGGTAGTGCTTTATACTGGAAATTTAAGAATAAGTTGAATATCTCCGAAATGGATGGTTCTATGAAAATTTGTTTCAAACAGAACTTGGAAGATATATTATTCTCTACAACTTTGGTCCTCATGAAGATGACCAGTTACGACGTTTTTAAGGAGATATTTGATGGAAACTGAAAAAACCGATTATTTATAAATAATTCCTAAACAATAACTGCTATGGAAATTTGTTTCAAATGAAAGTTGTAGGTAATTACATTGTCTATAATACTTGTATCAATTTGTATATACAATAATGATGTTTTAACAGAGAAATATCGCAAAAACCAAATCGGGTTTCGAATAAACCTCGACTTCCGGTTAACCGGTATTGTCCAAAAACTAATCAGTTCTTTGTGCTCATGCTAAAGTGTTATATATGAAATTTGGTATTAATATGACAAGTACTTTTTGAGTTAGAGCGCCCCCCCCACACACACACATCATTCCAAAAATAGTCTAAACGTGTTCTAGGGACCTCAAAACGTGTATTTCCATTGAAATCTCGAAGTCGATTTTTTTCATTATCACAATACTTTCCCTATACTACATATGGAGAAAGTAAAAATGGAATCCATTTTTTCCCATCACGTAAGGATTTTTGGCAATGTGGGAATAAAGAAACAAAAAAATTAAGAAAAACCTCATTTATTTTGGTTTACAACTACATATTTTGCTTTGCTATAGTAGTTGAAAAATACAAACAAATGTAAGAAGAATGAAGCATATTAACATAAATAGTTTCTTTTAGTTTATGTTATTCATTTAGGTTATGTAAATATATATTATGTTCATCCTCATTCAGTTTGACTCTTCTAGTGGGTTCGCTTCCTTTTTGTCTCGAAAGAATGCTTGTTCCTCTTCTTTTATGTGCAAATTCTGGTGTCTCCCTTTTCAACATCCAACATCAGTCAGCCAGCATGTTTATTTTCCACCTTCCTTGGTATCTTCTCGCTATTTCTTTGACATCTTGGTGAAACCGTTCTCCTTGTTCTTCGCTTACTGCTCTGAGATTTTCCTGGAAGTAATCCAGATGTGAATGTAAGAAATGTAATTTTAGACTCATGTTGCAACCCAATGCTTTGAATGTATTCAGCATGTTATTCCCTTGTTACTTCTCAGAAATTTGTTGATCTGTGTGGCCATTCCATCTTTATAAAATGCTCAGATCTTGCTCTGCTATCCCATTCACACAAAAAAGACATGGAAACTTCATGTAACCGGATTGTTGACCCAACAACATACAAAGAACTTTAAAGTCTCCATAAAGCAGCCAACTGTGTTCCCCGTATTTAACCTTAGCCAGAAGAGTTTTGAGATTTTCATATGTTTCCTTCAGGTGCACTGAATGAGCAACAGGAATGGATGCATACAAGTTGCCGTTGTGAAGAAGGCCGCCTTTTAGACTTCTCTTGGAAGCATCAATGAACAACCTCCACTCATTTGGGTCGTACGTTGTAGCGCCAAGTTTACATATTAATTCAGAAATATTGTTGCAATAAACCAATGAACCTTCTTGAGAAAAATATGGGATGAAATCTTCTTCACGCTTTCTGTACCATAAAATGATGTCCCGGGACAAAGCAAATTATTGACACCAAGTCCATGAAGTTTCTCGTAATTTCTAGATCAATGAAGAACAGGGAAGTGCAGTCACTATGGGCGGTCTGCTACAGAAATGTCTCCTGGCCTGTCAATCACTACACGGCGCTCTCTGATTGGCTGTGAAGTTACAGGGGCAGTGTTTAAGATTTCATAACTGCGCCCCCTATCTTCTGACCTGTCAATCACTTATACACAGGCAATGCGCTTCTTGTACAATCTATAACAACAGAGAATACGCTACTGCATCACTCCTAATCGGGAAACTTCTATAGGAAGTGGTTTTTAAAAAATTCATCTATAATACATGGATCCTCTTTTAATGAAAATTACCTACACAGGTAAAATGCTATATGACATTTTTTGAAAAATCTGTACATGATAGAGAAGAACAGTTATTATTTTCAAGTTCGGTGTACACAAATTACTAAAAAAAGGGTAGAACATTTCAGACAACAGAATCATCGCAGGCCAGTGTAATTAATAACATCAAACAATGTGATAGAAAAAATTTCTCCTTACAGTGACTATGGTTATCACATCTGCCTTCACTCTAACTTGGCAAGTGAATGGCAGATTTTACTGGGGTTGAGTGCTGCAGGATCCTGTGTCGAAAGCTCTTGCAGCTGCAAGGTAGATGACTTCCTAAGTTCATTTCATGAAGAATCTCATAGAGAAAGAGAAATCTTGCAACACAGCCCTATTAAGAGCATTGCAATATTTCAAATTTAGATCATTTTCTGAGAAACTCTCCTGTGAATTGTTGATTCTCGCAAGATGCTCAGACAAAAACTTTACAGGTAGCACTTTTTTAGCTGGTGTCTCATCTGTAACTGTGTCTTCATCATCATTTGCATCCCATGAGAGTTAAGAAATTCCAGAGCATCGTAGATGTCTACTTTATTGAATCCTTTATCCTGGACCATCTGAGTGACATCATTTTATGTTGCTGGCATCTC
Source organism: Uropetala carovei (assembly GCA_036926305.1). Lineage (NCBI taxonomy): Eukaryota > Metazoa > Arthropoda > Insecta > Odonata > Petaluridae > Uropetala > Uropetala carovei. The sequence continues at coordinate 3,461,186 of JAXCHB010000040.1, read as the reverse complement.
CAAATGAATTGGTAATATCTGGCCACAGCTTACAGCACATATCATTCATGCACCTGGATGTCTCCTCTTCCCATGTTTCTTTGATTTTATTTGCAGCTTTAATGGTGTGATAAGACTTCCAGAAATCCTTCATTAACTGTTGCTGTCAATCACCTGCCTCGATTAATTGTTTAAGTGAGCTCCACAGAGAGTATGTTTTAAAGGTCATAATGACCCTCATATCCATTGAATGAAGAATTAGTGTTGCACTTGGAGAAAGGAAGACAATTTCAACAGATATGGAAGCCTGTAGGTCCCCAAGGTTATAAGATGATTTGGAGCATTATAAAAATCAACAATACGTTCAAACCTTTCTTGTTTGGCAATGACATTCAACTATAGGACAGAAACTGTTAATGAACCAGTCATGAAGAATAATGGTTGTCATCCGAGCCTTTTTATTTGCCATCCGGAAAATTGGCAAATAGATTTGGAGAATCCTCTCATTTCTCAGCATATCAGAATGGCAGAAAATAAGGGGCTTTCATTTGGTATAACCTGATGCATAGCTACCATGCAAGAAGGTTAGGTGGCAACCCTAAAGCCATAGACATGTTTCTCCTATTCCGAAACAAAGATTCTAAAGCATTTTTTTCCCCAAAAAGGCCCTATCTCATCAACATTGAATGTTAAATGTGTGGAGATGTTTTTTCTTCTATAAATGTATAGAGTGTAGCAGGTAAATCCTTATTCACTCTACACATGCTCAAAAATACTTTGTATCTTTTCCATAATGTGCACCTGGCTGAACCACATGCCCACCACCAACGATCAGGATATGTCACTGATTAAAATCATGAAGAAAGCCGCTAATCATATATCTTGATCTTCCCACGTGTAAATTATCATGACAATAATGATCGCGCAGCCACTGTTTCTGGTGGCATAACTCAGTGGTTTCCAAACTGTGGGGCATGATGGGCAGGTCAAGGTGGTGCAAAAATACTTCACATTGTATTTACTGTTGTTTTAGCTGTCACAATCATGAGACCTACAATATGCAGTCGCTGAATTCTAGCTCTCAAGTGGCTAGGGCGTATAATTTTCTATATATATAATATATAAGGGGGTGCAAGGACATTTTTCATAGTTGAAGGGGAGCGCGGCTTTGTCAAGTTTGGAAACCGCTGGCATAACTGTTTAAAGCGGCAGAATAGAAACAAGAGTCATATGAGTTAGAGAAAGGATTTTTTCTAATATTGAAGGGGTCCAAAACATATACAGGCAGTCCCCTACTTTCGTACATAATGCATTCCTGAAAATGTGTATGAAAGTCAAATGTACGAAAGTCAAACAATAGACACGTTATAATGGGGATTCTGTTCCCAGAGAGCCAAAAAATATTATAAAATCTCTAATTACGGTATAAATGTTTAGTTTTTTGAGCAGGGGCCTTTTAGACACAATCGTCGACGATATATTTCCAGCATTTCGTAGATGTTCTTTAATTTTGTTCTTTTCCTTCACAATTGAACACACAATGGACCGACTTAAGTCCAATGAGTGACCGATTGAGGCTAAAGATTCGCCGCTTCATTCATAAATTCGTATCTTTGGTCATTTGGAGGAAGTTTTAATCTTATTTTTGATCTTTAAACCTTTATTTAAGTGAATATGTATGGAATTTACCGAGGACAACAATACCGGTAACCATGGAATCTTATTATTGAAATGTTAAAAAAATTACCAAAACTCAAGCATAAATTCAAAATACGAGCGAGTTTGAGTATTCTACGGTAAGAATAAGCATCCTCATTCATTTTGGCATGTTTTAGCGCAAATTTCACATTGATAACTTAATTTTAAGATATTTTAAAGAGTAAAAAAATGAAAGCCTTCAAACCAAAAAGGTGATTTTTATGTGTTACATTATGGGAAACAACATTCATCCTCTGGAGTCAAACCTGTGACCTATTACGAAATGTTTTTAGTCATAATGTAAAGATTCACTAACACTGAAATCCTGAGAAATTTCAGGCTTCTAAGTTTATTTCTAATCAAGTTATTCACAAAATTAGAGCATTATGCATGACCATGATGATGACCATTACGATTTTATATTATAGAGAGATAGTGCAAAATGCAATAAAATATTTAAATAATTGCACAAATAAACACTGCTGTACAGACAAAGATGGCGACGTGGCTGGCAGGCAGCACCACTAGGCAGTAACTTGAAATGTTTGTTCGTCATTTCGCTGACATACGAAAGTCCAAATTCAGCGTACGAAAGGCAGTTTAGGGGTGAGAACGTATAATGTACAAAAGTGCAAGTTGTACAAAAGTCGGATGTACAAAAGTCAAGGACTGCCTGTATATAACTTTCAAAGTTAATAAAAGTTGGTAATATGTAATATAGCCCTCTGATATCATTAAAAGCATACCCATAAAAGCATTGAGCTCATTGCCATGATAGTTGATTGTTGAGACCCAGAAAAAGTTACACTTAGATCCAATAAAACTAAAATTTGTCCTAATCCTACACATTTTAATTCTATCTTCAAAAATAAGAAAATACAATGTCTTAGCTTTCTGATAGTTCAATGCCAGTGTTTGAATCTTAAGGATAATAATTTTAAAAAGAAAAAATATATATCCCTGCACCAATTTACATGCTCTTATGGGACAAAAACAGCCATAAAAATTGGAATTTCAACAATTTCAAATTTTTTCCTTCAGTTGTGATGAAAAACCTATCATTGTGCCAAATTTCAAGTCTCTAGCTCATTTGGAAGTGCCTTATACGTTGTATCCTCCTCCTCTTATAGATATCCTATGTAAGAAGCAGCAATATATTATAGATACACTACTAGCAGAAGTGCCCGTTGAATTTCAACAGATTTAATGAATCTAAAACTTCGACCATGTAACACGTAAACATCTCAAGAATAAGATAGTACACAGTTATAACCGTCGAATAAAGCAAAAATGAAGAAAACCACTCCATATTTACCTATTTGGATGAATGCACTGTGAAAAATCAAAAATTAGGTGTAAAAAATTCTGGTCCCTTGCGGGGCATCGCCTCGATTTCAGGTGCGTTTACACCGTGACTCGAGAATATTTCATTTGGTGGAGATGTAATATATTAATTCAATCTAACCATCAATGGCACAACACATATTGGCATTGTTACTACATTAAATAAACTCAAAAGAATTAATATTTAGTCGTGCTGTTTTGTCAATCCACCTTAACCCCTCAAGCCCGGATGAGATTTATGAAAACCTACCTTATTTGCCGAATGAGGTTTTTTTTAAATACAGGTAAAGGCGAGAAAAGGTGAGAAAATTTGCGAAATTTTTCAAAAATTCATAACTTTTGATGTTTTATTGTTATTTTGATGAAATTTTTTGTGAATATACATAAAAGATGAAATTTTTAAACAGTAACATTTAAAATATCATATGTCACACACAAACATTGCTGCAGTAGAAGCGAATAAACACCAATCGCTTAATTTTCTGGTGCGTGCTCTCGGTTTATATTAACTTTCGGAATCGCAAGAACTATGAAAAGTATTGGCATGAAATCTTATTCAAAAAACATTTATATATTACTGAACATTTATTCGCTGAATGTACCTATCTAAACCAATTAGGTAAAAAGTTTGCCGCATGTCAACTTTTTCATGTCTTGACTGGAAACTTTTAACTAAGTGCTGTATTTATGATTTTTTAATTCTTAATCGTTACAGAAGTCACATAGAAAAAATGGTTACATTTCGTTCATTAGAAGCGGAGATATGAAGTTGAATTTATCATTAATGATTTTAGACACAGAATAGGGAAAACTTTTAAAACATATATTAGGTCACAAGTCCTTTCCCAATTGTTTTAGAAAATGTACACGTGTAATTGAATTCAGCATGAAATTTACCTTATAAAACACTAAAAATATCTAGTAATCTTCTCTGAGAAAAGCGCTTCTGCAGATGACTCACACAAAGGAACCTTTGTTCCGAATGCAGAGTTTAGGCCATTTGCTCTATATGGTCAACTTGAGAAATCGAAAGTGCATAGATCCTTGGTCTCTAGTAGGCTGTGGGTAATATTTGCTTGAGAAGATTCCCTTTGCCTCTTCAAATGGCCAGGAAAGAATTCACAGTGCATTGAAAAGTGATTTTTCTAACGAGAACCACCATATATAAGTGGCAAATATGAAAAATCGAGCCCAAACTTTATCGTACATTATAAAATCCTATACCACAATGAAAAATACAAGATATGCATTACTACAAAGGCTAAAGCTCCCTCTTTCACATTATGTAAAGGTTATTTAGATATATGAAAATTCCTTGAGCCAAAAGCCGATGAAATGTGATGGCGGGGTTTAGGAAAATTCGTCTAACCAAAATTCGTCTAATGGAAAATTCATCTAACCAACAATTCGACTAATGGAAAGTTCATCTATGGAATTTCTGTCACATTTCTAGTACATATCGCACCTTTGCTTCGAAAGTAGTACAACTCGAAAACGTAAATTTTAAAATGAATAAAAATTCTTCGAACACAGAATTTTAAATTAAAGTAAATAATTAAAAATAATAAATAATAAAAATTAAATTAATTAATTAATTAATCTACTATAATATATTTTGAAGGGTTTGTTTGCGTGTTTGTTGGTTTGTTCATGGAACTCCTCCTAAACGATATAAGTTAGAATATCCAAATTTGGTATGATTCTTCCTTACATCGTAACTTACTGAACTGTCAAGGTTTGGTCAACCGGGATTAATCAGTGCTGTCAATATAGGGGAATAACATTTTTCCATAAGATAACACGTATGAATCCATTTCTTGACTTGCAAGGTATTCTTCCTTAAAGCATCAAAATATGTAAATATGGACCGATTTTTACTTTCTCCATACGTAGTAATGGGAAAGTATTGTGCTGTCGAAAAAAATCGACTTCGAGATTTCAACGGAAATACACTTTTGAGGTCACTAGAACACGTTTCGACTATTTTCGGAATGATGTCTGTGTGTGTGTGTGCGTATGTATGTGTGTGCGTATGTGTGTGTGCATGTATGTGTGTGTATGTGATTGTGGGCGCTCTAACTCAAAAAGTACTTGCCATATCATTACCAAATTTCATATATAACACTTTGGTATGGGCACAAAAAACTGATTAGATTTTGGACAATAACAGCTGAACGTAAGTCAAGGTTTATTCGAAACCCGATTCGGTTTTTGCAATATTTCTCAGTTAAAACATCATTATTGTATATACAATTCTATACAAATTTTATAGACAATGTAATTTCCTACAACTTTTATTTGGAACAATTTTCCATAGCAGTTATTGTTTAGGAATTATTTGTAAAAATTATCGGTTTTTTCGGTTTTCGTCAAATATCTCCTTAAAAACGTCGTAACTGGTCATCTTCATGAGGACCAAAGTTGTAGAGAATAATATATCTTCCAAGTTCTGTTTGAAACAAATTTTCATAGAACCATCCATTTTGGAGATATTTTGCTTTTTCTTAATTTCCAGTATACAGCGCCACCACCATGTAGCGGTGAATTCTGTAAACATATTCAAAATATACCTAATTTACGGCAATAAGGATGACTGTATTCTTTTACAATAGGAAATAATAATTTTGCCTTATTCATAATAATTTAAATAGCTATACACCTAATATGGAGAAAGTCGTGTTGGCCACATCAGATTTTTTCGTTTTTGCTTTATTCGATGAATAAAACTCTATACTATCTTATTCCTGTGAAGTTTACATGTTACATGTTCGAAGTTTTCAGAAATACGCTATTTGTTTCGAAATTTTGTGGATTTTTCGTACCCCTCCCGGGCGTTGCCAAGGCGGCCGTCATTGTTACTTCCAATTCAGTTAGCTTCAATGAAGCTTACAAATAGACAAATAGCGTTATTCGATTCACACTTTTGTTTAAGCTACGAAACGATCAATGTTTATGGATAGCAGCATAAATAGATACTGATTATTTTTTAGGAAGCGTTTATTGATGAAAGTAATTGAACCTTCTTTCGTCTATGGAATACTGGAATCTTCCATTTTTTGTAAATGAAATCATTATATTTTACATTATATTGTTTATTAACGTAAATAGGCTAACGTATCTGGTGTACATTTACCAGTCAGTGTTCCATCATGGACAACTGTACGTTGCTTTTTCACGGGTTTCTTGCTTACAAGACATAAAAGTAAATATTTCAGCGAGGCATAATTACACAAGAAATGAAGCAGGATTTGGCGAAAGTAATATGATAGGAAATAAAATTATCATTATATTTGAATGCAATATGTTCAGAAACGGATTGTTACAAACAAATATGATTAATGGTTAAGAAAAGCTAATTGTAAGTTAAAAAGTATCTACTATATATTTTAAAGAGTTTATATGTTGTGCTGTAGTAGCTTCACTAAATCCGTTGAAATTCAACGGGAAATTCTGCTAGTAAACAATAAATAAACAAATTACTCACTCAAGGCATATGGTAGGGGAGGAAAGGGTTAAGGTTTACAACATTCAAAACAAAATATTGGCATCATGGATTCTTATTGTTTTTCATAATATTTAATAATTATTATATTTATGCTTATTGTTTTTATCATCATTTTAATAATTAAATGTTTACAAATATTAAAATGTAACTTACGCACTCAAGGCATACGGTAGGGGAGGAAAGGGTTAATGTTTACAACATTCAAAACAAAATATTGGCATCATGGATATATAGTAATAATTATATTAATGCTCATTGTTTTATCATTTTAATAATTAAACATTTACAAATATTAAAATATAACTTTAATTAATTACAGAATTAATAGAAATTATCTTTAGAAATGTGCAAAAACGATTTTAGATGAATTTTACCTTTAGACGAATTGTTGGTTAGATGAATTTTCCTGTGCAAAACGATTTTTCCATTAGACGAATTGTCTTTAGACGAATTTACCGGTTACCATGGTGGCGCATCATAAATTCGTGGCAAAAATGAAAAATCAAGCGCAAACTTTATCGTACATTATAAAATCCTAAACGACAATGAAAAATACAAGATATACATTACTACAAAGGCCAAAGCTTCTTCTTTCGAAATATATAAAGCTTATTTATATTTACGAAACTCCGTTACGCCAAAAGGCGATGAAAGGTGCAGGCGCACGGTACTTTTGTGAAAAATCGAGTGCAAACTTTATCGTACATTATAAATTATAAAAACACAATAAAAAATACAAGACATGCATTACTAGAAAGGCCAAAGCTTCCTCTTTCAAAATATATAAAGATTATTCAGATTTAAGTATGTCCCTTGCGTTAAAAGACAATTAAAATTAGTGCTGGCACTCTGTAATTTTGTGGCAAAAATGAAAAATCCAGCTCAAACTTTAACGTAGATTATAAAATATAAAGTCATGCATTACTAGAAAGACCAAAGCTTCCTCTTTCAAAATATATAAAGATTATTCAGATTTAAGTATGTCCCTTGCGTCAAAAGACTATTAAAATTAGTGCTGACGTACTGTAATTTCGTGGCAAAAATGAAAATTTTGTCACAAAATTTAATGTAGAATATAATATACAAAAACAATATTAAAATTACAAAACATGCACTACTACTAGAAAGGCCAAAGCTTCCTCTTTGAAAATATATAAAGTTTATTTAGATATAAGAATGTCTCTCGCGCCAAAAGACAATTAAGTGTAGTGGTGACGGAGGACGTAATAGTACAAATGACGGCAAATGGCAGTTTTCAGAGGACGCTATAGTACGTACGACGGCGTCTATGGGTTAAATGTCCTAATCTGTTACGTACTTTATGAAAGTTGCGATGATGTCATCACGTGAACATGGATTTTTTTACGTTTCAGTTTGCAGGCGCTCACTCACTAACGTGACACGTTAGCTAGTTGAGCCACCCACATTTACCACAGCCATATTTATCTTATTAACCTGAAAGGAAGACAATCGCCCCAAAAAAGGGAAGTCTTATTCACAACAATGCTATTATTACATTGAGGCGGCGATGTTATTAAAACTTTGGATGTATGTTATTACTCGTCAGTCACTGTAGCATTTCCCTACACTGCACAAGACACGCCATCAAATTTGCGAGCCCACTTCGCATAAAGGGCCGAAATGTAACAAATGAGACTAAAAGGACGGAACTGTTAGTGTTGTCATTTTTTGCATGGTCAGCCGATAACGCGTCAAAACGTCTGCCAATGCTAACCACATTGCTTCACTGAGGGATAATTATTCAAAACTCGTAAATATCTTATATGTATAATCTTGTATAATCCATACGAGCCCAATCATATCATGTATTCATTATAGCATGCGAACTTAAAAAACTGAAAGGATCTGCACGCTTGGTTGATTCCTCCTATATAGGAGTGCTTCAATTAAGTGTGTTTATTTGCTTAAAAGTTTTAAGAAAGTTTGCCTCAGAAAAATTAAAGATCGCAAATTCACTGCTAGGAGGTGCAATGAGGGTCACAGCCATGAAATGACCACTAATTTTTCAATTTAAGATAACCCCCATTTAATGTACTACTCGATTTAAGGTATAAAAAACTTGTCCCCGACGCAAATATTAAATGGGGATTCCACTGTATCTATAGATATACTATAACCAAAACCCATTAAACTGTATTGTTTTGCTACATTTGAATGTAACCGAACACAAAATTAGTAAAAATCCATGTAAACATAATTTTTGCTGATATTTTTTTACGAAGTCTCATAGACTGCACCATATCAGTTCAAGGACATTTTGACACTATCCCACTGAAGGGTTAAGAAATTCAATAGCTAGAAATTAAGTTTATACAATTTTAAAGGAATAAAAGTTCATCAGATTGTGGCCATAACTTTGATTAAAAATATGAAACTGCCTCAATCAAATTTTACATTTTATTTTTCATTATAGTTTCAGATGCTTCATAATATACTTTTGCAAGTCAAAGAATGCATATAACCTGGACCATAGTCTTGACATATTGGAAGAGCCCTATACATTAATCAAAATATTCCTTGGATGATGTTAAAGATGTAAAAAAAACATTAAATTGATAATTTATCACTTTTTGACAATATTTCTCTTGAAAAATGAGAATAGTAAAATACCTTTCCCATGGAGTCTATTATGTCATCTACAGATGATAAAGACATTCTTCCTTTCATTCCAAGAATTTGAGAATTTTTGTTGACTGGAAGGATAGTAGTCCCCAATTTATGTCCTCTATCACGACAAATAGTGGATGAAGAAGGAACCATTCCAAAAGACATCTCACATTCAATTTCACGATACTCTCTTCCACCAAAGTATGGAATTAAGTCAGTAATTTTCTGCAATGAAATAGAATACATTGAGATAAAATTTTTTAAAGTCTAAAGGTCTAAAAAAATTTTATAAAAAGTACTCACATGCATAGAGGAATTTACCCCACACCTGAAAACAAACACTCATGCAATCTCACACACTCTGGGTTTAAGGGGAATTTCTCCAACACCAGGGACCCTTTTTTTGTTCACACACTCACAAATGCAAGCCAAAAAACAATTCCCTTGTTCATAGATTACTTCATATGCCACTTAACCAGTCAGGTTTCCAAAAAGAATTATCTTTCATTTGAAAAAACAGCTTTAAAATATTGTTTTCTCATTAACCTTATAGGTAACTTAGTGAAGAAGCACAAGCATAAATTAAATGTTCAGATTTCCACAATCCTAGAAATTCCTGACATTTCTAAAAAAGAAAAATATGTAAAACTACCTTTCTTATTATAATGAACACAGGGCCTTAAAAAGATTTTTTGCGATTCTAGATTTAAAATTAACTTTTCCTCCAAAAATCATCTGTCACTTGCTTGGAAAACCAAAAGATTCCACCTAGATTCATGATAAATCCAGAATTTACAAAATCAAGTGTGACCATTGCGACAAAATTTATATTGGTCAAAACAAAAGAAAAATCTTTACCAGGTTCAAAGAACACTTGTCATACTTTAAAAATGGAAATTTTGAAAAGTACTGTGTAGCAATTCGCATCTTTCAAACCCAACACACTACTTCTTTAAAAAACCTTCAATTATTGAAACCTATTTCCAGTCACTACCTTCTAGACGCAGCTGAAACTTTAGCCATTCACCAAAACAGATATGTATTATCCTTAGCCAAGGCATAGGTCCAACTGTAAACATAACTTTGCTTTCTCTTTCAAATAATGGTCATTCCAACGGACTTTCCAACTTTCCCATCACTACATTGTAACTTCCCCTTCCCTTCATTATTTTTCTTCCCCCTCTCACTTCACTCATTGTATCTATACTCTCCCTAACTCATGGTTCTTTATCTTTTTTGATTGGCCTACAGAGGATGGAATCTTTGATTCCAAAATTATTGTAATATCGTATTTCTAGTTCTTTCAAAGTGATATAAATATTAGTGGTTTCTATCTAGTAACATCAGGGAATTTTTGATCAAGTTAAAGAGGAAGATTCCAGGGAAAATGCACACTAATTAAAACTTGTAAAAGCAACTAAGTTCAGAAGCCAAGTGAATGAAAATTTCAGTGTATTACATAAAGCTCTGTGATATTTCCAGGTTAAAAATTCATTTTTTAAAAATCAAGCTAACAAGGAGAGTAGGGAGGCTAGTACCCTCGGATTTTGTTCAAATTTCACATGGTGATAGTTGATGTGTCCCGATTTAATGTGTAACTTGCCGTTTGTGTGAATAGGCCTTGGTTGTCGAGATATCGCAGTTTGAAATTTTCAGAATTTCGGCCGATTTCAGCATGTGCGTTAAGACTCGTGAAAGTCATCCAGGTATAACAAGCTGGGCGTAGCTGAAGTGGTAAGGCATTGGGCTCGTAACCCAGATGTCTGGGGTTTGAGTCCCCATCGTGGAATTTTTCTTTTTTGATTTTTATCTTTTTTAATGCTGAAAAAATGTACAATTCCCATTATTAATTTATTACAACGGTAAAAATTTTAATTGTACTATTTTTCTCGATTATAAGAATAAATATTTTTTATCTTATATTTGCGTATAAAAAGATGAAAAGAAAAGACTTGGATGAACTATGTTGGGTTGAGTAAGCCAAAAACCTATCAAAAGTTAGAAAAACTATGACCTCCACCAATTATTGTTGTTTCAGTGTGAGATAGTTTGCATTAAATAAACTTTGACTGCATAATAAATGTTTTCTGCAAATATTTTTCCATTATTATTATTTAAACAATTACTGCAATCAATATATCAAAGTTTACCTTTCCCATTATCTCCGATCGAGAGTAGCCAAACATCATTTGTACAAAGTGATGATTGCAGCCTTCGATAGTGCCATCAGCCCCCAGCACTATAAGTCCACTCATGCTGGCAAATACCTATTGAAAAATTAATAATTAAAAGGATTTCCCTTCTCCAAGGATTTAAAGACCAATTGATGCAACACCCTCCTCCCATTTCCTAACCAAGCTAACAGAAATGGTACCCTTCAACTGAACTTACCCAAATTGAGACAGAGTAACTGACAACACCATCATCAGTCAGACATTCATCCAATATCAGGGAGAGAGGAAAGTTTTCACTATCGTAAGTACGCCCAGTAGCTTTTTGTTTCTTTTCCTCCTACAAAACAAGTAATGGTTATAAAAATAATTTTTTCATAAATAAATTTCATGTTACATACAAAATGTACTCCTTTGCCTTTAAAATAGCACAAATCTAGAATCACTCTCTATCATATTTAAAATCATCATGAAAAAACTTGAAGCAAAATTTCCACTTTGCTAAAATGAATAGCTAGGTATCTTAACATACTATTGTAAGGAGGCAAGTTGGTGGCCAAATGCAGCCCGCAATATATATTCGGCCATCTGGCTTAAGGATGCCTATCCATTAGGTATAGGATTGATTTTTAGTTGGCATTTTTCCTGTTTCAAACTTATGGTGCTGCAATCAAACAAACTAGCAAAGTACTCAATGTAAGTTCAGACAAAAAATCAAAATCTTTCTGTAGCTATCAAGTTTATGAAAAAATATTTCAAACAAAACTTGTAGAAAATTACATTGTCTACAACTTTAATAATGACAAATATTTACGTATATTGAGTTTTAATGGAGACATTATGAGAAAACGGGAAAAAACGATAAGAATAAACCTTCACTTTAGGGTTGACCAGCTTCAGTCAAAACCTTTTCAGATCTCTTTATTTACAAATAAAAATCTAATATATAATGTTTTGTGCTGATCTCATTATCAGTTTTCGTGTTAGAGTGCCCACAAAATTCTGTCACAGGCATCACCACAAAAATATTAAAAACGTACACATGGGACCTGAAAACGTGTATTTCCGTTGAAATCTCAAATTTCATTTTTTTCGCGAATACAATACCGTATCTGCCCGAATAGAAGCCGATGTATTTTGTCAAAATCTATCTTGAAAAAATCACCACTCGGCTTAAATGCGAGTCCGAGGAAAATTTGGGTTATGGTTAAATCTCGTAGTCACTAATAGATGGCAGCACGTCTCTCATGATAGTACTATATTTTTCGTAAAGTAAATATCTGACTTATGATGAATATTAATGAATAAATAATAATGGCTAGAATATTGAATTTAGCACTACCTGTGCTTTGTTACCGTTTAAGGCTGGGTTTTTCACATTATTTGAGTGGTCATGTGATTTGCAGACGATTACGCAAAATGCGTTGACGGCTTTTGATGCTCAAGTGTTTGAATATTGGTAAATTACGTGAGATCTGCTTTGAAGGTATGAGCAATGGCTTGAACTGCAAAATTCAGCTGATAATTAACAGTAAAACTTTACATGGAACGTGTATAATTATAAAAATGCAATTTCTTAAGGTCATGTGAATGCTAATTTCATTGGAAATAGACTTGGATGAAAAATTATCTTGGCGAGATTGCTATTACTATATTTGGCCTTTGTTAAAATGAAGATGAATGAAATTATTGTCACTGAATATGGAATATTATTCAACAATGCAAAATTATTAATTGGAGTAATATTTTGAAATGTCAACAACTAAACCATGTCCCACTTTTCTTCGATCGCGTATTATGTATTCTAAGCCGTGCATGAATGCCCGGCACACTTCAGCATAAAATCTACGAAATTTACATTTTTACCAAAAAATGGTGGAAATTTTTGGGGGGTCAGCTTAAATCCAGGGTCGGCTTCTGTTCGGGCAGATGCGGTACTTTCTCTTATACTATGTATGGAGAAAGTAAAAATGATACAAAGATTATCGATAACACTTTAATCTAATCACAGCTGTGAAAAATTTACCTGAGTCAAATGTTTTCCAGGATCTTTGGGCAGCTTGAAACATGGAATTAAAGTCTTTAAATCCACTCCAAAAAGTTCCTTGTGCTCATACTGAAATAAGTCTGCAGTGCACTTATCAGCTGCGAGAATATGACCGTGACTGTCAATTAAAACCTGAAAATAAGCAGTAAACATTTTTCATCTTTAATTTCTAATCTAATACAGTTATTAACACTGTTAAACGCATGAGAAGGATAACTTAGTAAAAGTTCCACTTTTATTAACAGAAAAAACGACCGGTTTCGACTAATATCTAGTCATCATCAAGTACAAAAACAAGAAGCAACACAAATATATCTGGAATCGGAGGGGAGTGGAGGAGGGAAATGTATAGAGGGGACCAATGAATGGGAGGGCGGGGGGGGGGAAGGTTGAATCAAGGTGGAGAGTGGGTGGGGGAAATAAGTTGGTTAACGAGGTTAACCTTCCGTTAGTCGCACGTATCTGTCACATACGGATGTTAGCTTCTTCCCGCCATTTCTCTGCAGAGTGGGTGAGGGGAAACCTCCCCTCCCGTCTAGCCTCCTAATTCGCCTATCTAAACGAAACAGTTGGTGCCCGACCACAGAGCGGCCAAGTGTTTTTGAAATATAGGCGTTTTTATCTCTCACATACGGTGCGACCATTCTCGTAAGTATTTCCACTTTCTCCCCCTCCACTAAATCTTGTCTCAAGTTGCTTTATTTTGATGCTACGAGTAGTACAATATTGGAATTTGATCGATATTGACATACTGGTCTTGTAAAAACGATTCTATATTCTGCAGATACGCGTGACTATTCTCGTTTTATTTCTTTTTTCAGACTGAAATATGGCTAGTCAGAAATGTATCTACGACTTGAACGATCCAAAAGACATTCAAGAGATCCAGAATTCACTTCTAGTCGATAACCACAGTTCTGATGATGAAGATTTTGGTGATGAGAGTGAATCTGGCAAAAGTGAATGTGTTGAAGAAAGAGAGTCATTCTGAAGCAGAGATGAGTGTTAGTACGATTGACGAAAAACTAGAAGGTTTCCGTGGAAGATGTAGTTTTGTACAATATATCCCTTCAAAACCCAGAAAATATGGAGTAAAAATTAATGCCTTGGTCGATTCAAGAGTATTCTACACGTACAACATGGATATCTATGCTGGAACCCAACCAGAAGGACCATTTGTAGTTAGCAACAAACCAGTTGATGTTGTGAAAAGACTTGCTGCTCCTATCTATAATTCAGAGCGAAATATAACGGCAGACAATTGGTTTAGCGATTATTATTTGTTGGAAGGATTAGCTGAGCATAAGATTTCATTTGTAGGAACTTTGAAGAAAAATAAGATTCAAATACCAAATGAATTTAAAATGGCCAAGAATCGTAAGCCCAAAACTAGTTTATTTGGGTTCAGAAAAGAATGTACACTTGTTTCCTACATCCCAAAGAAAGGAAAAAATGTTATTCTCATTTCCAGTCTGCACAACGATGATGCTATAAACGAGGCTACCGGCGAGGATCACAAACCAGAGATAATAACTTTTTACAATCTTACCAAAGGTGGGGTTGACACAGTTGATAAATTATGTGAAACCTACAATGTAGCAAGAAACACAAGGCGCTGGTCAATGGTTGTGTTTTTTTCCATGTTGAATGTGGCGGGTATAAATTCTCAAGTGTTATTTATGGGAAATGGCCAAGAGGTCAAAAGTCGAAGACACTTCCTGCGACAACTGGCCGATGAACTTGTTCAAGAACATCTTCAACGACGGAGCGTGTCTGTAAGTGGACTACCCCAACCACTCCGAGAAAAATTGATGAAAGTGAGAGAAGAAGCTAATTCTACTGTTGATGATGACGGTCCTCTGAGGAAGAAGAGGTGTAGAACCTGCCTTGAGGAAAAAAGAACAGGGATAACAAAATATGTGTGTAAATTTTGTAGGAAACACATATGCCTTCAGCATTCACACCCTGCATGTGAGCAGTGCAGCTCATTAGGGGATGATGCGCAATAATTATTTTGTGATTTTTTTTGTATAACTGCCGAGTTTTTTTTGTGTGTATTTTTCATTGTAATCTTTTTTCTTAAGATTTTATTCATAATTACCATTGGTTCTTACTTTTTAAAATTTTGAGATCTCATATGATGCCAAATAGTCTGACACCAGTTCCTGAAACATGGGCTGTGCAGTATGTGCCTTAACCTTTCATACTATTGTAATTTTTTTTTTTTAAATGTATAAACAAATATATGACTTAAAAACATGAACCACATCATAATTTCTTCAAATCCTGGAGTTTTTATGACATTTAATAAGTAAAAAACCAGATGAGTATCTCTCAGATACGCGCGACCATTCATGTTCTTTTAGGGGTGCGACTAACGGAAGGTTGTGTTATCATTGTAGTGAAAAGGTATTTCCAACTGTTCTAAAAGATTTAAACTGGGACCTCTGGGTTAAAGTTGGAAGAATGGTTGAATTCGCGTGTTTGGCAAAGTGTGATTTGAAAAATTTTTGTAAGAAAGATTTTCTATGTTCAGTGGTCCTAACTTGGAAATTTCTCCCTGCTTGCCCTATGTAAATGGTGTTACAGCCATTACATGAGAGTTTATAGACACCACTCCTAAATAAATGGTCAACCTTATCTTTATTGTTAGAAAAAATTTTTCCTAGATTATTGAGAGTGTAGAAAGCTGTACGTAATTTATCTTTGGGGAAGCAATTCGCAATTAGCCGGGAAATATGGTGGATGTATGGTAATTTACACCAATGGGTTTGTTAACAGAAGGCGGGGTATTAAAACAACGTTCAAGAGTTAGTTTCCTCTGTTTTCTAAATAGGATTAATTTATGTGGAAAACCATTGGCGGTGGCTATTTAAGTCGGTTTCCTGAAAATTGCGAATTGTAAGGTGTGTGTGCGTCTATGAATAGTTAAATCAAGGAAGTTCTTCCTTGATTTAACTATTCATAGACGCACACACACCTTACAATTCGCAATTTTCAGGAAACCGATCATACCATTCACTCTTCTTTCCACTCCACTCTGCATAAACACATGGCTTATCACGCTCTTATACACCGGTTAACCCATACCCCTCTCTCACAGGTAGAATTCGTTAAAGAATTAAATGTCATTAAACAAATAGCCACCGCCAAAGGTTTTCCACATAAATTAATCGACACAATCATATTTAGAAAACAGAGGAAACTAACTCTTGAACGTTGTTTTAATACCCCGCCTTCTGTTAACAAACCCATTGGTGTAAATTACCATACATCCACCATATTTCCCGGCTAATTGCGAATTGCTTCCCCAAAGATAAATTACGTACAGCTTTCTACACTCTCAATAATCTAGGAAAAATTTTTTCTAACAATAAAGATAAGGTTGACCATTTATTTAGGAGTGGTGTCTATAAACTCTCATGTAATGGCTGTAACACCATTTACATAGGGCAAGCAGGGAGAAATTTCCAAGTTAGGACCACTGAACATAGAAAATCTTTCTTACAAAAATTTTTCAAATCACACTTTGCCAAACACGCGAATTCAACCATTCTTCCAACTTTAACCCAGAGGTAATTCATTTTGCTACCCACTCCCCTCCGATTCCGTATATATTTGTGTTGCTTCTTGTTTTTGTACTTGATGATGACTAGATATTAGTCGAAACCGGTTGTTTTTTCTGTTAGTAAAAGTGGAACTTTTACTAAGTTATCCTTCTCATTCGTTTATGATTGAGTTCCACCAAGTAAAGGCTTCCTCCATTGATTTTAACACTGTTAGATTGACTACTCTTTATTCAAACAAAATCTATAAATTATAGGAATAGTAAATGATAATAATAAAACTTTAGAATTAATTGTTGATAACATTACTCTGTAGAAGTAATCATACAAAAGAAAAGAAAAATTTATCTTGTTACATTTATCAAAGATTTAATTTTTTATTTTATCCTGAATCAATTCCACAGAATTACACCAACAATAATTGACTTTTAAGGGGAAAGTGGCATACAAGGCATAGATAATGGATAAATAAAATGAAAAAGTTGTAACTTCCACATAAATATAATTCTCATATGACCATAGTTTCATTGCAGAGCAACATCATCAGGTAAAAATATAGACTTTTAACTGGCTATATATACATCAAAATCTTTTCCCTCCCTCACCCTCCCCCCTTTATTTTATTTTTTGGTCCTCCCAGGTTTCGATGTATAAATACCTGATGATGTTGCTCTGTGATGAAACCATGATTGTATGAGAATTATGTATATTTATGTGGAAGTTACATTTTTTCATTTTCTTTATCATGAAGCAGTTCCACAAAGTTCCTTACAATATCAAATGCAGGCAATTCTCCATGCATCACATTACTGTGATGGTCATTAATAAGTCACAGGGACAAATGTTATAGACGGTAGGCTTTTACTTGCATGAACCCATTTTCATGCATGTCCAAATATACCTTTGGCCTTTGGCAATTAAAACAAAATTTACCCAACAGTAAATTCACTCCTAACATTGCATACAAGGAGGTACTATACAGGCATTCCCCGAGTTATACTATAAGGAATGCATTCTGGTACCTGTTCCGTAACTCTAAATTTGCCTAAGTTGAAAATTACTGCGAATATTATACAGTATAGTTTATGGCACTTAGCTTCCATAACTCAATTAGACCGATTTTTGTTTGCATTTCTTAACCATAACATTACTTTGCTAATTTACTATAAGAAAACTGTTATAACTTCAATCTATCGTCCATAATGATTCATTTACTGGCATTTACTCTTATTGTTATAACACAGCCTAGTCTCAATTCTCCTTTTCATTGCTCTCTTACAAAAGCAAACGTGGTCCTTTTAAGAGATGGTCTGCTTAAGATATTGCATCCAAAATATGACAAGAAGAGAGGACTCGTCACATTTCTAAAGACCCGTAGATTTTGTGGGGTACACAAGCAGAGTTTTAATTTGCAATTCCCTGTTGCATTCCTCCCAAGTAAGAGTGCTAGATGATCCTTAGCTGTCTTAAAACCTAACATTGATTTTTTGGTACTTAAGGAGTATCCAGCTCACACTACCTAATTCAACGTTAATCCACTAGATGGCACTTCTTATGGACACCATTCTGCCTCCCAAGAGCTTCCTATTTTGGCCATTAATAGAAAGTTCTTGGAAGGCAGAACAGCGTGCATAAGAAGTGCCATCTAGCGGATAAACGTTGAACTAGTTAGTGCAAGCCGAATACTCCTTAAGTACCGTTTTTTCTTCCATCGCTAGGTATGTACGGCCAGGCATTCTTTTCCAAAATAAACCTGTCTTGTATACATTAAACACCTGTTCTGGCAAATAACTACCCTTCTCAATTATTTCAGTGAACAATTTAGGAAACTCTTCTGCTGCCACTGTATCAGAACTACCTGCCTCACCATTCACTTTCCAATGTTTTCTGCATAAATGTATACAGACAAAATATCTTTGAAAATGAAATGTTCAAATCAGTAAAGCACAATGGCAGTTAAAGTTATTAAAGATAGAGGGACTCCACAATGCTATACAAAATTTTGTACGGTATTGTGGAGTCCCTCTACCTTTAATAACAATGAGAAAATGTTTCAAAGGAAAGTTACAGAAAATTATATTGTCCACAACTTTGAGAATAATAAATATTTATGTTAACAAAGCACTATAGCAAATATTCAACAAAAATTGAAAAATGACAACAGTAAAACTCCACTTCTGTATGATCAATTTTCACCTAAATCCTAACAGACCTTGAATGTCTAGTAAAAATTTTAAATATAAAATATTGTGCTGATTTGATAACTAGTTTTTGAGTTAGAGCAAAATTCCTATCACATACAGACATCAGCATGAAAATAATGAAAATGTACTGAGGGGACCTTAAAACATATTCCCATTGAAACCTCAAATTTAATTTTTTCCCTGAAAACAATACTTTCTCTATATTTCATATGGAAAAAGTAATGATAATATGTTTTTCCATGCACCTTACAAAGAGATATTCTATACCCAGTTAATCAAAAGTTTTGATTTCTTCTCACATAATTTTCCATGAAAGCATACCTGTGCCACAGCTCTCTCAACAGGTTCTGCTACTGCTAGACACCTGCTCCTTCCTCCAGTTTCCTTGGATTGCAAATGGGTAATCCAAAGGGATACAGGTATTATATCTCCACTTTTGGCAACCATCTCCACCTAGAAATAAAATTATAACTGATAAATGTTTTTCAATTTAATTTACTACTTTTAAATACAGTAACTCCCTCTTATAAATCAGAGATGCATTCCTAAAAACTCTAATGTATACCAAAAGCCAATTTTCCCATAGATATAATGATAAAAGTAGGGGTCACATTCCTGGTGGACATTTTGTGACACATTTCCCAAATAATACATAATAATACAGTACATAATGCATATGTTAAAAATAAGCTAACAAAACAAAAATTGATACAGTAAAACCTCAATATATCGAAATGGAAGGGACCAGATTTTTGATGCATTATAAGTGGAGGTTCATTATAGAGCAGAGGTGCTCAGACTTTACAAGCTTGGGAGCTACTTATCATTTCCCACTTACGTAGTGATCGACCGCCCAACTTCACTGTTAAAAATTACTTCAAGTGGGGGGGAGGGGGAGGGTGAGATCTACCTAAAACGAGTTGGCGATCGATGTCTTCAGCATCCCAGCTATAGAGGTTTACAGTAAGACCTCCATATTATTATTTACGAATGTAGAAACTGGCAATGATAGTCTCGTTTACTATATATATTAATATAAATGTACATATACAAATGAGTAAATACATTCATAAAGTAATTATTAAAAAATACCATATTTCCTGTTGGATAAGATGCATTTTTTTCCCAAACAAGTCACCTAAAATCAATCAGCGTCTTATGCGTTGAGGGTAAACATGTGCTCGGTTGTATAGATCACTGCTAAACATCACAGCACACCAACCCAACCCTATGTAATTTCACCACTTTAATATGTGTTTTTAAAGATTTTTAATTAATTTATTAGGAGTGCGAGAAGTTATAAAACTGACAATTTTTGTAACAACATTTTCAAGTGTCTACACTTTATTTCACACAAAGTGCTTCCTGGTGTATTACATAATGAAATTGAAGCAAAGAATTTCTTTTAAAAGAAATCAGACAAATCCAACATGTTTGCCAATCATACTTGGGACTCCATCAGTTATTACTGATAATACCTATATTATTTAAGTTGATGCCCATTTGCATGTCTTTTTAAAAAATTCTTTCATAATATCACACCCTGTTATTTTTCCCAGCAAATCATCAATTTAACTAATTCCTTCCTCAGTGTATTTTTAGAAAAGAATCTAACAATAACTGCAAGTCGTACCTAGGCTGTTGCATCTGTACTTTCATCCAAACAAAGTGAAAACATTTTTGCAGGTTTAAAATGCATTAGTAGTTGATTTGAAATATCTTTGTTTAAGCAACATTCGGTATTGAAATTATTTAATACAATTCATGATCAACTCATTATTGCAAAAATCATCAAATAGCGAATCTGAACAGGCTAAGAAAGCTTCTTTCAAGAAATCTCCATCAGAAAGTGGTTTCACATGTTTTGCAATACAATATGATAGATGAAAAATAGCAGCTATTATATTATTTTTTGGGCTAAACGTTGCTTCAAAATCCACAGATTTTTCCAGATATTATGTCAATAGCAGCATGAAATATTTACTTCTTTATTCACTCAACAATGATGAAAGAGGTGTGTTTAGTGTCAGAATGACGTTTGATGCGACACAAACAATTGATTCGTTACAAATAATGCTAAACGCTTTACTAATTTGTTCAATAACACCAATTTTACCAGTCCATTCTTTGTGAAACAATGTTCCACATCCACTAGGCACATTGCTAAGTTTCTGTTTTTTCACTGACATCTCAATATAGACACTTTTCACAAAAATAATTTTAATATTATTTGTTATTTGTGGGACCTTGTGACTCCAGAACTAGTAGGCTTTTCAGTCTAAATCACAAAGCAAGGGAGGGGAGAAATCCGATGCCGGCATTAGATCATGACGTCATAAACATTGTTGTCCCAATTGGCCTTAAGGTGTAAAATATCATTTCCGAAAGGCTGAGTGTCGTAAGTGTAGAGCCGCGCCTTAAGTCCAGAGCATGTTCCTTAATTAGAAAATGTCATAGCTTCAGAGCATCATAAGTTGGAGAATAACCAAGGCCTGCGTGATGGGGTATATGTGGTATGCTACGCATAGGGGCCCCCGGAAGAGGGGGGCCCAGATTTTGCTTCTATGTACCATAATTCATCGTCGTCAATAACTGGCACAGTATATTTATAAATATTGAATCAGATAAATGAGCTGAGTTAGGGGTCAGATGCCAATACGAAAATCACTATCCGATGACCACAAACTAAATTCTCTGGTGTGAAGAAAGGTAGAATATGTGTCATATATGTTCAAATTATAGAGTATCGATTCTAGCTAAAGTACCGCGTATCACTGCTACCTCATTATCCCAGGTCACGTAAGGACCATTGTTGGCACATTGTAGAAAAAGAAGAGGGGTCCCCGAAATCGTGCTAGCATAGGGGCTCCCAAAGATATCATGCCGGCCCTGAGCATAACAATTCCAGGATTGCTTATACTAATTTCATTTTGATTAATCTTTAAGGTGGCAATGTATTGCTTATTAATTATAAGAAATATTTTGAATTATAGTGGAGCCCCGCTATAATGCGGTGATTGGGGCCCAAAAAATTCGATTGCGATAAATGCGAGGTCGCGTTATAGCGAGGTTACAAAAATTTACCATGTCAAGCCGGTCAGTTAAGTTTTGTAAAAAACAACGGTGGATATGTTATTACGTGTATTTCATTATCCCAGTGTACCGTATTGACCTGAATATAGTGCGATGTTTTTTTCCAGAACATGAACCTTTGAAAGTCGCACTATATTCGAGTACTTGGGATTCTAAAATACCAAAAATTCATAGCTTTAAAAAAATAACCGCCCATTCCGCGCATCTGTTTAAGAGAATACAAGATACTTGTTACATTGTAAATGCATTGTTCATGCATGTTATGATGCTACATTGTACTCAAACATCCGAGGCATTGTTGCTCTTTGTATATAAATTTTAAGAGTATAACGATAGGCACAAGGATTGGGTCAGTGTCGCCACCGTGGATTGAACGCGTCACACGAGCATTAGAGTCACAAAATTGTAGCGGTGATAAAAATTAAACTGTCTTTTTAAATAATGGGAGCACCAGTTACAATATCACATTCTGCTGCAACATTGTTATACCAGCTACTTATAAACTCATACATTAAATTACAACGGAAATGTGCAGGATTCTTCTGCAGGTCAGTAGCATAGCTAGAGGTTTCGGGCCTCTAGGCAAGAATCGCTGATGGCCCCTTAAGTGGAAATATTTTAGTAAAAAAATTTTTTTATATATATTTTATTGGTGTTTATTTTTCTCTGTGGTGGGGGCCCTCTTGAGAGAGGTGAAAACAATAATCTGATGACAATTCATCAAAGTGACGCTTAACTAATCTTTCGCTCATGGGGCCCCTTTTGTTCGAGGGCCCTTAGGCATTGCCTACTCTTGCTATATGGTAGCTACATAACTGCCGCAGGTCTATCAGGAGATTTGGCCGCTGGGAAACTGGGCAGGAATATTAGTAGGATCAAGTTGGCCCTTTTCCCTCTTCCACTTGAAGGAATTCTGAGTGGTGCAAAAAACTCCCCATCTCCGTAGGGAAGCTCCCATTCATACTAGATGAACAAATATTAGTTCGTGAAGTTTGGCCTTGGGGCGTAATACGGTCTTAAAAAAGTGGTGTGGACGAATTGCGTAATGTAACAACAAAAACAGTTGTGGTAAACAAAAGAGGACTATCTAGGAGAAGATTTCTGCTATAAGTATAGTATCAGTATGAACTATAAAGGGATCATCCAAAAAATTGCATCACGTAGGAGGGAGAAGATGCTTAACTTGAGCAAAGAATTGGGGTGCGCGGGATACACGGGGGCGTGGCTTACACGAGTAAATACGATAGAATAGCTATTTTTTCACTGGGAATTTAATACTCAATTGAAAACAAATATTGTCTCTGAGATCATAATAATAAATTATTTCTTAAGATTTTTTGTCTGCAACTCCTTTCCACGATCGTGGAGAAATTGTGTTAAACTGGATGATCAGTCGTGTTAATTGAATATCAGCTCTTTAAAAATCATGTTAAACCGAAATCGTCAATTTTGGTGCCATTTCATTTTCTTTTTCTATGAGATTCTTTTGAAATTATTTTGAAATCATTTTGGGAGCCATGTCACGATCGCGTTATATCCGAATTCGCATTATAGCGAAGCGTGTTATAGCGGGGCTCCACTCTAATTCCCCAATCCTGTACTTTTAGTGACATTTTCTTTTAACTTTCTTTTTAGCTACAGTTAAGGTTAAATTTGGCAAAATTAACAAATTTGCTTTGACAACACTGGCAGAGAATTACTTTGAAAATGGGGTTATCCTTTCAGCTAAATACAGCAATTTCAATATATTACTCACCACTTTACCACAAAATGAGACAAAATGCGTCAATTCTCCATCTAAATGAATTTCTGACAATGCTGTTTCAGTTTTGCCACATCCCAATATGTTACATAAATGAATTCCTACAAGTTCAGATGCAGGATATCCCAAAAGATTGCAAGCAGCATCATTCACCATAAGAATCTGCAGAATAAAACAAATATGAGCAGCATAGGGTTAATACAATACAGCAATAGTAAGAGAATAATTTTAATATACATATTATAGTAAAATTTGGGCAGAAAATAATACATTGCCTTTTTTATTACAAAAATATGTGAAAACCAAAGAAAGATTAGGACATAAACAATTGGAATGGATACCATTTACATTTTGATCAGCTAATAACACTTACTTCTGTCGATTTAGAATCAATGGTAAAAACAGCTTTGGCGGGATTGAAGACTGGAAGGGAGGAAGATGATGGTGGACCAAAGCTGTTCAAGACTGATGCATTTCCATGGCAAGTAGGAGAACCTGATTTATGTTCTCTGGTAATAGGAGCTGTAGCACGGGTAAAACTCAAGCTTTGCTGTCCATCACCTGAATTCAAAATATTTTAAGATTTTAAACTGAGCAAAACATATGCAGTCATAATAATTAATTAATTAATTATTAATGCAAATTAATGATAAGTGGATAATAAACTTCAAAATGGCACTATGAAAGAACAGAAAACTAGGATTGCAAGGCAGACATTTTGGAACTAAATAAGTTTGCTACATTTAATCGAACTTAAGGACAGCACCGTAGCTTCATCATTATTCACCATTATCATCATAATTTCAACTTTCTTCCTAATAAAAATAATAAGATAAATATGGCAGGTATGACATTATTAGATAGTAACGCTTGTAAGAGTTCAGAAACGGTTACTGCTTAGCTCTGAAGAGTTGGGTGCCATACTGCCGATAATCGTCTCAGGTTATCCAGCTTTAATGTTTACAATAATTCCTTTTTTAATTGATTAAAATAATAATAATGTAATAATAATGATGGAATAATAATAATAATAATAATGTGTTTAAGTAAACAATAACATTTTTCATTTTGGAGTTGGGCTAGGTTGAATTTCGCAACTTCACATATTGGATGCAGGGTGATTTTTTGAGCCATTTTCTTGGAAAATGTGCATCTTATATGTTGTAAAACACGGTACTTTTGTCACTGGAACAGAAAACTCATTCCCGAGGCCTTCTAGAAGAGATTAGAGATAGAGAAGAAATATTTTCATAGAGATTCCATTCTTGCTGTTGCTATCCAGGAAAAGAAGTCTTAACATTCACACCTGAACATTACCAAACCAACAATTTATAGTACTCAATGGCAGAATACCTTAATGAAAAATATTTGTTTGTAACTACCTATACTTGTTTCTTTTATATACTGTGTTTATATAGGAGTTTGTGCATAATTGATCCTCTATGACATTTCCTCTCTGTATTAGACCTATTGGACAACCAAAATATTATCATTATTATTGAGCCAATCTTTTATTCACTTTTCCCAATGTATTAACCTACAACTATTACATACTTCAAAAACAAAAATTTTCTGGTTCATGGACTCACTTCACATTCATAAAATCACTCAGTAATAATAATGTTTACTGGTTGAGTGGAACAATGCAAAGATAATGTACATTTAGATGTGTATCTCAGATTACAAAGCTTTTTATATTTATCAACTCTTTCACTTTCAACTGGTGACTTTAATTTATTATTTAGTCTTACATACACATATGTTTTGCAATGTAAAAACACAGAAATAGAAGAAAAAGCTATTAAATTTACAAAAACATACCACATAAACGATCCATGTTAAGTCTTGGGAGAGATGATGGTTGTTTTGGGGAATAAAAATTTCTTGTACCAAAATGACGCTGAGACCTACTGATACGTGGGAAACTCTGGTTAGCTTCAAAAGAACTGAGCCTCATTACAGATATCTCTCTGGGTTTTCCTGTATTACTATTCCTGTCACTGTAGTGAAATGAAATGTTAACTGTAATAAATTTTATTAGGACAAGAAGTAGAATATATATTATTGATATATTTCACTTTTATTCAAATTAATTTAATAAAAATACACAGACACATTGATAATATGGTTTATGATATTTATTTAAATCCGATGACATAAACGATATCTCATATCAGCAATGAATCGTGTGAGTAAAAGTCTTGGTTTAGGCTTTCTAAATTTGAATATAATAATAAACCACGCAGCAAAACATTTCAAAATATAACTTCAAATGATCAGAAATCAAAATAATACTAACCTGATTTTATCAAGTGCCAAACGTGAGATTTTGCTGGGCTTTGCTTTTCCAGGCAACTTTTCCCATAGTAATTGTTTATAACTAATATCAATGGCAGCGGTTCTAATAAAAAATCGAAAAATTACTAAGCTTAAGGAATTTAAAAAAGGATATTGCTTATGTTAATTTGTTTAAAATCTGTGAGGATTAATCATCTTTATAAAATATCCATCTTAAATCTTATATTTGTTTCACACAATATTTTTTTAGACGTACATAAATAATACGAATCTTACTGAAGTGTTAATGCGATAGCAGTGGATTAATGATACTTCGCTAAGGAATCCAAAAAAAAAACAATAACTCGCACATTAATAGGTAGGTCTGCGCATGCACTGACGTTAGAATGGATCGTAAGCTAGGTACGTTAAAAGTTTAAACTAACATTTGCGGAAACATTACGTAGAATTTACCATCAGATGTACTTCTTCCATTACTTATTACGAATAATTTCATTAGAATAAAATTAATAATAAAATCATTTATTCTCAATCGTTAACCGAAAAAACATCGGACTATATATAGGTTTTCTAGCGATTACGTCTATACTACACAGTGTATTAACATAGGTATACCAAAGTATGACAAGCATATTATTTTATACGTGAAATATTCCTAATCACATAGAGAAGACATAAGAAAAACAAAATATATTACCCGTTTGAAAATTCCGCCATTTTCAAAATGTTTTCCCTTTTCAACTGCCACAATTGTAGGTCAAGCTAATATTTGATTTTGTACGTACAATGAAAGTTTATCAAAGTTCGAATAAATAATAGCTTTGAAAATTTTCTCAGTTTCTCTACAGTTTAAGGTGCTAATACAAAATTATTTCAAGATAGAAAAAGTACCTATGTTGTTTACACCTTTTACACATATAGTAAGAGGTGGGCAAAACAGTTACTTTTCGATAACCTGTTCCAAAGAATGAAAGTATTATATAACTGTTACACAATTGCGGGTAGATACTAGTTATTGGGATTAGGGGTGGGATGTTATTTTTTCGATAACTGTTATAACTGTTCCTGTTATATAACTCTATAATACAGGGTGCACAAGGTACACCGCAGAGGTATAAACACAAATAATCTTTACAACATTCAAATACAAAATAAATAAAATGAAAATTACTTTTTACGTTATACAACTATGGAACACAACTGTTATGGGTCAATTATAATGTATTTTATATTACCATTCTTGAATTGTGAAATGAAGAAATTAATACTAGAAATAATTTTAGTTTATTTATCTTTGCCTTTATATTATTTGATATTTTATTTTAGTTATTTGTGTTTGTCTCTCTTTAACTTGTATTCTGACTTATCTTACGACTGTATTGAACAAAATAAATTATTATTATTATAGTTTTTAAATAAGTTAATCGTGGCTAATCCGTAAGACAGAGATAATCAAATTATTCATTGTTAAAATATGAAGTATTTCGGAATAGTTATACTCGTATTTTTATCTAACGTTATATTACACACATTTAAGATATTTGATAGCGGATTTACCGGCATGCAAAATTTCGGTTTGGTAAAACTGTTTTAATAGGCAACTTAATTTCTAAATTTGGATGTGCGGCGTTTTCCGAAATTTTTGTTTACCACTTTCATATATTGAATTGCTATATTACAGTTGATATTATCTAAAGTTGCTAAGGAAGGCTTCTTTTCATTACTGTTATTAGAGAAAGAAATCACAGTTGCGTGTTTCGTGTTTAATTTGTCCGTAACTCGGTTAGGTTGTACCGGTTGTACATATAGATACGCCTAGGTATTTAGTAGTAATGTTTATATGTGGTATAGTTTATGATTGGATGTTTAATTTATAATTAATTTATTTGAATGTTCAAGTCACATAAAAATACAATGAAGTTATTTTCTTCAATTGCTCCATTTCGTAATGCCGAAACATTTTGCCGTTTTAAATGTAAACACAGCGCTTCTTTAAACACATGGTCTTCTTTAGCTTCCGCGTTCAACAAGAAACAAGAAAAAATACTAAATATAAATTTCCGTCGTGATAAAGTGGTAAGTATTATTGCTAATCAATTTTCCGTATTGGTTATGAAATTTAATCGTATTAAACATTTCTTCAAGGGACTTTTTGGAATACCAGAGCTCAAGGACGCTAATGGATTTAAGTTGCTTCAGGATAAAGCAATATCCGATACGAAGAAGCTTGTCGTGGAAGCATGTGATCCTGTGAGGAAAAGGAAATTAGTGGATATATTTGATCAACTATCAGACACACTCTGCCGAGTAGCCGATCTTGCTGAATTCATACGAATCGCACATCCAAAGGATTCCTATTGTGTGGCAGCGGAAAATGCTTGTATTACCATCAGTAGTATAGTAGAAAAGTAAGGATTGCAATGTTTTTTATATTTAGATTTTAAAAGTAATTGCGGGGTGAGACTCATGTATTGTGTCGATGTAAATATATAAATGAGGTTTATCGAAAAAATTACTCGTTAATGTTTAAAAATATACCATATTTATGCAGAATAAAGTATATTAAGAAACAAAATTAATTGAAAGTACTATTTTTATTATATACCAGGTACATTTTTACGTTAAATTCCATTGTATTAAATTCTTCAGGTTCATGTTAAATTTAAACCTTTCTATACAGAAGGAAATTGATTGAATCCAAGGAAGTAATCGAAGACTAAAGAAAATTAAGTACATTTTTTTATGATTATTATTTCAATTTTGAACTATATCCACCCTTAATCATTCAAAACCATATTTTAACTTAAAGTTTTTAAAGTCGTTATTATGTCCAGCAAAGTTGATTGCATTAAGTATGAAATGTTTTTGTAGGGCTATCACTGTGGGCTGTAAAACACCTTTTCCACTAACTGGCTATAACAGTCCAAGATTTGCCAGTATAACAAACAAACCCTTTCCACCAACAAAGTTTATGAAATATTTTTTGCAAAAATATATTTTACTACAAATTTATTGAGCAAGTAACTTTAACTAGGTAACTTTTCAGTATGTTTCCTATAAAATACTTTTTATTTGGAGATTTTATTATTATTAATTCCTGAGATATGATAATTTACTCAAAAGTAAGTTGACCAGACGTCCTCCTTTTGGAAGGACAGTCCTTTTTCAATCGTTGTCCTTCATAAACCTTTTGTCCTTCCATGTCCTTTTTTGAAAATTTTTCTTTGTCCTTTTACTTAACTTTGTGTATCCATGGAACATTTATTCCTACTTTGAGAACTCAGACCTATGATAACCAGTATCGTGATTTTCGTGGATTGGCTGTTACTTTGTTATATGTGCAGGGAGTTCGTCTTTCTCCCAAGACAAGATTCTCAGGATACACTAAGCTTGCTGATTGTGTTTTCTTAGCGATAAAGAACACTTGGTCTGCTAGAATAAATGTTTTATATTCTCCTTTATTATATTTGTTTGGTTTCTGGTTTATTAAAATTCTGGTTTAAACAGCATGCAATGTAACCCATATCCAATCCTATTCCTCAAAATATTTCTTTCGTAAAACAAAGTCGATTCACTTCAATTCACTTAGTCGTTATCAGCAATCCAATGGAGTTGAGTGATTTTAGTAGGTTTTTGTTTCTGTGCATGCTAGTTAAACTCTTAAAGCTTCCTATTGCTTGTTTTGTTTTTCCTCTTATCAATGAAATGTGAAAAACAGTTATATACTCTGTCCTGACTGAGTGAAATTTGAATAACTGTGATTACTTAATTGTTATGGTAAATATAATTTTCTCATTTTAATTTACATGTAATCTTCCATTTTATTATATTGATTTTTAAATCTTTGTTGTAATGCCTTATGAAATGTCTTCAGCAAAGAAAAGAAAATGTCATTTAAATATAATGCTAGCTAAGGAATTTCCTCATTTAAGACCTGTTGGAAATGATGATAGTCATTAAATTTTGTGTGTGTTCAGCAGTATTTAGTATCGCAATTGGTGGGCGTTCAAGCACAATCTTTCCCAAAAGCACCAAAGTTCTCTTAATATAGCATCCCTTCACATAAAAACCCTTAATTTTATTTTGAGAAATGTGAAATAAAGCATATAAACAGTTTTTTGCTAATGAAATATGTCCTTCCTTTTTGTATAAAAAATCGGGAGTTGTCCTCCCTTTTGGTCAAAAGTATCTGGTCACCTTACTCAAAAGTAAACATATGGCACTTAAATATCCAAATTAAATATGGTTGATGGCCCCTATGGCAGGCATTTACATCCATATGATGAAGTTTATAAATTCAATGTGTGTTTAGTATCTGTATCTGGTCAATGATTTAAATGCCTGGAAAAATTCAACTTTTTAGAATTCCTACCTAACAGTTGTGTCCTAAAAATGAGGAAATCTGGTAAAATTGGGATTATGACGGCTCTTATCTTTCATACTTTAATCATATTTTACTTTGTTAAATTTGGTGGATTTTATGATCAGGATACCTGGGTACATTTGGTTAATGAAATGATTTTTTAATCTTAAAAAATGGTGTGTTGGCCCTAATTAAATGCTGAAAGTATTTTTTTATATTTATTATGTAGGCTGAACACAGACCGATCAATATATGAAGCTCTTCAGTCAGTTTGTCAGAAGGGTGATATATTCCCTACTTCAGATGAAGACAATCATGTGTCACAGCTCTTCCTATTGGACTTTGAACTTAGTGGAATTCACCTGCCTGAAGATCGGAGAAGGAAAGTGGTGGCTCTGAATGACTTCATCTTGCAGTTAGGGAGAGACTTTTCCGTTGAAGCAGCTACTCCAAGCCGGGAACCTTTAGAAAATATCCCCTATTCTGTGAGGCATTTGTAAGTTATCACAGGGATTTATTTATACGTTTATTGTAAAGAACATAAGCTATGACTCTTCATGTAAATTAACAGAATACAGTAATCCCTCACCAACCGCGGTTTTGAGTATACGCGTTTTGTGAAATGTATACAGTTTTACCAAACGCGGTATGAGGTCTCGAGTATATGCGGTTTGAGGTGCATATTTTTATTTTTTCCGAAATTGTTTTTCTTAAGTCTGACTTATGTAATCTTGACGTATTTTAACTAACAATAAGAACACAAGTAATTTAGTAGTTTTGCAATCTTCCTACATGTATGTACATAGTTTTTCACGTCATCAGACATGGCAAAGCCAGAGAAGTATTGGTGCTTAGTTTTCATTTTCGGTTCGTCTCTGCATACTGACCTCACATTTGATCCCTACTCTGAATTTCTGGTTGATTATGCTTATTCAGAGACTTTTTATATACAAACGCTATCTATAATGATGGCATCTTCCATTTCAGTATGCCATTATGTATAAAGGTGCCTGGTCGAGGTGATGCTCAAGCTAACCAAGATATCGTCATACTAAATGAAGACGCGAACTAGAATGATAGTCTACTTTTTTGGGGATAAGTAAATCTTGTTCTATCACCTTGTT
This sequence comes from Uropetala carovei, assembly GCA_036926305.1. Taxonomy (NCBI): domain Eukaryota; kingdom Metazoa; phylum Arthropoda; class Insecta; order Odonata; family Petaluridae; genus Uropetala; species Uropetala carovei. The sequence continues at coordinate 3,429,404 of JAXCHB010000040.1, read as the reverse complement.
CTTAAATTTTTTTCATATTGTTTTGTCAACCTTACAATCAGTTTTAGTAATTTTATCGCGGATTAAACAGAAAATAAAGTTTACTTTGTTTTTATACACGTATTTAATGCCATTTTTATTGTCATTCCCCTAACCCCGATTTTCTATGGAACTTTGGTCTTGCCAACTGCGGTTTTGCCAACCACGGCACTTTTCAGGAACATAACCCCTGTGGTTGGCGAGGGATTACTGTACCACATATTGAAGGGAAAAGCAGTTAACAAGTCCTCTGATTTCCACCCATCTTGATATTGATGCAACCTTAATTAATTTTGGGAAAATAGCTATTCCAGAAAGTGGCTTTTGGGAAAGTGTACCTTAACCAGGTAGCACGTAGGGGTGGAGCCCCTAGATTGATATATTTGATTTTATTTTTTTACTTTTACAACTCACTATTTTTAGCAATAAAAATATTTAAGCAGCTATTTGGCATATTAAATATAATAAAAATAAATTAAATATGAGTTAAATGACTGAGTTAAAATCTTCTAAAATTAATGATAATATAATTACGAACAAGTTAGGAAAGTGTACAGCATATCACAAATGGGTGTATTTTGTGCAATGGAGTATTTGAAGGAAATTATTATATAAACGTTTTTGAACTTGTTCCTTTGTTGAAAATTATTCATTTCTCTTCACTTGCAAAAGTCTTTGAGTATGCGTAATGTAAATAGTGGTTTAAAGTTGTTTTCTTTGGCATAATAATCCATTTTCTTCCTATTTAAAAATATTGCATGCACACATAAGGAAATGAAATGTATCTTTATGAGATTGTTTATGCTAGCAACAATGATGAAGTAACCATGCAAGAAATTTTTAAAATTCAACTCAAGGTAAGACATTCTTCTTTGATTTTCTTGAAACTGCTACTCCTTCGATAAAAATGTATAGGAAAAGAAATACTCTACTAGTTCTACAGGTTTTATTTGAAAATTATTATGATATGACCAATACGTTACAAGATATGATGGAAAGTTCATTTTTATCACCGGTAAAGTGGTACCCCTGATTGGCTTACGTGATTCATTTATGTAATTTTTTTGTCTTTAACTGTGTCCTTAACCCTTTTAGTGCCAGCCCAAATATCATGGGGTTGTCGGAGAATGCCAAGCCAAATTTGAGGAAAATGCACTCGTTCAGTAAATTATTTTTCCCAGAGTTATTATAGATATTTGGAAGCCAATTTTTTAAATCAACTATTTGCATATATGTAGAATATAGAAAATAAATAAAAAATGTATTTTTTACATCTTGTAAAATCATGTAAAATATTTATTCTGAGAATTTGTTATAAAAAATTTAAAAGTTTTGCAACTCGATCATATAAATCATGTGTCACAAATTTTTTTGAGCGATTAATTTCTTAACATTAGCTACACATATTAGTTATGAAGCTAAATCCAATTTTTTGTATTAGATGTTCATCATTTACACTTGAAAATGTATACTGGTGCACATCTCGCACGTGCCCATGTTAGCCATTACACTTGTGTTCTGGGAAACACTGACCATGAAGACCCTTCTCACACTTTATACACACAGTACGAGCACTTTTTCGCTTCCCTGGCTTATTTCCACCTCTTTTGCCGCAAACACAACAGTCCTTTTATTTTTTCCTGATAATTATTTCAGTGTCTTATTGCCGTCTGCCATTTACTCAATTCTGCGCACGAGAACTCGGGGATAGATTTTTATGCGTCGAAAGAAAAAGTTTAACGTAATCATTTGTTTCCTTTATCATTTTGTTCAAAAAAGAGGTCAGGTAAATATAGCTGATCGGCGCTGCAGTAAGAGAGGGTGTGTGTTTACGTTTACGGGTCGATCTATCGGTCGCGCTTGTTTACGATGACTTTGTATTTTCTTTCCAGGTGAGATTACTCTTTTAGTCACTTAGTTGACATCTGGTAAGCTTTTCCTGCCACAAAGTCATCGTAAACAAGCGCGGCCGATAGATCGGCCCGTGGCATTCTTCGCACATGCAGCAAGGGCCGATAGATCGGCCGGCTGGCACTAAAAGGGTTAATATCAAATTTCATGAAAATCTGTTTGGTAGAAACCGAGAACAAACATGTGGACAGGCAGACCGAAGCTAATAGGCGCTCATGCTGGAAGAGAAACACCTAAAAAACAGCAATTTTCAGCTATTTTGTACACAGGTTTATTTTTTAAATTAATTGAAAATATAAGCAATACATAATTGTATATATTAACAAAACTTGAATCATGTGTAGCATTTAGACAAATAGTTATTTTGGTTGGCATTTGCAGTATTGTTTGTATTTTTGTTGGGTGTGATACACTTCAAAACATGGTACAACGCATAACGGAGACTTATTAGGTCACTGGGGACAAGAGGATGTTGTTTGTTTTTTTTCTGCAAGCTCCCTTTCCCTCTTTAGAGCATTGAGGGGGCATAATACTCCATACAGTGTAATTTGGGATATGTTTTGAGCTGATTTGGAAAATGACGTTCCATAAGTCGAGGCTGCAACGGGGAAGAAATCCGACGGCTACACTTCCAGTGAATTTCCCTTTGAAAGCCTTCTAACAACCTTCTCCCTAAATTTCCTTTGTCATAACTTTCTGTTGGAATCCTCTAAATTGTAGGCAATGAAGGTGTTTATCAACACCGCATTGACGGTGAAGTGCCATATGGTATGGTACCACTTGGTCGACTTTCTGTTGAATGGGTAAGTAGAACATAGCTGATTGAATCGATCTAATCCTCCCACGAATTTGTTATATAATATTTGTAAGTTTGGTTTTACTACTTTCTTCTTTTCCTTCTTGGATCTGACCTTCACTTCGTGTGATGTCTGATAGCATGACTTTGCTAGAGATCTTCCAGAGAATGTATTTTCGTGCGCGTAACTTTTTTGGCACAGCCGCATTTCATAGTTGCCATAGTTTTAATAATACTACATATACGTATATATCGTGATATTCGGTGAGCATGCGCCGCACCCCCAACACCCAGAATATACGCCCCTGGTATAATTATTGACATTTCTGAAAACAGATTACTAATGATGACATTTTCAATTGAATTGGAAATAAAGATAACAAATTCTATGCAACCTACTTTTTGGATTACCGTATCTGCCCGAATAGAAGCCGACCCCAGAATTAAGCTGACCCCCCAAAAATTTCCACAATTTTTTGGAAAAAACGTAAATTTCGTAGATTTTATGCTGAAGTGTGCCGGGGATTCATGCATGTCTTAGAATACATTATTCAAGATCGAAGAAATGTGTGGGAAATGGTTTAGTTGTTGACATTGAAATATTACTCCAATTAATAATTTTGCGTTGCTGAATAATGTTCCACATTCAGTGACAATAATTTCATTCGCCTTAATTTTCACAAAAGTTCAAATATAGTCAGGGCCGTTTTATCCAATAGGCACAGTGCCTAGGGCCTACGAACCTTTCAAGGACCTACAAAAATGTTTGATGCTTGAATAAGTGTTGAAATATTGTTGAAATAATTTCAAAAGCAAAATTATAAAAATGCTTTCGAATATCTTTAATAGCAAAAAATTAGATTTAACGTGGGTGCATTTTAATATATTTGATATGACGTAGAGTTGAGCCTTCGAATGCAAGAGTGCCTAGGGCCTACGAAGGTCTTAAAATGGCCCTGAATATAGTAACAGTGGTCTCGCCAAGATATTTTTTCATCCAAGTCTATTTCCAATGAAATTAGCATATACCTTGCCTTAAGAAACTGCATTTTTATAATTATACACATTCCATGTAAAGTTTTACCGAAATTCAAACAGTTCAGCGTTCAAAGCCGTCAACGCATGTGCGTAATCGTCAGTTTACGCATGCGATCTCGCCAAGATATTTTTTCATCCAAGTCTATTTCCAATGAAATTAGCATATACATTGCCTTAAGAAATTGCATTTTTATAATTATACATGTTCCACGAAAAGTTTTACCGAAATTTAAACAGTTGAGCATTCAAAGCCGTTAACGCATTTTGCGTAATCGTCAATTTATGCAAGCGATCTCGCCAAGATATTTTTATATATATTCATCGTAGGTCAAATATTTACTTTACAAAGGATATAATACTATCATTTGCACACGAAGGCAATAAGAGACTTCGAGATTTAAGCGTAACCCAAATTTTCGTCGGACTCGCATTTAAGCCGAGGGGTGATTTTTTCATGATAGATTTTGACAAAAAACAATGGCTTTTATTCAGGCAGATACGGTATTTGGATATAAATATTGTTTTTTTGCATAGATTTCCTAATGATGGAAAGGAGGCAACAGTTGGAGGCTTGCGAGTTGAATCTAGCAATGAGATTGTGAGGCAGACAGCCTTCCATATATTCCTGCGACCAGATGAAAAAAGGGAGAATTTGCTGTGTGAGCTTTTGGGGGCAAGACATCAGTTAGCAACACTCTGTGGCTTTCCCTCCTATGCTCACAGGTTATTTTGATTTCATTGAAATAAAATTCATATTGTTTTAAGTATTAGTATTTGTAGAATTCATGATTTTCTTTTAATTTTATCTATAAAAGAGCTCTCAGAGGAAGTTTAGCAGGTGAACCTGCAACAGTTTCAGAATTCCTCAGCTTCCTTGCCAGAGAATTGAGAGAACGAGCACTCGCTGAATTGGATACAATGAGAAAAATAAAAAAGATGGATAATCCATATACAGAGGTAAATTTTTTTGCCATCAAACTATATTACTCAATGTTTAAAACAGGGCTGGAATAACGTTTCAAATTGGTATGTTATTCTGTAACGCTATAAAGGATTAGTTTCCGTTACATAACGTTAAAATAATGCTATTTAATTTAATTATAAAGTTATGTAACATTATATAACATTATTTTATGAAACTGTTATAAAATGTTTAAATAAAGATTTTTGCTTAGTTTAGCCAATAGCCCAATATTTATTTTTAAATGTTACAACAAAATGATTATCTACAATCAGTTTAATTCATTTATATAATAAAAATCTGTCAAGATAATACTGTTATATGTCTTGGGCAAGAAAGGAAAGAAAATATATGTAAATCTCAAAATAATATATACCTACTTCAGAACAATAAATATATCTTCAAAAATTGCATTGCAGACTTAACAGTACACGTTTTTAACTTTATGTAGCGAAAACTAATCCTTTTAACGTTGTACCATCCATTATTCACAACATGACAGCTGACACTGAGCATGTAATGAAACGCACTGAAGTTAGCTACACTTTGTTCAACCTTGCTCTCATTCTCTAAATCCTAGACTTGCTCTCAGTATTAGTTCACTGAGAACATTGAGAAGCTTATTCATGAAACAAAACAACCTATGTTATATTTATCATGGAGATAACCCCCGGTTCAACATTATCAGCCCAATAAATTTTATTTTGATAACATTATAATGGCTTTATTGCAATTAAAGCTTTGATAACATTACATTAAACGTTATTTTTATGATAACGTTATTATAACAATATGTATTTATCGTTACATTATCATTTAAAAAAAGGCAATGTAATCGTTATTATAACATTACTGGGTATCATTACGTTACGTTTTCCATCCCTGGTTTAAAATCATTAATTCAATTTCATGAGACTTGTGTGTGCCTAAAGTATATATGGGTATCTGGTTGATAGAAAATTGAAATGCTATGTTTGAATGATCTTTAAACTTTTCTATAGTCAAAACTCTAAAGTCATTGCAATGTGTTTAACATCAGCTACTGCTCTCAAAGTAATTTTATTATACTTTTAGAGATCCTACAGTTCTACTGCATGAAATTCTGTGAAACATTGAAAAATGTTAATTGTTGATATTTGTGAATAATGGAATATAACATTGAACTCATAGGTTTATTAACAGGCAGAAAATTACGGTAAATTTAATTGTAAAAAATTATCTATAAACAATATTCCATATAACTTATTGTCCATCTGGTTTTATTACTTTCATTTGGCTGAAATCATTTACTCTTGTCAATGATACATAGAACTGTCCATAGGAAAATATTGGCTGTGTTAGGAATAGCCCAATTTTGCCCAGTGTCTGACGCTGTGACATATTTATAGTCATTACAAATGTTGCTATTCCTCGTCCCTCTATTTTCCCACTTAATCTTCTTCCACTCAGGAGAATGCATCATCTATACACGCAGCTAATAATAATCTCCTGCCCCTCTTTTTCGCCTGGAGTAGAGAGCATAATTGGCCAAAATTGAGTTGCTATGGAGGCAAAAAGGTTTTGTGTAAAAAATCTTGTAATTCTGTTGTTAAAAACAGAATTTTGGATGGATTTGGCCAGTATTTTACATATGATAGAATGAAAATAAAACTTAGTTGTTCCAACTTGTTGTCTTGATTTCAAGTACTGTATTTTCCGGTAGATAATGCATGTGTTATCAATACAAAAAAGTTGAAAATCTAGAAAAATGGATGTGCATGTTATACGCAGGAAAAGAAGTGAATACCTTAAAAGTGACAAAAATTTATTTATGCGTAGTACTATGATGCTTCAATTCCTCGTTCGTTTTGAAAAATTCACAATATTTCTCATATTCTTTTTAAAAGCCTGAAAGTACGTAATTGTTGGAAATTATATGCAGACATCTTAATCCTCATGATTTGATTGGGTCTCTCACGATTGTAGACCTAAAACCCAATTGCCCCGATCGTGAGATCAAATTTCCCAATTTAGAGAAAGTCCATACATAATGTTTACAATTTTTTTTCACTTTGAACGAACTTATTTCCAGCAGTCAAAAATTAGAATGACATTTCAACCAATCAGATAAATTATTACATTCACATATCAAATATATATCGGGAAACCTCATTAAATACGAGAAAAGGATGTTTACAATTCATTGGGAATGTTTTCACACGGCAGGAGCACATGTTTGCTCATTGCTTAGAGGTTTGCAGCTTGTAATAAGATAATTAAAGCTAGTAAGTGTGTGAAGTGGTCACTAACAAGGAAATCAATGAATGTGTAACATAATCTCTTTATGATTGTTTTCTCATGTCCCTACAGTATATGTGCTTGAAGATGGTCATCAGTCAATTAATCAAAATAAAGTTAGTTCGAAATTTAGTTATGCCAAAATCCTAAAATACTTGCATGGTGCTCTCCGTTCCACCTAAGGCTAAAAGGAAGAAATATCTTTGCAAATTTAATATAATAATATCTATTTGGTTTGGTTTGTTAAAGCGAACCTACATCTACGATCAGACAGCACCTTTTAGAAAACATGCAAGTGTTACTTATTAGTCCATTCATGAAAAAATATTTCTCCCTTGAAGACCATAATCTCCCCTTTTAAAAGTCTAATCTCACCCTTTTTCTTGGAAAAAAGTTGGGATGTCTGACTATGATGACTAAAGACTTTTCACCACTAAAAACATGAAATTTGCAAGTTCTAAAACTATTTATTGACTGATTTAATGTGTAATCAAAAATCCGTGGTCGAAAAAAGAATTTTTATTCACTGAGGCAGTATGATTATAGTCCCAAGTTTTTACTAATTGTAAGTAATTTTTTATATCTAAAAACATGCATCTCTTCCCACACTGTACCAGAACAATTTTTATACATGTCAATTAACTAAAAGTCTCTTTGGGCATCTATCTCTAAATCTTATACAGCAAAATATTGATACAATGTATCTCTATGGAGCATGAATTTTTATACTTTATACTGAAAGTACAGTATACTGAAATACCCATAAGGAGTAAAGTATTTTCTGTGGAAACATCCAAGTGGAGGGATTGGCATTCTTATAGGTCTGGCAAACTGAACCTGTATAATTTTTCATAAGGCATGGATATACGCTATTTGTTTGAAAAAGCATAGGATATATGATGTATACCACCATGTATCCTCCACTACAGCACTGGTCATAGTTGAGTCATTTACGGATGAAAACATATGTTAAAAACCACAAAAATCTTTTTTGTTAACCTCTGAATTTCATACATAATATTGAAAAGTACGTTTAGTTGAAGTACATTATTTTGAAATATTTATATGGGAAAATTGACAGGATTCAAAAAAAGTACGTTGATTTGAAACATACATAATAGTGAAGTACGTTGTTTTACTTTTTCTCTAGTTATTGAACATTATTTGGGAGTTGGCACACGTACTTGTAAAAAACAAGAAAAAGTTGTTGTTAATAAAGATTTATGGAATTTGGTAAAAACAAATTATTCAAAGCCATAAAAATCATCATCTGACTTAATATTAAAGGAGTCAATAGCATACATTATTTCTTCCAGTACATTAAGAAATTCATATTCATAAGTAAAATCTGTATCTTCAAATTCTGGATCTTCTGTCGTCACTGAATCTCCTTGTGATTTCAGGAAATTTTTTCTGACACGTGGTCATAACAGCTCTCAAACTTTCAACAATCCATTTAGATGATTCTCCTTTTCCTTTGGGTGACAACCTCATTATCTTTATTGGACGACAGTTTTGCTATCATTTCAGGGAGCATCTTCAGGTTGAAGTACTGTGCTGATTATTTTGGTCACTATTTATAGTACCACCGGTAGGTTGTGGGGTACTGTGATTGGTTGGAAAGCCAACCAGTCAATTCAGAGAATGGAATAACATTTTTCAGGTGTTCAAGTGGATGTAGCAGTCTTCCTCGTTGAAATTATCCGGATGCTTGCCAATTTCTATCGTTTCCCAGATTAATCTATGATTTGCATTGAATGGCCCGCTTTGATCAATCCAGTATGTCACAGTAGGTAATTGCACCCATTGGTTGTTATGGTGCTACAAGGGGGAGGTGCTGGAACACCTACCTCACAGTCCTGACCTGCCAACCAGTTTCGATCTCTTTGAACCATTAGGAGGAGGATCTGACTGGTAGACAATTTGCAACTGACAGCATAGTGTAGCAGACTGGTTTATCCCAGCTCAAGACACTTGATTCTGATTTCTTCCATGCTGTGATCGATGCCTTGGTGTTACAGTGGGACAAATGCTTAAACAACTCTGGTGACATTGTGGAAAAGTGATGTGTACCAATATCTTTTTATGTTTTACATGTGCATTTGTAGGAATAAAGTCCTTCACACAGGAGTATTGTTATCTTATTTTTTGAAATGTTCTTGCATATTTTCATAGTGTATATCAGCACAAATAAGGGTTTTTAGCATATTTTAATTTTTAAATTTTGCTTTTATAACAAAAAGTCCATAATTTCACTCCTATAAAGTGACAAAATACATTAAGGTCAATTTTAATGATTTGCAGCAGACTGGCTGATCCTGCAGCATGAAAATATTAATTCTACTTATTGTTAGTTTTATTGGATTTTGAATTATTTTTACCATATATTCTGGACTTACTAAAAATAGCTAATTTGAATCATATTAACTGGGTTATATTGAATGAAAAAATCTCATAAATGAATTGATTTTATACTATAGGACCTCTATCCATGGGATGTTCCCTATTACGCCAATAAACTGAGGAGAGACTGGTTAGGTGCATCAGATACCGAACTTTGCCCTTACTTCTCATTGGGAGCTTGTATGCAAGGATTGGATATGTTACTCCAATCTCTGTATGGTGTTTCCTTACATTGTCAAGATATGGAGCCCGGAGAATCATGGTCAGCAGATGTGCACAAACTAGCTGTGAAAGATGAAGATGGAAGTGTCCTTGGATACATTTACTGTGACTTCTTTGAACGTGCAGGTAAACCAGCACAGGACTGCCATTTTACCATTCGAGGAGGCAGGGCTCTATTTGATGGCTCTTACCAGGTGGGTTCTTTAGTAGAATTTCTAATATTTTATAATCTTGGAAAAAGTCTCAAAAAATGCAGTTTTAGTTTGATGCAGTGCTGTATCTTATTACAGGCAATCTCTACAGCATATTGCTCCCCTCTCCCTCTCATAGTGCTTTCTTTATTCATATGTTCATGTTTAATCCAACCAAAACCAACTTCTCCCCATCCACTAATCACCATTTACTGCTATTTTCGTCTCCCATCCCCCTTCCCCAATTCTTTCTTCCTCCATTCTCTCCCGTGAGTATAAAAGCCAATTTTTTAAATACTTCTTACCTGATGGTGATTATTCACCAAAACCGGTTGTGTTTATATAATGTGTTATGTGGAAGTATTACTATATTTACTTGTGTAACTCGTGCCCTCGTGTACATGTGCACCCCTATTATTGGGCCAGTTCGGAGGGAAAAAAATAAATTTGTGCCGGAATAAGTTCACATCTAGGATTAAAAAGAAGGTCTGCCTCTTAACTGATTCTCCCTCCCTGAATCAACGTCCAACCAAGTTAAGCATCTTCTCCCTCCTTCCTTCATGATACAATATATTGGGTGACCTCGTATGCTAGGGATGACAAATACGTGGCATCTATGTAATTTTACTTAGCACACGTAATATTGCATTTTCTGTATAAAATATTAGGTTTCTTAAAGAAGGCATGCTAAAAAATTCTGATGATTCACATCACTTTCTTGGCACATGACACAAAAATCATTTGCAATACCTGCTTTATGCCGATGCTTGCAGAAATCTCCTCCTCTATAGTCACCACTCTTATATTAAAGGAGCATCAGCAGCTCACGATGCATTCTGCAAACATAGATACCAGATGCCATCTAATTCTGGCAAAAGTATAGGTAGAAATTGATAGTAAACTTTTAATGACTACTGCTTATTTTGAGTAACAATAATAAACTTAAAAAACATTTAAAATGTACAGTTTTAACGTTATAAAAATATAACGGCATCTCAATCATTAAATTGTCCATCATGATCTTGAAGATGCACCAATGGCAGTACAAACCATGCATTTAAACCGTAAATGTTTGCTTGGTTGTATAGATATGTGTATACAAAGTAGAATTCTTTGTCTTCTGCAGGTATAAACATAGACGCATGTGTGTTGCAGTTAATTTATTATCAAGACTTGGAATTTATATACATAATCTGTTAAGAAATCTTCATGCAAGATGCACAGTCTCTTTTTTTACCAACATTATGGGAAAAAAGTTGCGCGGGGTACATGAGTATATATGGTATTAAAGTTGTGTTGTTTGAATTTTGTTTTAATTTTAACAGTGCTGCATTTTCCTGAAAAACTGGATCCAAGGAATAATTTTTATGAAAACATAATAATTATGCCTAATCAAAAATAAAGTTGTACATAGTACTGGTATAAATATTTTTCTCTTAATCATGAGTCCCAAAAGTGAGGATCATCTGATATTCAAAACCATCTTATATTCGAATAAATATCAGTCAAGCTGTGAAAGTATGTTTTAACCAAGGAGATAAGTAATGCTCCATTATTCTAAAAATTCCTATTAGTAAAAGCTGTCACACATTTCTATTTTACAGGATCCCATTGTGGTGGTCATGCTCAGTCTACCAACTCCAGGATGGGGACAGCCAGCTCTCCTCTCACCATCCACTGTAGACAACCTATTTCATGAGATGGGACATGCTATTCACTCAATGTTTGCCCGCACCACACATCAGCATGTGTCAGGGACACGCTGTTCCACAGATTTTGCTGAAGTTCCTTCTGTTCTCATGGAATATTTTGCATCTGATACACGAGTGAAGTATTGCAATTCCCTGCTTTCAGGTATCCCTTGTTTAACATCATACAGGTAGTCCTCAGTTGATGCTGTATATACGTTCTTTAAAGTACAGGCGACTCCTGAGTTTTGAACATTCGAGATTCGATTAATTCGAGATTTCGACCCAGCCGATCGAATTGGGAACTACCGTATTCACCTGAATCTAAGACGACCTTTTTTTCCAAATTTTCAGCTGTAAATATCAAGAGTCGTCTTACATTCGAATACGAAGTATATTTAAGCATTTAATCAATGGTTTTTACAACAAATGGTATATTAGAGTAAACAATTCACAACAGCAAATTCAAGTACGTACATAAAGAAGTGAAATAAACAAATAGTAATAACAATAAGAAAAACATGACGGGAATAATAATTATTTAGACTAATAATCATCGTCGACGATCATAACACAGACGACGTACTTTCATCTTGCACGTAATGGCAACCGCAATGTCGAAACAAATGAGAGCAGAAATCATTGGGATTCCCCTTTCAAACGACGCACCGCGATTCACTAAGTGTGACAGTAATTTTGAGTTGTGCATTCTTGATTTAAATGCACAACCCTTAAGTTAAAATGACAGATCATGTTGAAGTACGTGGCACAAGTGCAGAGGGAAAGTTAACAAAGGAATTAGACGGAGCTAAGATACAAATTCTAAGCTGATCGTGATAAATTACGCCGAAAAAACTAATAACTGTGATACGAGTAGAAAGTTCGGTGTATCTGAGGCAAATGTGCGTCGATGGAAACTAGAAAAAGCCAAAGCCACAAGGAAGTCGCTCAGTGGTCCAAAATTAGGCCGATTTCATGGCATTGAAGAAGAAGTAGTCAAGTTTGTGCGCACCATGAGGAAGAACGGTATGCCTGTTTCGACTGAAAGTATTATACTTAAAGCTAATGAAATTACTAGAGGACTTAATATATCATTGCAAGAATTCAAGGCCAGCAGAAGTTGGTGCGTGAGAATGATGCGACGAAATAATTTTTCTTTACGGCGACGAACTTCGCTGTGTCAGAAATTGTCAGAAGACTATGTTGAAAAACTTCTCGCTTACCAGAAATACGTAATTGGACTTAGAAAAACCAATAATTACCTTTTGAGCCAAATAGGAAATGCCGATGAAACTCCGGTTTTCTTCTACATGCCATCTAATTATACTGTGAACGAAAAAGGTGCGAAGTCCGTCCTAATTAAAACCACAGGCAACGAAAAAATGCGAGTCACGGTAATGTTGGCGGTTTTAGCAGATGGGACTAAATTACCACCATATGTGATTCTAAAGCAGAAAACAATGCCTAAGAAACATTTGCCAAGTGGAATAATAAGTGTCAAGAAAAGGGGTGGATGACTAAAGAACTAATGAGAGATTGGTTACATGTGGTGTGGAATAGACGGTCAGGAGCTTTACTGAAACAAAGAGCAATGCTTTCACTGGATGCATTCAAGGACACTTATCTCCTGAAATTAAAAACATAATGAGTGCGATGAATATTGATCTTATTGTAATACCTGGAGGAATGACATCGCAACTTCAAGTTTTAGATGTTGCTGTCAATAAGTATTTTTAAAATAATTTAAAGGTTTTGTATTCTGAGTGGTTACAGAGTGGAACTCACACTTTAACACCAAAAGGAAATCTTAAGAAACCTGAAGTTGCAATGCTCTGCCAATGGATCAAGGCATCGTGGCAACAAATAAATGCAAAAGTAATAGTGAAAGGATTTAAGAAATGCTGCTTATCTAATGCCATGGATGGGAGTGAGGATGATGTTTTGTGGGAGACTGATGATGAAGTTGAGAGTGATAAAGATAGTTAGCATGAGGAAAATAGTGAAGGTTGCATAGACAGTGATGATGACTAACACAATAAAATGATTTTATGCAGCACTTGGATTGAAATGTTTTTTTGTTGTCCTGAAATGAGTATATTCTTTCAATGTATTTACTTTATTTATAATGTTATCTTAAAATGAATGCTACCATTTAATTTGTTTGAAAACCTGAATGGTTCTATTTGTGATGTGATCTTATGATTTTAAAATGTTAAAAGACAATGACATTCAAGAAAAGTATAAGAGAAAATAAATATTTCACAAGATTTATAATTTTTGTAGTCATGAAGGTCAATTTGAGCTTTTTTCTCTTTTGGAATCATCAAAATGGGGGGTCGTCTTAGATTCAGGGTCATCTTGGATTCGGGTGAATACGGTACTTTACGCAGAATAATTTTCGTGGAGTAGTTGGTTCCGACCAACCACGTGAGGTTTAGTTTTGGTGTAGATGTAGTTATATCTGCTCTAATTGTTTGAATTTGTGCTAATTTCACTTTTTTCTGCTAATCTTTTATTTAAATTTATTTATTTTATTGATTTATAAATTTTTCACTTGACATGGCATCTAAAAGGAAATGTAACAGTGATAATGTAAGTGAATCAAATAAAAGAGTGCATAAGATTCATAGTTATGAATTGAAATTAGAAATTTTAAAGCGTGTTGAGAAAGGTGAAAGACATACTGAAATCTCACGATCGTTGGGAATGTGTTGTTCAACTATTAGCCCTTATGTGAAACAGAGGGAGAAAATTCTAGAATGTGATAAATTCAGGTACTTTTATAACAACAATAAACAGTTCTCCACCCAATAGATCCTCTTCTTCCAACTAAAATCTTCCAACTTCTCAATTAATATACCAAGTCCAGTAAGCGCAGTTGAAAAAGATTTAAGGTATGAAAATATTTTTAATTTTATTGTTTCTTTATTCTTAAGTTATTTTGTGTTTTTTTAATAACTTTTATATTAATTTTGCTGCAATAAATAGTTATATGTATATATAGATGTATGCAGGTATGTTATCCAGCTCGCGCGAGTCGTTTGTTACAAACATCTATCTTTGAAGTTCGAAACAAAAATTTATTTTTTCCTTTTTAGTGCAAAAAATAAGTTATACATTTAAAATATTTATTATATAATTTATTCATAATTTAATATTGTTGTATTAACATATTAGTAATGTTATTTTATCTTTATAGACATGAGGGGAGACTTTTTCCCGAGATGCGGGAATGATTATAACATGCAAGTATATGGAAAAACGGCATTCGACTATTCGAGATTCGAACACGTTTTCAGGAATGCATCCCCGACGAAACTTGGGAGTCGCCTGTACTGCTTTAAGCCAAAATTTATTTCCCATAAGAACACGTAATAATGATAGGATGAGGTATGGACAGTGCTGAGCTGGGGCCGGTTCGCACCGATTCCCGAGAACCGGTTGTTACATTTCGAAAAAGTTCTGGAACCGTTTGTTAACTCAGTTGGAAAAGCTTTAGACCACTGTTAAAAATAAAGCGAGCCTTCAGTGTCAGATGATGCTTTTATTGGATCAGAGAGGGATAATATAATTGAAACAAATGGATCACCAATAGAAGGGCATAATGTGAAAAAAGGTGATAACATCACTTGAATAAATAATAAATTAATGTATAGAGCAGGGTCTCAAACTCACAGCGTTGCACGGGCCGCATAGCAACATATTCCCAAGACCATGGGCCACATTCCAAAATATCGCTCTTCGTATTCGTCGCATTTCCTGGTTTCTTCATTATCATCTTCCACAGACCCTCATAAAACCGCTACTGTGTGTTCTTGTGTATCAACAATAGTGAAATTTAGCTCTATCAAGTGACATTTACTTCAGTCTGCCGCTACCCACCGCCACCATACTCAATTTTCATCATTCCTTCCCCATAAGCAATCTACAACTCGAAAAACAAATAACAAATAGCAGACTTGTAGACACTTTTGAAATTCTTACCATTTACAAAAAAACATCTGGTGAGTAGTTATGGTCAAGGAGGCTCTTTGCCTTATTGATATCTTACTATAGGGATTTTTTCCTGAATTTCTTTCTATGACTTTTTTTCCTACATTTTATTTCTGTACCTAATATCCTGTCCTTATTGAGTATTGGCCTTCTTATATGAATAAAATTAGTTTAATGTTGAAAGATAAAATGGCTTCAATTCCAGAAACATTCTTTCCTCATTTGGTTGACATAGGAAGTCTCAAATCCATCAGGCAGAGATTTTTTCTTTTTCACTTTAAAATACATATCTTAGAATTTTGATATTGGAGCGGGATTTGCACTGTTATAAGGGGAAAAGAATGAAAATTCTTATTTATGTCACCAAATTTTTATTATCGATCGAAATCTTTGAATTTCGTGCATTTTTTGCTTCTGGATCGCATTTTATCAGAGCGTTGCCATGGATACGATTCATGCCAATCTGATCCGATTTCATGCATAATACTTTATGGCGTGCAATAATGAAGCAAAAAGAAAGCTAGACGGAATAAAAAATGCTTATCTCCAATTTGATTAAGATTTTTAATTTAATGTTGTGTATTTTGCTCATTTAATAAGATTCTTTTAATAAGTTTTTTATTAAATTCCTTGATGGATGTGATTAATATTACTTTTTTATTTACTTAATCATAACAACTACATAATTTTGTAATGGAAACCAGCCTTCATTAGTCCTTGCATAGACTTCTTGTTGTCTTTCAAAAATAAAAAATCGGTACAACATACATTGTACAAACTTTCTCATATATGGGTACTAATGCGTCGTTTAGTTATCTTTAGAAAATGAAAATTGTATGAGCCTGTTTTTAGAAAATCCAATTTTTGTTAAAGTAGCCCAAGAATAAACTAGCCTTATACTCATTCATTGAGAAAAATTAAATTCGTAGTATTATTGTAGATGTATACTCAAGTAACTGTACGAAATTTGATCAAAATCATTAGAGTCGTTTTTCAGAAAATCCAATTGTTGTTAAAGTTGCCTAGAATAAACTAGTCTTATATTCATTTTTTGAGAAATATGAACTATACAGTATTATTGAAGACGTAAACTCAAGTAACTGTACGAAATTTGATCAAAATCGTTAGAGCCGTTTTTGAGAAAATCAGATTGTTGTTAAGAATGCATAGAATAAACTACTCTTAATTATTGAGCAATGTCAACCATTTCTATGTATACTCTGCTCAGTATGATAAAATGCCTAAGTATGAGATTTCATTCATTTTCACTGTATCATCTAGGCTCCAGAGCCAGTAACAGACAGACAGACACATGGCATTGCGAAAACCACTTTTTCAGATTCAGCGACACCTAAAACGTATATCTCCATAAAAATCACAAGGTCAAATTTTTTCACGATAACAATACTTTCTCAATACTTCGTATGAGAAAGTAAAAATCGGTACAGTATACATTGTACAAACTTTCTCCTATACTAATGAGTCATTTAGTTATAAAAATATGAACTACCGTATTTACCCGAATGGAAGACGACCTCGAATTTAAGACGACCCCTAAAAAAACCAAGGTGTATTTATGAAAAACTTTTAAATAATAACACACTAAAAGCATGAATAAAAAATCGGTACAACAGACATTGTACAAACTGTCTCATATAAAATGCGTCGTTTAGTTATCTCTAGAAAATCGTATCAGCCGGTTTTTAGAAAATCCAATTTTTGTTAAAGTTGCCCAAGAATAAACTAGCCTTATATTCATTCATTGAGAAAAATGAAATATGTAATATTATTGCAGAAGTATACTCAAGTAATTGTACAAAATTTGATCAAAATCGTTCGAGCCGTTTTTGAGAAAATCAAATTATTCTTAAAGTTGCATAGAATAAACTAGTCTTATATTCATTTTTTGAGAAATGTGAAGTATACAGTATTACTGAACGAAATTTGATCAAAATCGTTAGAGACGTTTTTGAGAAAATCAACTTTTTGTTAAAAATGCGTAGAATAAATGTCCCTTAATTATTGAGCAATGTCAACCATTTCGTCATAGACTCTGCTCAGTATGATAAAATGTCTAAGTACGAGATTTCATTCATTTTCGCTCTACCGTTTGGGCTCTAGACGGCATTGGGAAAACCACTTTTTCGGATTCAGCGACACCTAAAACGTAAAAATCTCGAGGTCGAATTTTTTCGCGATAACAATACTTTCTCAATACTTCGTATGAGAAAGTAAAAAGGTATTGGCTTGGACATCTAACAATTATTCCTTTAGGTAGCAGTTCCCTAAGCATTGTTTTGCGTTTTAAAATAACATACGGCGGCAACTACGTGCCATCAGCTTACGCAACCAGCATTACCGTAACACACAATTTTTCATTCCCAGAAGTTTTTATAGTGACACTATATCTTTGGGGTAACTTATTTTATACTTAAAAATAATGACTAGTCTTCCCTTCACATTAAAACTTGGCGAAGTGAGTAGTAATGGAGTGCTTTCATAAATGTTATACTGTTTAAAATTCAGGTGTACTTTCGTCTGCTGCTGGAGCACCAATTGAAAGGTAGCAGATTTTAAAATTGTAATACAGTAAAACTCGTTTATAACGATCATGCCTAAAACGAAATCTCGGCTATAACAAAGAAATGTCTCGGTCCCTTGAACTTCTCCATAAGGGCATTGGTTAAATTTCTCGGATGTAACGAACACGCATTTTACGAATTCTCGGCTGTAACGAACAAATGTTTGGTCCCATGGCAAAAAATACCCCATATATAATGAATTTTGGCGAGCAGAGCGATAAGTAATGAATGCTTTCCGCCTGTTTACCGCGCACTTGTTCGTAGAGGTCCCCTTCCTCCATCTACCCCTTCCATACAAATTTCCACGCTCCCTTTGTTTTGAAATTGATATTAAAAATGTGAAATGTTTATGTAAATTAATGACCATAATAATAACATTAATTGACCATTTAAAAAATCGTATGTAATAGCAGTCGAACATTTTACATGTCGCGAAGTTGATAAGCATCTCTTTGCATATGTAAGTACGGCATTGAAGTCGACTCACTGCAAATACAGTAAAGGCTGTGTTATCCGGCTATCTTGGGGATTGGGTTATCCGGTTAGGGGAACGATTTTCGATTTCGACATCGCAAATTTAGCAATAACCAAACAAAATTGGGCTTAGGTTCACTATCGTACTCCCCAAACATAACTATGCATGGAGTTTGCATTTTCCATTTTAATTCTTCCACACGTAGTTAGATATAGACACTATTTACCCATTCTTATTTAATACGTTGCTACGCTCACATGCAAAACAAAAAGAGTATTGAAAAGTTTAGGGCGTCCGGAAAGTTTTGGGATTATGGCAGTGAACCTGTTCCCAAAATTGAATTTATTAGATTATATCTTTCTTATTTATCTTTATTTACGCTATTAGAAAAGGACGAAATTATTTAATTCTTCTGAACATTTCTGTGAAAACCAGTCATAATATTTTATCCAGTTCCTCAATTTTTGGCTTATGAAGTGTATGATGTTTATTAATTGATTTACTCGTCTCAGGAGATGACACAAATTTCATTAATTTAGCCTTATGAGCCTTGATATCGTAGAGCGTGGAAGATTCGATGTTGAATTCTTTTGCTATGGCTGCTCAATTTTTTCCTTTTTCAATTCGTTTGATCAGCTCCAGCTTTTGTGTTAGCGTTAAACCAACCTTTTCTCTCCTGTTCCTTGCTTTTAGGTACTTATTTTGATGCCATATTCAATGGATGGGTAATTTTTAAAATAATAAAAAGCGATAAAACTGGAAATTGTAGAAGTACACCAAAACATCTAGACAATGCAAATGGCTTACGTAACCAAAAACGCCATGCTTACTTGGCAGCCACAGAAATATACAGAGTAAATACGTAATATATACATCTTATATTTTAAGAAATTTTAAAGTGGAAGTTGTGGTATTGCACATATACAATTCATACAAAAATTCATAAAAAGGAAAAAGAGATACAAAATGAATTGTATTTGTCTAATTGCCGGTATCTAAGGCTGGCCAGTTCTAAATAGCCGGATAGCACAGCTTTTACTGTATGTGTATACGTGTTATATGGGATGTATAGGCCAAAAACCATGTTTCTCATATATAACGTAGTCACGCTTATAATGAAGCAATGAGTCAGTCCCCTCAAATACGTATTAAACGAGTTTTACTGTACATAGACATGATTAAAATGTAACAGTATACCTCAAATACACCCGCCAATCCTTGCTTAACCGCCTACATTGTCGCACATATCAGATTTTCTACCCAGCCGTAAACACACCCTTTCCATCAGTACCCCAGAGGTAATCTTTCGTACTATGTGCAACTTTAAGAACTATGATACGAATTTTTAAAGTATTATAATAATTAATTAAATGTAATGTATTGTTGTATGCATTTCTAAATGCGTTTTCATTGACATATACTCAAAATCCGGGTGTTCCGTGTGGTGTTTAAAATGCACACATTTTTCCCATCTAAAACTTTGTACTCGATTTTAAGACGATCCCTAATTTTTTTGCGGACATTTTTAATAAAAAACCTCGTCTTCCTTTTGGGTAAATATGGTATGTAGAATCATTATAAACGTAACTTAAATAATTTACAAAATTTGATGAAAATCATGAGCCATTTTTTAGAAAATCCAGTTGTTATTCAAGTTCCCCAAGAATAAACTAGCCTTATATTAATTTTTTGAGAAATATGAACTATGTAGTATTATTGCAGCCATAAACTCAAGTAACTATGTGAAATTTGATCAAAATCGGTGGAGCCATTTTTGAGAAAATCAAATTGTTGTTAAAAATGCATAGAATAAACTCCCCTTAATTATTGAGCTATGTCAACCATTTCTTTGTAGCTTCTATTCTGTATGATAAAATGCCTAAGTATGAGATTTCATTCATTTTCACTCTACAGTTTAGGCTCTAGAGCCGCAAACAGATGGACAGACAGACGGCATTGCAAAAATCAGTTTCGGACTCAGGTACACCTAAAACATATATTTCCGTCAAAATCTCGAGATCAGATGTTTTTGCGATTACAGTACTTTCTCAATATACTTTGTATATGAGAAAGTAAAAATGTATTACAGACTTGTGAATGTTAATTTTAAATCACTTTTATGATGCAATGATTTACTTGAAAACAACTACTCCTACTGATAAAAATGTATTGGATAAAACATATTCTGTTTGGCAAGTGGGAGATCTGTGCTCGATCTCTGGTCAAGTTCAGAATTTTTCTCCTTCTCCAAGTTCACATATTCCATTTGATTTGTTTTATAAATTTTGTTTGAAGACTTGGTTGATATCAGTAATATTTTGCTAGAAATGACTGAAAGTTCATTTTGTCATCAGTAAAGTGGCACTCCTCATCAGAGTACATGGACCATTTATATCATTTTCTTTGACATAAAATCCTAAATATCAGATTTCATGAACATCCACCAAGTAGTTCTGGAGATGAAACATTAAGGTGAATAGAGGAGTTGTGCCCATAAGGCTCATCACTTTGCTGGTATAAAATACCGAATAATATGGATAATGTGGCAATACTTGCTGTATAAATCTACCTACTTCTTTCACTTAACAATTATTTTTTTAAATCTTCAGTCAAATTGAGATCCAATATGGTCAAAGTTTTGAAGAAAACATGAACTAAATGTCTCAATAATGTCTAGCTAATTTCTGAATGCTTACACGATAATTATGACATCACATTATTACCATCATTGGTATGTATTGTGATTTACCGTGTAAATTACCTACATTTATTATTTAAGAATTTAAATCTCAGGTTTTTTACACATTGTGCCAATGTATTCATTGCATAGGTATGCTGTATGAAAACATTCGTATGACTATATTTATAAACTCAATTACCATATTTACTTGTGTATCCTGTGCATCTTGTTTTTCCAAAATGTTGGTAAAAATATCGGTACAATATACATTATACAAACTTTCTCATATACTAATGCATCATTTATTTATCTTTTGAAAAATATGAACTATGTACAATCATTATAAACATCAACTTAAATAACTATATGAAATTTGATGAAAATCGTATGAGCGGTTTTTTAGAAAATCAAATTGTTGTTAAAGTTGCCTTGAATAACTAGCCTTATATTCATTTATTGAGAAATATAAACTATGTAGTAGTATTGAAGACGTAAACTCAAGTAACTGTACGAAATTTGATCAAAATCGTTGGAGCCATTTTTGAGAAAATCAAATTGTTGTAAAAATTGCGTAGAATTAACTTCCTTTAATTATTGTGCAATGTCAACCATTTCTTCATAGCCTCGATTCTGTATGAAAAATCCCTAAGTATGAGATTTCATTCATTTTCGCTCTACCGTTTAGGCTCTCGAGCTGCAAACAGACAGACCCACAAACGGCATGGCAAAAACCACTTTTTCGGACTCTGGTACACCTAAAAACTCATATTTCCATCAGAATCTCGAGATCGAATTTTTTC
The DNA here is from genome assembly GCA_036926305.1 of Uropetala carovei. Taxonomy (NCBI): domain Eukaryota; kingdom Metazoa; phylum Arthropoda; class Insecta; order Odonata; family Petaluridae; genus Uropetala; species Uropetala carovei. The sequence goes on along the minus strand of JAXCHB010000040.1, from coordinate 3,407,369 downwards.
GCGATTACAGTACTTTCTCAATATACTTCGTATATGAGAAAGTTAAAAGAGACTGTGCATCTTACATGAAGATTTCTGAACAGGTTATATAACTTGCAAGTCTCAATAGTAAATTAACTGCAACACACGTCTATGTTTATACTTGCAAAAGACAAAGAATTCTACTTTGTATACGTGTATCTATACTATAGGCAATGCCTGGTTTATGCCATAGATACGTTCCGAGGGTTATGGCGTAAATCGAAAGTAATTTTTCGACAGAATTTTATCAAACATGCATTAAGTAAAAATAAACAGCAGCTTCTCCGGTGAATTTCAGATTATGGAACGCATAGCATTTCTTAAAACTACCAAACCAGCCATCGCTAGCAGCAAAATGAACTGCATCTTCGTCAATTCATCATATAAACGTCTTGCTTTCTTTTGAATGATGGCCATGAATAAAGGATAGTTTTGCTGGTTTTGGTGTTCAATCCACATGGCCAATAACCATTCCATTTTCTTTAAAGCGTCCAAACGAGCTTTCATAATTCTCATAGCACTGATATCTGCTGATGTTCGAGCCATTTTACGAATACTTTTAGCATTGTCACAGATTGTTCTTATTGTAGAATCACTGAGTCCCAATGCTTTCCGAATGTCAATGTTTCTTTCACCATGCTCAAACCTTTTAAGCACCTCTATTTTAATTTCTAAGGAAAGAGACTTATTAGCTTTTTACACATCCTTCCTTCCCATATTAGAATCACTTCTAACTCTTTTGAAGCTCATTTTAACATGGGGATAAATTAAAGAATATTATGAATTAAAATCACAGAGATAAACGAGAGTTAAATGGATAATGTTAGCACTACCAAAGATGACAACAGCTAAACTGCCTACCTATTTATACTCTCGCGGTGAAAGAAAATGAACGTGAGACTTCACAATGTAACAGTATGTATACTTTGTCGGCGAGCGATAGGATGTGATTGAGACTTCACAATGTAACATTCAAAGGTAGCAAAGGCGTAAAAATGAGCACGGTGGCACAAATACAATTTTATTTGTACATACTGTAGGGATGCTACTGTTGACGATTGATAATTTACATTAAATTTAGTGTACAATCAAATTGTCGATGAATAAATGCCTGTTTTTTTATAAAAACTAAGTATTTTTTAGTTCAAAAATATTTTTTTCGCCTTATGGCGGGTTGCATATTTATTCATTAGAAATGGCGTTAAAATGAAAGAGCGTAAATCGAATTGGCGTAAATCACGCGTCACATGTACTAACCATATGGTTAGGGTTTAAATGCACGGTTTATACTGCCATTGGTGCATCTTCAAGATCACAATGGACATTTTGACGATTGAGATGACGTTATATATTTTATAATATTAAAATTGAACCTTTTAAATGATCTTTAAGTTTATTATTGTTACCCAAAATAAGCAGTTGTGTCATTAAAAGTTTACTATCAATTTCTACCTATAATATTGCCGGAATAAGTTGGCATCTCATATCTTTGTTCACCGAATGTATCATGAACCCATGATGCTCCTATAACATAAGAGTGGTGACTACCGAGGAGGAGATTTCTGTTAGCATTGGCACAAAGAGATCATCCAATAAATTGCATCATGCAAGTAAGAGTAGCGTTACCAGATACCTGAGGTTAAAAAGGAGGGCATCGAAGGCAGGGCCGTTTTAAGACCTTCGTAGGCCCTAGGCAGTCTTGCATTCGAAGGCTCAACTCTACATCATATCAAATATATTAAAATGCACCCACGTTAATTCTAATTTTTTGCTTTTAAAGATATTCGAAAGCATTTTTATAATTTTGCATTTGAAATTATTTCAACAATACTCAACACTTATTCAAGCATCAAACATTTTCGTAGGCCCTTGAAAGGCTTGTAGGCCCTAGGCACTGTGCCTAATGGATAAAACGGCCCTGATCAAAGGTGAAAATTCTGGACAAAGCCGGTCAAGTACTGCGGGTCACATACAACCAATAAATTTTTCTCTTGCCTTTAACTGATATCATGACATTTCACTACTATTGTAAACAGATGATTAACACAGTAGCCAACTTTAAAATAATTCTTTTGTTACAATTATTTGGCTTTTAACCTATCTCACATTAATTGTAAGTTGGGCTTTAGTACAGACATGTCAAACTGGCGCTCATAATTTTGCATTATTTCATTTTATTTTTATGAAAAGATGATATTTTGGTATTCTTAGTAAGGCCCAACACAATGTGTTTTCTAAAGTATTACTTTCAATGACAAAAAATGTCGTCCAATCTTCTAGATAAAATTAGTTTTTATCAAATCTGGCCATCGTTAAACAGTTGTAATTACTATGCGGCCCTTCTATAGCATCCATCGCTTTAATGCAGCCCTGATGCCTCTTTGAGTTTGACATGCCTGGTTTAGTATAACAAAACTTTCAGAGTACAGAGTAATTCTGAATTAAATCCTTAATTTTTTCAGGAAAAGCAAAGCGAAAGATAAAAAACTTTAAATGTTGTCGTAGAATGAATTAAAACAAAAATTCAATTTAAGTATATTAATTTTTATTACAAATTACAAAAAATATACATTTTTTGATTTATGGTTGTTAGTTTTTTACATTTTTGTCCTTTTCTCTGTCATCATCAACACTTTTTTATTTAAATATGGCAATTTTGATGTTGAAGGTACAAGTACCTTATATTCTACATATTTTTTTGATAAACCTATTTTTTCAGTAGGTCTTCGTTTTTAAGAAGGTAGTAATTAAATTCTTTCCAAGAAATCTTCTTCATATTGTATTGGGTCAGAATTATACCCTTCACTGATTGCACAGGCATTCGGTTCCTCTACATTGTCAACTGAGCACTTACGAAAGAGAAGACTTTCCAAATTTGCATTGTGCCTTTGGATGCTGAAGAAACGTTCGCATATTCTGAGGAGCTCTGAAAAACAATCTGTACTCTTACAGCTCCTAAAGAATGAGCTCCACTGTTGATAAATGGGTTCATCAAAGAAACTTTCTTCTTGCTTTTCAATGAGTGACTTAAGATTACAATATTAATCTATTAAGTTATTAACATCAATAATTATGTCCTTTTCCTTAAGGTACGTCAGAAAGGGCAATCCGTCAATTTTTTTATTTGTGCCCTTCTAAAAAATCATCCAGCAAAAACACTGAAATTCCTCAAACAGTTTTATCCACTTTTCCACACTAGTAGCATCTCCTCGAGGAAACTGGCATTTTTGTCCAAACCTTCGCTTGTATATTTTTCATGAGTTCTCTTACACACAGTGGCACAAAATTTTCTCATTGTCGCACTTCTAAAGACATAAGCAAGGCTTGAAGAAAGTTCACAATTTCTAATACAGAGATTTTATCTTTCTACAGCCTCAGTTTTGTTCTGGAAGGCAGAAGATGGTGAGAGCATAACTCAGAGATACATTTCTGAAAATTCGTTTTCAAAAAAGTCTTTTATAATAGTTGGAGGCCTACTAACAGATTAAAAATATTCCTTCAATGCAGGAGATAACCTCAAAAGTTTTTGTAGTGCTGGAAATAAACTAAGCCACCTGGTTTTATTTGAGGATAACAACTTTTGATAATTGATATTTACATATTCACAAATATCTTTCAAAGCCTGCATCCGAACGGTGTAAACAGAAAAATAATTGAATATTTTCAGAACTAGAGATTCTATGTCAACTTTCAGCACATCTGCACCATGCTGAATGCAGTTGTGTAGAATATGTACAGGGCATCCAATACCCACAATGTTCCTTTTTAGTTTTCTATTTCAAGAATAAGAAAACAATTTTTATCCCACTTCTATGCACACCTCTAAAATTAACATTGGAATTGTCACCTGTAAATGCAACACATTTCGAAGAGAGATCATATTTTTCTGGTGTTTCCAATAAATAAGATGAAATGGTATCGGCAGTTTCATTGGGAGTGACTTCTAGTTCAAGCACTTTTGTTTTTATTCCCATCGCCTTCCAATCAAAATACTGTACAAGAGTAAGATATGGAAGGGAACCATAAATGCACTTTCTGGAAAGAAAAGCTGGGCAAATCACCAAATTTTAAAATGCTGGCTGGACAGAGGTAACCCTAGGTAAGAGGGAGAAGATGCTTTACTTGAGCAGACCTTGTTTCAGGGAGGAGGAATGTGGAGAGGTCGACATTTTTTAAAAATCTCAGATTTCAACTTGTTGCAGCACTAATTATTTTTTCCCCGCCGAAGTGGCCAAAAAATAGGGGTGCATATGGTACATTAGGGTGCGGGTTACACAAGTAAATACGGTACTCATTTCTATATTTATTTTTAAGTAATATGTAATTTACAAGTGCTCCACAACCACTTTATTCATTGCTTTATACTTGGCTATACTTGTCATGGTCTCATTATGAATCTGTTACAATATTGCTTTTGCAGATATAAATGCTCCACAGCTGCTGTAGCTTGATATCTGAATGTAAATTGAAATCAATCACTATGAATATAAGTTAGTCTCCATGATGAATTAAATGACAGTGGCTAGGGAAAACTAATGTAGAAAAACAAATATATCAGTCCTTACCTAAATATTGTGGTGATTGAACTCACACCAGATCAGTTACAAATTATACTAAGTGTAACAAAGAAAACTGATAAAATCTAATTGAAATTTTGTAAATGTGTGCAGGAACACATTGCTTAGCGACTGACACAAACTTTTTTTAAATAAACCTTCATTTAGTGTATCTTCAATATGTATAATGGTTAAAAAAAATACAGCCCCTTAAAAACTGAGTGATTTTTTTATGAAAATCCTAATTAGAACCTCCTCAGATGCGGATGTTGGGTGCTATTGGGATAACTGTATATACTAGATTCAATAAGATTATTTCTTTAGTGCAGTTTATACTAGACGAGTAGTAACATTGGATATTCTTGTGGTCGCAGGTGATAAGCAGTTTTGCACGTCATCACCGTTCCGATGAGTGGATGCCAAAGGACCTTGTTCTTCGTGTTTGTACCTCTAAGCATCTCTTCTCTTGCTCAGAGATGCTTTCTCAAGTATTCTACTCTGCCTTGGATCAAGAGTATCATAGCAATTGGCCACCATTGGAGGGTGGCAGCACTAGTGATATCCTCGTCAAAGTTCAATCCAGACATCCAGGCCTTTTGCCAATTGTCCCAGAAACAGTAAGTATTCTTAGCACAGTACAGTCTATAAAATTATTCGTATTAAATAAGACACTTCTTACTGGTCAGATGATGCTGTATCATGTGCAAAACTGGTTACAAGAATAAAAGGTTTGTGGAAAAGTACGAAATGTCTTATTTAATATGAATAATATTGCCTACTTCCACTAACAAGGGGACGTTGTCAAGTCGATGTCAAGAATACGGTTGAAACTTCTTGAGGTGAAACTAGAGACAAAATAAGTGGACACGTGTCCCGGCTTTCTTCCCCATCGAGAAAAAATGGGCAAAATAGATTTGCAGGCAAAACGTATACCAGTATTTAACTCGGCTATTTCATAGAGTGCCGTGACTGCGGTCGCTAAGGCGTTAGCATTGTAAGCATAAGGGCGGTGGTTCGATTCCCACCGGCTGCGAGCTTCTTTTTCGTTTTTATTTCCGTCTATTTCTTCAAATACCAAGCTGGGTACATTTCTCAACTTCGTTATTTGTGATTAAATGTTTTTTTATAGTATTTACGAGTTAAATAATGTAATTTTTGGGAAACTATGAACTATTCTTCGGGTTTACCAAAATTAGAAGCAATGCATCGTCGAAGCTTGAAAGACGAAGCCGACCTTGCTTTTCTATGAAGAAAAACAACGTGCAACACAAAGATAGCCACACCACGCCATTAAATGAGCGTTTCTCATGGTGCCCGTGACGCCAAGCGGGGAGACGCGCATGCTAAAACTCTACATATTTCCCCATGACGATGTTGCAATACACGTGCTATTGTGGATCGCTCTTACAGTTAAAGGCCGCAGATCATCACCAATTCAGTTATTGCCGTTCGCTGCTTTTGCTATGTGCTTCTCTCGCTTTACTCCTTTGATTTGCTTTTTTGATATCGACCTCTGCTCTCCTGGATCACTTACTCTCCCGTCAACGGCCTCTGCGCTCTTGTTGGATTACGATTTAGCTTTTTGATCGTTCAGTATTGCGATTTTTCATTTTTTTACGATTCTTGATTACCTCCCTGATTTCGACTTTTGCCTTCATGAACCATTTCGCTTTATCGATGGAGATCGATCCAGTTACCGGACCCTCCGGAAGTAGCTTTGCACCGGACGATGAAGACATCGTCAATGCTTCGTTTTTATCAGATAATCACGATAAACAAGATATAATGGGGGCTGTTCGCTTTTTTATAGGTAAGCAATTTACATTAATCTTGTGGCTGTCTTCACCTGCATTCCGAGAAATGCTCCAGAATGCATGGTATGCATCGAAATTAGCGGACACCAGAAGTGTTTTCATGAACGTTCAGGATTGTTTTCCCCAAGACCTACCCAAACGGAAGTGCATATGTTTCCCAATAAGTTTCGTAAGATGCGCGTGGTGCAAGAAATATCTGTGCTTTCCTTGTTTTTACGATAAATACTATCCAAGCCTTTGCCTAAAAAATATTCAGTTGAATGGTGAACAGTGAGTGCACCACCTTTTTACCGCTGGCAAATAAAAAATGAAAGATTAAAATATGAAAAATTATTTTGTTACTATAAAAAAACATTTAATCACAAATAACGAATTTTTTCTCGAACCCGGGGGAAGAAAGCCGGGACACGTGTCCGCTTATTTTGTCTCTAGTTTCACCTCAAGAAGTTTTAACCGGATTCTTGACATCGACTTGACAACGTTCCCTTGTAGGTCATGCCTGACTAAATTAATTATATCTATGAAAGACAGATTTGTGAGAAAATTAAACCTTTTAAACTAAAAATAAACTATTTTGTGGTATTTTTATCGTGTATATTTAACATTACATTTTATTAAAAATACAGGCATACCTGGCTATTGAAAAAGTTATTTAAAAAAATGCATGATTAATAGGTGATTCATTTCTTTCATAGCAGTAGGATATGTATCTGGAAAGTTCAATTATTATTTAGTAATGACGGACCTATAACGTATTTAATTCTGCTATATCATACATGGTGGTGCAGTGGTCACAGGTCATGAATGTGAATAACACATAGTAAATTTAATTAGTACATAAACTAAAATACTACTCAATGATACATAATTTACAAGGGTTGTACCAAAAGTAAGGAAGATTGTTCTGTAGAAGTAGTTATGTCATGGGAAGAGCTAGAGTCATTTTTAGTTTTTTCTTTCAATAGAATATGTACCTCATCATCACTGGAAAGGAGAATATATTCCTTATCATCTCCATGGTTCTCCACTTCTTCCTCCATATTATCCTCTTCTTCTGAGCAGCTAATCTCCTCTTCACCAACGTCCTCATCACACCTCTTCAATTATGCTAAAATACCAGCAACTTGGTTAGAAAAATCTGGGTCATCCGCATATATGGACATCTAAAATAACGAAGAAGTAAGGACCATAGAACACAAAAGGTGCTTCAGTACTCAGAACTCCTTGTCAGGTTTTGCAAAACACCTTTTAGAGACCAACCGCCATAGGTCCTTTACTCCCATAGTGCTGCATAGTGAAAACAAAGGATGGTGACTGAATGCCCTGAAACAAGTAGAAGTAATTCACAGTATGACTGCCAATGCAAATCCATTACTGAACGAATATGTATTTTCCACTCGCTCCCCACTGCTCTATTCACCACAGGATTCCTTAACCCCCATATTTCACTTTACTATTCTTCCATACTTCAGTCCCCATCCTTCACCTCCCTTGCTCACTCGCCTACTGGCACTAAGTTTTCTCCCCTCCCTAACTTTCCCTTTCTCTCATCCTACTGGTCCAAAATCCCCTCTTTCCGATCCTCTTCCCACGTAACTAATATCTCTCACACGCTCTCTCTCCCTCTAACATGCATCCTTCACCTTTGACATGGTTTCCAATGTTGTTTTTTGCATTTGCTTAACATGAATTCGCACAACGCGACACTTTTTAGGAACATATGTCTCGTGTTAAGTGGGGACTACCTGTATAGCTTAATTTTTCAATTTAAATGAGCATTTTTTAGAGTTAACTTTTTTAAAACTTTTCAGGCTTGGCAGCTACGTTTTGGACATTTAGTTGGCTATGGTGCCAAGTACTACTCATATCTCCTGTCACGAGCAGTGGCATCTCGCATCTGGAGTCACCAATTCAAGAAATATCCTCTAGAAAATGGCATTGGTAAGGCCTACCGAAGAACATGTCTAGCACATGGGGGAGGGCGTCCACCATCCCAACTGCTAATGGACTTCCTAGGAGAGTATCCACTACCAAGCAATCTTGGTACATCTCTCATACATGAACAAGATACATATATGGAAAAAACTAAAATGGTTTTACAATGCAGATGAAGAGAAAAATATACTGTTTTGAAAATCATGTTTGTAAATGAAAATTGTTTAGACTGTTTTTCCTAAATCTTAAAAATAAAGTTAACTTAAAGCTTTCCTATATGGTTTCACTTAAGTCAGTTTCAACAGATCAGAGTGAGATCATAAAAACACTCGTTGGTTATTTAGATTTTAAAAAAACATTAATTTGTTTCCCCTGAAAATGGAAAAAATTATTTTACATATTGTATGTTTTTTATTAGTTGGAAAAATAAATGAGAAATTTTTGTAATACCATTTGCTATTGCAACCTCAGTTATTAGAGACTGCATTAAATGTTTAAAAAATTAAGTAGAATATCCTATATGTGGCTCAGCTGATAGGGGATGAAAAAGTTTTCTAGGTGAATAAATCAACAATTTGGAATTGTTGGTAGGTCATAAGGACAATAAATTTTACTCTTAATAATTTGATTATAATGTATTAACAGCAAATGGATGCATCCAAAGATTGTGATACCCATAATACAGGATGTAACAAAACTCGACCAACAAATTTCACAGATGAACTCCACACACCTGAACAAGAAAAAGTCTATGTGAACATGACTGGCGAATATTCATTGGCTGAACAGTGAGGTTTAGTTTAGTAGGGTTGTTTGTTTGCAAGCACTCTGCCTGCCTGTGTTTACAATAGATAGGTATTCATGACCAAAAAATTGTGAGCATATAACGCAAAACAAATTTTTCATTTTTAAATAAATTTCTAATACAGTATAGAACCTTTTACCCGGCAAGCTTGGGATATGGGGATAACTGGTTATCTGGAATTTCTGGTTATATGGAATATACTCATATACTGGAATATACAATGCTCAGAGAGCTAAAACCTACCAGAAGGGTTTTCTGGCCCATCACAGGACAATAATATCATTCCGTCTCATCAGACATTTAGTAATACTGTTTTTCTAACTTCATTTAATAAAAATAATATAAAAAAGTTGTCTTTACTTTTCTTCATCGTACTACATAAGGAATAATTCAAAATTTAATGCAATTGTAAATGTTCTATCAGTTATTTCGCGTCCACTGCTTTCAGTTCCATTACCAGAACGTACGTTCCATTTCATAATATTTTCCATTTCGAACGCTATTATAATATAGACCTGTACTGTACAGTAATAGAAATACTACAGTATTCAGGTACTTTCCAATATAAATTCCTTGTTTTCTTCCAAATTACGTGTTCACTTGTTCACCGAAGTGCACCCAACGCACAGCGGTGAGCTGGGTAATTACTTGCATGGCATTAAATTTAAATTCCTTTCTCCTAACAAATTTTGAAAATTGCATTATTTTTTAAAATTGCCGGTTAACTGGATTTCCGGATAACTGGAATCCAGATAAATGGTTCTATACTGTATTATAAAGTTTAATTACATATTATTACTGGAATTAATTATTAACCCTATAAGTTCCAACTGTAGATAAATTACACAGTATGCATCCTGCCATAGTGCCAGTAGAAAATTTTGACAACTACTAAATTTGCAATTTTCAGTCTGGTACCATCTTTACGCATCTTATATAAATACATGGATTAGCAGTCTTTTGCAGAATACTTTCACTTTGGTATGATTGTGGCATTTCATTTGTCATTTATTTTACCGTGCTCAAAATGGAAAATGTTACGAAACAGAACGCTAATATTGGCAGTGGAACCGAAATTTTTACAAAACGGAACGCTTGGTATAAGGGACGAAATTTCTAAATTTACAACAAAACAGGACGGTATCATTGGTGCATGCGATGAGCTGGAGCAGTGTTCCAGTGCATTCCGGCTCATTCCAAGCACTGTTTTACCCATATAAAGTACACGTGTCAAAATAGGGTCTCGTAATGTTGTTTTGACTAAGGAGAGTGAATTTTAGACGGAATTTTTGAAGAAGGAAGTGATGTGAATGATATATTTGAAGATGAAATTGATAGTAGTATCTCAGATTCTGATTTGAATAGTCTGAATGTAGGTCGTAATTTACTAGAGATAGTGCAAATTTCAGCAAATTCAACAACTCTCAATTTAAACCCTGCTTCGTAAGAATTTCATTTCATCATTAGCAAAGGGTTTATTATTAAACCTGAAAAAAAGAAAAATATCAACCCAATATGTGCAAAGCTGTGTTTGCTAGATCTTCGTCTGTTTATAGCATCTTTGTTCATGTTTTGTTTATGCCAACTGAATGTATCAAATTAACTATTAAATGATAAAATCCTGAAAATGTCAAATTACGTATCTGTTTAATGGGGAAATGCGATGATGAAATGTTTAAAAAATAGTGAACTTTGTCAATTAAAAAGTCCAAATTGTTTATGATTGGCATATAAGTCAAATACGTGAATCTGGGACCTGAAAAAGGAAGAAATTTTCCTACTCATATGCCAGTATATACGATAATTGAAAATTTTTGCTACATGGTAGAAACAGCATTTGAATAAAGATACATAAATCAATGAAGAATGATGTACAGTAATACCCCGATTTATGTTGCTTCGAAGTTATGCCGTTATCTCAGATTTTTCGGAAAATGGCAAAAAGTCAGAAAATCTTCAATTTTTCCGTTTCCATCTTCTTGAGCCTTTTAATGAATTACAATAATTAATATACATTTTAAAAGTATTAAGACAAAAACAATTATATTTACTCTTAAATTAGAGAAGAAAGTGTAAAGACAGAATTTTAGAATTTAGTTTTGATTCACCGCTGGTTAGATTTTGTTTTTTAAAGTTGATAATTATACTTGTGTTAGATATTATTACAGGCATTTCGGTATCAATTACGTCTGATTTTGCTGTATTATTAAGTGCAAATATAGCAACTTCTTCCTTCTTGAGACGTATCTTGTTTAATTTTCAATAGGGTGATAAGTAGTTTCGTTTCATATGAAATTATTTTTATAGGAGTGGTTACGTTAAATTATGTACATTTAAAATTTCATAACAAATGATAAGTTTATTAATCAACAAAAATAATAAAATTAATATGACTGCAATACTGTTTCCTTATCAGGTCATTAATAAAGAACTTTTAATTAGGTTTATCAAACAAATCACTACACATCGGTTGCTACCAACCCATAGGTTTGGCCTTGGACTACTAACTACAGTCTGGATGAAATTGCTTTGGGATTGACAGTTGAGGCGGCTCGGGTGCGATGTTGTCAGCACGTGCATAACAGATGCCCCACATGTGTAAAAACCACCTTTCAAATATCTTTGCTACTGAGTGAGAGAGAGAAGGCATCCCAAAACGTGACCATGTGAGAACCAATAGGAATGAAGGAGGCAGAGCGTCACTGGGCTCAATTTCATTCTCTCTCAGGCCTCTGTCGTGTCAACTTCTAGTCTCTCTGTGCTGTGCTGCCTTTTGCTTCGTGAGCCCACTGAAAGGTGCATTCCCATGTAGTAGTGGTTCTCTCCCCAGTAGACGTCCTCTCACCTCCTAGCAGCAGAGAGACACGAGCGGTCCCGAGTAAGTATTTTGTTTGCAGGAGACATAGTGGCAATGCAACATGGTTGCTCTTAGCAACACTTCCCTCTCCTCTGCCTGTGATTGGCTGTGAGGGAGGGGTGTTTTTCCCGCCTCCACCCCTCCTCTACCCCAAAGTGTCAATCCCAAAGCAATTTCGTCCAGACTGTAGTAGGTTGGTAGTCTATGCTGAAAATTGTGGTTTCAAAAACATCTCTGGCTGATACATTCCTTATGCTGTTCATACTGCTTTCAATAGTTTTGCATTTTGTGATATATTGCTTTAATTTTAACTGTTCCACTTTGTTAAATATGAATGAATATCGAATCTTTTATTTCATTCTTACTTTAGATTGCAGTATACGTGTACAGAGTGATAACATGAGATGATAGGATGGCACCACAACAATCCATTTACGTTGGTTTGTTTAAAAAATTTGTTAATCATCGTGAAAGGTGAAAAAGCAAAATCTTGTTATGATCGTGAAAAGGGATCCTAGGATTTAAATAGAAAAATCTTAAAGATAAAGGAAACAAGTTAGAAAAGTGTATAACGTATCATAAATGAGCGCATTTTGTGCAATGGAGTATTAGAAAGAAATTATATACCTGTACGTAAGGGAATCAGCATTTCAAAGTTTTTTTCTTCATCATAACTAATCCATTTTATTCCTATTTAAATACATATTGCATACACACACACGGAAATTAAAAACATTTTTGTGAGATTGTTTATGTTAGCAACAATGCAAGAAATTTTCCAAATTCAACTCGATTTAAGACTCTTGTTTGATTTTATGGATAACGGCTACTCTTACGATAAAAATGTATAGGAAAAGAAATACTCTAATTTATTAGTTCTACAAAATTTATTTGAAAAATATTTTGATATGAGTAATACTTTACGAGATATGACGGAAAGTTGATTTTTTATCACCAGTAAAGTGGTACCCCTGATTGGCTTATGTGATTCATTTATACAATTTTCTTATTATATTTGATAGTATGTCCTTAATATCAAATTTCATGAAAATCCGTTCAGTAGAAGCCGAGAACGAACATGTGGATGGACAGACGGACGATAATAGGCGCTCACGCTGGAAGCGAAACATGCCTAAAAAGAGGAAGTGAGAAATTAATATAAAAAATCTGATGTGGCCAACACATGACTTTCTCCATACAGAGGAGCAACGAATTTGATTACTCTCGACGTCATCGTTCTCGTAAATAATTATCAGCTATTACACTCGAGAATAATTTAAAAATATTTTCAAGCCTTTATTTAATAAAAAAAACAAAAATTAAATTAAATTGTTAGCTGTTTCTATCTACAATTAGAAAGTTCTATCAAGCCGCAGAAACAATGCTACCACTTACTCTGTGTTATTAGGAAATAAACATTGAAAATAAGTGAATATATGGTAAAAAATGAAAAATAATTCAGAAGGATGCAGTCTCGAACACAGGACCTCAACATTTACACCCGAACGCTGTTCACTCAACCACCACCACTTGTTGGGAATTGAGTTACCGTGTATGGTACTCAAGCAGTGGCTTGGGAAAAACCGTATATTCCGGCGTATAATTCGATCCCCACTTTTTCACTTAAAAATACTTCCCATGAAACCGTTTTCAGACAAAATTAACGTCATGTACAATGTTTTAACAAATCAGAAATAAACAATAATAAAAATATATATAAATATTGTTTAGAGTCCGTGCTATTCTTTTTAAGCATTCCATGTAATAGATGTTTTAATTTCAACCATTAAGAAACATTTTTGGAGAGCTTGACCCACTAAATCAAGTTTCCTTTACGTAATTCGATTGATGTCAGCTGCTAATGATACTATCGAAATAAACTATACCTAGTGATCGCGATCGATCTCTACGGTGGCGAAATTCAATAAAATATTGCAAATGTGTACCCCGCGCACTTTTTTTCCCAAAATGTCGATCATACATGAAGATTTCTGACCAAGTTTTAAAAATTACGAGTTTCGATAGTAAATTTACTGCAACACGCTTGCGTCTACGTTTATACTCGCAAAACACGAGGAATTCTACGAAGTTTACGCGTATCTACACGACCAAGAAACGTTTAGGGTTTAAATGCGCTGTTTATACTGCCGTTGGTGCATCTTCAACATTCAGATGACGTAATATTTTTATAATATTAAAGCTGCACCTTTTAATTGAGTTTTAAGTTTATTATAGTTACTCAAGAAAAGCAGTTCTGTCATTAAAAATTTACTATCAGTTTCTACCTACGCTTTTTGCCGGAATAAGTTGGCATCTGGTATCTCTATTCGCCATATTCATCGTGAGCCGCTGATGCTCCATTAACCCGGGAGAGAACCATAGTTACTTCTAATTTTTTTCATCCATGGGCGGAATGAATATCGCTATGCGCGCCTACATGACGATAGTGCGCGGATATGCACCGGGGTTGACGCGGTCCTGTTCCGATATATTCTAAACTACATTCGTGCGCGCTTGAAAAATTTAGTGCGCGGCACTTCAAAAACTGCTGCGCGGCCGCGCAGCTTACAGGGAACCGCGGAGAAAACACACCTACGGGGAATCCCCACATTTTTTTAAATTTTTTTATAATTTTCCGCCGCCGTAGACATCAACTTATTAAAGTACGAATTTATTTTTTTGACCTCGAACTGGTCCAAAAATAGGGGTGCGCGTGGTACACGAGGACGTGGATTACGTAAATACATTATTAAAATTAATTATTATAAATCTTCTAAAATATCGTATTTACTCATAAACCCGCGCATTCCTATTTTTGGGCCAGTTCGGAGGGAAAAAATTAATTTAAGCCAGAATAAGTTTCTTTTAAGTCACCGATTCCCACTTTCTGAAACAAGTTCCGCTCAAGTTAAGCATTTTCTCCCTACTACGTGACGTGATGATCTCTTTACTAGCAGATATCTCCTCACCGATAGTTCTCCTTTGTTAACCCATTAACTGCTTTTGTTGTAATAATACGCAACTTCGTCCTCACTTCACTGTTTTTGACGTAATATTACACACCGATGCGGAGCTTCACGAAATATTTGTTCATCTATGAACGAGAACTTCCCTACGCGGTTGGGGAGTTTTTTCGCGTATCGTCTAGTGAGTAAATATTGGAAGGTTGGGATCAAACAAGTCCAAACACTTGAGATGTGGATTTCCGTCTTCCTTTCGAACGATGAAATCTTTCATTCGCAACAAAATTTCACCACTCCGAATTCCTTGAAGTGGATGAGGGAAAAGGGCCAAACTTGAATCTACCTAACCTCAAGCCGGCAAACCCTCAGTAGTCATTGAACTATAGTTAGTCGGCGTATTTTTTCTCCCTGCAGCGCGGGCGTAACTTACACGTTTGCTTGGTCGCATAAATACGCGTATACTTCGTAGAATTTGACGTCTTTTACGAATATAAACGTAGACGCAAGCATATTGCAGAGAATTTACTATCGATACAATTTATATAACCTATTCAGAAATCCTCGTGTAAGACGCGCACTCCCTTTTTTCCCGGGCGTTTCGGGAAAAAATGTGCGCGGGGTACACGAGTAAATACGGTAAATGTCATAAAATGTAAATACTGGAACAGCTTCTTAAATATCGATGTTATTCATTTTTAAAGTTCACATTTTTATGTTCGGCGCATAAGTCGACCCTAAGTTTTAGGAAAATTTTTTTAGACTTCCAAGGTCAACTTATACGCCGGAATATACAGAACTTATTTTTATTAATAAAATAAAAAACTGAGTATTTGTCCTGATATGTATCTATGTACGTTCATCGGACATCATGAACATTATATCTACTAACAACAAGTTTCTGCCAAATTGGTTGGGGCTCAGTAGTGCCTTCCCCTTGTTACCGACATATTTAACGTATTTAGAACAAACAAAAATATCCCTTAAAGTATCGGCTTTATGAAAAAATGTTTCAAACAAAACTTGTAGCAAATTTTATTCTCTACAATATTTATAACTAGTGTATAGCCCGTCAAAAATGATGGGAAGAAAGATACGATCATTCAAACTATTTAGGGAGATCATATTAACATCAGAAACCTCGACTGTCTTGAAAATCGTTTCCCCCTCCCTCCCTCTCCATCTCTCCTCCCTCCCTCTCCCCCCCTCTCTCATATTAAAAGCATTCAAAGTACGTTTATACCCATAAGGATTTAAATAACAATATGATATCGAGGTCTAACAATGGAATAGTTAGGCAAGGTAACGTCCCGTTAAAAATTGCAAGATTTCCTCAAACTGTGTGAATTAAATGTTTAAATTAAGCAATTTCGAACTGTAGGTGGAAAAAAGATGAAAAGAATAAGAAACTTTATAATGTTTTCTTCAAAATGGTTTATATCTGAAGATTGTAGGTCAATTCTTTCTAATTTTAATCTAAAAAAGAATGAAAGCCTGTACATTGTTATGTCCATTTTTACGTGATACCTTATGGGAAACAGAAATTATCTCCTGGAGTCAAACCTGGGTCTTTGATCTAGAGTTCAATACATTAAAACGTTTTGTTATTTTATCATAATGCTATCCTGAAAATTTCATCAAATTCGGTTCAGTCTTTTGCGAAATATTAAGCTTCAAAAAGCATTACACACAAATTGACACTCTTTTACATAGTCTGAATATCAACTATTTATGAAAATTGAGTTTTACAGGAAATATTCGAAAAAAAATGGAAAAACGACAAGAATAAACATCAACTTCCAGTTAACCTATTTTGTCCAAAAACTAATCAAATCTTGCCACTATTATTTAAATATTATATTTAAAATTTGATATTGAAATGACAAATACTTTTTGAGTTAGAGCGCCCACAAAATTTCACAAACAGACATCATCAAGAAAATAGTCAAAATGTGTTATAAGGACCTCAAAACATGTATTTCCACTGAAATCTCAAATTCGATTTTTTCCATGAATGCAATACTTTCTCTATATTAAGTATATGGAGAAAGTAGAAATAGAAGAAAGAAATTCTCAAAACTGGTGACAGAAGTAAACAATCGAGATAGGACCAAGTCTCCAGCAAAGCCAAAAGATACGCAAGATAAGGGTGTGTTGAGTAATTTATTGTACTATCAAATGTAATTCTAGGGGCCTATTTTATTTTCAAAACTTCCATATATACAATGTTATTTGTGACAGACACTCCTTGCTTGGATCCTGGTATTATCTGAATTTTTAAGAATGTTTATTTTGAACTCTAGAGCATCCCACTTATAATTATCCATGTGTATCCGATCACTGAAGCGTAAGGTAGCTTCTAGTAATTTTCAATCGCTACGTTAGGGGGAACTACCTGTACTCTACATGCACGCTCTCTACCGGAAGCTTAGAAAACGAACTCCACCTGGCAAAAAGCATCACTTCACCTTGTCTAATAATATAAAGAATAGAAGAAAAATTATAGTAAGGCCAAATAAGCAATACTCAAGGAAAAATTTCCGTCTTGCATGCATCACCCCCAGCCCCTGGCAACTCAACGGTTTTCAGAGTTTCAAGTTACGCTCATCTTTGTTGATAGGTGTCACTGGGTGCGCTTCAAAATGAAAGTGGGGGAGGGGATGGGTCTGGGTGTAATTCTACGTCCAGGAAGAGTAGGGTCGTGAACGGGTAAGTAACTTTCCGTTCGTAATTCGCAAGAGATTTACGTCGACCTCGTGTTACTGTGATTGATTGTCGGTTTTAAATGCTTTAGTTAGAATTAAGCGAAAATTTAATTGTCGGAACGCCGCATCGGGGTAGCATCATCGCTTTAATATTACCGTTCAATTTTGTCTCAAGGTCATTATTTCTTCTGATCCTTAGTTCATAGCTTTTGTGAAATTATTTCTTAATTAAACGAAATGGTTGATCTCTTCACTGAATTTTATGTCGGCATAATCTTTACATTAATTAGGAGAGACCTTTACATAAGATGTATGTGGATCTATGTTATTATTTTCCTTGGTGAAAGTTAATCACGTGTATTTTGGGTGAACTGAGTCAAGTTGAGACATGAATATGGTTATTAATTTGTCGAGTGGTTGTGTAAGCGTATAGTTTGAAGGTAAAGGTTCGTTTTCTATCAACTTTGATTTTTAGAAATGATATATGTATACGGTGTTAGCCTATGATCAGATTGGCCAACGGTGGGAGTTTGATATGAGTTTCTGAGGTAATCCATCTCATTTTCGTGTATTTTAATCTCGTTAAAGCGTATGTTTGATAAAATAATAATATTTTAATGCGCAACTGAAAATATATTGATAAGGTTTTCTCCTAATTATTCAGTTTTCAGACAGAATTCTCCGTGTGCAGCTGTATTTGATTTTGGCAACCATTATCGAGAAATTCATTCAAAGCAATGCTGTATTTCGTTTATTGAAATGATATTAATTACGTAATCAATACATACTAGTGTCATGGTTTTGAAATAAGTATTAAGCTTAACTTAGCAACTTAAGGAATATAAGTCTTATATTTTACAAATCTTGGAATTTGAGTTACAATACAATATTTTCGAATATTATCGGAGTGATTTAGCACGAGAGACACTACATAATGTAATCAGGTTATCAGAAATAATATTCAGAATTAAAATACAGTAGGTACATATTTTAAGATTTCATTCTCTTGTTTCAGAGGAATGTTTGCAGAAGACGTCACAGAACAGCTGTCATGTTCCCTTGTGTGATATCAAGAAATACATATTAACGGTGAGTACAATCTTTTAAGTAGTTTGCCAATTGCATTTGTATTGGTTGTTACTTGAAGTTTCCAGTGAGAATTATCGACGTATTTTACTGAATAGATAGGATAAATTTAGTCGTGTAACCACGCATGTGTTTTAATTGCGTCTATATATGTGCAGTACTTATTGTACTAATTTTTCCATCTATTAATGGTGAAAGTGTAGTAACTTAAGCTTACATTGGAAAGTGATAAATCTCAATTTATTTTAAGTGAATATTTCATTGAGAGAATAAAATTGATTTTATAATTTCGACTTTGAAAGGTTTGTTAATTATCGTTAACATAAGTGTTATCAATGCTTCAATTTTTGGCATATTTTATGAAATACTTTGTACCTGGGAAATTTTACTTTTCAATCTACTGACATCCATTTAAGCATAAATCAATTAAGTATGCTCTATAAACACGAGATGATTTCATAGAAACAAAATTATTACTTTGTAGTGACAGTGTAACGTGAAATGTTCATTGACTTTTAACTCTTTGGTGAGGTGTAAACTAATGTTGAAATTATGGAGACATTTTGAGGAAAGTAATTAAAATATTTTGCTTGGAAAAGGCTATCTATATGGAAATTGCTAAAGCAATCAATGAAATATTTTGAGGAAAGGGATTTCTTAGTCAAAGTTAGTCGAATTCTTGGAATACATGCAAATTTTTGAAAAGTTTGCTTTGCTAATGAAAGTTTATCGTGACAATTGGTTTTTATTCTGTTTATTTCCACCGGTGGTTGGCTAATCATCAGTTGATCATGCAAAAATTGTACAGGATTTATTCAGATACTATTTTAGTGCATTTTATTTTATAAATATTCAGTCAATCAAATCAAAATAGCAATTAAACTGTAAGAGATAGAAGGCTGAAATGTGGTTATGCCATTTATTACTATGACGAAGGATTTTATTTTAATGAATAATTGAAAGTATATTGACAAGGTTTCTTCCCAAGTATGTATTCAATTTTCGGGCAAACTCCTGTCTAGACTTATTAAATGTTGGAAACCCTTTACCGAAAAATTCATTCAAATCAATGATTTATTTAGTTGATATTCATTTCCGTAATCAATATATGGTAGTCAGGTGGTTTTGAAATAAGTATTGAGCTTAACCAAGCCACTTAAGTTATATAAGTCTTTAATTTCATTACAAATCTTTGAATTTGAGTTACAATAGAAAAGATTCCAATGTTACCTCAGTGATTTAGCACGAGAGACATTACATAATGTAATCTGGAATATTATTCAGCATGAAATTACAGTATATATTTTAAGATTTTATTCTCGTTTCATAGGAATGTTTGCAGCAGACATCACAGGACTGAGCTGTTATATTCTCCTGTGTGTGATAACAAGAAATAATAACAGTGAGTATATTCCGTGTGTTTCTTTTAAGTAGTTTGCCTATTGCATTTGACATATTGGTTGTTTTGTGATACTTTTGTTGGCTGTTACCTCAAGAAGTTCCCAGTGAGAATTATCGACCTATTTGAATGAATAGCTAGGAGGAATTTAGTCGTGTAACCATGCATTTGTTTTTTTACTATATGTTCAATACTTTTTGTGCTAGTTATTCATCTATTAACGGTGAAAATGTAGTGACTTCAGCGTATATCGGAAAGTGATAAATCTCAACATCTTTTAAGTGGATATTTTGTTGATAGAATAAAATTGATTTTATAATTTAGACCTTCAAAGATTTGCTAATTATCGTTAACATAAGTGTTATCAACGCTTCAATTTTTGGCATATTTTATGAAATACTTTGAGCTGGAGAACTTTTACTTTTCAGTCTACTGACTTCCAATTCAACGTAAATCAATTAAAAATATGAGATAATTTCATAGAAACAAAAATATTAGTTTTGTAGCGACAGTGTAATGTGAAATGTTTATTGGATTTACTCTTTGGTGATGTGTAAACTATTTAATGTTGAAATTATGGAGACATTTTCAGACAGTTGAAAGTGATTAAAATACTTTGGAAAAGGTGTCTGAACGGAAATTGTTGACACAATCAAGGAAATATTTTAAGGAAAAAGATTTATTAGTCAAAGTTAGTCGAATTCTTGGAGTACATGCAAATTTTTGGAAAGTTGCTATGCTAATGGAAGTTTATCGTGACAGTTGGTTTTTATTATGCTTATTTCCATCGGTGGTTGGCTAATCATCAGTTGAGCATCAAAAAATTGTAGAAAATTTATTCAAATACTATTTTAGTGCATTTTATTTTATAAATGTTCAATCAATCAAATCAAAACAGAAATTTAACTGTAAGAGATAGAAGGCTGATGTTTGCAGGGTGTATGTCATGTGTTATGCCATTTATTACTATGACAGAGGATTTTATTTTTGGTGGAACTGGTGTGCGACAAGAGGTCCAATACTTCTTAAAATGTGAAACATATTTCATAGCATTAACATAACGATTTCTATCTTATTAGCCTGTTATTTACAAAGTATTAAAGACAATGAATAAAGAAGTGAGATCAAGTCAGAAGCGATAATGTCAGTTTTTACCTCTTTAAGTGCAGTCTTGTCACAATGCAAGCTTTAGGAAGATTAGAAATATTTTCTTACTATTCTTTGGCTTAAAATTCAATTCTGAATTCATGTTCTTTGATCGTTTTTAAAGGTAAAAACAAACTGTAATTTTATCCAATATGACAATGGTTTTAGGTTGTATTATAGATATAGACATTATAATAAATGCTGTGATTTGTCGATAATTTCCAATTAAGAGTACATGGAATGATTTTTATAAAGTTAATTGATCAATTTAGTTGATTTTATAGCATAAATTAAAATGAATATTGCTGTTACTACTTGAAATTATTAACAGATAATATTTAATACTTGTTAGTAGTTAAACCTCTGTATTAATTTCTATATTTCCTACCTGTTATCACTAGTCTATTTATCATTTTCTGGAGTACTTGATCGTCCTCGTATTTCACTGTTCTTATAATCCTTCCTCTGATTTAGAAATCTCCCATGCCTTCTAACGGTTCCTGCATTAGCCTCTCTCCATATATATTGAATAGAATCGGCGATAGACAGCAGCCCTGTCTTACTTCTCTACCGATATGTACTCCGCTGGTATCCGCATTCTCCAACCTGACTTTTACCAGTTGATTTACGTATAGATTACCGATCAGTCTCCTGTCTTTCCAGTCTACACCTATATCCTTTAATATCCTCATCAGCAGTACCCAATTTACTCTTATCGAAGGCCTTCTGCCAGTCGAGGAAACATACACAGCAATCTTGACTGTATTCTATTGCCCTTTCTGATATGATTCTCACTACACCGATAGCATCTCTGGTTCCTCGTCCTTTTCTGAAGCCGAATTGATCTTCCCCTAGCATTTCTTCGGCATTTTTCTCTAGTCTTTTATTAAGAATCCTCATGATGATCTTCGAAGTGTGTGACAGTAAGGATATCGTTCTGTAGTCCTTACACTGCATTGCCTTTGGCTTCTTCTTTAGAGGGATCATTGTCACATCTAAGAAATCCTGAGGCCTCTTTCCCGAGTTGTAAAGCTTGTTAATTAGTTTCGTAATCACTTTTAGTCCTTCCGATCCCATGACTTTAAGTACCTCTGCCTGTATTCCATCGCTGCCTGTAGCTTTCCCTTTATCCAGTTCCAGAATTGCCTTTTGTACTTCGCTTTCCATATTACTTGTTCCCAAGTTTGTCTTCTTCAATGTTATCCTCTTCTTCCGTTCTATTTGTGTGATCCTGCCTGCTTGCTGTATAGTTCCTTAATGTATACTTCTCATACCTGTGCTACATCCTTTGGTTCTGCGACTATTTTTCCATCTGCGTTCATAATTGCTTTACCACAAATCCCATTAGACTTCTAATCTTCTAACTCCAGTGCCCTAGCATACATCATATCATACCGTCCTAACTTCTCAGTTGTATTTCCTCACATTTTCCTTTTATTCAAATTTCCCTAGCTTTATCTGTTACCCTTCTCGACTCATTGTTTGTGCATCTATAGTTGGCTCTACCTTCTTCACTGTTAACATTTTTTTCCATTTTTTTCTCTCATCCATTATCTCCAGCATTTCCTTAGTGATCCATGGGTTTCTGATTTTCTTCTCTTGTTTCCCAATCTCTTTATTCAAGGTGTCTTTGATGCTGGCTTTAATTTCTTCCCATTCTGTATTCACGGTCTCTGGTTTGTTTTCCAATTTCTAAGGCGACCTTCCGACTTCATGCTGAAAGCATTCTGCCTTTCTTTCAGTTTTTTTAGGTCCCAAGTCTGTCTTTCTCTTCTCGTTTTCCTTATTTGTTTCAGCTTTGTGGTTACATCGAGTATTAGAAGGATGTGATCTGAATCAATGTTTGCTCCTGGTAATGTCTTAGTATTTTTTATGCTGTTCCTGAATCTTTGTTTTACTAGGATGTAATCTATTTGGCATCTCATTTTATCTCCTGGGCTTTTCCAACTGTGTTGTTCCAATCTCCCATTATTGTGCAGTTCTACTTCATAAATGTCATTATTTTGCTCATACATCTCCCTGATTTATTCTTCTTCAATAGCGGTTGTTGGCATATATACCTGGATTATCAACATGTTAACTGGGACAACTTTTAGCTTTATTGCCATCAACCTATCGTTCGTTGCTGTTATTTTTGTCACGCTATTCATCATATCTTTTAAGTACCAGAGCTACTCCCCTTGCCTCACTATTTCCTCCGGTGTAAACTACCGTGAATTCTTTCGAGCGGATCTGCCCTTCTCCTTCCCATCTGACTTCGCTCAGCCCTATGACGTCAATCCTATTTCATTTTTCAGGTTCTCTAGCTTTTCTGCCTTCCTCGTGGTTTTTAAATTCCAAGTATCTTTGCATAAGTTACCTTCGACAGTTGCTTTCCTCAAGGCAGTCCATGCCCGGAGATCTGATTGGTGGACTATTTTACCTCCAGAATATTATATAATATAATCATTATTAGGGAAATGTAATGTGGTAGTTTCCCTCTTGCTTTCCACATCGCAGTACTGTAGCCGATCAAATCATGCCTACTGTTCTATTGAATATATACCCAACCAACATCATTTGTTTTCATCTCTATACCGTACCGACAGTACTGCTGCCTACTGCCAGACACCAATGATAGTTTTTTATTATTAATTAAGTAATTAATTTTTTTGTGAAAAAAACCTCCATTTGCGGGGATCGCACCCCGCAGCTTTGTAATGGGAAGCTGACACGCTAAGCACTACACCTTATGGAAGGTTAAAATTTTAAAACTAATTGTCAAACGAATCTTTCACATAATAATTTGAATAAACTCGTAAAGAATTTAAAATTTTAAGATTCTAAATAGACCTTGATAAGTGAATGTGCTCTTTCATGTTGTTTAAGCAAATTAATCTTTTATATTTAGATTTTTTAGTTAATATTTCTTTATTGAATTCACCACAACCATTTTTCCTCTTCATTGTAGGCATTCACAGTTGATGCTGAGTGAAAATGCGATGGTTTGAGGCGTCGAGGAACCATGAATCGAAGAGTACTGCTTTGCTGAGACGACAATTGATACACCTGGGTGCGAGAGTATAGAGGAATCTGAGCTGGAGGCTATACATATGGGATGAGAGAAGGTTTTTATACCTATATGTTGCTATATTCTGGTTTGTTCAATATGTCAGGCGATAAATATCTTGTATAATATGTAGCTGCATCTTACGGAGGATGTAGGAGAGATTGTAAATTATAAGTCCCTTTCAGATGAGCTAAACGCTTCAAATTTGGCATTATTATAGCTTTATGCTCACAACCAATGAAAATAAATACAATACAATAAGAATTCCAATTTTTAGGTTTTTCTCCTGTCATTCAGAATGAACAGAAATTTACGATAGGATTAAACGATTCCCCAAGAATTTGATTTCTTTTAAAAATATTGTTTAATCAACTTACACTAAAAGTAAGTAAATGGAAAATATAGTGCTACGTCTGAAAAAAAAGTTTTATCTGATATCGTCCGTAAGAGTATTTTATTTCTGAGAATGTAGGGCATCAATTTTCTGTTTGAACTTAAAAACTTTCTGATAACTCAACTTTTTTATAAAATGCATTTAATTTTTTATTATAAATTTACAAGAATATAAGGTGTTGGTTTTCAGTTTGAACTCTGAAAACTTTCTTTAATTTGATTTTATAAAGAATATTCCATTTTGTTTGTAAAGGTTTATTAGCGTACTTCTATAAATTTTAAATTTTTGTTAAATTCACTTCCGTTAATAAGAATTAAATGTAGTAACAAGTTATTTACGAATTTCCGAAGATGTTGAATTTAAAAACTTTAGAAAACTTATAAAATGCCAAGTTTTCGTATTGACTTCTGAGACAGCACTGTATTTGCTCATGTTTGCAGACTTGTCATGTGAATATCGTTCCGCAAATTGGATGTTGGAAAGTAATTAATTAAATTTAATCTTAAAATAGGAGCAGCCATTAAAAAAGATTATTTGTATCGGGATTTTTGGTGTTCTACATTTAATATTTTACCAAGAGGGTTTGTCGTGGTTAAATAATTCCAGATTTAATTTAATAATTTAAAGAAATTTGGAGACATAGGATCTGCTTGAATTAATTCAGAAAATATTCTTTGGGGTTTTTATTGTTGTTTATTCAAGGCAGAAAAAATTCTGAGGCAATACAAATTCAGTTCATTATTCAAGTTATCAAAATCAGATAAAGAGATAAAATGCAAATGAAATTTCAGTTAGTTTTGAGAGTTTTGATTGAAAATCCAGACTATGTAAAGTATTTTCATTGTGAAAAGTTTATATTCTCCAATTATTAAGCCATGCATCGGAAATGGTAGTTTAATTGTTCTTGATTCTAGACGATATTTAGAAAAAGATTTAACTTTGTGGAGAGTTAAATTTCTTAATTAAGAAAAATTGTGCAGGTTATTTTATTCTTAATTAAAGTCAATGTCCAGAAAAAAGTTCTTTTAATAATTCCATCAATATCCAATTTGCTAGATGTTATTTATTTGTAAATACGTTTCCAAAGTGTTGTGTTATTTATATATTATTCAGAACAATTGCAAATTCTTTTGTCTAAATGTATATAAGCTATTGCTTTTCCATTCTGTATAATTATTGCCATTTTTTTTAATCTGAACAAACCAGAATTAGCAGCGCTTTTGGGTATATATTTATCGTCTCTCATTTCATATTTTTTTCTAAGCCATGCTATTTTTCCTCTCTACTTTCTCACCAATAGAAATGATTAAAGAAATATTATCCTTGCCAAAGTACTTTGTAAAAATGTCCAACTTTTATTCTAGTGCTTGTTATATTTAAAAAATTTTCTGCAGTTCATGAATATTTTTAAATGGCAATTTTGATTTGTGCTAATATTCAGATCTTTTTAAGTCCAGAAATTTTTTAAGTCAGATATTATTCTAAGTCCAAAATGTAAACAAATTACTTTTTTTCAAGTTCTAATTTCAGAAATCTTTCAAGTCTAGCGTTAAAAATTATTGTCCAGATTGTAAACAAATTACTTTACAAATTGGACAATAGTTTTTAACTCTTAGACTTGAAAGATTTCTGGAATTGGGACTTTTTCAAAAGTTTTTCTAAGTACAAATTGTAAACAAATCAATTTTTTTTCTCAAGTCAAAAATTCTTTTAAGTCCAGTATAATTTTTATTTTCAGGTGCAGGGATAAAATAAGTAGACAAAATGTATTATTTCAGATTGTAAAATTTTTATTGAACTTGTATGTATACACTGTACATTTTAATTGCAATAAAGACATTTTATTATGATCAAAACCTGTTGACTCCTTTTAGATAGGAATAATTTCTTTTTCTCGGAGCCTCTTTTAGGTATCGTTGGACTTAAGGGGTTTTTTTAGGTATATTTTTGCTAAATTTAGCACAATTTTAACCTAAAAATGACATTTTTGACCACCAATTCAGCCAAATTTTGCTGATTATTGAACAAATTATTCAACATTATGACAATTTATCTGCATTTCAACTATTCAACAACTGACATATTACATATAACACAATATTTTCAACTGTTGTTCAACAGCTGACATAAATACATATATAACATGAAAAAATAAACCATCAAACACATTTTGCAGCTGAAATAAATTATTGAACAAGCACTTGAAGAAGTTACTTGCCTCTGATAAAAATAACTGAGCTGTGGAAAAATTAATACAAGCATTTAGACTACAGAACAGCCGTCATCAGTGGCGAAATGCCACTGATGACAACTGCTCTGAAGTCGAAATGCATGTATTAATTTTTTCACTACTCTGTCGCAGCTATTTTTATCTGAGGCAAGCAATCTTTCAAAGTACTTGTTGTGGAAACACTTAAAAAAGAAACATTTCACATTATCAATGACCTTAATTACAATTAACAATGTCTCTTATTGGTCAAGAAATACGTAAAATTGAATGCACGCAACTGATTCCAAATGGGAGCAATGTTTGCATAAATGACGAAAAAATAATGAATCTCGCAAAGCAATGCTTAATTGGAATTACTTAAATGCCAGGATAACATTTTTATAAACTATTCCAAGTCAGAAATAAACTTCAAAAATGCAATATTAAAATTTCATGTCATACCTATTTCAAATGTTAATAAAATTAAACCTTTATATTTGCCAAATTAATTATTGTATAAATGCACAAATTATATTACCTCAATTAGACGTATTACTGTTTTTTGAAAAAGATTAATAGCATAATATAAACAAAGATTTACTTCTGATAGCAATTTAATTTTTATAACAGCAAAGATTGAACTAAATACATTTTGTCTTTAAAAATTATCTTGCATTTAAAAATATAACATTAATCAAGGTGAGATTATATTTACAACATCAAAAACATATTTGTTCTAATGTAAAGTTCAGATTCAAAGCTATTATGCAAAATATAACATTTAATCAAAGCAAACACCCTATTTATGAAAAAATATAGCATATTCTCAAAGTTTGTCTTATATTTCCAGGTAATGTACAGTAAGTGCGTAAAATTTAACGACTTGAGGTTAATTTACTTTAAATTTAAGTAGTAATTGCATTGCGTGACTCAACTCACTATCGTTAACAAATCACAGTGCTCCTTATCGATAGCTTAACACTTTCATGGCCAATTTGTCAAATTTAAAAGGAAAATCAGCAAATCAAATCATTAAAAATTTATCAATAATTATATTTTTTAACATTATAAATGTGCAAATTGTAAGTAGCAATACATTATCATTACAAAACATTTATTTAAAAACTTATATTTGAAGAATTTTCAGATTGTAATTTATGAAAGTATTGAGTGCACGAAAAACTAAAGTATTTCATTAAATATTTGTATACAATTGAGTTATGTTAATAAATTTAAAGAATTCCTTTTCAGTAACGCTTATGTTAGAATAAGTCAAAATCTCATATGGAGTTTACCAAAATTATCGTTACGATAACTTAATGAAGATATTTTAAACAACAGCCATGAAATTGTTAAGTAATCTAAAATATAACTCAACCAACAAGAGACAACGTTAATATTTACATAGAGACCAACCTGAGAATCAAAAGAATAACTACAAAATTGAGAAACAAAATAAATATCCTATAATTATTATACCAAATAGAACTGAATGAGCTTCCCACAATCTATATATATTTGCAAAAGTTTGTTTGCGTGTCTCATTATGCATGCCATAAACTATAAGACACGAATAACTAAAATTTGGTACAATTATTATTAACATCTTAACTTGATGAATGTATAAAAGGTTTGGTCAATTGGTTAATTATAGTCAGTGCTATAATAATAATAATATAGGGGAATATAACATTTTACAATTCCACTAGAGATGCCTGCATTTCAAATTTGAAATGTTGACAGAATTTTTTACAATAAACAAAGAAGCTTCAAAGTTTATTGTATATTAGGATTAGCTATGATGCTGGTCATCACAGACATCCATGACATTTGACGGTGCGATGAGACACTATTACAACGCCAACCTTCATAACAGCCTACTTAGTTAGACAACAAACCCATACAGCGGCCGGGTTACGCAATCTTACTTTCGATACTACACAATTTATACAAGTGAAAACATTTACCACTTACTTTATTTGCTCACATTACACTGTGTTGGATGTGGTTTGGTTAATACAACACGACAAACAACAGATGAACAAACAAAAAGAATTAATGCAACGAAAAACAAAAACAGTAGAAAAGAGAATTAAAATCACACAGGAATTCAATGCTCTGACTCTTAGAACGATTCTCTAAGCAAAGAGTTTTGTTAAAATAAATTTATGTCAAGTGAATAATACTTTGTTACAATAAGTGGGCAATACCTTTGTTAACACGTTACAAATTGTACTCGACAATGCCTTATCCCCCTCCCTCCCTCTGCTGTTCCCCCCCTTATCCCTCGCTAGGCAATAATATGAATCTCGAGTCTCAACAATGACATTCGTTGTCCAGGAAACTTATCGATAAAAGTCAAAATCTGTCACATATTCGTTAAATGTGAGTAATTTCAAAACATGTGGTGCATTACTTTCTGGGAAACCCTCGTACAATGTTGTGTGAGACAGACGCTCCTTTCTAGGAACCTGGTATTATCTGAATTTTTAAAGAATGTTTATTTTGAACTCCTGAGCATCCCGCATATAACTGTCCATGCGTAAAGCAAAGCTACCGTATGGTAACTGACTTAAGAAGTCACCTCTCTACTCTGCGTGCAAGGGGATTTCCCTTCTAGGAAGCGCGCTCACCTTCAATGCCCCTCTATTCTAATGGAATTCGTTCCCCTCCACTCTACATATTACCTCCGATCACTGAGGCGTAAGGTAACTTCTAGTAATTTTCAATTGCTACATTAGGCGGAACTACCTGCACTCTACATGCACGTTCTCTACCGGAAGCTTAGAGAACGAACTCCACCTGGCAAAAAGCATCACCTCACAAAATGAATCGACTGCGTTGATTGTCAATTTTAATTACGAATCCTCAAAATATTTTCCAACTCTTTCATTTATATCAATTAAAATATGAAAAAATTTCCCAAATAAAACTTAATTCAAGCATAGATATAATTTTTTGTTCATAATTATTGCCATAATTTGAAGTCACGATGATTTAAAACATAACCTGAGCAACGCTGGGTAAATTTGCTAGTTATTTATAAGCAAAGAACTTTGCAATACCATTTTAATTTAATTTATTCACCAGAGAACTATATAAAGATGTTTGTGTAGCATTGTAAAATAAATTCCAATAATTACTCCAAGATTTGATGCACAAAAACGATTACAGTGTAATTTTCCTAATAAACGTTTAATGTGACTAAATCTTAGAAGGATATTTTGTAGTTTAATTTACATTCTTCGTTAGAAATAATTTTATGAACTCTGTATTTATCTCAGAATCACTACAAATATGCTGTCAACAATTTGTTGTTAACATACATTAAAGTTATGGTAATTTAATGTTGTGCTTACGCAAACTGTATAATTATAAAATATCAGTTGATTACTTCGTTTAAAAATTAGTACAAGAGTTTAAAATAACACTAATATTTATAATGAGATTTTAAGATATAAACAAGTTAGGAAAGTGTACAACGTAACACAAATGGGTGCGTTTTGTGCATTGGAGTATTTGAAAGAAATTATTTACGTGTTTGGAAGGGAAATAGCATTATAAAGTTCTTTTCTTCATCATAAATAATCCATTTTCTTCCCATTTAAAAATATTACATGCATATGTAAGGAAATTAAACATATTTCCGTGAGATTGTTTACGTTAGCAACAATGAAGAAGTAACCATGCTAGAAAATTTCAAAGTTCAACTCAAATTACGACTCTTGTTCGATTTTCTCGCAAACGGCGACTCCTACGATAAAAATGTAGAGGAAAAGAAATACCCTGCTTTATTAGTTGCACAAGTTTTACTTGATAAATATTTTGATATGACCGATACTTTACGAGATATGAGGGAAAGTTCATATTTTATCACCAGTAAAGTGGTACCCCTGATTGGCTTACGTGACTCATTTATGTGATTTTCTTATTATCTTTGACCGTAAGTCCTTAATATCAAATTTCATGAAAATCTGCTTGGTAGAAGCAGATAACGAACATGCGGACAGACCAGATGGAGACTAATACTAATAGGCGCTTATGCTGGAAGCGAAACACACCTGACAAATAACCTTGCATGTAATTACATTTACAGATACACATACATTACTAAAAATTGTCTTTAATGACAAGAATGATATGTTACTTATTTGTTCAATATACAAGTAGAAGGTACTTGCATTCTGTAAGCGTTTCAAGTCATTATTTATGGCTTTTGCAAAGTAAAAATTATAAACTAGTTAAATAAATAAAACAACTTCAAGTACTCATTAGAATAAACTTCATTAGACCACTGATTCCCAATGAAAAGACAAAACTGATAATGGTTTGATTCCGATGCAAATGAATTGGAATATTTCGAGGCGGTGCTTACTGTAAAAGAGAGACTGACTGATATTATTCACTTCTTTCGGTAAATTGTGATGAGATTAGCCATGAGGAAGTGTATCATCCGAAACAAAAGTACCACGAAGCCAATGAAAAGGAAGAAATCCACAGTACATTGAACCCTCTGCATACTGGACCTTGATGGAACGTACTTAGGATATAACGGACAGAATGTCCGGCGATGCAAAACAGTTAAATGACGCCACTACTACATTGTGTCTCATGCGGACCTATCACATGTGCGTTATTTGGAAGGCCTAATGAATACATCGCAACATTATAACTAACGTATATCACGGCGTATAAGTCGACCTTTGAAGCTTAAAAAAATTTTCCTAAAACTTAAAGTCGACTTATACGACAAATATAAAATTGTGAACCTTAAATTACAGATGAATAACATCGATATTTACCAACAAGGGGAGGCCATAACATTAATATTGAAATTCGTAATACCCTTTTAGGAGGTGAAACTAGAACTAAAACATCACCTATATCTCTCTGCATTTTTGCCAATGGGCCCTTGTTTAAAAGATCTTAACAATTTAAATTCAGGTGTAAGCACGGATGCAACATATACCATTAACCTTAAGGTTACAAACAGAAGCAGCGATAGCTGAA
The DNA here is from genome assembly GCA_036926305.1 of Uropetala carovei. NCBI lineage: Eukaryota > Metazoa > Arthropoda > Insecta > Odonata > Petaluridae > Uropetala > Uropetala carovei. The sequence goes on along the minus strand of JAXCHB010000040.1, from coordinate 3,375,423 downwards.
TGGGTAGAATGAATGTCTAGTATCGGATGGGCTGGGGTTCGCTCCCAGCAGCCAGCATTTTTTTCTTTCAGAAGTGGTCTGTACATATATTTTAACTAGTAAAATTGTATTATTATTATGTCTTTTTTGTATTTTTGTTTTTTTCCTCAATTTTTTGATTATTTTTTTTGTCTTTTTCACGTACCTTTTTGTACTTAATTTATTTGCACCTTCCACATATAATTATGATATTATAATTATAAATAAATAATAAAATTTAGAATGTTATAATCATTACTTGATTGTTTATTAAAATATCAATTCTTTAATACGACATTTATGTAATGTTTATTACGGACAATTACCTTGTTTTTTTAATTGTATCATCCAAAGTATTGTAATGCTGTAGAAGTAAGTGAGATAGAAGAGGTACACTTCGATCGGAATTAACCATACTAATTGCAAGTTATAATTATATGTGGAATATGCAAATAAATCAAGTACAAAAAAGTACATGAAAGAAGACAAAAAAAAATAATAAAAAAATATGCGGAAAAAACATTTCCTTTTTTGAAAAGGGGAATAATATAATTATCAGAACCATCCTCACGCCTGCCAACATGCGATACTTTATTGAATTTCACCACCGTAGATATTGATTGCGATAACTAGGTGCAGTTAATTTTGATAGCATCATTAACAGCCGACATCAATCAAATCATAGGAACCATTATTTAGTTGGTCAAGCTCTCTGAGAATAGCAGTTTCTTATTGGTTGAAATTAAAACACCTGTCAAATGGAAGGCTCAAGAAGAATAGCACGGACTCGAAAAAATATTCCTATATTTTTTTATTACTATGTTTATTTCTGTATCTTGTTAAAACTTGGATCGTACATGACCTTGATTTTGCCTGGCAACGATTTCATGAGAAGTATTTTTAAGTGAAACAAAGGGGGTCGACTTATACTGCGAACATATACCTAATCTAGTATTTTCAAGTTGAAAATTCAAGGTCGACTTATACATCGCAATATATGGATATATATATACATATTATAATGTATATAATTACTGTATATACTCGTGTATGATGCGTCCCAGTGTATAACTGCCGTGTATAATGCGCACTCGTACTTTATTCCAAAAAATCCCGACTTTTTCTGATACCACGTGTATGACACACATCCTTGATTTTTGGGAGGTATATGAATTTTAAAACGTTTGGACTTGTCCATAAGTGTATTACGTTCAATAAGCTCCATATTATGTCTAAGAGAGACATCGTCAATAATTAAAGCGACTGAGTTGAGATGGCAGCAACCTCACATGGTAAGTTGGGCAAAGTGATGCCGTGTAGAAAACTGCAGCGCCACTGTTGCCAATCCTTTTAAATCAGACAAAAAGGGATCTATAAATTAGTTTTGATTTAAAGTGGACATTGGTTCTCTCTTTCCTATCTCATTCTAAAACTGTTTAAGAGAAGGAATAACGTAAAAATTTAACAAACAAATCTGGAAACAGGAAACGCGACAGGTATGATTAAGTTCACACACGAGATTCTATGGGTTTTAAATTACTTACGTTGTCAATCGTAGACACTAGAATCATTTACTAAATAAAATTATTTCAATTTGCTTATTCTATGTTTTTTTGTTTTTGATGTGTGTTTTGCGGGAAGACTATCTTGTGATTTTGCAAAAATTACAGCAATCAGCTGATGAGCTAGTGAAATGCGGAATAATTAGAGAGGATGGAATTATAAATGTATAGAAGTAATTAGGTGTTCTATACATATAATTATGTATGTATAACCTGGAGTATCAATAATTATTGTGCTTTTCCCATTAATTAACCCAAAAAGCGTGAATCTGGTGCGAGGTAGGTTCCCATTTTAAGTGCAGAGAAGTGTTACCTGTGTATAACGTGCACCCTACTTTATGACCTGAAAATTTGGTCTTCAAACAGCGCGTTATACACGAGTATATATGGTAGATACAATGTATAATTTATTGGTGTAGCAAATCCGCAAAAATTAATTGTTCCTCCGTTTGACCTTTGTGACTGGTTGAAATTGACTGACTTGCATTACTTGTGGGGTTTGTTTGTCTTAAAACATTCTTTGTATTCATTGTTACTTTCTGCCAATTTCCACCAGGGTCCGGAAAAATCTAAAATCTCGAAAAAGTATCCCAAGTTCCATTCCTAAGAATAATTCCGTTTCAAATAAGAACGCAAGGGAAAATCAATTTTTCTTATGGTCACTATAATTTATTTCATTCTTAATTATGTTCTTATAAAAGTATGCTCCTGCTAGCACACTGCAAGCACCTTTTACTAGTAAAATATAAAAATTAATACGATTCCTATTTTCTTAAATTAATTAGAAAACTCTGTGCTATTATTTCATGCGCTCTTAACAATTTGTATAAATATATAGCAGAGTAAAACACTGTCTTTCATAACATGCGCATTTTAACAATTTAAGGCAACACATACGTTTCCTTCGGATGTTTCGGATATAACAGACAGGCCTTCCCCTCCTTTTAGTCCAATATATCGAGGCTTCACTGTACGTATGTAAAGAATGCGATGTCGGACTGTGTACAATACCACGTTTTGGAATATACCATACACGAAAACGTATCAAGTATATAATCGCAAGCTCTGGAATAATAAAAATTAAAATAGTTATAACGAATCCAACGTATATTTTCAATCCTTTCAAACTTTTACAAACCTATGCCAACAGGTGCTTATAATGGAATCTTAACTTAGTACTTAAAAAGAGTTAAAAATGAAACAATCTTTTGTTATTCTAAAAGCTCCCAATTGCAAGCGCTATCTGAGTTTATATAAACATTTGAAATACAGTTGGACCTCTATAAACATCACCATTGATAATCGTTGTTTTGATCAACCCTCATTTGTCGCCAAATGGTACAAAAAAATTAAAAAGTTCCGATGCCAGTTTTGAATGAAGCAGACAAATGAATGATGATTGCACTGTGACCGAGAGAGAAAGATTCCTGGCATTGCCTCCAATTCAATTAGTGCCAATTAAACCTTCAAATAAGTGAAAGAATAGTGTTATTCGCTTCACACTTTAAGCATCGAAATTAATGCTGTAGCAATGTCAAACTTTATAGATAGCAACACAAATATTTACGGATAATTATCCAGTTAATAACTGTGTATGGGAAGCATTTCTAGCAATTTAATCAAAGCAATTGATCTTATTTAAAATCATTCGGATGCTGGAATCTTACTTTTTCAGTAAGTAAAACTATTAAACATCTATAATGCTTATTAAGGCAAATTGTCTCATGCATAAATTTAAAATCAGATGAGAATAGGGACGTACATTATTTTTTAACAAATTGAAAGTTATATGGTTATGTCACCTTCGTAGATAATCTAAATGACAAAGAATGTTAGGCGACGGGCTACGTTTATTCAGGAGCAGCATGAAAACATTTCTTTTAGATTGATAACCTAGAACTCGCCGAAACTTATCTTCTCTTCATTGTTAATCTAAATAAACGGTTGCATTGATTGATATATGAAAAAAAGGACGTATACTTCAATAAAAAGAAACAAAGAAAATTAAAAACATAAAAGTTTGCAATCAATTACTGTGTAGCATTAATTTCCTCTCTAATTTGACTTTTAAAATACAGATTTCTTACTGACCATGCATAATTAATTGTCAATATGCACACACAGCCTCGCCCTCAGCGAGATTTCTACCCGCTAACCTTACCTATACTGGGGAAATGCATTATCAGAGTTAAATGCGAATTATTAAGTTAAACGTGAAATATTGAGATCAACTTATTCTACACAATTCTTAATTTTTTATAAATTAATTGAAAAAACAGTGAAAACACTGTGTGGGCACAGCTAGTACTCCGTTAATTCATCAAATAGAACTTATAATTTTGTTTGTTTAGTTTACATAACAACGCTTTTACTCATTATTACCTCTGACGGTAAAGCACTATCAATTGCAATTTCCCAGGTTGTTGTTACTATCAGCATTTTAATTACTACAAATATAACTTTTAATTAAAGTTTAAGGCAATAATAGCCCATTAATTCATCAAATGGAAGAAAGAAGAAGATAACGAGGCCTTTGAATCTGTGTAATTTTTACTTATGTACCAATGACGTGAATCTAAATTGATTCTTTCGAAAATTTTAATGTAAATCTGATTCAAACGTACTTTATTGTGTCATTTTATGTTACTTGTCGCCACCTGGCACATCCAGCCACCATGTGACTAAATGAATAAATAAATAAATATTAGAGAGACAGAAGAAGATAAAGAAGAACGACGTAGAAGAGAAAGAGTGAGAAGATAAAATACGGACAGATGAGCAAAGGCAAACAGCGAGAGAGACCATAAACGAAATCAGGTAACAAAGAAGAAACGAACAAACTGAAGAAGGGAGTAATATAAGAAGAAGCCAAAACAGAATCGATGCAGCCAACGGCGGAAGACGAAGAAACGACACAAATTTAAACTCAGCAATAGGAAACGGATTAGCTACTCGACGAGATGATTCACATTTAGGAAAAATTAATAAAGAATGTCAATATCGTAGAGCTTTGTTTTTTAATAACTGAGAAAAGCATAACAGATGCTGGTACGAGAAGAGCACTTCCGCAGCTTCCAGATATATTAAAACTGCCGTAGAGAGAAAATACCCCTATGTGTAAAAATACGTAAGACTAATGTAGTTTCTGCACATGCCAGGACATGAAATATATATTTAAAGCGGGAAGCTCATTAGTTCTAATTTGAAATGCAAAATCAATCACACTCACCCATCTTCTTTCTTGACATCGCAAAGCAGAGCTGGCCTGTGGAAGATCTACCATGCTGGCTGCGTTTTCAGACTTCATTCTTCGGAGGCTCGCATCTGAAACAACGACAGAACCAACTCAGAAATCTCGCACCCAAAGGATAAAAATTCTACAAAACCTTAACAATAACTTTTGATTTGAAGTTTATAAAGTAATGGAAACCGGCTAATAATGTATTATTCATACGTTTTTAAAAACACAGATTCTCATTTTATGAGGTAAACTATAATTTTTACGTTCAAAACACAATATATATTGATAACAAACCCTTAATTAATCCTACGTTAAGAGTGTAACGCCATATCTTGCCTATATTTGCCCATAAACAAATCCGTCCTTGCAAAAAATTTTACCAACTCTTCACAGAAAATGATACTTTACAACGATAAAATCACTCATTAAACATGTTATGCAGTAACAAAATGTTATACATAAGGACTAATTTATAAAAATAATTACTCCATTATACATAAATATGATAAATATAACATTTCCTATATACATATATATACGGTAAAGATATTTCAACTATAAATCAAAGATGAACAGAGAAGTTATTTAAGATTTCCTTACCTTTGTAGATATAAATCCTCGAGGAGATTGACCAGGACAGCTGTATCACACAATAATAACAGTACATTTATTTTCCAGAAGATCAAAGTTACATGGCAAATCAATAAGACAAACTCAATCACAAAAGAAAATACAAAGTAAAACAATATAACAGCACGAGTGGACTAACGAAAAACAATAATACATCAAAACATCACCATAAATTACAATTAAGTGGCAAAGCAGGGCATACTGAATAATTACATATACAAATTCACATATCATTGTATTATAAAATAAGAAATAGTACTATTAAGAGAAGTTAATTAATGTCCAGTAAGCAATGTGAAGATTACACACATTGAAACTATAAAAAACTTTAGATAATACTTCACTTCGCTTAAAGTGTCTTAAAACGTACACAAATCAAACTAAAAGTACATAATTAAAAACTGTCAAAATGCGTCACATGCACCACTGTTTTCGAAGAATAAACGGCCAAACTTTTGTCAAGATCAAAACTATCGACATTAAATTTCGAATACAATAAAAAGGATTAGTTTTTTACTTGTAAAAAGTTCTGGTGTAAACACATAAAATAACCAAAAGTATTAAAACTCTGCTGTCAAAATGATTATCACGTGGACCAGTTTTCGAAGAACACACGGCCAAACATATATCACGATCATAACTATCAACATTAAATTTCGAATACAATAAAAAGGTCTAGTTTTTTCCTTCTAAAAAGGTCTGATGGAAACAAAATAAATTTCGAACTGTATTACGCACATAACAGACAACCCCGTCAGCCATTTTAAGATTTCTACGAAGTAACCAGAAGTAACGCGCAGGCGCGCAGGCTAACCAACATTTCCCCTTATAAACCTGGATATTTACAATTTCGACAAAAAAACCACAAAAAATAAACAATTCCTTTTTATATCTTGATTTCTCATTTTAGTAGGAACACAATTATAACTTATTGTAGCATCGATAAAATTTGCTTAAATGTTATAAATTACTTGCAGTAAATCAAATTTATTGGCATTAAACTTTTGCTTTGCAAACCTAAATTTTGATTCGTCATGGAGAGGGGTAAAAATAAGGCATTAAAATATATTTTCAGATTGCTTAATAACCGACAATGTAATTAATTAATTAATAACGAAATTTTGGTCCAAATACGTATGTTTTTTTTTGTAACATTTATTTTTCTGTAGGACGTCTTCATAAACAATTACATGGGTAGTTTCGGCGGCATTTACAAATTATGCGGAAACAATTATTAGTTATTAAAAACTATTCACGAGTGTAATTATAAGAATAGCAATTATACTCCGGAAAATACTTTCAGGTTTTTATCTTATCCATGTACTTTGGAAACCTGTGGTATATTCAATTGATACCGATAAAATATTCGTATAAATTTGAAATGTAGGTACCTACCGTAGGAACCTACTGATTTACAAACACAGATGTCCGGAACAGGTAGAAAAATACACTTGTAATTGTCCTAACTAAGATACTCTATTTAGTAAGTGAATTAGCCTTCATAAGAACTTAAGAACCATAAAAACTCGGGTGATTCCTTCTTCACGGTAAACTTCCACCTCATTTCCTATTTGAAATCCAAAAACTCACGTAATATATTTTCAAAAAAAGCATTCGTGCGTCAATTTCCAACAAATCCTTTATCTAATTTTACAATTGTCCGACCGTCTTTCTCCATTTGTATCTCCCATTATTACAGCTAATGCCTGTCACATAAGTATATTCGAATCATCCTTTGCATCAATTTATAGAAATTTATAAAATTTTATTATTGTAATATTATCGTATATTTTATAAAGGTAAACTCCTCTCTATTATGAATTTTACACTGATAATAATAATACTCTATTTACGGGACAAGGCCTTTTCCTAAAAATACAATCAGAAATGTATTAAAAATAAGCCAAAATATTTAAACGTGCGTTCTAATACAATATAAACCATTAAAGCACAAGAGTAAGAAAAATTATACTATCGCACATAAAAATCACAAATCCTATAAAAATTATACTCAAAATCCATCTGACAATATAACAATATCGTACAAACCTTTGTATGAACTCAACATTAACGAGGATATGTGCTAGTTATAATAAGTACTTCTCTAATCTAGACATTTTTATCAGAAAGTCTGAGTATATAACATAATTATCGGCTTTATTGGGGTACTCAATAAAAGATATGTATGAATTTATAATTTCACCATTGTTTGAAATTATGTACATATCTTGAGAATGAAGGAATATATGATTGTTATCTGCCTCACTTCTTTTATAAATATATTTCATTCGTTGTTATTGGTAATACATAACTACAATTGTATAACTACCATTGTTACTTGCCTTATTTATAAATAGTTCATAGGTCGTGTATGGTAATATATATATATCATTGTATTGAATAATGAATATTTTATGCTTGTGAATGTATATGCTTTTGTATTGCTTTTTCGTTACATATATAATTTGCCATCTTGATATCAAGATAATTAGAATCAAGTGTATTTATTAAAATGTAAACCAGTTTATCCTGTAATTATTTTGTTGGGTAAACTTTAAAAATGATAAATAAATAAATATTCTAAGGCATAAAGTAAAATTATATCAGATTCATGGTACTTAATAAAAATTTACCTGAATTAAAATAGACATAAGTTGGCATAAATTTCTACCACATTTAAGTTAGGCATTGCAGCTTAGTTTTAAATGATTGCAGTGATTCATTGAATATATCAACTTTATGACTTATAAGGTTGTAGTCTCTCATCATAGTATACAAAGGTAAAATGCACATATAATTTGTCCATATATGGTATATGAAAAGTCATATCTAACCTTGTATACATTAAAGGCACTCTGAGGTTTATTAAATTAAGTAATTCTGGGCTTTTAATATGGTTATTTAACAATTTATATAAAAACATAAGGCCACTATTCCTCCTTTGAATGTAAAGGAGTAGCATATCAAGTAGTATTGTCACTCCTAACATAGTAAAAAATCAAAAAGTGTCAAAAGACTTATGTCCTTAACAACGCTTTCAATCTATTATCAGAACGTAAGGGGATTAAGGACAAAATTAGAGCAACTTAAACTAGCTATTTCTACCGCTGACTATGACGTTATCATACTCACTGAGACTAGGCTCAGTGAAGACATAACTCTGAATTGGACTTACCTCATTTAGACATTTATAGACATGATCGCAGTGTAATTACTTCTAATAAAGTTCGTAGTGGTGGGGTTTTAATTGCTATTAAAACAAAATTGCAATCTGTAAAGGTTATAAGCCAAATTATTAATGTAGAACATTTTTGTAAACATTTGTAGTCAAGAGGCAAAGGTTTTAATTGGGGCAGTGTATATCCCCCCAGCCTCTGCCATTGATAAGTACTTATCTCATTGTGAAGTGGTTGAAGATATTGTGAATAATAACAATTTTTTGATATTATTGTACTGGGGACTACAATTTACTTGATCCCTGTTGGAACACTGACTGTGATAGCATGTCTTTCACCACTCAAGCAAGAATTATAAATGAAAGTTTTACATTACTGGGTCTTAAGCAGATGAGTACTATTTGTACAATTTACTATTAGATCTAGCTTTTTCTAATTCAGGGCAAGTAACTTCCGAAAAGGATCCATATCCTATTTAAAAATGTGTTAATCATCACCTTGATATTCATTACAGTGTAAAGTTGGCCAAAGAACTAGATTATAACAATTATCAATTTACTATTTATGATTATAGAAACTGTCATTATACTACATTGACTAACTACTTAGATACTTTAAACTGGCTAGGAATATTGTGCAATTTGGAGATTAATAATGCTCTATCAATTTTCTACTCTATTCTTTATGAAGCTATAGAACTGTGTACTCCTACCTTAACAATCAAAACATCATCTTATCCTAAATGGTTTAGTGTTGAATTAAAGGAATGTATCAAACTCAAGAAACATTACCATAAAATTTTCAAAATTACTGGGAGTAATGATGATTATCATAATTTTTCTAAAATCCGAGGTGAATGCAAAAAACATTCTGGTTCATGTTGCAAAAACAATATAAATAACATGGAAACAAATATTCCCTATAACTTAAAGTATTTCTGGAGACATGTTAAAAATCATCAAAAATTGGATAGAATACCAAGCATAATGTATTATTATGAAGAACATGTTGCAAATAATGACCACGATATTTCAAACCTCTTTGTAAGGAACTTTTCTAAGGTCCACAGTACTGTGATACCTGACACAAAGCCTGCCTTTGACATAAATTACACGTTTTCCTTTGGCAAAATGACAGTTTCAACTGAGGATGTACTATGGAAATTATTGTCTACAAATGTTACAAAGTGTACTGGCCCAGATGAACTCTCTCCCTTTTTTATTTAAAAAGTGCAGTCAATCACTGGTTTACCCACTGTTTATACTATTTAAAAATCTTTTAGCAGTGGCGTTTTTTCTGACCTCTTTAAAATTGCTTACATTACACCGATTCACAAAGATGGTGACAAAAGCAATACTTGTAAAATCAATATATGTAGTGGAAAAGGGAAAATTAGGTTTGGAGTAGCATTTAAATTCAGCCAAGCATATGAGAAACAGTAATTCTGGCACTACATGAGGAAAAATTACAAATGATGCTATTACTAAAAGTAGAAAGTAGGCTGAAATTGTTTCTGCTTGTAACTTTAGGCTTTCATTCAGTTTGACATCACTTTGAGTTATCGATCAGTGATTTGCACAAATAAGATTATTTGCGGATTCAAAGATGGCTACTAAAATTTCACCAGCCACAGCTAAGACATAAGCAATAGTTGACAAGGTATTAGCTCCACATTCTCTACCTTTAATAAAAATTAAACTTGAATATGTACATCAGGATCTCCACTGATGGTAGCAATAATTTATCACGAAAAATTTTTCGAATACTCGTACAGTATTTTGATCGTCATGTTTAAGGACTCACACAAGCTAGTTGAATTGAAATGTTTAAAATGAATCAGAGGGGACTATAAGTCACCTTGTTTTAAAAACATATGATTGGCCAGAAGAGTGTATCGCATTTGGAGGGGATAACTGCAACTCCAATTTTGGTTATGTTGATGGAAATGGACAGAGCAATGTTTATGTACTCTTGTCTGCGGAAGTTGGGGAATTACTTGGAATAAAATGCCCTGCCCGTATATCTTACATAATTGTGTTCAGCATGCAAGGGATTCCTGGCTAATTGATATTGAATCAAATTTGGTTACAATTTATAATCGTTTTTCTGTATTCACGGCCAGAACAGAAACCTTGAAAGAACTTTGTGACTTTGTATCTGTAGGTTATAATCGTAAAAACAAAGCAGGTCTGAGCGTGGCCATTATGTCAGAGAGTGGCAACAAAGATAAAATGTCAAAAGATTTTAAAGTGAGAAGGAAGGTGTGTTCCGTGAGTGGGTGTGAGGGACGCAGCGATGGGACAAGAAAATTTTTTAATTTCCCGAGGACGGAAAAAGTGTAAGTTAATTTATATTAATGAATATTTTTCTTGTGAATGCTGAAGTGTTTCTGCAAGTTATAAGTGTAGTTTATAAATAGATACAACGGTTGTTTTCAGTGCGAAGATTGTCATTTATAAGCGAAATTTAGAATTTTATTTATTCACTCCGCTTTGAGGAAGTACGTTTAACTAAATGAAGGGATTTGTAAGGCGAACATATATGTGTCATTGGTCTCTCCATTTGTTAAATATGTATAGGTGGTTTGTTTGAAATATACATGAGTTTCGTCAATTAAATCTAGTGGAAAAGTTGCTGCCTAAATTATTACGTTTTGTAAATTATAAATTACATGATTTCAGCTTCAATGTGAATTATTGTATGCTTTTGGAGATTCGTTCCTTACATACTCTTTAGGACGTAGGAATTAAATCATTCTTTCCGTATTTGTTTTTAAAAAACTATGTCGATTCTTCTAGTCTTTTTGCACTTACTATTAACCTCTCAAACTGTGAGAAACTATCTTTAATTTAATAGAAACTTTTACAGCATATGATAGAATACAAAGGGCAGGTAATGTGTATATTGACATTTGCAACATTCTTATATGAGATAAAAGGAAACTGAAAATTTCATGTACAAACAAATGTGGTATGTTTCAAAGCATTAATTTAACTCCAAATATGACAGCAATTCCTAAAATGCATTTATTCCTGCTAATTGTCGTAATGTGATTAATTTGCATTTATAATTTCCAGTGTGAAATATTTTTGTATTATTATTCCTTGACCTTTTATAAAGAAATTAATAAAATGTTCGTGATTACCTTTTATATAAAACCGAGTGCACCTTTGCAATTATGTTAAGAATAACTAACTTAATGTGGGGGTATAATGGCACTATTTGTTCGAAGGTACAATTTCCAATGCTTCTTAAATGAGACGGTTTTCCAATTCTTTAAGAAATTTTGTGAACCTTGCAGGTTTTTTTATCTTTCTGGTAATCTATGATTATTCATACCGATTAATGTCTTTATGTGAAGGTGCTTGGAATGGCTTTCATTTTGCCAAAACTGGCAGGTTCGTGACATGTATGAGCGTGGGGGTGTGCGAGCGGTGGTCCACAAGATGGTTTAAAATTTTGTAATTTTTTTATTTTAGGGTATAATTTTCACGTCTTAGTAAATATATTTTATTTTAGTGTATAGGTTTCACATTTCTTTGTCACTGTTTTATTTTAGGGTATAGGTTTTACATTTCTTTGTCAATGTTTTATTTTAGGGTATAGGTTTTACATTTCTTTGTTAATATATGTTATTGTAGGGTATAGGCTTTAAATTTTGTAAATATATATATATGTACATATTCATTATTCAATCTTTTAATTTCTATATGCTTTTTGTTGGGGAAATTAACATAATTCAGATATTGTGCGACCTTTTATGTTGCAGTATGTACACATTTTCACTTCTTATGATTTAAAATTATCTGCCTAATATCATTGCCCTCATTAGGTTTGGGAACAGGTATTACATCATGCCTCTTAATGTTAGAGTACATATTTGGATGGTTTCTGTGTGTTGTATGCACTGCTTAGTGTATATATGTTCATTTTTATACTGTTTATTTGGTTACCTTGATATGATATTATGAACTTGTATATATGTCATGTGAAGGGTGTCACTGTTTATATGCTTGCATGAATTAACACATTTGAGATGTTGCAGTATGTACATACTTTTACCTTCCTGTGATTTCAAATTATCTAATATCAATGCTCTCATTAGCTTTGACAGAAAGTATGATTTTATATGCATTTTGTGGCATGAACTAGCGCAATGCAGATAATTTGCAACCTTTTATTATTTAGTATGTACCTGCATACATCTTTTTTGTTAATTCATTGTTCATTATGTTCATATTACATTTTTTGTCTATGTTCAATTGCATATTTTCATGGTTTACAGTATTGTCTATAGTATTTCGTGTATGTTAAGATTTTCTTATACTTAGTCTCACTTTTTTCTGTTTGTGTAATACCAGTTGAGGATACATTTCCACATATTTTGTACTTTTCCATGTGTGATCTCTGTTGAATTGCTAATGTTTGAATTGAGATTTGGCAACTGTTTGTTTTATCTGGTACTACTTTGTAATGTAACTGTGCCATCTTTCTGAGTGTATATCGCAAATAATTTGTGATGTTTGCAAAAACCTTTTTGCAATCTCAGCTGAAATGCTACAGAATTGTTTCTCACTTAAAATACGGCATTTACTTGTTATGTGTACATCTAACGAAGCTTAAATAAAGCAATATCAATAACGTACAATAATTTTGTTGTTTTTTTCAATTTTATATTTCTATTTAAAATTTTGCGATCATATATATTAAGCATTTTACGAGGAATAAATAACCTAATATTTTAAACGCGCGCGCTTGGTGCGACGGTGGTGCCATCTATGAACAAATGTAGTCGTAACTTGAACCTATTTCCCACAAGAGTAAGATGCACAGGGCTGATCACCCCCTTAAAGAATTGATTCTTATAGGAAAAACGGTTTCAATTTACGTTGATTTGATTTACGTCATGATTTTCAGGAATGCATCCTCAACGTAAATTGGGGTATTACTGTGCTTGTTTTCAAATAATAAAAATTACCCTTCGCAGTTAAAACTGAATAATTTCAGAATTTGCAGTTAAATAAAAAACTGATGTTGATAATAATGAAAGGTCAACTTTGCAATTATGAAAAAATGAAGAATGCTAATTTTATACTATAACAGCCCAGGTCTGTTGGTTGGTTGATTGGTCACGCTTTCACGAAGGCCAATATAGAGCGTTTTAATAAACTTCCCGAATAGGTGGAAGATTGAAATTTGGCAAAGATGCTTGATTAACATATTTTAACGTAATGACGAAAATAAATCTCCAAAAAAGTCCTGGGTTCGACTCCAAGGAAGACATTTCCATTTTCCGTAAGGTAACATGTAAAAATCCATTTTTTGGCATGCAGGCTTTTATTGTTTTAGAAATTAAAATTAGAAGGAATTAACCTACGATCTTCGGATCTGAACCATTTTGAAGAAAAAATTACAAAGTTTCTTATTCTGTTCATCTTTTTCCACATACAATTTGAAATCGCTCATGTTATACGTTTATTTAACGTATTTTGTGGAAATCTTGCATTTTAATGGGATTTGCCTTGGCTACCAATTATATTGTTAGACCTCAAAATCTTATTGTAATATCAATCCTTATGGGTGTAAGCGTACTTTGAATACTTTTAATATGAAATAGGGAGGGAGAGAGAGGGATGGTAACAGAGGGGTAGAGAGGGAGGGTGAGAAGGGAAGGAGAGAGTGGAAGGGATAGGGTGGAAGGGAGAGGGTGGAAGGGAGAGGGTGGAAGGGAGAGGGTGGGAGGGGAGGGAAGGAATTAGGTGGAAGGGGTGGAGAGAGGGAGGGGGAGTGAGGAGAAGAAGGGAGGGAGAGAGAGGGAGGAAGACAGACAGAAAAATTACTTTATTGAGGGTGAAGTTGAGACTATATAGTCCCTTCTTACATTTAAGAGAGAGAGAGAGGGAGTGAGGGGGAGAAGAGAAGGAGAGAGTGGGAGGGAGGGAGGAGGAGAGAGTGGGAGGGAGGAGGAGAGAGTGGGAGGGAGGAGGAGAGAGTGGGAGGGAGGGAGGAGGAGAGACAGGGAGAGAGAAAGAGGGGAAGGGAGGCATCTATTTTAAAGTTAAAGACATCCTGTCATATTGACGGGCAATTATGCTAGTGAATTTATATTGATGTCCATAAAATGATAAAAAGTACTCATTGTAAAACACTGCAGTTTAAAGAACCATAAAGACCAAAAACACTTTCGCATAGGTTATATTAAAAATAAAACAAAATGAAATTCCAAGGTTTATTAACAATACAATTTTCCACCAAACACCAAAGCCTGGTGTAATTATGATTAAAATTTAAGGCTATGAGATTTTTTACATTGTACAACCAGCAGGGTTTCTCATAATTCAAATAGCATTTCTGCCTTCATATTTAGAATCAATTTTCTATAAGCGAAACCCTGTCTCCTGCTTTCTCACTGGACGAGGTAATCAATATTTCACATGGAGATGAAGAGCAGACAAGGAGCTGCATAGCATCTGTTCACCAGAATTGCTCTCCTATGGTAAGTTTAATGTCAATTCCCAAGGGAAATCACTAAAGGCCATACACAATCCTCCTATCTATTCCCTTCAGTCATGCACCACGTGACATCTTGATAAAGTTTGATCAAAACCACGTCTACCATGAGTCTGTTAAATAATGTCACCAAGATAGCAATGTAATGACACTTTTTGGAGACATTAGGCCTTGCCACCCAATGAAAAAGGCTCATAAGAAAGCCCACTATAGCAACCTGTATGCAAGTCCAGGGCAGTTGACTCTCCAAAAGTCCTGATTATGCAACATAGTTGTACTGGTTGGGGTTGTCCTTGTCACGCTCCATATAATCTCTATCTATGAGAGATTCGATCCTCTTCTTTAGGTCTGCAGGCTGTATGTAAAAAAGAATAGCACTAGTGAATTACATGGCTTCTTAAGGTCAAATTATTTTAACCTTATAAACATATAACAAATCCATATAAAGATGATCAAATGGTGGCTTAGAGAAAGCTTCTTCATCAACCATCCATAGAATTCAGATTTTGCCAGTTTTCCAAAAATGAATGCATATTAATCTTTTGATGGCCAACTACAAGTATTACACAAATTCACACAACTTACTTGAATAACACTGGAATACATTTATAAAAATGAGCTTTATTTAAAAAAGCATTATTCAAAGTATAATATCTCATAGGAACAATGCTACCAACTGGAGTTATACTCCTGGAAAACCTTAAAATGGCCTATCACACCATAAAATACAGAAGAAAAATTGAATTAACTCAGGGTAAACAACAAGCCTAAAAACAAACTGAAAGCATTTAGATTTAATTCTATCCGGCTGGGTTAGACTGGTTGGCAGTGTGCCTGCCTTCTAACCCAAAGGTCGCAGGTTCGAATCCCACTTTGGGCATGGATGTTGTTATATATGTTGTTTTATGTCTTTGTCTACTGTTAACATTTCACTGTAAAATGGTATATATGCTGTATGTGAAATTATGTATAAATAAATAAATAAAATTAATAAAATAAAATAAATAAATCATCAAATCAACACATTTAGTAAATAAACATTCAATTAAAAGTAATATTTTTAGTTTAGTGATATTTGATAGTGGATACTTGAACCCTTTTAATTGCATAGTTAAAATTAGAGAGTTGCTACTACAACTGTCAATTCACCACAAATAACTGGAAAGACCAAGAGGAGTGACATGAAAAAAATCAATGTCCTTCATGGATGCTATGGTTTTCCAGAATGACACAGTAAAGGGAATTTTTACTTAAATGGTGTAGGATACATGTGAATAGTGCGACGTTAAAAAAAGTTTGTTCTGATAAACCTAAATAATGCAGCTAAAGAGTTAAGATATGAGTTCCTGGTTTTATTTTAAATAAGTAAGGCTTCCTGCTTCTAGATTTGAATTATCAGGGTCTTCCTCCTGATGTTTTTCAGCAGTCTTTTCTGTTGGCTTCTTTTTTTAGGACTGCTTTAACTTCATAAGAAACTTACTCAATCAAAGTTAAATGGTGGACTTTTTCTTTCATCTAGAACAGTAGTTCTCAACCAGGGTGACATGACACCTCAGGGTGATGCAACGGTTATTGAGGGGTGACGCGAATATTTGATAAATTCAGTGTATCATATTCTGGCTTATAAAAATAAATAAAACCATGAGAATAAACACTCATGCCTATTTAAATGCCAGAATTTCATCTTTATATGGTAGGGAAAGGCCAATTTATCTTTAAAGATGACTCGAAGATAATGGAACTGTAAACAGGGTGACGCATGACTGAATGAATTGAACCTACGGTGATGCAGACAAATAAAGGTTGAGAACCACTGATCTATATATATTAACATTAAACTGGTCCATTTAACTGTGAACTTTACATTGGGAACACCCTCATCAAATACAGCCATTGCATCCTCAATTAATATGAAAGCCTTCACATAAATCTCAATGGTAAAAAATCAGGAGATGAGATTCAAGAGTGGCTATTGCCTCTAGAGCATGTCTTAACAAGATCCAATACGTGTTCAGTAGAAAGTCCTCATGGAAGGCAAGAAGCTCTTCAATGTTCTCCTTTACAAGGCCATCAAAGCTAAGTTTCTTGCCAACATAAGCAGGTCACATTGACTTTTTAAACTGTTTTCTCAAAACCTTTTAAACCTGCAAGAAAACATGGGCGGAGTTTACCTCGAACTCCATTCAGATCTGAGGATGTGAATTTATTCCATGATTCTGTGATATTGTCAACTGCTTTCTTGATGTAATAGCCCTAGTAAAATTCAATGAAAATTGGCTTATCATTCCAATTTGTTTCCCTAATAGCTGGGCTAAATTGAGGTAATAGGCTTTGAATGCAAAAATCACTCCCTGGTCCTTTGGTCACAGTAATGAGATAGTGTTGGGTGAAATAAAAACACAGTACATAAATAAATAATTTTTATTGATCAAGCAAAATATAATAATAATATTACAAGTATCTTCCACAGAGGTAAGAATAAGGTGGATGAAGACAATGCAGTGCTAAGCAGCATAAGGTATCTAGTTTAATTCATCATCAAAATATTCATTTGTTGAGTAACATGTGTCGATAATATTGTTTCATCTCGTAAAACATTTAGTAATACTGTTTTGTTAACTCCATTTAATAAAAATAATATAAAAAATTTTTCTTACTTTTCTTCATCGTAGTACATAAGGAATAAATCAAAATTTAACTTGATTGTAAATGTTCTATCAGTTATTTTGCATCCACTGCTTTCAGTTCCACTACCAGAACGTGCATTCCGTTTCTTAATACTTTCCATTTCTAAAACTATTATAATATATATCTGTATTTGGTGATGAGCTGAAGCCAGCCAGTTGTTAATTTTTCTCTGAATTTGCGACCCGGTTGTTAAATTTTTAGAAAATATGAAAATTTATTGATTTTGTCCTTTCAAGTACATTTTGCCCTATCTGACATTCAATTACCGACTGTGTATGAAATGGAATATATTACGAACAGGACACTTGTTAAGCTAGCGTAACGGTATTACTGAGGTGACCAGACATACTCCTTTAAGGAGTACAGTACTCCTTTCAGCGAATTGATACAAGTGGCAAATTCCTATTTGTTTTCATCTTTTAAGTGTTAATATGAGTAACATTCAATGAAAAATAACAAATGTAAATAATTTACCTTAATCGCTTTCTTACAGTGACTGATGCAAAAGTTGGTGATTTGTGGGACTTGACTTCAAATGAGTCGAACGCTAGTAGGCTCCTTAGTCTAAATCACAAAGCAAGGAAGAGGAGAAACCCGGTATTGATATTAGCATACTCCTATCGATAAGCACCAAGGGGACCACAAGCTTTATGTCTAATCTGAATGACTGAGATTTGTTATGTGTCCTCTATGCAAACATGGGGAAGCTAAATCTCTGAAAAAATCATACTTTCGCAGGATTCGTACCCAGTTCACATTGGTTATGCTCAGCAAGGCAGACCCTTGCCACTACGCTATGGCTCACCATTGCAATGTTTTGTAATTTGTGGGACCTTGTGACCAAACGACTCTAGCGCTAGAAGGCTTCTCAGTCTAAATCACAAAGCAAGGGAGGAGGGAAACCCGGTGCCGGCATTAGTTTACTCTTATTGAGAAGCACCAAGGGTTGTGGATTCACATCCTCTCCTCTAAACACGTAAATAGAGGGCCATAAGATCTCTTGAAAAATAATCATACTTTTGCAGGATTCGAACCAGTTCACAATTTCACAAATGCCATTCTACCTGGAAACCATCTACTGCAGCGTGAGGAATAAAAATACTTTCCCAAAGGAACCATTGCTGTATATTCTACTGGTTACGAGTTATCAATGATTTTATGAAGAAGTTCAAATTTTTTAACTAATTGTGAACACTGTAGAGGTACATAATGATATAAGCGACATAAGCAAAAATATTCGTATGATTAAGCATTAACAATGCGCTCGCTATCTATTGGTGAAAAGGACAACTCAAGTGGAACCCATATTTCCCACTATCATTCGTACCATCAGAGAATAAACTCATCTCTATGACTATGAAGTAGTTAAATTTCTTGCTGCTAGAGGCAGGGCCATCGATGCTGGACAACCAATCAAAACGCTCTGAGACCCACCGGCAAAGCCACCTACACTCAATAGATTTTTGGAATATTTGAACATTACTAGTTTAACTTCTAGATGAGATACGAAATTGATTATGGTCTAAAAACCATCTATGAAACATAAGATTTCAATTAATGCAACATTCATTTCAATCTGATATTTCGTTCAAGAGATGAGGGAACAAAAAATTGTCTACCCCAAAATATATATCTCTCTATACTAATAAAAATGTTGGGATGATCATCGTCATGTCAGACACTTGACCTGAAAAATTATGAGGAACTTCCACATGAGCTAGAAACTTGAAATTTGGCACAATTATAGATTATTAGTCACAACCAAAAGAAAAACATCCAAAATTGTTGAAATTCCAATTTTTGCCCCATCAGATAACACATAAATCAGTGTAGAGGTTTTTACATATACTTTTTAAATTATTTCCCGTCAAGATTCGAACTCGAGACGAACTATCAGAAAGTTTAAGAATTGTAGTTTCTTATTTTTGAAAGTTGAATTAAAATCCCTGTAAAATTAACGTAAATTTATAGTCTTTATAAGAAAAAAGTGGGAATTTTTCTAGATTCCAATAACTGACTCATGGCAATGATCTCAATGCTTTTATACAGGTAAGCTTTTCAAAGCAATCAGAGACCTATCTCTCTATACTAGGGTGACCAGGCGTCCCGGTTTCCCCAGATTTGTCCCGGTTTTCAGAGTTTTGTCCTGCTGTCCCGATTTTTCTTTTCAGGACACATCAATGTTCCGGTTTTTTTTCTTGTAATAGTGATGGTATATGCAGTTTTTTTTATTCCCGTTTATACGAAATTATTTTGAAAACCAAACTCGATATTCCAAATACTATTTTATAAAAAGCATTTGCATTTAAGTGCTGGAAAATCAAAGACTCATGGTATTTCACTAAGAGCTGATTCTACGAAAATACGAATTTTCTTATCCATGATTTTCAGTTCACTCAAGTTATATAAGAAACTAAAATATTCACTGTGGTTTTTGAGTGGCTGAAACCTCTCCTGTATCGAAGCAATTGTTTGATCCAACACAAGATAAAAAAAATTATTCAGAAATAATTTTGGGGATTATGAAAACTTGCATGAACCTGTGCAGATTCAAAATTGGGGTTCTTTCTTCGTGGCAGAATTTCGATCTCTTGCATAAATTTTGATTCAGCCTCTAGTTCTGTTGCCAGTTCTCGGGCATCTATAATCTATTTCTGACCTACAAGCTCCAAAATATTGCTGAATCTGCTCAAGAGAATTTATTGAAGCTTTCATATTTACAAATGGACTTTGCAACAATTTACTTACTCCATTTATCTTAAATAGAATGTCGCACCAAACTGTTGAGAAAAGGCAAAAACAATGTCTTTTATAAATTATGCGAGAAAATTAATCTCAATTTACTAATGTTGGATGTTCGACGCATATTTTGCATAACGCTATGTAGTCAGGAGCTAGGAGATTATCTTGTGATGTAGAAATGGTCGTGGTAAAAATACTGTCATACTTTTCAACTTATGCAGTACGTACCGAGTAGGACTTCCAATACCGGTATAGCAAATACCAATATTCTGGTATACCGGCCACTTTTTTGATACTGAAATACCGGTATTAATTCAATAAAAATACCGGTATTTTGGTATTAGTAAATTAACGTGAAACACAAAAAAATGCAAAAATGTAGCCGCCGACAGCCATCAAATACTTCCAATATATCTAATGATTCTTGGAATTCTTGTGTAGACCGAATTCATGGAAATTCACTAAGGCCTTGATTTGCGTCGACTCAATTTGAGTTGTTTCGCTTTTGTGCCGTTGAGGTATCAATATCTAAAAAATATGTTGTGTATCATAAAAACCAATGTTTGCGTCGTTTATTATGTAAATGTGGATTCCTCATTTTCACGATGACGTTCTGAATAGCCGACAAGCTGACTTTAGGAGGAACTGTGAGAAACAAGGGGTTTTTTGCATAAACCATGTGTATACTGCTCTTTTGACTTTTCATTTTCAGCTTTTTTTGTTTTTCTGCTAAAGCTACCATCTTCACTGTCTAATACAGAAGCGAATTGAATAATTGACTCACTACTCTTTTTAATGTTGGAAATTGTGGCCATCCCTACACCATATCTTTCGGCGATTTTCTTCCCTGATTCCCCCTTTTTCAACATATTTATTATTTCCACTTTGTCTGCCACTGTCATAACAACACGTTTTCGTTTACATGACATTTTAAATGTTTTAGCGTACATAAAAATAAGTATGGGGGTTGAATAAAAAACAAAAGAAAACACAAATTCGAAAACCAAATAGTACACCAAAACCACCAAGCACTGAAAATTATTTTCACAAAATGAAGATATTAAACATTAACACTGAAACTTTCTCTTGTAAACCAATGTAACATGACTACGACGATGACCAGGAACAGACTAGAGTAGGTATCTCAAACTGGAGATACAAGAAGATTTGTTTTGGAAGATATTTCTTTGAATCTCACTTTGTGTATTCTCGCTCACTGTTAACTAAACAGTCAAGTCCTCATCCAACAATGTTTCAGATATTGATACATAGTCGCATTTACCTGTTTCGTCTTTGAAAAGAAGACTTTCCCTTAAACAATACTTTGTATTCGTTTTCTGAGTGTGATCGAAGTGAGGAAGCCTGCTGTTCATCCGACGGTGAACTAGAATAGAAACCACAGGGCCTGACTGAGCGAGTGGAGGAGGAAGATGAAGTAAAATTCATTCGTAAATATATACAATGTATAATATATGGTAATAATATGGTACATAATGTTTTCTTGGGGAATTGAACACTGTATTAATATTTTTTCTAGAAATTTTTTACTACAAAAGCAAAAAAATCTGGAGGGCTTATGTCAAAGACCCACTCCATGGTTGTGGTGATTCGGCGAATTGGTAGTTCGGATAATTGGAAATTTGGATAATCAGCATTCGGATAATCGGCGTTCTACTGTATGACTTTCTTTTCGAAATTAGTTTGGACAAGTTGTGTGCAGTTTTTCAAAACTTTGTAATGTAAATGTTCAAGCATGGGACCAGCTACATCACACTCACTCAAACGTCAATCTGCAGCGGACGTCAGCGACATCAAGTATGTACTGAGTTTCATTTTTGCCTTTAATTTTGGAATAAATCACGGATTAGTTTACTTTGTCATTGTTAGAATATGAGACATTTTGTTATGTAATTATTTGTGTTTATATTATGAGTTTTATACATATTTTTCCTTTTGAACTTAAATCAATTACCCATCTACATATTAGTTTAACTTAATATCGTGTTGTTATTCCTATTTTTCATGATTCTACGTGCATATTTAAATGTGATTCTAAAATTTTAACGGAAATTTAGACGGCTAGAAACAAATCTGCTAATTTAAAGGATTTATTATATAATTATAGCAAATAATAATTCGATTTGCTTCGTTTCACTTTGCGTTATATTTTTCTGGAACGTATCCCTGCGCAAATCGGGGCTTTGGTGTATCCTTGGAAAATAAAACAATGCGTACAGCATAAACTATAAACCGGCCAGAAGTTTATTGCTGTTCGGAAGTGTTAGATGTGTTGTGTTTTGTGTTCTAATTTTTTCTCTGTTTTTATCATATTATAATATTAAATACTAATATTATATTTTAAATAACAACATTAAGTATTTTGTTTTTCAATAATAAATGTCAATACCTATTCAATGTATAAAAAATATAAACCTTTAATCATTATTTTGTTCACAGAAAAAAAAATATTTACAACCTAACCATGGCCAACAATAACAAGAAAATATTTGAAGAATTTAAAAAGGTGCACGTAGATGAAATGTCAACATGGTTCTATTACTTGTGGGAAAAATCTGGACAATTAGCTAAATGTAAGAAATGTAGCAAGGAAATTAAAACAGGAGGATCAACAAGTGGTCTTCACACACATTTAAGAACTTCACACAACATTAATTTACTGAAAAGAAATATATCTGAGGTCACTCCTTCAACATCAAATGCTTCTAATACTTCTCAACTGCAATTGAATAAGCCAAAATCAAAAATAAGTAGTTTCTTTAGAGGTCAGGATGAGGATGCCTTTCCCGTAGTTGTATCCAAAATGACAGCAGTCGATGGATTACCATTCAGCATTTTTACCACATCTACTGAATTAAAGAAGTCGCTTATGGACCGGGGGTTCGAAATACCAAAATCATCAGTAACGATTCGTGATATTGTATTAAAATATGGCAAGTCGGTTCGTGAGAAAATGGTTGGAGAATTTTCAAATTTAAAATCAAAAGGAAAAAGGTTTAGTCTAACATTTGACGAGTGGACATCTTTGAAAAACAGAAGATATATTAATTTAAATGTACATATACAAAACAAATTTTGGAACTTGGGATTAATACGAGTTCGTGGATCTTTGCCAGCTGAAAGCTGTATTGCACTCATTGACAAGAAATTACAAGAATACAGGCTAATCTTAGATCAAGATATTGTGTGCATAACTACAGATATTGCTTCAGTTATGGTAAAAGTTGGAGCATTAATTAACTGCTATCAACAACTTTGTTTTGCCCATTCCATTCAATTGGCTGTAATAGATATATTATATAAAAGAAAAAATTTTGAGGACATCCCAACAACTGTTACATGTGAGTCAGAAATTGATAGTGACAGCGATGATATAGTCAAAGAGGCTATTAATGGTTTACAATTTACTCGGAGTTGTGGTGATTCTATTGGATTAACTGATGAACTATATCCTTTAATTGGAAATGTGAGAGAAGTAGTTAAACTTTTCAGACGGTCGCCAACAAAAAATGATACCATTCTCCAAAAATATGTTAAATCTCAATATGGAAAAGAATTGGCTTTAATATTAGACACGAAAACTTGATGGAATAGTCTCTTATTTATGCTGGAGCGTTTTTGTGAACTTAAAGATTGTATTTTAAAGGTATTCATTGATTTGAAATCAAGAATAACATTCAAAGAATCTGAGTTCGATTTGCTATCAAGCACAGTTTCTACACTTTTGCCCCTAAGATTAGTAGTAGAAGCTTTATGCCGCCGAGACTTAACGCTTTTATCTGCCGATGCCACTATCACATTTATGTTGAATAATCGGGGAAGCGGACCTCTAACTATGCACATGAAGGAATCCCTATTACGTCGAATCATGGAACGAAGGACTAAAATATCTAGTCTCTTGCAATATCTATATAAAGGACACCAAGAAAACACACCCTCTTACTTTCTCATTCAGAATTTACCAAAGACAGAGTATGTCAACACCATGGTTCAACTTACACAGCGCCTTTTCACAATCACGAGTGACACTGACAACATTTTATCATCAGATACAGACAGTGACTCTCTCGAAATAATGACACCCTCAACCAATATGTCATTAAAAGAAAAATTAGATATGGCTATAAATAATGAATTAAATATGAAAATAAGACAACCCAGAGACTCCAAAAATTTGGCAAAAACCATAACACGAGAAATTGCAATTTTTGAGGAAAATGGAACTCGTGGTTCTAACTCACAGGTTTATACGAATGTTTAAAAACTGTCCCTCCTACGAGTGTAGAACCTGAACATGCGTTTTCTTCGTCAGGGAGAATATGCACAAAAATAAGGTCGTCATTATGTGATGAAACTTGTGTTTATTGCGGTCGTATTTTCTTTCGAATAAAGATTAATTTCTAATTTTTTGTGTATTTTATGTGACTCACATGAAATTACATGTGAGTATTATATGTATCAAATTATGTAAAATAAAGTAAACATTATCTTTATTATTATTTTCAGATTTTTATTCCAATTTTTTTTTTAATTTTAAAAATCGGTATTTATACCGGTATTCCGGTATTATATTTACAAAATACCGAAATACCAGTACTGAAAATATGCTCCGGTATTGGAAGCAGTAGTACCGAGCAACTGAAAAATGTTTGTTCTCTATTAGATTTGCAGTATGAAAAGTTATTGACCCATTCAAAAATTCGCTGCTTAAGTTTACACAATGCGGTTAATAGAGTATAAAAAATGTTCGAAGCACTTTTCAGAAGAAAAGTCCCCAAAACGTATTGTGAAATTTTTTGAATCACCAGTAAAAGAAGCATACTTCCATGCAATGCTTAATATTCTTGGTTTATTTAATAAACAAATTCTAAAAATTGAATGTTCGCAAAATTGCATAATAGAGGTAATGAATTATGTGCATGAAACGATTGGCACGCTTACATTACGCATTAACGAAAAATTTGTTCCTTTGAGTGCCCTCAGAGTTTTATCTGATAATAATATTCAGAAGGACGACATAGAATCATTTAAAGAGGAAATATTTGACATGTACATAACAACCTGTGACTATCTAAAAAAATGCGTTGAACTCTTACTGAAATTGAAGTATATGGAATGGATGCTATTAAAAAGTTCCCCAGTTTGGGAAGAAGTGCAAAGTACAGTAATCCCTCGCCAACCGCGGGGGTTACGTTCCTGAAAAGTGCCGTGGTTGGCAAAACCGCGGTTGGCAAGACCAAAGTTCCATAGAAAATACGGGGTTAGGGGAATGACAATAAAAACGGCAATAAATACGTGTATAAAAACAAAGTAAACTTTATTTTCTGTTTAATTCGCAATAAAATTACTAAAACCGATTGTAAGGTTGACAAAACAGTATGAAAAAAATTTAAGAACAAGGTGATAGAACAAGATTTACTTATCTCGAAAAAGTAGACTATCATTCTAGTTCGCGTCTTCATTTAGTACGACGATATCTTGGTTAGCTTGAGCATCAGTGGTGGTTTTGTTCTCAAAAAAACTCAGAATGGATGATTGGGTCATTTTACTTCTCAAATCCCTCTGCACCTCCTTATAGGGCCTCAACAATTCTTCCAGCCCTCGCTTAAAGTTTAAGCTTCGCTCTGTAACTGGATCAATTTCCATAAAATGGTCAGCAAGGTTAAATGCCATCAGCATTCCCTTGCTAAGGTTATTGAGAGTCAAAATTCGTTTCTCTGTAACAACATCGTCCTCCTCCTTATCGCTACTGGAAGATTGAATAGCAATTTCTTCAAGGTCCCCTTCTGTTAACTCCTCGGCCTGAGACTGAAGTATCTCCTCAACATCAGTAGGCTGCATGTCGGTGAGCCCCTCACCTTCCAAACGTCTCACTACCTCTACAATGCGCTGTACCTCAACAGCAACCGGAGGAATGTCCCTGAAGTCCTTCACTGCGTCCTTCCAAGTTTTTCTCCAACAGGCGTTCAATGTAGATGGCTTTATCTCTTCAATCGAATCTTTTATAATGCTTATGCAATCCGCGATGTTGTAGTTTTTCCAACACTGTGGCACTG
This sequence comes from Uropetala carovei, assembly GCA_036926305.1. NCBI lineage: Eukaryota > Metazoa > Arthropoda > Insecta > Odonata > Petaluridae > Uropetala > Uropetala carovei. Next base: position 3,348,782 of record JAXCHB010000040.1, on the reverse strand, counting down.
TTAGTGTTGAGTCCCTGTCCATGGCATCCAAGATGTGTTTAAAAGTACGGCGAATATAACAACTCTTCATTGCTGCTATCACGCCTTGGTCCATGGCCTGAAGAAGTGATGTTGTGTTGGGAGGAAGAAACATAACCTCAGTGTTTGGATGAGCGAATTGGAGTGTCTCAGGATGACCGGGTGCATTGTCGATGAGGAGTAACGCCTTAAATTGTGGTTGTTTTCTCAAAAAATATCGCTCAACCTTGGGGACAAAACAGTTGTTGAACCAGTCTGTGAATAAGGCTGCAGTAACCCATGCCTTGCGTTTAGACCTCCAAAAGACAGGGAGATGGTCCTTATTCTTGCCCTTTAGCGCACGGGGGTTAAGCAACCTGTAAACAAGCATAGGCTTGATGAAGCTATCTCCAGAAGCGTTGCTGCAAAGGAAAAGAGTCAATCTGTCCTTGGCTACTTTGAATCCAGGAGCAGCTTTCTCATCCTTCGAAATAAAAGTTCTAGAAGACATCCGCTTCCAAAACAAACCAGATTCGTTGGCATTAAAAACCTGCTCCAGTACGTAACCATTCTCCTGGATCACATTTTTCAATTGTTCAGGAAACATTGCTGCGGCGTCATGATCTGCTGAGGCAGATTCTCCCACGAGTTTTATGTTATGCAGGTTATACCTCTTTTTAAAGTTTTCGAACCAGCCCTTACTGGCCTTAAATTGAATGTATTTTGCACTTGCATTCCCTCCTGTTTCTTTTTCCCAAGTCTCGGTAAAATGCTTGTGTAAACGCCTGGCCTTTTCACAAATCATTGCGGTGCTTAAGGGCACATTTTTCTGGGCCTGATCTTCTATCCATATATTAAGGGCCTTTTCCGTCTTCTCTACATTATGGTCACGAGGCATGTAAGACACTTTAGAACATTTTGATGTTCCACATGCAACACTTGCCCTTATAGTAGCATCATTCTTCTTGATTGTTCGAATGATTGATTCATTCACCCCTAAAACCCGCGCCACCGTTGCTGCACTCTCTCCACGTGCAAGTCTATTTTTAGTCTCAGAAAAGAAGTGCTTTTATTTTTTAAAGAAGAAGTTAAACGAGACACTACTGAATTTGAAAAAAATCTCCAAGATCCTTCATTTCTTTGTGAACTGGCATTTTTAACTGACATTACAGGACACCATAATAATTTGAATGAGAAGCTTATGGGTAAAAAACAAAATATATCTCTCTTATATAGACATTTGAATGGGTTTTGTAATAAACTCAAACTTTTTGAATCAGATCTCAAAAGAAATGATTTGACACACTTTCCATGTTATCAAGAAATCTCTAAAGAACTAGATGATTATGGAAAGACTGACTTCACAGTATTCTCTTCAATTGTAGAAGACCTTTCAGAAGATTTCAACTCCCAGTTTAAATATTTTGACAATATGAAGAAGACTATCTATCCAGTCCTGCAAACAAGAAAAGAAAGAGGAGAAGACGTTTTCAAATTTCTTTCTCAAGATATGTATCCCAAGATGAAAAACTTTGGATTACGGATGACTTCAATGTTTGGCAGCACTTACATATGCGAATCCACCTTTTCCACAATGAAGTGCGTAAAATCTTGCTATCGTTCATTCATCAGTGATGAATCACTCTTGCGTCTTGCCACCACAGAGATCACTATAGATATAAATAAACTTGCAGAAGCAGCATTGCATCCACAATGTTCTCATTAAAAGGAATAATATTTGTTAAAAAGTATTTTTTGAACACTGTTTAGAATAATTTCTATATTTGAATAAAATAGAAAAAATAAAAGGTAAAAGGTAAAATTTCCCTTACACCTCCCTCCCCCAATCCAAGTCCGGCCCGCCAGTCAGTGGCTTTCAGCATATTTGACCAGCCACATATCAAGGAAGTTGGACGGCCCTAATTTAGAGCATTCAGAGCTAAATTATTTAATCCTTGAGGTCGCACGCAGTCTTTTAGACCACACCCTTTTCATTTTCTTAATTTTATTACCTTATATTTAACTTTCTCAGTTACTTTCCTCTAATTAACCATCTATTGACTTCGGGGTCTGGGAAACTTTTTTTTATGGGCATTTTCTCTACTGTGCACTGGTTTCTGTTTGCTGGTCGTGCACAGTCTAAAAGACCAAATGCTTTTGTTTACCTTTTGTTGTGACGTCAATTGTTATCCACACTACAAAATTCATGGATAAGTGTTTATTTATCATACCTTCAGTAAAGACTGTATCATCCCTCAACAAAACCACTGACTTTGATTTTTACATCACATTGAAAAATCTATCTAGGAGCCTAAAAGTAAAAATTAGGCGATTCTCACAGATTTCTGAGGAAGAAAGTCCAGCACGGGAATGATGCACCAAGGAAATGTTTTTTTTACCGGAAAGAAACCAGTGAGACCCACACCTGTTGTGTGTTATGCTGAAAATGTACTTAGAGCATGTGGATACTTCATGAATCTGCGGTTCCAAAATTCAAGATGAGAAAGTGAAAGATGATGAAAATTAAGTCCAATAAAATTTAAGAGATCATTATTTACATCTGAATTTTTATAGTTGTTCAATTTTCATTTTAAAATAAATTTAATAATACAATGAAGTATTCTTTTCCTTGTAAAACTTTTCTGAAAATGTTGTAAATTTAACTACAGATTACATGTAGCTGTATTAATAAAAATATATCGTATGAAGAATTTTGTTGAAAATTAAAGAAAAAATTAAATAATAATCAGTAATTTGGATATTTTGCATGATTTTCCAATGCGGTCAAAATGACTGTCCATGACCTCTTATGATACAAAATACCTCTTAAGGATTAAATTCACACAATGATTATGAAAACGAGATAATCAGTTAAATTTGAAAACTAATATACTACCTCATTACTAAATTCAGGGTCCACTTTGCAGAATAAATATAAATAATAATTTTTCCCATATGGCCACCATAGATTCAAATCGTTGCACAACATGACCAGTCACTTTTGAAAAAGATAGTTCAATAGTTAATGATACAAATGGAATTCAACAATGCATCTTCCAAGGAAATTATTTAGGTTTTGCTACGATTGTAATATCATCAGGAAACAAGATTTAACCAACAGTTCAATAAATAGGAAGGAAGAAATAAGGGGAGGAAGAAAAGGAAGGCTTAAAGAGATTGGATGGTGGTTTAAGAGAGAGGAAAAATGAGAGGGTGGCAAAGAAAGGGTGAATTCCTAAACTTAACCTGAAATCTGCTTTCCTCTCCCCCCTTACCTTTTCTAATTATTCCTAAATGCAAAGACCCTATAAAGTTGTCCTTAAGGAGTGGCATATATAAATTTTGTGATGGCTGCAGAGTGGTCTACATCAACCAAAATGGTAGAATCTTAGGGAAGAGGATTTGAAAGCATAAGTCCTGCTTTCTGTTAACAAAAATTCAAATTCCCATTTTGCGAAACAACTTTTAGGCCAAAAACATCAGTTTATTTAACCTCATATTAAACTGAAAGGCCACAAACTTGATGCCTTAGAATATTTAGAAATTATAAATTGTAAGGATTCCTATATTTTAAATGAACTTTTTCAGATCCACTCACCTATGATAAGTTTGTCTATAGATTTTGTATATACAGTCAGCGTCAGCCCCTGATTTTATGACAGGTTAGATTCCAGGCCACCGTCATAAAGCAGAACTTATTTTTCTTGAGGCATGTGGACTTATCACTAAGAGTTTTTATAGTATCAAAGAGTTTTTAGACTTATCTGTGTAAATCACAATCCTCGATTCATTAAACTGTTGTTTTATACTTTCTAAAGGAGATAAAAATATTGATAGTCAAATTTTGACATACAGGGTGTCCGAGAAAGAACTCCGGAGTTTCATTCTATAAATATTTATGTACTGCATAAACAAAATTGTTGTGTTTAAAAAATTCTGTGTGAAATCTCTCCAAGTTTTAGTGACAGAAACTATACATAGTTGGCAGCACCGCTGACGGCTTATGATTGCGCAGCAATGTATCATTCAGTCATGGCATCACCGCAGGAGAAAGTGGTGCGTGTTGTGGTACGTGGAATTTAAGTCTGTAGTGACTGTTCAAAGAAACTTTTGACAAGAGTATGGAAAAGATGCTCCAACTAGTAAGACCATTTATCAGTGATATCAACAGTCCAAAGAAACAGGCCGTGTTTTGAAAGAATATTCACTGGGTAGGCCAAGGACATCACAAAATGATGTGGAACGCATTAGAACAACATTGCAGCACAGCCCAAAATGTTCTATTCGGCAGGTCAGTTGTCCATTACAAATTCTGAGAAGTACGGAGAATGATGTTTTGCACAAAAGATTGAAACTGTGTGCGAAAAAACTGCAACTTCAGCCTCACGATAATCCCCAAAGGATAGACTTTGTGACGTTCATGTTATCACAGGTCGAGGCAGATGACAACTACCACCATAAAATTCTTTTCACTAATGAGGCCACTTTCCACACAAGCGGCACAGTAAACCACCATAACCGCAGAATTTGGGGCAGTAAGAACTCACATGTCATAATTGAGCATGTTTGCGACAGCCCCAAGGTAAACATGTGGTGCGGTATCATGTCGGATCGCATTATTGGACCCTTCTTCTTCACTGAGAGCACAATCACTAGCATAGTTTACCTGGACATGCTACAGAACTTTGTGTTCTCGCAGATAACTGAAGTTGATGGCCTCATTTTCCAACAGGATGGTGCATCACCCCAATTTGGTGCCATTGTACTCACTGTTCTCGATGCCCGATTTCCTGGTCGATGGATTGGCCTCCACAGAGTCCTGACTTAATACCCATGGACTTTTTCTTCTGGGGCTATGTTAAAGACATCGTCTACAAAGAAAAGGTGGAATGTATTGCCAATTTGCGCCGAAGGATTACAGCAGTGGATATGCTGTCTCAGGTATGGACTAAAGTTGAGTATTGTTTCGACATCTGCAGGGCAGTCATTGGTGCTAACATCAAATTACACTAAATGATGCTAAAACTTGGTTTTTTGATTTTGACATCGCAAATTTAGCAATAACCATACAAAATTGGGCTTAGGTTCACTATTGTACTCCACAAACATAACTATGCATGAGGTTCACATTTTTCATTTTAATTCTTCCACACGTAGTTAGATCTAGATATTTACCCATTCTTATTTCATATGTTGCTACCCTTACATGCAGGGGCAGACTGGAGCTAAATTTTGGCCCTGGCATTCAAAGCAGAGGGGCCCACTTTTTACACATACTATTTTTTATTGTTATTTAACTTTATCTAGGACCGAAATAATGTTTTGTCTGTAATGATATAATGTTGCATATTATTTATGTGAAAATATTAAAAGTTCGTTCCACACTCAAAAAACATACGCATCAATCGATTTCCTTTAATATTTTATATAAATTATTTGACTTGTCAATTGTTATGATGATTGACCATCTTGTTTATCACTACACTACACTACAAACAATGACTCAATATCACCGCAATAACTAATTAACTGAATGCAAGTCACACATAGGTCTTCTTGAATAATTATAATGATTTGAAAGTTTTGGATGATTAAAATTTAAAATTAGACACATTTTTCAAGTTTTCATAAAAGTTTTACAACTACTATTAAAATATGTTACCTATAGAAATGAAAATACACATAATACGTATTTTAAAGTTGCAAAAACGAATGGAGGTTGCCTATTCTGACTGAACATTTCTCAAGAAAACAATTAATTACAGTTTAAAAATTAATGCTTTAATTTTACCTTATAAAGTGAGGAGATTTCTCAGTAGTTCACTAGTTTCAGCAATTTTGTTGATAACTTCATCTGAGTCAAGGCTCATAAGAATCTCCTTTTCAACTGCCATCAGCAGGAAAGAATCCAAGTGCTCCTGGGTTGCAAGGCTTCTTAGTCGGTTCCTGATGAACTTTAAGGTAGAGAAACTTCTTTCACAGGCGACTTGAGTGATGGACAGAGTGAGTAAGTACTTGTATGCCAGGCCAATCACGTGATAAGCATCAGTCAATAAATTGTAATGACGTAGAATTTGGTAGCAATAACTAGCACAGTTCTTACATGCTGAACACGTCTTATTTACAAATTCCATTTCATCTTCTTTATCGCATTCCATGTCCAAATCCCATTCTTCAATTTCATCATTTTCATCCAGCAACGGTGTTTCTCTTTCTACCCTGAGAGTGTATGCTTCTAGTTTGCTTCAGTTTGTTCCAGTGTAAAGCTAGACTTATTAATTCACATCGCAAATTTTCCGCTGTATGTCTTTCATAAAATTTTATTAAACTTTTACTCAATTCTTCCAGCACTGGAGCATGAAGTCCACGGTTTCCAATTTTCAAAAAGTTTCTAGGGTCTAGAGAAAAGAAATCGGCATAGAGAGTATGACTGGCTTGAAAATGACAATCCATACTCTCGATGATTACGTCGAGGATAACGTTGTGAGTTTTAATCTTGTATGATGCTATGACTTCATTGATAACTTCATCTTGCGCTTTCTCACTTGGCATGACTTTCACTTTCTGTGGTCTTTTTTCAGGGAGAGCGACCTGTACCTCAAGTTCACAACCTTCTAGTTTGTCAAGTTTTTCATGTACCCAAACAACGAACTTGAATGGAATCAAAATCTCTTGCACACTTTTTGAGTTCTTCGTGTGTTCTAGATACCATCTGATGAGCTTTTAAGATATCCATATTGCTTGTTTGTAGATATTTTGACAAAGGTGATGTCAATTCAAGAAAATTTGAGCTGTTATAATGGTCTCGTATTTTAGCAGCCCTTCTATGAATCCTGCCGCTTTTGCACGTACATCAGAGTTCAAATTTGAGTTTTCTTGAATTTTTGTCAACGTGATTATAGCATCAATGTACAAAGCAGACTCTAGATTCAAAAAATCTCCAAATACCTTTCTCATAGCTGCATCTTTAGACCACCACCGAGTCTCGCCGATGGTGACAATTTTCAGTGATCAGTGTCCTGACTGACATTTTGCCATATATTCATACGTTTGTATGAGTCCCAAATAAATACTGCAATGTCGTTCAATAACTTGAACAGGGAAGCACCCGCGATAGCGGTCTTTGCAGTTTCTGACAATTCAATATATGTGCATAGCACCAAACCTGAATTAGACCCGGAGACCCTTTGGACAACCACGCAGAGAAACCGTTGTATTGACCTTGCATATTTGATGCCCAGTCTGTAGAACTGCCAATACAATTTTTGATATCAATTTTGCATGATTCGAGAACTCGCACAAGTATACCTTCTCCAGTTGAAGATTCACAATTTATAACAGTTAGAAGCTTGTCGTGAATGCTGTAGGTAACATACCGAACAATAACAGAACACTGATCTGTTGAGATGATATCTTGCGTTGTGTCAATCTGCAATGAGAACATTCCAGCTGCCCTCACTCCACTTGCAACAGTATTTTGAATAAGTAAATGTATGGTTTCTATTATTTGGCACTAGGCTCAGGAATGCTATGACTTGGTGGTTGAGAGTGAATGAACAAATGTGTTATTTTTATGCATTTTTCTGCACTGGATTCCAAGATCTTCTGTTTCTTATCTCGAATTTTCTCTGCTCCACCTTTGCATTTCTTCTTTTCCTTGGGATCCATTATTAATTATTGTTTACTAAATAACACACGTTAAAAATACGTCAAATGGTTGAAATAGGCCTACATACTACTTACTACACAGTACACACATCTCGCTACAAGAACACCACTGTTGCGATCGAGTGATGGACGGACGGCCAGTGGCTACTGAGTACTGAGACCTGAAAGTGAAGCCAAGGGAGTGAAAACTGATAAAAAACAAAACACACAGGCCCTTGCAGTTCATTCATTCTTCTGTCTCCCTCATGCACAGCGCGGCAGCTCGCAACTAGTCTCGCCGAGTTGATGACTAATCATAGAAGCTATCCGCCAGCCGCTGTGCCGGCAGTGCTTGTTCGGGCATAAACATAAATTTCTGAATTCAATAGTGATAGGCCCTAATCAATGGTCAATGGATACTTTATATTTACTAGCATAAGTGCCCGTTGAATTTCAACGGGTTTAATGAATCTAAATTTTCGTCAATGCAACATGTAAAAATCACAAGAATAAAATTGTGCACTGTTTTAACCATCAAATATTTCTATATTATATGTCTGTTTTAATTAATTAACTAAAATCTCACAGAAATTCCTTGTGAATAAAATAGTACCTTACTTTCTAATAAAATAGCCATTGTTATTAGTTTTAAATTGATTATAGCATTAGGATTTCAATTTCATTAAAAAGGCAGAATTCCGGTACCAAAAAATTGGTTCAATCTTCAATTGCCTCTGATAATACTTTAAATAGATTTTGGAATATAATGTACCTCAATATCGTTTATCGTCTGCTCGGCACTCTTGCCCTCTCATTTTCCGAAACAACCACTTTCACCACTTTTAAATGGATTTCAAACTTAGAAGAGAACTTGATTCAATTCAGTTAAAATAACCACATAACAAACTTCTTCTTATTCCAAAGAAAATCCTTTTATAATACGCAATGTTAACCTAGAATTCGTTCATTCTGAAAAGTGTATAAAAGTACCATGTACATATATTTCTTTCAACTAAAATAGTCACTCTTAACAGATTTTAATGGATTAATGCATTAGCATTTCAATTTAATGAAATAAGCTGAATTCCAGCAACAAAAAAATTTGTTCAATCTTCAATTGCCTCTGATAATACTTTAAATAGATTTTGAAATAAAATGTACCTTAATATCATTTAGCGTCCACTCACCACTCTGGACTTCTCAGTTTCCGAAACAACAACTTTCAATAGTTTTAAATTGATTTTTGCTTTGAAATGGTACTTTCCTGTTAACGGGAATACCTCAAAAAATAAACACGTATTGTTGTGATATGTTGTGATATTTTGCTTGTTAACAATGCATAACAAATCTCGTTAAGATATTTACGTTGATCCCTTAATGATGAATTTGTGGAGCTTGCCGAGGAGTGAAGAAGAAGCTGTATCTTTGCTTCAAGACCATGGTATTTTATCTAAAGGGCGAATGTGCAAGAAGGATCATATTAAGAAACTTTTCTTCTGCAACAGAATATTTTGGAAATGCAACGCAAAAACCTGTCAGCAGAAGAATTCATGTGGCGACAACATAACAAAGAAATCGACATATTTCCAGCTATTTCAAATGCCATAAAGACATATTGGCCCCCTAGTAACATAAATTTAGATTGTATTAGTAATTATGTTGCTTTTATTAATAAATAAGTTTCAAAAAAGTGTGATTTTTAAGTAATTCCCCCGTTGTTACGCATTGTTAACAAACAAATACGTCGTAACATATCACAACAATACGTGTTTATCTTTGAGGTATTCCCGTTAACAGGAAAGTACCCAAAATACTTGAGTCAATTCAGTACAACTTCCACTTGACATACTGCAAATTCCAAAGTAACTCCTTTTATAATAGGCAATGCTAGCCTAAAATTAATTCATTCTATAAAGTGAATAAATAAAGTTCTTTCTTTAAACTATAATAGCCGCTATTATTAGATTTAAATTAGAACTTACTCTGTATTAAATAAGCACCAAAATTCCTTTTATAAAAACAAATCAAGTCATTAAAAGATCCACTGTTGTTTCTTCAAAAATTGCCTATTAACAGTTTTAAATGTCCTTTTAATTTTAATTGAATTTTAATTTATATTCGTTTCCAAACTTCGGCCATTGTTACGAAATTAATTCGAGGAATAAAAATATAAATTCGTGCGCATGTATGGTTTACAAAGAATTTAATTTAAGAATGCTTTTTATTTCCAATTTTTCTAAAATGACACTGTTGATACTTCAAATTTTTTATATTTACGTTAATATACTTATTTTCCACAAATCACGCCAATCTCTCCGCTTCCTTCCTCTCTCTCTCTCGTAATGAACCTAACAATGATAATGGTCGACATAGCAACATCACGTTAAAATGGCGAGATTTCCACAGAATATGCAAATTAAACGTTTTACATGGAATATTTCGAACTGTGGGCAAAAAAATACAAACAGAATAAGAAACTTTATAACTTTTTCTTCAAAATGGTTCAAATCCGAAGGTCGTCTGTTAATGTCTTCTAATTTTAATTTCCAAATGAATAAAAGCCTGCACGTCCAAAAATCGCGTTTTACATGTAAAGTAATGGGAAATGGAAATGCCTCTCTTGGAGATGAACCAAGGAGTTTTTTCGCGATTTAAATTCGTCATTCTCTGAATAAGTGTTAATCAAGCATCCCTACCAAATTTTGAGTTTCTATCATTATTATTTCTCGAGTTATTAGCATTTGCATAGCGTGACCAACCAACCAACCAACGGACGATGGCTATTATTATATAAAATTCCAATAATATATGCATAGTATGTTAGTGTTCATCTAAGTTTCTATCTGCAGATTTTTTTACTTGAAGTCATGAACTGGACTGGCCCACTTGGGCAGCGGCCCTTCTGGCATTTGCCAGAGTTGCCAGTTGGCCAGTTTGGGCTGCTTACATGCAAAACAAAAGACTATTGAAAAGCTTAGGGTGTCTGGGAAGTTTGGGGAGTAAGACGGTGAACCTGTTCTTAAAATTGAATTTATTGGATTATATCTTTCTTATTTATCTTTATTTACTCTATTAGAAAAGGACAAAATTATTTAATTCTTCTGAACGTTTCTGTGAAAACCAGTCATATAATATTCTATCCAGTTCTTCCATTTTTGGCTTATGAAGCGTATGATGTTTATTAATAGACTTACTCGTCTCAGAAGATGACACAAATTTCTTTAATTTAGCCTTATGAGCCTTGATATCGTAGTGTGTGGAAGATCTGATGTTGAATTCTTTTGCTATGGATGCTCTACTTTCTCCTTTTTCCATTCGTTTGATCAGCACCAGCTTTTGTGTTAGCGTTAAAACAACGCAGTTTCTCTTCTGTCCCTTGCTTTTAGGTATTTATTTGATGCCATATTCAATTTTTTAAATAATAAAAAGTGATAAAACTGGAAATAGTAAAAGTAAACCAAAACATCTAGACCAGTGATTCCCAAACTTTTTTGTCTTGCGGACCCCCATTCATAAAATTTTCTTGTTTGCGGACCCCCCCCTTTCTATTTTCCATATTTTTGAGGACCATTATAGCTAGAATTGGATAAAAGTAAAAGTTTTGAAACAGAATCTTATATTTTATTAGCACAAACTTGTTTTGAAATAAACGTTACACATTTTATTAGTTCACTTTAAAGTACAAAGTATTCGAATTTGAAATTAGCAATAATATCAAAAGTAGACTTTTCGTGAGATGTATAATGTTATTTTGATGATGACAGAGCAGAAATATTTCGTTTAATTTTACTCAGTTGAAGTCTTGCATCTGATTCTAGATCGAGCCTGTTTCTGCATTTGTTTTTTGCATTTAACACACACAGTGAAAATCCTAGAAAGGAAGAGTTCTGGGGTCGCCAATTTAACAAAATAAATCATGGTAAGGTTTGTTCTTGTTGGGATTGGAAGCTAACCCTGCATTTTACATTGCCTGAATTACTTCTCTTTCTTGATTTTGGCTTTCTCAGTGTTTTCTTGGAACGTACTCTGCCAAAGACGAGGGTTACCTGTAACTTACCGTATCTGCCCGAATAGAAGCCGACCCCGGATTTAAGCCGACCCCCCAAAAATTTCCACAATTTTTTGGCAAAAACGTAAATTTCGTAGATTTTATGCTGAAGTGTGCCGGACATTCATGCACATCTTAGAATATATTATTCGAGAACAAAGAAATGTGTGTAAAATTGTTTAGCTGTTGGCATTTTGAAATATTATTCCAATGTGTGTTCTGTTTTAAGAGTATAAAACCGATCGAAGTACCTCTGGTCTGCAGTGTATACTGTGTGTCAGCTTGTCTAAATTGTGATATATATTGTTCTGTGCTAGTGGCAATGTCTGATTGTGGCGTGTGTAAGAAGAACATACAAAACCGCCATTTAAAAATTCTGTGCAGTGAGTGTAACAGACACTGTCACGCGAACTGTGTCAATATATCTAAAGACGATTTAGACTATATCACAGTGGAAAAACAAATTTGACGTTGTCCCCCTTGTGCGACTGAAAGACGTAGTTGTATGTCAGCCGTCTTTGCACAAGAAATCGGACATGCAGGAATTACGCAGGTACTATCTATTCTAGAAGACGCAAAAAAAGACAGGCAGCGCATGGAGAAAGAACTAAACACCTCGCTGGAATTCATGCACAGCAAAATCGACGACAATAAAAAAGCTATTGAGGGCTATTGTGCTAAAATTGGTGAATATCTAAAAATCATTGATGAGCTCAAGCAGGAAAATACGTCGTTGAAGGATCGGGTGACGAAATTGGAAAGTCGGGTGGATGACTGTGAGCAGCGTGAGAGAGCTAACGACCTTGAAATCCACAGGATTCCTCAGGAACTTAATGAGAACGCTACTGAGGTAGTTAAAAACGTTGGGAGTGCCCTTGATGTTGTAATAACAGACGAAATGATCGACACATGCTATCGCCTAGGGAAGACACGAGACTCCGGTAAGCCGTCAGGCATACTGGTTAAATTTGTTCGTGGAATAGATAGAGAAATATTACTGGTGAGAAGGCGAGTGAAGAGGACCCTTTCGACCCGTCACCTAGGTTTTGCAGTGGACGTGCCTGTTTATATCAACGAAAGCCTCAGCCCTGGGAAAAGGAGAATCTTTGCTGCCGCTCGGGAATGCAAGAAAACGAAAGGGTATAAATATTTATGGATAAGAAATGGCAGAATTTTATTAAGAAAAAAAGATAATGACCCGGTAATTAATCTGAAGTCATTGGATGATTTAAATAATTTGTAAACTGTCATGACATATTGTATACTTTACCGTATTTATTTACAAGTATACGTTTATTTTTATGAATTCTATCTTTTATACATTCGTAACTACTTTTGTCCAAAAGAGAGGGCTTTTCAAATAACTTTTTGTTTTGATATCTTTCTCATTGTTCCCTTGATTTGTCCTGAATATTTTCATCCAAAATATATATAATATAATATATAATATTGTTACGCAAGCGAGGACGACCGCCACGAGAAGTGCTACCAGAAGCGGGACGGAGAAGGAGAGTACTAAGAGATCACGTGACGCGAGAGAGAAGAGTGTGTGACGGGACTCGTGGTAGTGTGGGCCGTGTGTTGGCTCGTGGAAGAGCTTCTGCTGGAGAGCAGAATGCTGGTGTAATTCGGGTTTAAATAAAGTTGGAGTCCCTTGGACGTGTTGTGTTATTTCGGGTGTGCCTCCCCGAGGAGGAAGTTGGAGAGTGGTGTAGTGTTTTCTGACAGAGCAGCGGCGGGATCGGGATCAGATAAGGATAAGAAGATCAAAAACCAGTTTTCGGAAAGGAGCACGTCGTGAGAGAGCCGACTGTTTGCCGATGAAGACTGTACCCCTCCGTAAGTACGTGAAAGAAAAGTGATTCCCGAGTGAACAATACCCCAAGTATAACTAGGGTTGTGAGCGTCGAAACAGACCTAAAAAAAAAGCGAAATTAGCGAAAAAAAAGCGACCGCATGGCGTTTAGTGGGGAACCGGAAATGACGTATCCAGTGGCGGGAACAGGAGTAAGCGAGGCGTTCTTGACGCGAGCAGCGAGCTTTCCTGAGCTACCGAGAGCGATGTCGACGCCCTCTGTGACCCGACCAAAGAACCACTTAGCGCCTAGGGCGAGCGATAACGACATTGAACGTGAGATTCTACGACGAGAAAGACAGTTGCTGGAGAGAGAGCGCGCGTTGTTAGACCGCGAAAGAGAAATAATGGAAGCGAGACATTGTAGTACGATGGCGACAACTGTAGTTGCTCACCGAGACATGGCGGAAAGATTGTTGCCCGAGTTTGACGCGTCGACGACCTTAGGATTTACCGCCGAACAGTGGGTGCGGCGAGTGGAAGGGGTCGCTTCCGCGTATTCGTGGGACAATTCCGTATTGCTTACTCATGCGGTGAATAAGCTGAGAGGAGTAGCTAAATTGTGGTTAAATAGTGTCGCGGAAGAAGTGTATTCTTGGGAGACTTTTAAAGAAAGGTTACTTTATAGCTTCCCATCAACAGCTGATCAGGCCGATGTCCACATGAGTCTCACGAAGAGGAAGAAGCAGCGCGACGAAACCTATGAGTCATACGTGTATGCCATGAAAGCGATAGCGCGACGAGGTGACATAGATAAAGAATCCTTGATTAAATACATTTTGAACGGCTTAGGTGACAAGGAATTAGTAAGGTCGCTGGCTTTGTGTGAGTTCAAAGATGTTGAAGGGTTACTGCTCAAGATAAAGCGCTATGAAAGTATTACAGAAAGAGCGAGATTAGGTGAAAGAAAGTTTTTATCTAACCGTTATAGTGTCCCAATTGAACCGCCAAACGAAGGTAATGTGGTGAGGAGAAATAAGCAGACAACGCAGGCGAGGTGTTATAATTGTAACGGCCAGGGACACATGGCTAAGGATTGCCCAGAACGACGGCAGAGCAGGTGATGTTTCCGATGCAATAAAGAGGGACACATGATGAAGGAATGCCCTCAGGGAACCCAAGTTAATAGACAGAATTTGGAAATGAAAAGGCGAGTCCAAAGAATTTCGGTGCCGAACGACCAAATTAAAGACGAATATTATAAATGGATAAAGGTTAATGATGAACAAGTTGTTGGGTTCATTGATTTAGGGAGCGATGTTGTGACCATGAGGCAAGATGTCGCTGAACAGCTAGGTGTAGAATACTTTGCGAGTCAAAAAAGTCTGATTGGATTCGGCTGTGGGAAAAGTAACGTAATAGGCTCCAAACAGTTAACCCTTGTTGTGGACGACGTAAGCATTGAGGTAGAAGTGCTTGTGGTCCCAAACTGTTCGCAAGACGATGCCATAATTCTAGGACGAAGCGCCCTAGACCAATCGGGGATTCGAGTTGAGAAGAGCTATCAGAAACTTGTAATTAGGAGAGAGACTGATGGGCAGGAGGAAGAAAGTAACTTCGAAGCCAAAGTTCGAAATGTCAAAGAGAGGGCCGGGATAGAAATGGAAGAAATAAATTTGAATAACGACCTGTCTGAAGAGGAGAAGGATGCGGTATACGAAATGGTGAATGAGTATCGAGAATGTTTTGCGAAAAATTTGAGTGAACTGGGTACAGTAGAGTCTGCCAGTTTCGAGATAGAATTGTTGGATAACCACCCTGTGAATTTAAGACCGTATCGCCTACCGTACGCCCAAAGAGCGACTATGCAAAAGGCAGTCGATGAGTTAATGAAAATGGGTATCGTGCAGGAGTCGACATCAGAATACGCAAGCCCAGCATTGTTAGTGAAGAAAGCTAACGGAGAAGACCGGCTGTGCGTCGATTACAGAGCATTGAATTTGAAGACGAAAAAAATAAAATTCCCCATGCCAGCCATTGAGGAACAATTAGACGCGCTTGCAGGAAACAGTTATTTTACCATTTTAGACTTGGCGTCGGGATACTATCAAATCCCTGTAGCCCCAGAGACGAGACCCTTGACAGCTTTTGTCACCTCAAGTGGACTGTACGAGTTCACAAAAATGCCTTTCGGAGTAGTAAGCGCACCTGCAGTGTTTAATCAAGTGATGAAAAGGGTAGTGCGAATGACAAAACCAGGAGAGGTCCTAGTCTATATGGATGATCTGTTGATACCCAGCAAAACGGTGAAGGAAGGGTTAGAGAGATTAGAAAGACTGTTGCAAGTACTGAAGAAATTGGGGCTAGCGCTAAAAGTATCAAAATGTGAATTTTTCAAAACTAAAGTAGACTATTTGGGCTTTGAAATAACCAAAGATGGGATCCGACCAGGCGAGAGAAAAATTCAGGCAGTTAAAGAATTTCGAAGGCCGGAGAATGTTCACGAAGTGCGACAATTTATTGGTTTGACGAGCTTCTTTAGAAGATTTGTATTAGGATTCGCTACGTTAAGCAAGCCGTTAACGCTCTTGACGAAGAAAGATACGGCATTCGAGTGGACAGAGAAACAAGAAAACGCATTTCAAGAGCTGAAGAAAAGATTAATCGAGCGTCCGGCACTTGCGTTGTTTGATGTAAATGCCGAACATGAAGTTCACACTGACGCCAGTAAGAATGGACTAGCGGGGATTATCTTACAGCGTCGAGAAGGAGAATCTCAAAAACCGGTGGCATATTATAGCCGACAGACGACAGATCTAGAGAAGAACTATCACAGTTATGAGCTAGAAGCGTTGGCAGTAGTTGAAGCCGTAGACAAATTTCGAATGTATTTATTGAACAGACCCTTCAAAGTTGTTACTGACTGTAATGCTTTAAAGACCACCATGTCCAAGAAAGAATTGTTACCGCGGATAGCGAGGTGGTGGCTTCGATTACAAGAGTATGATTTCACGATCGAGTACCGACCAGGACGCAACATGAGTCACGTTGATGCCCTCAGTCGAAATCCCGTGGGAGATTCCGAGGAACCGGATACAGCAGACTTGAAAATCTTCACGTTGCGAATAAATCAGGACGATTGGTTACTAACGATGCAGCTGCAGGATGTAGCTATCCAGAAAATACATCGTACCTTACAGCAACCTGCGGTCGCCAATGAGGATAGGCAGATCCACACAGACTATGTGCTGAAAGACAACCGTGTCTGTAGAAAGGTAGACGGTGGGGTCCGTTGGGTTGTGCCTAAGAACTCTATTTGGCGCATTCTAAAGGGAAGTCATGATGACATGGGACATTACGCAGAAGAGAAAACCCTAGAACACGTGAAGAGATATTTTTGGTTTCCGAAGATGAGAAGAAGGGTAAAGAAATATATTGCAGCTTGCATTGAGTGTGCTTATCATAAGAGACCGGGAGGTAAAAAAGAGGGGCAGTTGCACAGTTTAGAGCGTGTAGCCATCCCATTTCACACAGTTCACGTGGACCACTTAGGGCCATTCCCAAGGAGTAAAAGGGGCAACGAGTATGTTCTCGTGTATCAAGACAACTTTACAAAGTTCATCCTACTAAAGGCAGTGAAAACCACAAAAACCAAACCAGTGTGCGAAGCTATCAGTGAGATTACGAGCTTATTTGGGTGTCCTGAGCGTTTAATTACAGATCGAGGTACGGCATTTACAGCGAAGGAATTTGAAGAATTATGCGAAAGAAACCAGATAAAGCATATAAAGAATGCGACTGCTACCCCTCGAGCAAATGGACAAGTAGAGCGATCAAACGCATCCATTACAAACGCCATATCCACTATGTATGCACAAGAGGATGGAGGCGACTGGGACATGAATTTGAGAAACATCCAATTCGCCATGAATTCTATGTCAAATAAAACTACTGAGAAGAGCGCTTATGAGCTATTGTTTGCTTATAACCCAAGGAATTCATTGCAAAACCGTGTTATATTGGCGTTGCAAGAAAGCGAGCTCGATGAGACTAGAGAGACCTTAGGCGAAGCAAGGGAAAAAGCGTTAGTAAAGATATCAGAGACGCAGAAAAAACAGAAGGAGCGTTACGATCAAAGACATAAGGTGCCGAGAGTGTACCAAAAGGGAGATTTAGTCATCGTAGAACGAGAAGCGCAAGCGACAGGGTGTTCGCGAAAATTAGCTCCGAAATTTAAGGGTCCGTATCTTGTCTCAGAAGTGCTAGCTCGAGATAGGTATTCTCTCATGGATATACCAGGGGCAAAGAGGACTCAGCGAGCGTTCAATTCCGTGTTTAGTGCAGACCGAATGAAACCCTGGTGTAAGCCCCCCCCAAGGCGAAGTAGGAGATGACGACCAGGCCGACGAGAGCCAGGACGAGGGAGATGACGACCAGGCCGCGGACAGCAGAGGGAAAGAAGACGAGAAGCGGATGGAGAACGGCGCGAGCGCCAGAGGAGCAGTTCGACCGGAGGCAGACCGGACCGGGACCGAGGACGGCCCCGATGTCAGGAAAGGCCGACTGTTACGCAAGCGAGGACGACCGCCACGAGAAGTGCTACCAGAAGCGGGACGGAGAAGGAGAGTACTAAGAGATCACGTGACGCGA
Source organism: Uropetala carovei (assembly GCA_036926305.1). Lineage (NCBI taxonomy): Eukaryota > Metazoa > Arthropoda > Insecta > Odonata > Petaluridae > Uropetala > Uropetala carovei. Next base: position 3,330,645 of record JAXCHB010000040.1, on the reverse strand, counting down.
GAGAGAAGAGTGTGTGACGGGACTCGTGGTAGTGTGGGCCGTGTGTTGGCTCGTGGAAGAGCTTCTGCTGGAGAGCAGAATGCTGGTGTAATTCGGGTTTAAATAAAGTTGGAGTCCCTTGGACGTGTTGTGTTATTTCGGGTGTGCCTCCCCGAGGAGGAAGTTGGAGAGTGGTGTAGTGTTTTCTGACAATATTATCTATTACCTTTTGTTGTGTGGTTATGGAAAATGCTAGTAATGACTCTACATTCAAAAAAGAGCTTGATATATGTTCTTTGGAATTTATTATAATACATCAAAATATTAGAAGTATGAGGTCAAATTTTGATAACTTTATATTGCAGCTCCAAATTCTCCAACCTAAACCTCATGTTATAATTCTATCTGAAATTTGGATTAATGATTCTGAACTAATGGCATATAAGATAAATGGATACAATTCATTTGCGAAATGTAATAACAACTATAGAGCTGGAGGTGTAATTGTATATGTGTTGAACGTATATTCGTGTCTATCATGTGAAATATCTGATATGCTAACAGCACATACTGTCAAAGTATCAATTGATATTAATTCTATGCAATCTTTATCTATTATTGCCATTTATAGAATGCAGTCTTATCCAATAGAGTCGTTCTTAAAGGAATTACAAAATGTCCTAGATGATTCGCCTGATAGAAATCTAATGCTTATTGGTGATGTAAATATATGTGTACTACAGTTATCGGATAATGTTTATGAATACCTGACACTAATGGCCAGTTATGGGTTTGATCACGTTATTGATACTCCTACTCGGATAACCAGGCTTAGTAAATCACGCATAGATCATGTCTTTTGGCGAAGTAGGACAAATTTGGCTTGCATAGGAAAAGTTATCGATTTAGGTTTAACAGATCATCACCAAATTAGATGTGAATTAAATTTTAATCCACAAGACAATTCCGAGAACGAATCCCCAGACGTAGTAGTACAAGTTGATTACTCATATTTAAATGAATTGTTAACTAACAGTGATTGGAGTGAAGTGTATACCCAAACAAATGTGTCTGCAGCTTATGAAGTGTTTTTACGGACTCTTAAAAATTATATTGATTGCTCCAGTTTTACAGTAGAGAAATATAGGAGATACAAACTGATTAAACCCTGGATAACTAAAGAATTATGTAAACGTATTGCTAGAAGAAACTTGTTGTACAAAAAAATGAGAAAGCAGCCCTATAACGAAAAATTAACATGTTACTACAAATCTTATAAAAATCGCTTAGAAACTGATATACTAAAACGAAAAGAAAACTATTATTTGGATATCTTTCAAAAGAATAATAATGATGTAGCAAAGCAATGGCGAATATTAGACAGTATAATTGGAGGGAGGAGGAGGGAAAATAATATTGATAAGATAAGATTAACAGAAAATAATATGGTGATCTCTAATTCACAGGGTATTGCAAGTGAATTTAATAGATATTTCAGCCAAGTTATAGAGGGGCTGAGAGAGAATTCTAAACCTAATACAAACTCTAATTATATAGAGTATGAGGGATTGTTTCCCACAAACATAATAGAGCGCTCAATATTTATGGTTCCCACAGACTCAGAGGAAGTCAGTAATATTATAAAAGGATTAGAGTCCAAAAAATCGACTGGCACTGATGATATTTCTGCAAAGGTAGTTAAAGCTGTAAATGAAAATATTGCATCTGTATTTGCTTATATAGTGAATATGAGCATGCAAACTGGTCAATTTCCAGATAAATTAAAAAACGCTGTTGTTATACCAATTTTTTTAAAAAGGCGATAAGTTAGACATTAGTAATTACCGACCTATATCTCTACTGCCTATTTTCTCGAAAATACTAGAAAAAATCATAAAAACTCGCTTACTAAAATTCCTTAACAGCCAATCTTTCTTCAGTAAATGCCAATTTGGTTTTCTGAAGGGGAAAAGTACTGAAGATGCTCTTCTACAGTTCTGCTCCTCGATTTATGAAGGAATCAATTCCCAGAGCAAAGTAGCAGGCCTGTTCATAGATTTAACTAAAGCTTTTGATTCGGTGGACCACACTATATTGTTAAGAAGACTAATGCAATCTGGCATTAGAGGAGTTTCAAATGATTGGTTTAGAAGTTATCTCACTGGTAGAACTCAGTGTGTAAGGATTAATAATAGCTTTAGTCAAAATGTACCACTTATGTATGGTGTTCCCCAGGGCTCAGTCTTGGGCCCCATATTATTTCTAATATATGTAAATACTTTATGTAATGGTATGTTTAATGGTAATCTGACCTCATTTGCTGATTACACAGCGTTATGCTACTCTATAACTAATAATGATGACTTACAATTTAAGATGCAAAGTGACCTAGACAGGTTAAAGTACTGGTTTTGTGCAAACAGTATGGCATTAAGTGCGAAGACAAAATATGTTACATTTAGCTTGAAAAGTTCCTCTGAAGTGCAAAATGATGTCTATTACAAATGTTCCTTATGTATAAATAAACAGGCTACAACATGTAACAACTGTATAAAAATTGAGCAAGTCAGTAGCATCAAGTATCTTGGAATACTAATTGATCAGAATTGTAACTGGAAATTCCATATCAACAAATTGCAGATGGAACTGATTTCGGTGTTAAGGAAATTCTACCTCTTACGATCTATTTGTCCTTTCTCAGTGATGCGAGCTGTCTATTTTTCCTTGGTCAATTCAAAACTTCAGTATGGAATAATTTGTTGGGATGGGATGTACTTTACAAACATTAAGCCCATTGTAATTGCTCAAAAAAAAGTGGTAAGAGTGATATCACGTGTATATAAAACTGAACACTCCTTCCCATTATTTCAAAAACTGCAGATTCTTCCCTTAAGACATCTTTATGTATATAAGGTACTGAGAACGTTCTATAATCGGGGAGGTAATAGACAACAACCAAATGAATATGCCAGTAAACTGCGATTTTATTATGGAATAAAAATTCCTAAACCTAATAATACTGCCTTTAAACAATCTTTTATATACATGGCACCTAAGTTATTTTCCTCTATTCCATCTGATTTGGCTACTCTGAATCCGTTGGGTAAATTCTTAAATAATGTAAAAGTATGGTTATTTTCTACTCCCGATGTTGAAGGATTAATGAAAACTGTTGTTTAAATATGTATGAACACACTTTTGTTGTTTTTGGTTTTTTGTGCCTAATCTTGATTTTAATTTATTATGTACAATGAATTATGTCATTTGCCAAAAATTTGTTTTATGTATGTGATGGAAACCCCAAAACAGGATTCCTCTGGGGTACCTATATTCCATATTCTCTGTTATTATATCTGCTGTAAATTTTTGTTTAAAAGGATGTATAAGAGAAATGGAATAAAAAATTATTATTATTATTATTAAAATTAATAATTTTGCATAGTTGAATAATGTTCCACATTCAGTGACAATAATTTCATTCGTCTTCATTTTCACAAAAGGTCAAATATAGTAACAACAATCTCGTCAAGAAATTTTTCATCCAAGTCTATTTCCAATGAAATGAGCATTTACATTGCCTTAAGAAATTGCATTTTTATAATTATACACGTTCCATCTAAAGTTTTACCGAAATTCAAACAGTTGAGCATTCAAAGCCGTCAACGCATTTTGCGTAATCGTTAATTTACGCATGCGATCTCGCCAAGATATTTTTCTTCCAAGTCTATTTCCAATGAAATTAGCATATATATTGCCCTGAGGAACTGCATTATTATAATTATACACGTTCCATGTAAAGTTTTACCGAAATTCAAACAGTTGAGCGTTCAAAGACGTCAACGCATTTTCTGTATCTGTCAATTTACGCAAGCGATCTCGCCAAGATATTTCTTCATCCATGTCTATTTCCAATGAAATTAGCATATATATTGCCTTGAGAAACTGCATTTTTTATAATTGTACACGTTCCATGTAAAGTTTTACCGAAATTCAAACAGTTGAGCGTTCAAAGCCGTCAACGCATTTTGCGTAACCGTCAATTTATGCAAGCGATCTCGCTAAGATATTTATATATATATTCATCGTAGCTCAAATATTTACTTTACGAAAAATATAGTACTAACATTTGAATGCGAAGGCAATGAGAGACTTCGAGATTTAACATAACCCAAATTTTCCTCGGACTCGCATTTAAGCCGAGGGATGATTTTGTCATGATAGATTTTGACTAAAACCATCGGCTTGTATTCGGGCAGATACGGTATTTTTTCTCAAAGGCCTTACCACGGACCCCTGAAAATTAGCCTGCAGACCCCCAGGGGTCCGGGGACCACAGTTTGGGAAACACTGATCTAGAAAATGCAAATGGCTTACGTAAACAAAAACACCAGGCTCACTCAGCAGCCCCATAAGCATAAATACATAATATATCTACTATAATATATTTTGAAGGGTGTGTTTGTTGGTTTGTGGGTTTGTTCATGGAACTCCTCCTAAACGATAAAAGCTAGAATAACCAAATTTGATACGATTTTTCCTTACATCCTAACTTATTGTTAGTGAATGGTCAAGGTTTGGTCAACTGGGATTAATCAGTACTGCCAATATAGGGGATTAACAATTTTCCATAAGATAACATGTATGAATCCATTTCTTGACTTCCTTCAAGCCTCAAAATACGTAAATATGGACCAATTTTTTTCATTTTTGCTTTATTCGACGAAAAAACTTTATTCTATCTTATTCCTGCAAAGTTTACATGTTACATGGTCGAAGTTTTCAGAAATATGCTATTTGTTTTGAAATTTTGTGGATTTTTTGTACTCTTTCTGGGCGTAACCAAGGCGGCCATCACTGTTACCTCCTATTCAATTAGCTTCAATGAAGCTTACAAATGGATGCAAGTTTAGCATTATTCGCTTTGCACTTTTGTTTAAGCAATGAAACGATCGATGTTTACGGATAGCAATGTAAATAGATACTGATTATTATTCAGGAAGCGTTTATTGATGAAAGTAATTGAACCTTCTTTTGTCCATTGAATACTGGAATCTTACATATTTTGTAAGCAAAATCATTATATTCTACATTATAATGTTTATTAATGAAAATAGGCTCATGTATCTGGTGTACATTTACCGGAGTCAGTGTTCAATCATGGACAACTGTACGTTGCTTTTTCACGGGTTTCTTGCTTACAAGACATAAATGTACACATTTCATAGGCATAATTACACAAGAAATGAAGCTGGATTTGGCGAAAATGATATGATAGGAAATAAAATTATCGTTATACTTGAATGCAATACGTTCGCCAATGGATTGTTACAAGCAAATATGATTAATTGTTAAGAAAAGCTAAATGTAAGTTAAAAAGTATCTACTATATTTTTTAAAGAGTTTGTATGTTGTGCTGTAGTAGCTTCACTAAATCCGTTAAAATTCAACGGGAAATTCTGCTAGTATCTAATATTTTAAGAAATTTTAAAGTGGAATTTGTGGTTTTACACAAATACAATTCATTAAAAAATATATATATAAAAAATGAATTGTATTTGTGTAATTTCCGATGTCCAAGGGTGGCCGGTTTCTAAATAGCCGGATAGCACAGCTTTTACTGTATACAACTATAGATTGAGTTTTCAAGACGAAATTTTTAGCGAAAAATTCGAGGGCTGACTTATACACGGGTAAGAATTGTGATAGGTTAAAACCCATGACATTATTTGCCCTACGTTTGTTAAAACTTTATGGAATTTAAACTGCTGTTGTATTTAAACTATTGATATTGAATATTTAAATATCTATGCATACAAAAGAATAAAGTTACTATATAATTTTGTGATCCTAACTTGAACTCTGCTTTGTAAATAATTAAGCAATTTTCGTTAACGTAACGTTCTGTAACATGACGGTGGCAAGACAAAAATCATCAGCAAGACAGAGGCACAATATGTAAACTCTGTAATATGTAAACAAAGAAACACCTCATCTGTGATTGGCCGAGAGGCAATACCCACCTCTAAGCATCGCAGATCAACTTAGGATCACCAAAGCATATATATAATAAAAATGATTTTAACTAGTTAAAAGAAAATATTTATTCTCACTAAATAAGTCAAGGATGGCAAATGATTTTTGTGAGTCGCATGCTGAGAAAGTAACATGAGCCATTTTTCTGCGTGTCACTAATTTACTCATTTTCTAAGAAAATTCATATTTTATACAGAAAATAGGAGCTTACGAGTGCCAAGTAAAATCACTTGCATGCCATTTCTGGCATTCGTGCCACGTATTTGCCATCCCTGAAATAAGTAAATAATATTATTGACTATTATTATTGTTGTAAACTAGAATTATTGTCGCTTACTTCCAACAATTCTCACAAATGGCGTATTTGCCTTGAAGGTGAAGGAGTAAGAATACAAGAGAGACCAGATGCCTGTCCTGTCCTCCTCCTCTCCCAAGGCTGAAGGCCTGGGGGGTGGGAAGGGTAAACAAATACTTGGGAGGCATGCTTTTTTTGTTTATGTCAAGTTTGTATACAATACAGTACTGGACCCCATATCTGGCAAGCTTGGGACCAGACGTTTGCCGGATTTGGGGATTTTCTGGATTTTGGGTCCTTAATTTAGTATATACACATACAGGCAACCCTCGGGTTACGTAAGTAATGCATTCCGGAACTTATTACATAAATCGAAATTTGTGTAAGTCGAAAATTACTATGGAAAGTACAGGAGATGGGGAAATAATGGCCTTTCACATGCTCTTTTATGCGTTCCTTGTCTTTTACTATTGTATTTATGGTCGACACCGCAAAATCCAAGAGCATGTGAAATGTGAGAGAGCGACTGGCTGTTTTCATACCTATTCACGATGTCCAGTTTTTCTTCCAAAGTTATTGTACGTCGCTTTTTAGCTGCACTCGCACTTTTACATTCATTCCATTGCTCATAAGATTAATTTAAGGTAAATGAAGTTATACCGTACTTACTTGTGTAACCTATGCCATTGTGTAACACACTCACCCTTACTTTTGGGCCAGTTCAGAGGGAAAAAAATAAATTCGTGCCGGAATAAGTTGACATCTATAATTTAAAAAAGGTCGACCTCTTCCTGATTCTCCCTCCCTGAAACAAGGTCCATCCAAGTTAAGCATCTTCTCTCTCCTACCTGCATGATGCAATTTATTGGATGTTCTCTTTATGTTGATGCTATGGTCATTTTCAAATGACAGCCGAAATCTCACTTGCCAAGTCATTTTAAAACCATTATAGCAGAAACCTCCTCAGTAGTCACCACTCTTATGTTAAAGGAGAGTTAGCGGCTCACAGTGAATTTGGCGAACATAGATACCTGATGCCAACTTATTTTAGCAAAAGTATAAGTAGAAATTGATAGTAAACTTTTAATAACATAATTGCTTATTTTGAGTAACAATAATAAACTTAAAACTTGTTTGAAAAGTACAGCTTTAATGTTATAAAAATATTACGTTATCTCAATCATCAAAACGTCCATTGTGATCCTGAAGATGCACCAACAGCAACATAAACTGTGCATTTAAACCCTAAATGTTTGGTTGGTAGTATAGATATGCATATTCTTCGTAGAATTCTTCCACTTCTGAGAGTAATAATAATAATAATTTATTTAACACAAACAGGTTTCCCCAATGTTGTAATAGATTTATGACATGCACATACGACTATGTCCTCAGCAGGATCCAAACCCGCAACCTCTGCATTGGGAGCTAGACACTCTAATCACCCCTTCACCAGGGCCATCACCTAGACACAAGCGTGTTGCAGTAAATTTACTATCAAGACTCATAATTTATATAACCTGTTCAGAAATCTACATGCAAGATGCACAGTCCCTTTTTTACCGACATTTTGGGATAAAGGTTGCATGCAGTACACGAATAAATATGGTACTATATTTCTAATTTGCATGCCTATAATTTCTGCAGTCTCAGAAAATGTTCATGAACAGCATATAAATTTAGGATTTGAAACCAGTACTCAAGGTATTAATAATCACCAAATGAACTATACTGTTTATATAAACAAATGTACTTACAGTACACAAGATAAAAACAGTGATTCTTCAGTAATAACTTACATGAAATGCCGTATTTAACTCACCTTAACAGGAAATTTAAGCTGATTGTAAAGTTCGCTAATCAAGAGGTTATGGCCAAGGGCTTTCCTCATCTTCATGATACGAACAATAGCTGCATCAATCTGATATTGGCGGTCCTGGAACACTCTTTCCTCAGTTGCCTTTTGTTCCTCCGTCTGAATAAATGACAATATGATTATAAAGTGTGAAAAATGTTCCCATTTTAATATTTAATATGAAGTAAATATCTGAAATTAGAGTTAGAATTATATTTTTGAGTTATTTCACCAAGAGGACAATTTTTAAAATTCAAATAGAATGTTTTGCTGTTTATACAACTTCACTACTTCAGGTAGTATTTACATACTTAATAAAAAATAGTTTTTAGCAGTGCATTTAGCATTAAATAAATAACCACCAGTACTCAGATTTGTCGGACTAATAGAGTGTGAAGAATTTTTTAAAAAACCCTTTAACCTTTAAATGCTGAGCAGGACATATATGTGCTGCTTAGTTCTGTGACAGCATACAGTAATTGTATTTCACATGGAGTCATGATGAGAACATCCTAGAAAAATTACGCCATGGGAGACAGAGACAAGAGTGCCCAAATTCAAAGGCTTAGTGAAGGGTAGACCTCAGACCAACAGTAAACAGATGTTTATCTAGATCTAGGCACAAGCACTCCTACCAATTTTCACACTCAAAAGGATGTAAAAAAAAAACCCCAAGAGGAAGCCCTAAACATGTAATGTTCTCCTGTTACTTTCTTCTTCCATTTGGGCATTTCATTTATGCCATCTTATAGTCTTCCAACTAGAGCGGCAGTAGGCTAAGGCAAGTTAAATTTTTGCAATAATGATATTTTTTAAATATTTTTTCTTTGTGTATCTTTCCTCCAAAACACAGAAGCATGCAATTCTTCATAACTTTTTTAAATAAATGCTTTTTATTTGAACATATATCACCAATAGTTCATGAGATATGCAATTTTTGCAGAAAATTGACAAAAATAATTTAAATACCCCTTGAATACTCCGGCATTTAAAGGTTAAAATATCAAATTCAATAATTTTAAATTCTTTTTTAAACATTGCTAAGGAAAATGACAATAGGAAGGAATAAAATAAAAAACACATACAGTGAACTCTTAATTATCTGGCCTAATGGATGTAAGAGGAAGCACGAATAATCGAAAAAGACGGATAATAAGACCATCAGGCACAAACTTGCTGTGAAACTAATCAGTGAATATATTTCTGTCTATCCATGCACCCTCCTGGCTATAGTAATTGACAGGCAAATTAGTGCATTTAAATGAGCCAGTTTTTTCTAATAGAACAATTTTCTTCCATTTTTCTGTCATTTTACTGAGGGATAAGATAAATGTTTATCACCATAAAAACCATGAAGCTCAGTGAGCTAGCACACAGATGAAGTTGACAAATGACTCTACTTCAAATCGAATCATAATAAAATGAATCGAAAAAATCAAGATGGCAGAAGAACACAGCCGACCGACCAAGGTCGCATGATATCTCCTCATGTGATTTTTGTGGAACTCCTGCTCATAAAAAAAACAATACACATATCTACAAACTTTCCATTTCTGCATATAATATAATTATTTAGACATTGATGTAATGAAAATATGAAAAAATTGCTGTCCCGCAGAAATCAATTTCTTTTAAACCATTGCAATTAGAGTATTAATAAAATTTTGATGCATAAGGAGATAGATAGATACTCGTCTTTATTCAGGCGAAATTTAGACCATAAGGTCCATTCTTACATTTAACCCTTCGTCAATATAGATAGCTTCAGTTGAAGTTAGAATACAATATTACAAGAGTAGCAAACAGTATAAAAGTCAAACAATAAGAAATGGTAAGTTTAAGACAGATTTAAATTTGGGAGGAAAACCTAGATAAGAACAAGCTTGTCCTAATTAGCAAGGATAATCCACAAACCAGATAATACACATACGGATAATCAAGAGTTCACTGTACAAACTTCACAGGTTTCTAAATTTAAATCATATTTTCACGTACGGAAGGCATGTAAAATAGAACTTTTACTCTCTGCTTATCAGACATGAATGCAAGGGCAACACTTATGTTAATTTGCACAAAAGCGAAACACATTAAGAGATCAAGCAAATGTGCATGAGTGGTAGAACACACTCAGAACACCACATTACAACCCATGCCTTGTGTTCAACCTCGGTGCATGCATGTAGTTCCCACTTGCTTATGCAAACCCGATAATGTTAACTTTCCTCACAACAAAAATTTTTTAAAGTGAGGGTTTACTAAGTTGAGGCTTACGTATCCCAGGGAGTGCCTGTACACGTCTTGAGGTTCTCCAAGTACATTTTGAGTATTTTCACGATGATGCCTGTATGTGACAAAATTTTGTGGGCACTCTAACTCTAAAACTAATAATCAGATCAGCACAAAACTTTATATTTAACATTTTTATTAGCAAATGAAGATTTGAGAAGGTTTTAGCTGAAATTGGTCAACCGGAAGTGGAGGTTTATTCTTGTCAATTTTCCATTTATTTACAAATATCTCCTTTAAAACTCAATATAAATAAATATTTGTCGTTATCAAAGACAACGTAATTTTCTACAAGTTTTGTTTGAAACATATTTTTATTAAACCAATTGTTTAAGAGATATTTTGATTTTTCTTCTGAATTTACGTTAAATACGTGACTAAGTGATACCAATGTTTCCATTGCTATGATAAAATTTTCTAATTGCTGGTAGCACTGCATATGCTGCCAAGGGTAATTTTAATTGTGCATTGATATATTCTTATCCATAAAAACAGCTAACAGTTTTCTTTACTTATTGTTTTTACTTTCTCCATATATGTAGTATAGAGAAAGTATTGTTTTCATGAAAAAATCGATTTCGAGATTTCAACGGAAATAAACATTTTGAGGTCCCTAGAACATGTTTAGACTATTTTCGGAATGATGACTGTGTGTATGTGATTGTGGGTGCTCTAACTCAAAAAGTACTTGCCATATCATTACCAAATTTCATATATAACACTTTGGTATGAGCACAAAGAACTGATTAGTTTTTGAACAACACCGTTCAACTGGAAGCCGAGGTTTATTCAAAACCTGATTCGGTTTTGGCGAAATATCTCCATTAAATATCATTATTGTATATACAATTTTATGCAAAGGTTATAGAGAATGTAATTTCCTACAACTTTTATTTGAAACAATTTTCCATAGCAGTTATTGTTTAGGAATCATTTATAAATAATGTTTTTTTGGTTTCTGTCAAATATCTCCTTAAAAGCATCATTATTGGTAATCTTCGTAAGGACCAAAGTTGTAGAGAATAATATTTCTTCCAAGTTTTGTTTGAAACAAATTTTCGTAGAACCATCCATTTCGGAGATATTTAACTTTTTCTTAATTTTTCGTAATTTCCAGTATACAGTGTCACCACCATGTAGCGGTGAATTCTGTAAACATATTCAAAATATACCTAATTTACGGCAATAAGGTCGACTGTATTCTTTTACGATACGAAATAATAATTTTGCCTTATAATGCTATTCATAATAATTTAAATATCAATACCCCAAATATGGAGAAAGTCATGTGTTTGGCCACATCAGATTTTTTGACATATACGTTCGTTTCAATGGATAGTAAAAGCTAAAAAAGCAGTGCTTATGTGATGAGGGTTTATAGTTTGTTTATGAAGAGCAGTACAGTAACGAGAGACAACTTGCACCCACGGGATAACAAATCTAAATGGCGAAAGTGACGCTGTCACCTTAGCGTCAACATACAGTAATCCCTCGGTTTACGAACTTAATTTGTTCCTCGAAAACTGCTCGTCAGGTGAAAACTCATAAAATGAAAATCAATTTCCCAATACATCCCATGTTATAAATTTTATAAACAATAGTTACATCATTAAAGTTGGGATGCCGTGACGTTCTGCGCATTTGAGATTTGAGAACTGACGAAAGCCGAGAATAGGTGCCGGGAAAAACGATCGGTTTGCGAGAGGAAGGAGATTGTATTATAAGCAAAAATTGGCTGGTAAATTGTAAAACAGGTATTAATTTGTGCAACTTGTATAAGTGAAAACTCGTAAACTGATTGCTCATATACTGAGGGATTACTGTACTAGTAACACTATCTATTGAGTGGCAGTTGAACTAAAAACGGAGCGCGCTGATAGGTTGTCATGTATCTGTGTAACTCAGACCCGTGTAAGTCTGGGACTCACTGTACACTACATTAATTTCATATTCCTACTATTTCTACCACAAAAATACGATCAGTGCTCTACGCATATTAATTTCTTGTAAACATTAGTTAGGGTAAATAAAATAAAGAACTCACAAGACACGGTGAAGACAATGAATAAAATTGGAAAAATACCTCCAAATCACCATAAAGGTGGTACTTATGTGCCAAGGCACAGAAGACTCGCAGGATCACTTAGGATGCGCTGAAGATGACAGCGTTGCTGTCGAAACGCGCGTTATAAGTGATCCTGCGAGTTTTCTGTGCCTTGGCACGTAAGTACTGCCTTTACGGTGATTTGGAGGTATTTTTCCAATTTTATTAGTTAGGGTGAACATTTTACAATACAAGTCGATTAAAATATCGAATATTTCATAAAATATATTCTCAAATAGAATTTTAGGCGAAAATTAATATTTTGTCTGGTAATGCAATGGATATCCTTTATTGTTGTCAGCAGGGCCTGAGAGAGGTAAGATGGGGCCCAGACCAGTCACAAATGTGGGGCCCCACCCCACTCCGAAAGCCATACAAATATATGAATAAAAAATGAAACTAAAGCAGAGGGGATTTTTGTTTAATAAGAACCTATTCATTTAAATAGGAAAGAAAATAAATCATCTGAAAATTGTCTTTATACTTATAACTGGACAACAAAATATTTTCACTGGAAGGACAGTAAAATTTTCTCTATCTCTACATAGTCCAACCCTCCCTTCCCCTTTAACTGTTGATCGATACTTATTAGCACCAGGGTTATTTGTTCAATATATTAGAATAAATATATTGAACACATAACCAACAGAATAAATTTTGGGGGCCCCTCTGGGCCTGGGCCAAATGGCCCTGCTGCCCCCCCCCCCCTCTATCTGGCTCTGGTTGTCGGTATTTATGCATATATTGTTTAAAAAATTCTTCTCTAGATGGTGTACGTGAGCAATTATAAATTTCGAATTAATTAAATATCTCCTAAACAATGCATTACAGAGGAAATATTTTCAAACAAAAGTTGTAGAAAATCAAATCTCCACCACTATATTTTAGTAAGTCTGCCTATCTGTCTGCTCCTTTATGCATGCCCACATTTCTCAACCAATTCCAACCAAATTTGGCACGTTGTAAGGGTACCAAGGGGAAGGTTAATGCATGATTTTAGTGTCCGTCTGTCTGTCAAAACATGTTCTAGGGAATTCAAAATGTATTTCCATTGAAATCCCAAAATCAAAGTTTTAATGAAAAAAATACGTTCCCTATACTACGTATGGAGAGAGTAAGAGAGGTGCCACTGAGTACTGTTGCATACTACCAGAAAAAAAGCAATTTTTAGAGTTTATTGCTTATGCTATATAAATGTTAGTGAATTTAATAATACTCACTGTCTCTTTCATTTGAATTTGATTAATTTTTATCCTGAAAAGTTTGTTGGTGAATTCTCTATTGAAAATGAACCTGTCGTTATCTTCTACATCTCTTCCTCTTGGAATCTTCTGTAGGACCCGTGCTTTTCCACATGCCAGAGACTGAAGGGTACGCCTCAATTCACCATCCTGAAGTTTCAATTTATGAGTTAATGTTTTATGTATAAACATCATAATACTATTATATTACCATGAAAATAATTCAGATAGGGTAAAATTAAAACAAGTTAACTTTTAAAGTGGGTTAAGTGGAACCTGGATAAAAATTATTTTACATTTCTATGATTATTTTTACACAGCTGAATATGCTTTTCTCACAAGTTCAAAAACTTCTATTTGCACAACACGAATAACTGTTAAAAAACAAAGTTAAAAACATGCATGTTTTATGCATTTAAAATATACTTCAAATCATAAAATTAGTATTTTCAATAATAACTTACAATTTTCCAATTCATTTTAAAAATGTAAGTTAAGCGTGAAATTTTCTGGATTCACTGCAAATTATTACATTTTTTATAGGATAAAAAATACTTCTCACAACAACAGGCTGGTAAGACTATTCAGAGCTTGAGGGTGTGAATATGAACATCAATTATGATTTAAGAAAAGCACAAATAATTACAGTCAATCCTCTAAAAGAGGAGCGTCTATAACTTGAATTTTTCATAGCTCAAGGTGAATTCATTATACTGCACAAAGTCTCTCTATCCTTTTCTGGTTACTTTATTTATTATTTCTGTAAATCTAAATTTTATTACTTGAACCTTCTGTCCTGTAGGTGATAATTCTTTTCTTTAAGATGAAGTTTCTGGTGAATATGCCTTCCCATATTTATGACCTTTTGTCTCCCCATAAGACTTTAACGTGTGCTTAAAGCTGTGTTCAAGACAAGGAGATCATTCAGCCAAAGGGCCAAGGACCACAGATACTGCCCATTAACCCTCAGGAGGTCACGAGGTATTTTGTAATGTAAGAGGTAACGCACGGTCATTCTGACCACATTGAAAAGTTAAGCAAAATATCCAAATTACCAATTGTTATTTGATTCTTTTTCTCAAATTTTATTGCCCTAGTCTTCATCATCTTCCATTATCTCACCTAGGATTGCAGAATAGCCGACAGCAATGTAGCAAAGATCTTTTTTGGCCAACTTAGACAAAAAACACAATCAATAGTTTCTTTGTGGGATATCACAATTTTTAGAGAGTGTAAGGTAAGTAAACACTTATCCATGAATGGAATAACAGCTGACATCATAATGAAGGGTAAACAAGGGCATTCGCACTTTTATATCATGAGTGACTGGTGGACAGAATGCAATGAGAAGTGGGAAAAACCCATATAAAAACAATAAACACTGACATAAAGAGTCCTTCAGATCAATAAGACAAAAGATAATGAACTCGAGAAAAGGTACTGAGGAGGCCTGGGATGTCAGTTAAACATGAGGTTATAAAATTAAGAAAACAAAAAACGTGCAGTCTTTTAGACCTTGCGCAACCTCTTAAGGGTTAAGCAGAAATCAAGCAATACTATTCCCCAGATACGCATCTGTTTTAGGAAAACAGCTATTGTGATTTGAAAGAGAGATTCTCCACTTCAAAACCAAAGGTAACCTGAATGCCAATTAACAGTTAGAGATCATCTCCCATTGGATGTTGAAAAAGATATAAAAAGGACATTGCTGTTGATTTTGAATTCCTGCAAATATTATTTTGTTGTTAATTTGTCAACAATCATTAAAAACAAATACATAGTACTGACCGCCAAAGAAAAAAAACCGTTGGTTCTTAGTTGAAAACCATTAAAAACTTGTAGGTTTCCTTGCATAGAAGGTATAGAGATGTGGATCAAATGTGAAAAAAAACTAGACCAATGTCAAGAGAAAAAATATAAATGAAATTAAACATAAACAGAAAGGTTGAACACTTACAGATCTACGAGGTATTATACCTCGCCAGGGACCTGTTGTCACTCACACTCATGCATGCACTCAATCACTCCAACACAATTGAATCCTAAATACGGAAAAACGAAAAACTGAGTTTACAGGAAATCATTCCGAGCCAGAGACCTGGATATCACAACTTCGATATTAGGTTTGTGAGTCTGATTGACTGGGACAAGGCTACTAAACAACAACACACTCACACAAATACACAAGTAAACAAAGTAAGAGAAGAAAGTAAACTCCACATTAGGTTTCGGGGAAGTTATTCCGAGCTGTGGACCTTGTATTACATGTAATTGTCTACAACAGTGGTTCTCAACTTTTTACCTCCATTGGGCACTTAACAAATTCTAGGATAAGGAGGTGGGCACAAGCATAAAAAATTGTTAAAAATCACGAGAAATGATGGAATTAGTTATATAATTTAATACATTCAACAACTAATATTTTTGATTAATGCTTGAAACAATTAAATTCTGTGAAAAGAAAACAAACTGATTTTAATACTTATTTCTACCAAAGTAGGGCGAGAAGCTCGAGTTGGGGAAGTTGGGTAGAAAGAAACGGGTCATATCTCGTAACAGGCGACAGGATGTCTGGGCACTGTTCTAGTAGTAACGATTATTTTCATGAAGTAAATGAGTTATTCCTATCGTTCGTCACTGCATTAACAATGTTTTTGGTAGCACTGCAAACAAAAATATTAGTAACGAAATTTTTAAGACTTGCATCATTGGATAAGGGATTATGAACATCTCCATGTATGCAGAGGTAAGCGAGCACCTAGAAATGGCTTGGCAGGCACCACGTTGAGAACCTCTGGTCTACAATGTTTGTGTCTCCTCTGACACAACAGGATATAATTTTGTTGGTTTAATAATAATTCTTAAAATGAAAATAAACATATTAACTATTATTTAAATTTATTTTCTGTTTATTCTCTCATTTTTTCATCACTAAATCCCTCAAATTCGGGATAAGGGAGGGAAGTAAAGGGAACAAAAGAAAAGGCATGGATGGTACGATGGGATCCCTCAGTGTGGTTGGTGAGCGAAGCAAACAGGGGTGGAGCTCTTGCTATCGGTTCCAAAAGTATGTATACCCGAGTTTGAGACTAAGTAGATTGATAACGGCTCGCCCAATTACAATGTATTTTACATCAAAATTTAGCTTGTTTCAATCTGCGTTGAACGATCATAAAGTGATATTTTTAAGATTTTTTTATAATTGTGATTTTGAGGTGAGAACAAAAAAGTGCCCATTTTTCGGCCCTCAAGACCCGATACCTAACTTTAGTGCCTTCTAAAACCAAAACGGATGGTCCGATTCTTAGCAAATATTAAAGAATATAGAACACACATATCTAAATGACAATGTCAAATTTCAAATCCGTATCTTTGTTTTATGAAGAGCTGTTAGTAATTTTGTAAGGTAACTATTTCTCCGCAACCAGAGGTCCGAGAAAGACGCGTGTCATGCCGTCGTCTATGTCTCAGCACCGTAGTATGATCGCCGTATTGTCTTAACTGTAAGTAGCGTTATTTATTTTGTATCAATTTTTATTTGAGTTTCATTTTAAGAAGCAGTTAACGCTGAGGTGGGCTGGTGCGAACGCCTTCCTGGTGTCACTTTCACAGTGGTCGCAGCACGCGTTGTTGCCGGCTGTTGCCATCTTAATAATATGATGTAACGAACAAAAACAATATTATTTTAATGTATTATGTATGTATGCATTCAGTCCTCTTTCAGTGTGGGAAAAATTATAAAAAATTTTAACATGAAAAATCATAAATTAAAATAAAAATATAAAAAATACAGAAATATTGAACCTCATTTTTAAAGCTGCCAATGGAGGTCCAAAGCCCTCATAAGAAAAGTACGATAGTAGCAATGTGGATAATACATTAAAATAATATTGTTTTTGTTCGTTACATCATATTATTAGGATGGCAACAGCTGGCAACAACGTGCGCTGCGACCACGGTGAAAGTGACACCAGGAAGGCGTTTGCACCCACCCACTTTCATGCTGCCCACCCAATTCTTACTTCCACCTCCCACCAATCCCCCTTTACTAACTCCCCCATTCTTTCCTTCTGCTGGCCTCCCAATTTGGGAAATATGCTGTGGAAGAAAAAACTACCCACTCCCAACCCTCCATTCGCTGCAGGATCTCAATCCTGCGGCAAACCCCGTTGCCTCACATGCCCCATCCACCCACCCTCATTTTCTTTCACCAGCCCCTCCTCCAGCATCACCTACCCCATCTCCTCCAGAAGTAATTGCACCACGAGGAATGTCATTTACCTCCTTACCTGCACCCTCTGTCCTGCTTTTTATGTTGGCCTCACCAGCAACCCTGTCAACATCAGAATTAATGGCCACCGGAACAGCGGAAATACCAACTGTCCCCTTCCGGTTCAGAAACTATAAATGAAGGCCGTACACATGGAAAAGCCCAGGAGATAGAATGAGATGCCAAATAGATTACATCCTAGTAAAACAAAGATTCAGGAACAGCATAAAAAATGCTAAGACTTTACCAGGAGCAGACATTGATTCAGATCACATCCTTCTAATAGTCGATGTAAGTACAAAGCTGAAACAAATAAGGAAAACGAGAAGAGATAGAAGGACTTGGGACCTAGAAAAAGTGAAAGAAAAGAAAGATGCCTTCAGCACAAAGTTGGAAGATCGTCTTAGAAATTTGGAAAACAAACCAAAGACCGTGGATACAGAATGGAAGGAAATGAAAGCCAGCATCAAAGATACGTTGAATAAAGAGATTGGGAAACGAGAAGAAAATCAGAAAGCCATGGATCACTAAGGAAATGCTAAAGAAAATGGATGAGAGAAGGAAATGGAAAAATGTTAACAGTGAAGAAGGTAGAGCCAATTATAGACGCATAAACAATGAGTTGAGAAGGGTAACAGATAAAGCTAGGGAAATTTGGATAAAAGAAAAATGTGAGGAAATACCACAGATGGAGAAGTTAGGACGGTACGATATGATGTACGCTAGGACACTGGAGTTAGAAGATAAAAAGCCTAATGGGATTCGTGGTAAAGGAATTATTAATACAGATGGAAAAATAGCCGCAGAACCAAAGGATGTGGCACAGGTATGAGAAGAATACATTAAGGAACTATACAACAAGCAGACAGGATCGGCACAAATAGAACTGGAAGAAGAGGATAACATTGAAGAAGACAACTTGGGACCAAGTATTATGAAAAGCGAAGTAGAAAAGGCGATACTGGAACTAAAGAAAGGAAAAGCTACAGGCAGTGATGGAATACCGGCAGAGGTACTTAAAGTCATGGGATCAGAAGGACTAAAAGTGATTATGAAACTAATTAACAAGATTTACGATTTAGGAGAGTGGCCTCAGGATTTCTTAGATGTAACAATGATCCCTCTAAAGAAGAAGCCAAAGGCAGAACGATATCCCTACTGTCACACACTTCGAAGCTCATCATGAGGATTCTTAATAAAAGACTACAGAAAAAGGCCGAAGAAATTCTAGGGGAAGAACAATTCGGCTTCAGAAAAGGACGAGGAACCAGAGATGCTATCGGTGTAGTGAGAATCATAACAGAAAGGGCAATAGAGTACAGCCAAGATTGCTACATATGTTTCGTCGACTGGCAGAAGGCCTTTGATAGAGTAAATTGGGTACTGCTGATGAGGATATTAAAGGATATAGGTGTAGACAGGAAAGACAGGACACTGATCAGGAATCTATATGTGAATCAAGTTGTAAAGGTCAGGTTGGAGAATGCAGACACCAGCGGAGTACATATCGGTAGAGGAGTAAGACAGGGCTGTTGTCTATCGCCGATTCTATTCAATATATATGGAGAGAGACTAATGCAGGAAGCGTTAGAAGGCACGGGAGATTTCAAAATCGGAGGAAGGATTATAAGAACAGTGAAATACGCGGATGATCAAGTACTTCTAGCAAGAAAGGAAAAGGAACTCCAGAAAATGATAAATAGACTAGTGATAACAGGTAGAAAATACGGTATGGAAATTAATACAGAAAAATCCAAGGTTTTGCGAATATCAAGTAAAGAAGAAGAAAATTTGAACATAAGTATTGGAGGAAAGCCATTAGAACAAGTTTCAGATTATAAATACCTTGGAAGCATCATAACGAGATAAGCAAAATGTACAGATGAAATCAGGACTAGAATAACAAAAGCAAAAGCCGCTTTCAGAAGAAAGAAACTCCTGCTAACGGGAAATATAAAGCAGAAAATCCACAAGAGGTTGATAAAATGCTATGTATGGAGTGTAGTATAGCTTTGTACGGAGCAGAAACATGAACGCTAAGGAAAAATGATATAAAATACTTGGAAAGCTTCGAAATGTGGACATGGAGAAGAATGCTGAAGATAAAATGGACAGATAGGGTGAAAAATGAGGTAGTACTACGAAGAATAGGAGAGAAGCGAACGATTATACAGACTACCAGAAAGAGGAAGGCGAACTGGATTGGGCATTACCTGAGGAGAGAGTGCATGATTAAAGAAGTGCTAGAAGGAAAACTGGATGGAAAAAGAGAAAGAGGTAGGAAAAGGTTTCAGCTGGTAGACGACTTGAAAGAGAAAGAGAGCTATCAAGACATGAAGAAAACTGCAGAAAATAGGAGTATATGGAGAACGAAGTTTAACCATGAATAATCACGGACCTGTCAATGGACAGACTACCTATGATGATGATGCTTAAAGGAAATGTAATAATAAAGGTGGCAACAAGGTGTTGGAGGAAGCCCAGTGGACACTTACCTAGATTGAAGAGCCACTGGGGATGCTGAGAACATACAAAAAACAAAAAAACACAATATGGAGCTTTCGGGCTGATGCCCTTCTTCAGCGACGGAGAGACATAGACTGTTTGAAGTGACACACTGGGGAGGATATGGGGAGGGGGAGAGGGGCAATGAGAGGAGTTTGGGGATAGGAGGAGGTGGGGAGGGGGTATGGCCAATAGGGTTATCGGAGGTTAAGACTAGGGGGGGAGAAAGAGTCAAGGAGAAAGATGTAGGCTAACTCCCACTGTTGAAGTAGGGGGCGGGGGTGTCATCCGGTAGGGCGCGGATAATCCTTACAGTAAAGCAGTTATTAAAGGTTGCCTGGTGTATATGTATATGTATATATATGTGTGTATATACATATACATATATATATATATCGGATGAACGCATATAAAAGATTTCATAAAAAGCACTCAGGTTTCAAACAAGCTGATATTTGTACATTTTGCAGGGGAGCATCTGAGATAGCTAGTATGGTCTCCAAAGAGTTTTGTATGAACATCAACTTCTAGATCTAATATTGCTGATATATCAAAGTAATACTCAAAACATAATTCCTTACAGTGTTGTGTAAATAGTACAGTAGATAGTATAATTTTAGATTAAGTACAGTTAAATTAAGTTGTATCCAAGTACTATAAGTGCAGTTCAATTTAAGTTAAGTTAATATAGTATTACTACCCTAGTGTTCTCAACATAATTATCTTCAGATGATTCATTTGTTGATTACTATACATAGCTACATTCATGGTCTTTATTATTTACCATTATTTATAACATGTCTACTGTTGATATTATTATTTCTATGATATTGTATATCAAAATTGCTTGGTCAAAGGTACCTCTCCATCTAACGACTTATCTGATCTAACGGCCCACCTCTGATCCTATGCGTGCTGGATAATTGAGAGTTTACTGTATCAAGTTTCATGACTAAGATTGCCCTGTATTAGCAATAACAACAATCATCATTAAGACAATGGCCCAGTGCCCCACCACCTTTGAAATTTCACAGCACACTTTCAGGTGCTCTCGAACCTTGTGGCACATCAAACCAAATTTACTGAGATTATGTAAAACATTTTTACCACCCTGTACCTAACAAAAAAGATAAAAATCATCATTCCCCCATACACGAAGAAAATTCTTGCAAAAATTTCTCCAATCATTTAGCCCAGATTATGAAGCAATCCTATGATAAAAATTCTAATTCTTCAGTTATAAAGCAACTCGGTCTCAGTTTCAAGTAGTGGAGACAGCCTAAGAAATCATACCATAAGAGATATTTGGTGTCTGCGGTCCTAGATTTAGAAGAATAAAATAGTATTTTTTCCCTTGCCTATAACTTCAAAATTTACCGTGGCAAACAGTACTCTTTTGCAGTACAGTAGCGCCGTGCCACACTGGTTGTGGAGCAATGCCTATATGTTACATTAAAATTTATAGAGAAATTAGGATATATATAATATGTGTTATGATCATAATGTCACCATCCATCTTTAAATATGTATCAAGATATAAAAAATCAAAATACATATGAAATCATCAAATTTTTTAGTTGTTAGGAAGAGAAACTTATGGCACTACTGTTTCCACAATTTTGTCAAACCATATTTCAATTCTCTCATTCATTTCATTCAATAATTGAAAAGAGGTAATAAAAATTCCGTGATATTAAAATATTTTTCACGCCTTGCTAAAATTTTGTGTTTTAAGATTATAACAACATAAGTTCACATCGTAGTTTATAAGTAATGGTACAGGTAGACCCTGATTTACAGAAGAGTTACGTTCTTCAAAAAACTTTCGTATATCAAAATTTTGTAAATCGAGGTATAATTTCTCATCGACTCCCATTATAGAAGGCAAGATACGTTCCTATGGAAAAAAATCTTCCCTAAATATAGTAAAATGATACTGTATATGTTTCTTAGGATATTTATTATGGAAAACAATTATTCTAAACATATTATTATTGAAAATGAAAGGAGGAACCTCCAAATAACCATATAAATATTTTTTAAAAAGGAAAATACATATTGTGTATGGTTTAGGGGAATTTACTCCACGCCAGTGACCAAACACATGCAATCTCACACACTCCGGGTTTAGGGGGAATTACTCCAATGCCAGGGGCCCTTTTTTTCTTTGTTCACACATATTATTATTATTAAATATTACAAGTATCCATTGCTTAGCATCATAGTTGCGTTCCTTAAAAATGTGATCTAAGCAAAAATACGTTAAGCAAGAGAATTTTCTCCATAAGAAATAACCAAAATAAGGAAGTTGCATTCCTTCAGAGCAGAGTAGATGTCACTTATAATTATTATTACCGGTTATTTTTAACAGCCACCTGTTGTAAACAAATACAGATTCTAAAACCAAACATTATTTTAACACGAAATTTCCTCCTCATTATATTATCACGCCTGCCATCTATCATGATAAAAATTGTATCTGATCCCGCAATCAGTTGAAGGCAAGAAATATGTCTCTTTGAACACTATTTTCGATAACATACGATACACAAAACTTCATGAGAGCATACACACAGATTTCAGCTTTTTTTCCAAAGAAAGCAAATTTTGTCTGGTCTATTTGATCATGGGTCATAAAAATACATGATAATATCGAAAATAACAAAAATATTCAATGCATGCTGCAATAAGTTTATTAAATTAATATTCAATTACTCTAATCTACTTCCTTCTTTGTTATAGATTCCAAATTGTTACAGCTTTAGCAGATTAATTTTTAGAACTCGTTAAAATAACCAACACTATCCTAAATAAACAGCAGCAATTTTGTTTCAAGATAGCAGGTAAAAATAAAAATAATTAATGCTATGTTGTTAAAGGACCATCTTTAAATAAACACATTAATTTTCAAGATTCCATACATTCGAGATTGTGTCTATTTGCGATACCGTCCTTTTGAGATTGTGAGTTATAACTAGAATTTTAAAGTATAATAATTTAATCTATTTTAAATTAGCTTTTTCTTTTGTAATCATTATTACTGTATCATTATTTAGTATTATCATTTACTACCTGTGTACCAATTTACGTTGGTTTGCTTAGAAATTATGTCGTTATCTCAGATTTTTCAGAGAATGGGAAAAAGTCGGAAAATCATCATATTTTTCCGTTTACATCTTCTTGAACCTTTTAATGAATTACAATACTCAATTAATATTCATTTTTAAAGTAAAATAGAAAAGATAGTGTAAAGACTGAATTTTAGAATTTGATTCAGATTCACCGCTCCCTCCTACGTGATGCAATTTATTGGGTGGTCTCTTTAAGCCTGTACTCCTTGATAGTCCTCTTTTGTTAACCCCTTAACTGTTTTTGTAGTAATATTATGCAACTTCTTCCCCACTTCACTGTTTTTGACATATTATTACGCACCGATGCAGAGTTTCACGTGGTATTTGTTCATCTATGAACAGGAACTTCCCTATGCAGATGGGTAGTTTTTTCGCATATCGCCTCGTGAGTAAATATTGAAAGGTTAGAAACAAATGGGTCCAAATACTTGAGATGGAGATTTCCATCTTCCTTTTGAACAATGAAATCTTTTATTCGCAACAAAATTTCACCACTCCGAATTCCTTGAAGTGGACGAGGGAAAAGGACCAAACTTGCACCTACCTATTCTTCAGCCAGTATTCACTGAACTATAGTTATCAGTTAGTCAGCGTATTCTTTCTGCCTACTATTGCAAGTTCATGCCTGCAGCACGGGCGTAACCAAAACGTTTGCTTGGTCGCATAAATACGAGTATACTTCATAGAATTCAATGTCTATCCCAAATATTAATGTAGATGCAAGCATATTGCAGCGAATTTAATATCGATACTCACAAATTATATAACCTGTTCAGAAATCCTCTTGTAAGACGTGCATCCCCTTTTTCTCACAGGCATTTTGGGAAAAATGGTGCACGGGATACACAAGTAAAGTCGGTAAGTAATATTCAAAGTAAAAATTCCGATGTCTTGCGCACATCATCCCCTTATAACATTGATTCTTATGGGGAAAACGGTTTTGATTTACGTTGATTTGATTTATGTTGTGATTTTCAGGAATGCCTCTACATAAATCAGGGTATTACTGTATAATGGATGTGCAAAGTGTGATAAAAAAATATGGCGAATGATTGCATGTTGTGAAGACGTGCAGTGAGAATGTGAAACCAGTGGGCAGAGCCTATTCCGGCATCCCCACTAGACATATGAGGCAAGTTGTAACTTGTTGTTTCATCACAGTGCACTTTGGCATTAGTTTCAGTAGAGACCTGTTTTGCACGTCTGTCAAATGTGGAATGTTGAGCAGCACTGAACATGAAATTCTGCTTCAAGCTGGAGAAGACGGCAACCGAAACACACAAAATGCTTGTGAGGATGTACAGTGAGAGTTCTGTTAGGAAAAAAGTTTTTAAATGGTTTGAAAGATTTCATAATGGGATTGAGTCAGTGGAAGATGAGGAACAAAGTTCAATTCATGATTCATGTAGACCAGGCATCTCAAACTCGCGGCTTGCAGGCTGCATGAGGCCCGCACGATGCATTTATGCAGCCCACGAAGCAATTTACTTTAGACTACGCGACCCGAACTCAAATCTATTTCTTACAAAATATTTCACGCACATATTTCTAAATAATCTAAGAAGTGTAATAAATCATTCCAATTTATACCAGCCTGCAGGGCCAAGTTACTGAAGAACGTTTATCTCACTGCCAGCGAGTTTCTTGCGTATCAGAAGGACAACCCTCGACGCCAAATCTAGCATTTTTGTAATGACTGCGTGTAAGATGCGTAATAGAGCCATTCCTCTCTTGTGGAAAGGGAGAGTGAATATAATATGAAGAATACAAAAATATGTGAAGACTGGGAAAGTAATGAATGCGGCCCGCGGATCGTCAGAGAGCCGTCATGTGGCCCGCACACTAATGTGAGTTTGAGACCCCTGATGTAGACCGAAGATTGACGATACGTGAAACAGCTGAGGATCTCAACATTTCATTCGGTTCAGTGCAATCAATTTTGACAAGATTTGAACATGAAGCGCCTTAGCGCAAAGTTTTTTCCTCGCCTCCTGACAGAGGAACAAAAGCAAATACACTTGTCGATTTCATTGGAATTGCATGACCGCCTGAATTCCGATTCAACATTTTTATCAAGCATGATAATTGGTGACAAAACATGGGTGTACAGGTATGATCCAGAAACAAAAGTACAGAGCTCTCTGTCAAAAACACCATCGTCTCCCCGACCAGTGCAGATCCTCGGTGAAAGTCATGATGATTGTCTTTTTCGACATCAACGGGATAGTCCGCGTCGAATTTGTTTCTAGAGGTACAACTGTTAATTCGGAGTACTACAAAGGAGCGCTGGAGCATTTGAAGAGAGAAGTCTGACAAAAAAGACCAAAAAAATGTCAGAATGGATTCTTGCTTTACCACGACAATGTGCCGTGTCACACATCCCTCGTAATCCGAGAATTTTTAACTGAGAAAAACATTCTTCTCATCCCACAATCACCATACTCCCCCAACTTGTCACCACGTGACTTCTGGCTATTCCTCAGAATTAAAATGACGATGAAAGATAAGCGATTTGATATGATTCCAGAAATTGAGAAGGCCATGACAGACTGTCTAAAAGTGATTCCAGAGACTGCATTCCAGGAATGGTTTGCAAAGTATCAGAACTGCTGGAATAAGGGTATAGCTGCAGAATGGGAGTATTTCGAGGGCGATTAATGCACATTTGTAAATTTTTCGATGTTGTTTTATAACGTCATTCACCATATTTTTTGATCAGACATTGTATAACATACACTTTAATGCCATTGTATATTATTTATGATATTTCTGCATATACTTGTTTTGTATTGTTTTTAAATTGTAATTCATAAGTATGCATTAAAAATTCAATAAAAGGATTTTAAAAAAGTACACCAAAATTAACATTATAAAATTTAATGACAAAAAATTAAGGATTTAAAATAACTTTAGATACAACATTTATGGTGAAAACGGCTGTCATTTTTCAATTTTCCTTGTAGTTGTGGATTTTTAACAAACTTTTAAATTATATCCTTTTCTGGTTCACTATAGTGCAACGTATAAATTGGTCATGAGCAAACACATGCTAAAATAACAGGTGTCAAAATTTTTGGCAACTTTTAATAAGAGAAACAAAAATTTAAAATGCCAAAATTAAATTCAACTTAAACATTCATGCTAAATACTAGTGCAGCGATTTTCCCCGCACCTACGCACTTAATGAAGCACTTGTCGAAAAAATCTGATGCGGCCAACACGACTTTCTCCATTTTTGGGGTATAGATATTTAAATTCTTTTTATGAATAGCATTATAAGGCAAAATTATTATTTCGTATTGTAAAAGTATACAGTCATCCTTATTGCCGTAAATTACGTAAATTTTGAATATGTTTACATAATCCACCGCTACATGGTGGTGCAGCTGTATACTGCAAATTAAGAAAAAGCAAAATATCTCCGAAATGGATGGTTCTACGAAAATTTGTTTCAAACAAAACTTGGAAGAAATATTATTCTCTACAACTTTGGACCTCAAAAAGATTACCAATAACGATGTTTTTAAGGAGAAAACCGAAAAACCGGTTATTTATAAATAACTCCTAAACAATAACTACAATAGAAAATTGTTTCAAATGAAAGTTGTAGAAAATTACATTATCTATGACCTTTGTATATACACTACATATATATATATATATATATATGTGTGTGTGTATGTGTGTGTGTGTGTATGTATATATATATATGTATATGTATATATATATATATGTATATATATGTATATATATATATATATATGTATATATATATATAAAATGATGTTTTAACGGAGATATTTCGCCGGAACCGAATCGGGTTTCGAATAAACCTAAAATTTCGGTTAACCGGTACTGTCTAAAAACTACTCAGCTCCTCATACTCATACCAAAGTGTTATATTTGAAATTTGGTAACGATATGGCAAGTACTTTTAGAGTTAGAGCCCACACAATCACATACAAGCACATCATTCCAAAAATAGTCTAAATGTGTTCTAGGGACCTCAAAACGTGTATTTCCATTGAAATCCCGTAGTCGATTTTTTTCATGAAAATAATACTATCTCTATATTACGTATATGGAGAAAGTAAAAATAATGAAAGCATACAGTCGATTTTATTGTGTTATTTTAATGGGAGATGTAAATGGTTCCCATTGGAATCGAACCCAGCACTTTTTTTGAGTTTTTTTTGTCACCTTTTTATCATATGTGAATTGAGCATTCTAGCAAAATTTAGAGTTTCTATCTTTATTTTCTCTCGAATTATCGATAAAGGGGGTTTAGCAATGTTATGGTTGCGGGTTTGAATCCTGCCGAGCTCATGTCAAAATAAAAATATCATTATTCTCATTTTTTCTAGCGAACGGGTTTAGTGTTACATCCGACAAACAAACCAACCAACAGATCGAGGAAAATATCTATAGAATTTGTGAGCTATATAAGCATAGGGGCATGCGGTGTATGTTTGGTTCAGTAGAGTATATATCGCTTGACAGAAGAGCGTGGGGAGTTTGATACATCTAGGGAGGAATATGTTATAGCGGCAGTCAATGCAAATTGGGTGGCATAAATCAGGGGGTAATTTCGTGTGTTGGGTGGTCTATATCAAAGGGGCAATCAAGTGATTGATGGTCGTATATATATTAGGCCCTAATTTGTTGTGCAAGTTGGGTGCCATATATTCCAGCTGATTTTTGATGTGTTTTTGGTGGCACACACTCACACACACACTCCCTCACACACACAAACAACCACACACACACAACTTCTCACACACACACAACCTCACACACACATACCACACAAACATCATCTCATTCACCCAACACACTGTTTTCTCGCACGCATTTACAGGCAGTCGTTTTTGCTCATTCACTCACTCTCGCACACATCCCTTCACGTACTTCTTCGTACGTGTTGGGACATCAAAAGAAATTTTCTCATTCTATTGTTACCGTAATATCCTCAGGCTATCTTAACCCATCGATACGGCTAAAGCGACCGTGTAAATTAACCTAATACATCTCTGAATATTCCATTTAATCTTCTTCTAGATACTTCTCAATCTACAACATAGCAGCAAAATTAGTTGAACCATGTTTTCATCATTTTATAATTCCTTTATATCAACCAACAAATCATTCATTGCATTATTTATCCTCTTCTCTGGTCAGATTAGCAGGTATAACACGCTCCCATGGCGGCGAGCTCTTATGGGCACCAAATTTGAAACCCTCGTTCGCTTGCGTGTTTCGGATACCGTTGTCGTCGCTTGGTTGATATAGGTTGGGCAAATCGCAAAATTCGACGCACGATGCGTAGAGGATCCCTCATGTAATTACACATACCTCATATGATGGAAAGGTATTAAAAACGTAAAAACAATGTATCGCAGGAAAATGAATGGCGATTTTAACATAAAACATGAGCCATCAATGTTTTAATTCATATCACTGTTTTTTGACATATTTATTAATCTTCCTTTGCTTTGAGGCCATATTGAATTTTGAAATATGATATGAAATCGAATAATTTCGCCATTCTTTAACTACACTGTCATCTACATCAATACATGTCATAACGTTATTTGTGTAAAGCAAGCGCTCTGAAGGCCTCTTTGCGAGCTCAAGGAGTCTCTACTCGTCATCATCTTCTCTCTCGATCGCTGGAGTTTCTTTGGGATCACTGGAATCTTAGCGATTGCTAGAATATCCATTTAATTGTCAGGAAGTTGCTACCATGCAAACGTCGAAATGTGCCGGATGGTGAGACATTTGGTTAGTTAAACAGAAAAACATTTCTTTCTTCAGAACTTGCTATTAGCTAATTACAGGTTTTTTGGAAAGTGCAAATGATTCATTGTATTAGCAATTCCACTTCTTGTTAACAATAAAATACAAAACCAAAAACAAGCCAGGAAAATACGGCGAAAGTAGATATTATAAGAAATATTATAATAATATGTTATAAGAAATATTAGAAGAAATATAATTCTCTACAACTTTGGTCCTTACGAAGATTACTAATAATGAAGTTTTTAAGAAGATGTTTGACGGAAACCAAAAAAACCAATTATTTATAAATAATTCCTAAACAATAACAGCTATGGAAAATTGTTTCAACTGAAAGTTGTAGTAAATTACATTCTCTATAATCTTTGTATAGAATCGTATATACAATAATGATGTTTTAACGGAGATTTTTCGTCAAAACTGAATCGGGTTTCGAATAAACCTCGACTTCCGGTTAACCGTTATTGTCCAAAAACTAATCAGCTCTTCGTACTCATACCAAAGTGTTATATATGTAATTTGGTGTTAATATGGTAAGTAATTTTTGAGTTAGAGTGCCCACAATGGCATACACACACACACACACACATCATTCCGAAAATAGTCTAAACGTGTTCTAGGGACCTCAAAACGAGTATTTCCGATGAAATCTCGAAGTCGATTTTTTTCGTGATCACAACAGTAAAAAAGTAAAAAGCAAAATATCTCCGAAATGGATGGTTCTACGAAAATTTGTTTCAAACAAAACTTGGAAGAAATATTATTCTCTACAACTTTGGCTCTAAGGAAGATTACCCATAACGATGTTTTTAAGGAGAAAACCGAAAAACCGATTATTTATAAATACCTCCTAAACAATAACTACAATAGAAAATTGTTTCAAATGAAAGTTGTAGGAAATTACATTCTCTATAACTTTTGTATAGAATTGTAAAACAATAATGATATTTTAACGAAGAAATATCGCAAAAACCGAATTGGGTTTCGAATAAACCTCGACTTCCGGTTACCCGTTATTGTCGAAAAACTAATCAGCTCTTTATGCTCATGTTAAAGTGTTATATATGAAGTTTGGTAACGATATGGCACGTACTTTTTGAGTTAGAGCGCCCACACTAACATACACGCACACACAGACATCATTCCAAAAATAGTCTAAACGTGTTCTAGGGACCTCAGAACATGTATTTCCGTTGAAATCTCGAAGTCGATTTTTTTCATGAATACAATACTTTCCCATTACTACGTATGGAGTAAGTAAAAATGCAACGAATAACGCCAGCCATCGAATATCGCCGTCTTTCGTAATCGCCGAACAGAAACACCTAGGCTCTTCTCGCCAAAGGCTCGATCCCATAGCAACGCGCTTTATATAGGGCGAATATTACCCCTATTTCCCATTTCCTCCTTTTTCCCATTGTTATAAAATGTACTCAAGAAATTAACCAATACGAAGTCAAGGAGTCGCCCGTTCAAACTACCCGCTGAACCTCCCCTCATCCGCTCCTGTCACATGACCATGGCTTTCAGCAGAACAAGAGGCAGATACTCTGAGACACGGACTGCTGAGCGGTCGACGGGCTAGACGAAGCAACTGCTGTTTGACGGAGAGAGAAGAGCTTAAACTACAAGACGAGAAGATTTTCCTCGCAAATCGTGTGTGCTGAACGGTTCCTGAGGACACAGTGTAACTATAGAAGTGTTTTACGTTGCAAGACAAGTTTTACGTCTCAAGTCTGCTTGCTTTTCATTGTCATGTTTGCTTAATTAGAATATATGCTATGTTATTCATGTAATTTAATGTACGAGACAGGTGTGCATCCTAAGACCATTTGTTTTGCTGTTTTGTTATAATTTGTATGTAAAATATGGCATTTAGTTAGAGGTTGATGTGGCATTGTGATTTGGTTGCCACACTAGTTGTCAAGGTAAACAAACTTATTGACACTGACAATTTCATTAATTTTTGCTTTTTTACAATTAAACTAATACAATCGGATTAGCAAAATTAAGTTAATTTTATTGGAATACTTTACTACAGTAAAACCTCTACCTTACGAACACTCTTAGAACGAAGAACTCCATATAATGAAAAATATCGCCGGTCTCAAAAAATTCACTAATGAACTACATAGAAAACCTCTATATTATGAACCTCCTATAATTACAAAACCTCCCAATTACAAAATAAAACAAACCTACATATAGGGAAATTTAAAAAAAGAACATTGTATGCACTGTTGTAAAGCAGAAATCTATACTATCAATGCTGGTGTTAATTCTGTTATTATGACCTCACCTGTTTATTCTTGTTATCAAGTTACCTGAATTTATCACGTTCTAGTATTTTCTCCTTCTGTTTCACATAAGTGCTAATAGTTGAACAACACATTCCCAACGATCGTGCGATTTCAGTATGGCTTTCACCTTTCTCAACACGCTTTAAAATTTTTAACTTCAATTCATAACTATGAGTCTTATGCACTTTTATTTGATTCACTTACATTATCACTATTATATTTCCTTTTAGATGCCATGTCAAGTGATAAATTTATAAATAAATCAATAAAATAAATAAATTTAAATAAAAGATTAACAGAAAAAAGAGTGAAATCAGCACAAATTCAAACAATTAGACAGATATAACTACGTCTACACCAAAACTAAACCTCGCGTCGTTGGTCGAAACCAATTACTCTAGAGAAAATTATTCTGCGTAAAGTAGTTCCCAATTCGATGGGCTGGGTCGAAATCTCGAATTAATCAAATCTCGAACATTCGAAACTCGGGAGTCACCTGTATTTGGAAATTAGCCCGAGTAGGTTAGGCAACTTCCGTTCATTTTTTTTTCATTTCTACTATGGAACTTAATTAAGATTTTATTTTCTGATACTTTTCGTCTCCTTTCATCTTGTTTAAGTCTCTCTTTCTTTGAAATTCATTTTTCCGTCTCTTTCTCTATTTTTCTACGGTCACCAATACAGAGGACAAATGACCCGTTCTTCCTGGGATGGGAACCAATCTCTGTATTTCCCATTGCCTTAATTAATTCTCTTTCGCGGTGTTTTCAGGAACGTAACCCAGTGAAAGACGAGGTCTGCTTGTATGTATATCATAATTAAGTATGAAAATTTTTTAAAAACACGTAATAAATATATGCATTCTTTTTTATAAATAAATTTTCTATAGATAATTTATCATTAGTAGCTCTTTGTGGTAAATGTTGATGACCAG
This sequence comes from Uropetala carovei, assembly GCA_036926305.1. Classification (NCBI taxonomy): domain Eukaryota; kingdom Metazoa; phylum Arthropoda; class Insecta; order Odonata; family Petaluridae; genus Uropetala; species Uropetala carovei. The sequence goes on along the minus strand of JAXCHB010000040.1, from coordinate 3,297,916 downwards.
CTGAATACGTAACTTTTATTTAAACAAAGGACTAAAAATATTTTTCCACTAGCAGAATTGCCCGGTAAATTTCAACGGATTTAGTGAATCTACTACAGCACAACATACAAACTCTTTAAAATATACAGTAGATACTTTTTCATTTCCTATTAGCTTTTCTTAACAATTAATCATATATGCTTGTAACAATCCATTTCCAAACGTATTGTATTAAAATAAAACGATAATTTTATTTCCTATCATATCACTTTTGCCAAATCCAGCTTCATTTCTTGTGTAATTATGCCTCGCTGAAGTATTTACTTTTATGTCTTGTAAGCAACCCGTGAAAAGCCAACATACAGATGTCCATGATTGAACACTGACTCGGGTAAATGTACACCAGATACATCAGCCTATTTGCGTTAATAAACATTAAAATGTAGAATATAATGATTTTACTTACAAAAAAGGTAATATTCCAGTATTCAATAGACGAAAAAATGTTCAATTGCTTTCATCAATCGTTATTAACGCTTACCACATGCAGTTTCCTGAATAATAATCAGTATGTATTTACGTTGCTATCAAAAAACATCAATCGTTTCATTGCTTACATAAAAGTGCGAAGCGAATAATACTAAACATTCGCCTATTTGTAAGCTTCATCGAAGCTAATTGAATCAGAGGTAACAATGACGGCCGCCTTGGCAACGCTTGGGAGGGGTACGAAAAATCCACAAAATTTCAAAACAAATAGCGTATTTCTGAAAACTTCGACTGTGTAACATGTAAACATTGCAGGACTAAGATAGTATAGAGTTTTATTCGTCGAATACAGCAAAAATGAAAAAACTCAGTCCATATTTATGTATTTTGATGCTTGAAGAAAGAATACCTTGCAAGTCAAGAAATGGATTCCTACGTGTAATGTTATGGAAAAATGTTAATCCCCTATATTGGCAGCACTGATTAATCCCAGTTAACCAAACCTTGACCATTCACTAACAATAAGTTAGGATGTAAGGAAGAATCGTACCAAATTTGGTTATTCTAGCTTCAATCGTTTAGGAGGAGTTCCATAAACAAACCAACAAACACACCCTTCAAAATATATTATAGGAGATTAATATTCTTTGTGCTATATTTTCATTTACTTTTATTGTGATATTTATTGATATACTATCGTCTCTAATTTACATAGCTGTGATAAATAGCAAAATTGGCCATTTAAGTATTTTGAATACTGAAAAAGTAAATTTAGTATAAAGTAATCCAAGTTTTGATGAATAATAATAATATAGCTCACAAGGAGATTAGGGAGGCTAGTACCCTCGGATTTTGTTCAAATTTCACATGGTGATAGCTGATGTGTTCCGATTTAAGGTGTAAGTTGCCGTTTGTGTCAATAGGCCTTGGTTGTCGAGATATCGCAGTTTGAAACTTTTGGAATTTCGGCCGATTTCCGTGTGCGCGTTAAGACTCGTGAAAGTCACCCCGCTAGGACGAGTGAGCCGTAGCACATTTCCTAATTTTCCTGATTTACCTGATTTTCCTGAATTTCCTGAGTTTCTTGATTCTCCTGAATTTCCCATTTTCCCGAATTTCCTGATTTTCCTGAATTTCATCATTTTCCATATTTTCCTCAATTTCCTAAATTTCCTGAGTTTCTTGAATTTCCTGATTTTCCTTAATTTCCTGATTTTCCTGAATTTCCAGATTTTCCCGATTTTCCTGAGTTTCCAGAATTTCCTAATTTTCCTGAATTTCCTGATTTTGTTGAATTTCAAGATTTTCCTGATTTTCCTGAATATCCTGATTTTCCTGAATTTCCTGATTTCCGGAATTTCCTGATTTTCCAGATTTTCCTGAATTTCCCAAATTTCCTGATTTTACTGATAATTTCCTACATCTTTTATTTCAAACACTTTAATAAGGAAAATCAGGTAATTCAGGAAAATCGAAAAATTCAGGAAAATAAATAAAATCAGGAAAATTACTTTCCTGATTTTCCTGTTTGTCCAGAATTTCCTGATTTTCTTGGATTGCCTGATTTTCCTGAATTTCCTGATTTACCTGTTTTTTCTGAATTTCCTGTTTTTCCAATTTTCCTTATTAAATTGTTTGCAATAAAAGATGTAGGAAATTATCAAGAAAATCAGGAAATTCAGAAAAATCTGGAAAACCAGGAAATTCAGGAAAATCAGGGTATTAAGGAAAGTCAGGAAAATCAACAAAATCAGGAAAATCAAGAAAATCGGGAAATTCTGGAAATTCAGAAAAATCAGGAAATTCAGGAAAGTCAGGAAATTCAATAAAATCAGGAAAGTCAGGAAATTCAATAAAATCAGGAAATTTACGAAAATCAGGATAATCAGGACATTCAAAAAATTCAGGAAAATCAGGAAATTCAGGATAATCAAGAAATTCAGGAAATTCAGGTGAATCAGGAAATTTTGGAAAATCAGGAAATCCAGGAAAATCGGGAAATTCAGGAAAATCAGGAAATTCAGGATAATCAGGAAATTAAGGAAAATCAGGAAATTCAGGAAAATCAGGAAATTCAGGAAATCAGGAATATCTGGTTAATCAAGTAAATCAGGAAATTAATCAACCGTTAACTTGAAATCAGCGATTTCTCTTACAGGTGCCTCCCCCTCCCCACAACCCCCCTCTTATTGGTCGGATTTTGCTCATCTACAAACTTGATCTTATACTTGTATTGAAAGTGACAAATATCAAATTTGACTTCCAACCCCCAAACCCCCACTGAAAATGTTTTTTGAGATACACCACATAGCCTATATTTTAAGCTGGACCAGTCTAAAGATACTCTGCAACTTTCATAAAAATTCGACCAGCCATTTTTGAGTGATGTGGTAAAAAACAAACAGACAGACAACAATTGTGCAAACTGGTTCAAACGTCTTCTTGTGATGCAAAACACAAAAAAAGTAAAACCCCGACAAAAAAACAAATGTACAGACAGAGGTTGCAATTTTATTTATATAGATTTTTAGTCAAAACATGAAAAAGTTGACCTGCGAGAAACTTTTTTCTTTAGTTTAAGTAGGTACATCTAACAAATGAAGTGTTAATAAAAGCTGAAATATTATTTTGAAAAAGACTGCGTATCAATGCTGTTTATAGTTTTCTTAATACTGAATGATATATGAAAGCACAGGTGCACGCTAAATGGTCGGCATCGGGGTGATTTACGTATTTCGTATCTCTCTTCTCTCCTGTAAAGATTGTGCTTAATATAAGATAATGTAAAAGAAGTTGTTTATAAATGTTATGATGTACTAAAATATTTTTAAAAATTTATACAAATCCAATAAAAACGAAAAAAAATTACGAATTTTTCAATTTTCAGGAATCGAAATCACGCATTTTTGCAAATTTTTAAAAACCTCTTATAACCTCAAACACAGGATTTAAGTAAACGGCTTGCACGCTTGAAGGGTTAAAGTGAGTCAAATGATTTTTAAGGAATATAAGGACATTGTTATTTTTTACCATTAACATTGAAAGATTCATCGCAACATAAATCCATACATCTGATTACATTTGTTCGGTAACCAAGATGTTGTTTATTGTTTATGTTTTGGCTAATAGTATTGACATAATCCACATAATTTTATTGCTGCTTTAAAGGCTTCGGTGCATCTATCCATGTGAATATTAAGTAAGACGTTAATGCGTAATTATGTTAATGGTAAAACTTGACAATATACAATACATACAATAGTAAATGTTAATGTAAGCATCGCTTGCGTAATTAAGGAATGGGGAACGTTTGTCCCGAGCAAAAAAAAGCGTTTACTACTTAAAAGAAAACTTTCCCGAGTGACCAGCCATTTTTCGTGATGCGGTAACAAACAAACAGACAGTCATTTTCCTAAAATATTTACCGAAATTGTTTTCCTAAAACATTTCTTATTAGTAAAGGGCGGATCCATAGGCACTAAAAACCATTTAAAAAGGCAGGCAAATAGGCACTAAAAAAGAAAAAATAGGCTCTTGAGAAGGCAAAATAAGCCACAATAGGCACCAAAATAGGCAGTGAAAGTATCGTTTTATTTCCATTTTGCTAATCAGTCACAGTCGGGATTTATGTTACAATTAATTACCAAATATTTTTCCAGGTTTTCGATACAGAACGTTGTTCTTTTGTCAGTTAAAATGTTCTTATACTGGGAAAAACTTCTTTCAACTTCACAGGAAGTAACTGGGCAAAGTTTCGGGGAGCCAAGTTCACTTGCACTTATTTTGCCTTCATTTGCGACTGTACTGCCCCCTTCTAAAGCATCTGCAACCTCTGATATCGCTTTCCACCCAGGGTTTCGCTGGAATATCCACTAAAATTTAGCGAAAACTGCTTGACCATCTGCACCGGGGACTTGCTCCAGCTTTTTGTTACTATTGATTCCACTAAGGGGCGACATTACTGCATTTGATGCACCATTGTTGCTGCAAATTCATTGCGCTATTCGATACGTGATCACAGGATGAAATAAATTCCGATTGTATTTGGCCGGTTTCTTGGCTTACTTATTTTCATTTTTTTTTGCTTTTTATGTGCATTCGAAACTTGAATAAATGTTTCAAAACTTTATGCCATATACTATATGATTTGTAATGAAAGATAAATATGAAATTCATCACGAAAAAATTATTAAATTTAATTTATAGGGCTATCCATAAACGGTTGCTAATAATTTTACTCATTATGTGAGATATATAAGCCGAATATATTAATAGGCATAAATTCATATATTTTGCATAAAAAACATGATATTCCATATTACAGGATTTTAAAGGATTTTTTGGATACCGTTACAGGATTTCTAAAAAAGATTGGTGGCAGCCCTGATATAGAGTATTGTTTTTACTATGAAAATTGATCAATGTTATAGGAACGAAAAAATAATATATTGTTTTTTATCATAAAATGAATTTTTTGGAAACATTCTTTAACTAAAATGTTAATGTTGAAATAAACTATAACCAACAATAATATGCATATATGAATCTGAAAAAACCTCAATACAAAGAACCTTGTCACAACAAAGTGCCAAAAATTGGGTCCCTTCAATTTTGTTATAAAGAGGTTTTACTGTACATTGTGTAAAATAGATGTGATGATAGATTTCAAAATTCCCTCCTCCCTCTCTCTAGACAACACATTAAATGCTTGATGGCTCACATTAAGGCACTAAATATATATATTTATGCATTACTCACATGAGAATTGAGACAATAATGGAGTGTCGACTTTGACAATGGCATGATTGTCAAAGCAAATCCTCATAAAATTGCTAAATTTTGCCAAATTAATTCATTTAAATGCTAAATTCAAGCATTTTCAGGCAGGGAGCCAATCAACTTTAATCATAAGAAACTTTGTTCATTTTTCTTTAACCTTTAGCACTTGGGTGTCGAGTGTGGCTCGACATCGCTAGCATCGGTAGCAGCTGGTATGTCGAGCATCACTCGACACGCATTTCATCGTGATGAGAGGTGGTTTTTCGCCATTTTTTTTTCAATTACTTTTTGTTAGTATCAGCGACTAAATGAGCGTATATAAAACTATAATAATTCAACATTGATTCAATTATAAATTAATAATACCTCTCTAAAAGCAACGAGTTTATTTCGCCGGCCGAGTGTTGCTGACAGTGTAGGATGCATTCATCTCGTATATTTTCGGAGCTGCAAGCTATTTTTGACAACCATTTTATCATTACGTTGAAGACAATTGTTTATTACAGATAAAAACATTACTTCTGGGTATCAATGAATTCATAAGGCGGAGATGGCATCTGTCGTCTCGAATTTGTTTATAATTACGATCTATTTTTGTCATTCAGTTTTTTCCGTTCTCTATCGCAAACACTGAAGGATATGCTAATTCACTTGTGTATTTGCTATGGACAGAAAAATAAAGTAAAGGAACCATCTGATGAAACCTCCAGACTTGAATGGGCCATTTTTCACAATGCTTCCCCGTGGGCTATGCTGAGTCACCCACTCTTTCTTTTTTCGGAGATAGCGATAGCCACCTAGGAAAACAGATACTGATGCACGCTCTTTCCTCAAGTCATCACAAATTTCTTTTTTGTTGACTCAGTACTCTACTATGATTGAGTATCCCAGCAGCTGATTCGATGTTTCAGTCGCATGTAGTCTTTCTTCCAGAAAGAATCACCCATCGTAACCATGGAAGAGTGTTCCAGAATTCTCGGATCTGATTTAGAAAGCACTGGTGATGAGTTTTACTTTGACAATGATGAACATGTAAAATTCATAAGGAAACTTTTGATTGAATTAGTGGGAGATGTCAGGGCGGGTGCACAAACTCCTAACGGTAGACCACCATCCACAGATCAGGAACAGCATTTAGATGGAAAGCTGCATATAATCATACCTCACCCTAATAAAAAACATAAACACTGTGTTGTTTGTTCTAATAGAAAAGTCCCAGGAGGAAGAAGAGTTTACATATGTGAGACGTGAATGTAAACCAGGTCTTCATGTAGGAGAATGTTTACAAAAAATACCATACTATGAAAAAATATAGGGACTAAAGTTAATGTCTGAATTATAACTATTTTAATGTAAAAAAATGCAAATAAATAAGTTTATAAGGAAATAAAATACAGCTATTCATTAGTGTGTCACATTCCTTAAAATACGTGGGTATTTAAAAATTAAATGTCGAGTAAACTAACGGAATAAGGAAAAAAATCCGAGTGCAAAAGGTTAAAACAGCCCCAGTTTGAAGATTGAGGGTAATTTTTTTAAGACCAAAAGAATAAAAGTTTGTACGTCGATAAATTTATTTTTATTATTGTACAATATTATTGTATAATAATATTGTACAACCTACATTGTGCAATATTTACTGCTATATGTTTCATTACAATGCACAAACTTCAGTAAGTGTTCAACCTTTGTCAAGTGAGGTAAACTGGGTGTGCAAATGTCAAAAAAGAAAATGTGCTTTTGTTGTTAATGTTGCTATTAGAATAAAAATATAGACATACTCTATAATACTGGTGCTGTTTGAACACATATTCCAAAGTGTTTGAATCCTGCATGGCTTTAATTTCATTAGCATATTGCTTTTATTCTGGTGAGATTATAAATTCAGGCTATCAATTTCATATTAAAAAGCATTAAATCAATTCTATTACAATACCGAGTATTGAATCCCATTCAGAAGTATTAGACTTATTGCCATGGTAGTTGATATTTTTACTTTCTCCATATTTAGTACAGTCAAGTATCGCTAATTCGAAAAGCTTGGGATCAGGGCTGTTTCGGACCACAGATAATTTTGGATTAAAAACAATGGCATTTTATGGGGGTGGGGAATATGGTAAAAGTGCCAGCAGACACATATTTCATATAAATATAACAGTGTTTGTTGAAAATATAGCGTAATAGAAAATACATATTCCAAGTAAAAGTTATATGAATTGGCAGCATTTAAAATCAATAATATACCGTATCTGCTGGAATACAAGCCGATGTTTTTTGTCAAAATCTATCATGAAAAAATCATCCCTCAGCTTAAATGCGAGTCCGAGGAAAATTTGGATTATGGTTAAATCTCGAAGTCTCTCATTGCCTTCGTGTTCAAATGACAGTACTATATTTTTCGTAAAGTAAATATTTGACCTACGATGAATATATATAAAAATATCTTGGCGAGATCGCTTGCGTAAATTGACGATTACACAAAATGCGTTGACGGCTTTGAATGCTCAACTGTTTGAATTTCGGTAAAACTTTACATGGAACGTGTATAATTATAAAAATGCAATTTCTTAAGGCAATGTAAATGCTCATTTCATTGGAAATAGACTTGGATGAAAAAATATCTTAGCGAGATCACTGTTACTATATTTGACCTTTTGTGAAAATGAAGATGAATGAAATTATTGTCACTGAATGTGGAACATTATTCAGCAACACAAAATTATTAATTGGAGTAATATTTCAAAATGTCAACAACTAAACCATTTCCCACACATTTTTTCAATCTCGAATAATGTATTCTAAGATGTGCATGAATCCTGGGCACACTTCAGCATAAAATCTACGAAATTTGCATTTTTTCCAAAAAATTGTGGAAATTTTTGGGGGGTTGGCTTCTATTCGGGCAGATACGGTACTTAATTCTTTTTTTATGTTCTGTGCATGACAACCATCACAAACTAAACAAAACAATGTAAAAAAGTGGTAACAAAAAATTGCATAGAGTGGGGTAAGAGTGTGCGGCAGATAAGAGTATGCAGCTCGGGAATTTTACTCAAGGCACTTTTCAATTTGGCAACATTGTATACTAGTGAGAAGGTGTCATGATGATGACAGTGTATCACTGTGCGAGAAAGCAGCCGTGTCAGTGAAACCGTCTTTTAGCAATGAGGTAAATTCAAATATATGTACTTCGGATATATTTTTTTCGATTTTTGCAAACTACAGTCACATGAAGCTCAAGTATCATGCAAGCACAAAGTAGACAAGTTATTAGCCACATTTATGGAGCATTGCGTACTCTTACCCCACGTGGTTTTAATCGCTAAAGTTTTTGTTATACATATTTTTCTTGGCAAATGACAATGGATAGCCGGTTTGTTACATTGTAGGACCTACCAATGGAAGACAGATAGAAAAACTTGTATGGAGGAAATGCTAAATATTGCAAAAAATAAATTGAAGGCATTTCAAAGCGTCGGGTGGCTGCGGAACTGGGGATAAGTGAAGCTGCATTACGGAAAAGATTAAAACGAGTAAGAATTCTGTCATTTATTGTAAATACTGAGAACTTAAAAAGCCTGGTATTTACTTCTAGATTATCTATTTTCTTATATTATCTATGCTTAGTTCACCAGAACCTTAAAATATTATTTGTTGGTCTGCCTTTATTTATTTTTATGCATATTTCTGGGTTAAGATTTCTCTTTATGTTTACTTTCAGGGCTTTGGTGTTGAAAAATTGGGCAGATTCAGCTCAACTTTCACAAAACAATGAGAGGAGAGTTTAGTGAATCACCTAAAAGATTTGGATACATGTTTCTACGGTTTAACTTTCAAGGACCTCAGAAGAATGACATATCAATATGCTGAGGTGAACAACATTAGTCATAGGTTTGACAAAGAAGCTAAACTTGCAGGTAAAGATTGGGCCTTAAGCTTCCTAAAAAAATATCATCTCTCTTTGCAAACTCCACAACAAACAAGCCTAGCTTGAATTATGGGTTTCAACAGAGTTCAGCTAGATGTATTTTCTAAAAATCTTACTGAATTAATGCTGCAGCATAAATTCAGTCCGGAAAGAATATATAACATGGATGAGTCTGGACTGTTGATGGTACCGAATCACGTAACGAGAAAAAGCTGAGCTTATTAACGGTGCTCCACCATGTTCAATTATGTTTTGTTCTGACACTGGTTACATAAATGCGAAACTTTTTCGAGATTGGATCTAAAATTTTCAAAACCATGTTAAGGCAACAGTTGAAAGCCCAGTTCTCCTAATTCTTGATAACCACTCTTCACATCTATGTTTAGATGCAATATTATTTTGTCGTCAGAACAATATTCATTTGTTATCAATCCCTCCCCACAGCAGTCATAAAGTTCAGCCACTAGATCGTTGTGTCTTTAAATCTTTGAAGGACTTCTTTGCTGATGCCTGCAATCAGTGGCTAATAAATCATGCTGGGAGAGTCATCACCCAATTTCAAATTGCGGAATTGTTCGGTGTTGCCTATCTTAGATGCGCAACAGTTGGAAAAGCCATTTTAGGTTTCAAAAGATGCGGCAAAGTTCCTCTCGACCCAGGTGTTTTTACCGACGAGGATTTTGCACCGTCCGCAGTAACTGATGTAGCACCACCTGATAATGACCTCATTTCCTCCGACTCTTCATCTACTACAGAAAAAAGTGTTTCCCCTGCTGACATAAAACCCCTCCCTAAGTGCAAAGAAGAACAACAATGAAGGAAAAAAGGCCAAAAGTCCAAAATTATTACTAGCTCACCAAAGCAGTTGTGGAAAGAAAATGTGAGGAAATGAAAACAAAGACAGCGAAAAAGTGCCTATTTCCTAAAAGTAAGTCGAGATTAGCTGCTGTCAAGCGAAAACAGGCCAAAATGTCAACATTATCTGACGAAGAAGCAGAAGAAAGTTGTTCCTACTCTCTTCCAATGGCCAAAAAAAATAAAACCACAGCAACAGATGAAGAAATCTTCTGCCCAGCTTGTGAAGAAAAGTACGTGGTGCCACCAAGCGAGGACTGGATTATGTGCTATGAGTGCCACGGGTGGTGGCATGAATCTTGCTCAAATTACGAAGGCAGCAGGAAATTTCTCTGTGATTATTGCTAAGTTATGTTTTTTAACATTAAAGACCTAATTTGTTCTATCATTTGATTTAAAAATGTTTTTAATATGATTACCAATGTGTTTTCTAAGTACACCTTCATGATGGCGGCATTAATATCATTCAAATTGAAAAGGCAGATGCCATTTTGTTTGTGAATATTGCTAACTTGTTTTTTTAACATTAAAGTACTAATATACATTATCTCATTATTTTTGTTGATTTTTTTTCTTGTTCTGGTTTCCATTACAAATGCGTACTCTTACCCCTTCATATGCGTACTTTTGCCCGACCGGTAGGGTAAAAGTACGCAAATGCTTCTTTTTTTTAAAAGCTTGCCCAGTTTTTTTTCGGGAAGGCCTTTGAATTTTCCACCCATGGGAAACAAAAGGGAATGGTTTGGGATAAATTTTCATGAAAAACCAAAATCCTAATTCTATTCGTTAAGATACAGCATCTGTTCAAACTTTAATTGCACACTCTTGCTCTACTCTACTACCCTATCTGCAACTATTACACGTATATTGTTAATGTACACATAATAATTCTTAATGTCATATACTGTTGTTGTTCCAACATGGTACAGTAAAAGCCCATTCTAACGGCACCCATGGGACCAAAGTCGTGCTGCTAAAGTGAATATGCTGATATAACGAATTGTGCCACAAAATCACATTCCAATTACATTGATGGCATATATGGTATCATTCAAGGATCTTCTTCCCTATAATATGTTATACCTATATGTTGTTCTTCATTATCTAATTCACTATTTTTTGTTGGAATTATCAGGGTGTAACTTATAATTTTATTAATTTTTGTGATGCTCATTCTGGGAACCAAATAAGGGTCCATCAAGAATAACTTTACTATTACAACCATAATTTATTATTCACAATTAAGAGATTGTTTTGCTTTTTTCACTGAAAGTAAATATCAACAGTTCATAAATTCACGAATTTCTGATTTCATTTGTTGGAGCGGCTTGTGAATTACTCTGCCCCCATTTCCGATGCGATTTTCGATCTTCTTTTGTTGTTTATTGCTAGGATTTGAAATGGTATACCGGGAACAATTCCTTGATTTCCTTATGTCTATCTTGTCTGAATTTGCATGGTATAGTTTGAAAAATAAATTTTTTGAAGCTAACTTAGAAAATAAACAAAAGAAGATTGGAAATCACATTGGGGAAGTTGGCCGGGTAATTAGCAAGCTTAGCCCATTTGCTGATTAAAGTATTTTGCCTTTTCAATTAATAGTGGGCCTGTGATTGGAAAACCTTCAGAACGCTTCACCGCATACCACTCGTATAATACTGCATCCAACTGTTCTAGCTTTGGTTTCCTTAAATTTTTTTTATTTTTTCATTTGTCTCTGAGTCAGCAAATTTTTTTAGAAGTTTCTGTTTTCTTGCTTTACTATCATATATTGTAGGTGAGCATATTTTGTACTCGTCCATTAATACCCCATTATCAAGAAGTTGGCAATGTCAATTTTCTGTCGTAAAGTTAGCACCGTTCACTTCCCGTGTTTCTACTACTACTCATGTTCTTTAAGGTATCTTAAAATGTTTATAAAATAACTTTAATGACATTATTACTATTATGCATTATGTCACAAATGTTGACACCCTGAAACAGAAGAGGAATTACTACAATATGTGGTTAAGGTTACAGAAGGTCGGTCATGACTGTCACAACATCTGTTAGACAATTGGAAAATGTAATTTCATTGAAGATGCCATTAGAGCAAGTTTGCCAGTGGAACGGGTGCTGTTACAATCTTTTATTGTACATGGAACAAAGCTGCTGCACCGATGAACCTTGGTCAAGTTTCTTTGATAATTGCACTTTTTCCTTAATTGATAGCATTTTATGCTTTCGCTTACAATGAGATAAATTTCCAGCATTATTACTTTCATTTGATCTCTTACAAGACATGGTTAGGTTAATTTAAATTAACACTAAATTGTATTTTCTTTAAAACAAAAGCACTAGATACTGCGCTACCGCACGCGTGTGCATCTTTATTTTTATTTGTAATGTTCAAATACACGGCCTAGGTTTGGAATAGACTGTAGCACCACAATGCCATGATGGCTGGTCAGGAAAGTAGTTGGGAATCAGTCTTTTCGGATTTCAGGTGGTTTCGGACTAACAAATTACAAATTAGCGATGCTTGACTGTATAGGAGAAAGTATCGTATTGCTGAAAAAAATTGAATACAAGATTGGCTTTTCAACTTTTCAATTTGAAACTGCTCTCCGTGTACAGAGTAGTCCTGGGTTTGACTCCAAGAGCATATCTTTTCTCCATTTGAATAACATGGGCAGAGCTGAAACGAAGCAAGAAAGCCTTTTATTTTCAGCATGTTCAAAAATCATTTAAAATGAGATATCGATGTGGGTTTTTCACAGTTATGCCGAGAAAACTATGGAAATTAACTTTCATATCATAGAAATTCAAATCTCATTCGAAAAAGGCCAAAAATTACATCTTACGACTATTTTTTGTGATTTTTACACATTTATTCAATTATTCATCACCATGGCAACTGTAATTGTTCAAGTCTACTGTTGGCTCAATCCTAATACGTAAGATATAAAAATGGTAAAAAAATTGTATTAAGACATAATTTGTGGAGATTTTCAGATAAATGGATTTCTACGATATGGAAATTAATCTTTATAATTTTCTCCACATGACTGCATAAGATTTAAATCAAAATTGTATTTTTGAGATGTTTTAAAATGTTAACGAAATAATGTCTGCATGTCAAAAAAGTCGATTTATACGTGTTATCTTATGGGAAAAAGAAACTATCCACTGAAGTCAAAAGGAAATACCTATATAAATTACCAGTTTCTCGAGAAATCTACAATGCCAAACACATACTTCCATCAGTGCTACCAATATATGAGCTCAACAATTTTAAATGCTAAGCATGTATTATCACCGATATATTCTATTATATAAAACCAATTCTTACGAACAATAGCCATAAATAATGTATTATTTACCGTTATCCTTTAATTAATACAGTTTATTATCATGGAAAGTAATGAAACTTAAAATGAAAGGAAAAGGAGATTTAACAGAGGAGCACAAACTCACTGGAGATCTCGCCAAATGGAAATATTGCTGAAGCTAGGAGAAGAGAAACAGAACAGGATAGACAGAAAAGATTGAATAGAACAAACGAAAAGCAAGGATTAGAGCTAATGAGTCACCAGATGTAACAGTAAATCGAATGACAAGCAAACAATTTAGAGATGCAAGAAAATGAGCACATGAAATTTCATCTGAAGAGTGATTATTGTAGATTAGATTATTTATGTAACAAAATTCTTACAGAATTTAGTAATTTTAACAAATAAATCTTCAATAATATATCATACATTCGGTTATGTGGATTTATATAAATTTTTTACATTTTAGTGCACATAAAAGCCAGTGTCATTAATTTTTATTTTATTTTAACGTAATGCTTAATTCATGCATATGCATATTTGACATGAAATTATGCTAGTTTTTTCATAAAAGCGATAGTTTAAGAGATATTTTGATTTTTCTTCGGAATCTATGTTAAATGTGTCACTAAGATACTATTGTTACCATTGCAATGATAAAATTTTCTAATTGGTGGTAGCATTGCGTATGCTGCCAAGGGTAATTTTAATTCTGCATTGACATTTTGTTATCCACAGACACAGCAAACAATTCCTTTTCACTTGTTTTTTTAAATAAAGACTATCAAAAATGTTTTAAAATTATTCACGAGTGTAATTGCTGAGATTTATTCTTGGGGATGCTGATGTCGAGAGCAATCATATTCATTGCTCTTTATGGAGAAAGTCATGTGCTGGACACAAAGATTTTTTCTGTAATAACAGACACTATGCATGGCATCTCAATTGTAATAATAATAAATGGATTCATTAACATGCATTACTGCACGACTTGGCCCACAGAAAAAGAAGAAATTAATCAGGAGTCCCCACCGCATCCTAAGCATGTTATGGCATTGTGAAATAACCAAAAATGAAATTATTAGATTATTATTCTTTAAGGACAATGGCGGCAGGGAGGTTACAGTAACAGATGAAAGTTATGGTGACATGGTTGTGACATTTTTATGCCAGTAAAAAGGCAATTAAATCAAAACCTTTTGTTTAAATAAGTTAGTCCATATGCCATAAAGCCAGAGAAACAATGACTCTTCCGAGAGAAATGTTTCATGGAAGGCCAATTTAACATTTTTGAGACACTGGCTTTCAAGATCTTCGATTTATCAGCCTCTAACTTTCTCCTGTGGCATTATTTAAAGGCTAGAGTTACATTACAAAAAACACTAAAGGAATTAAAGAAAAATATATGCATAGAGAAAAACTTAAATTGGCAATAAACAATTTTTAATTATGCAATTTTGATTTTGATTTGTTTAAAACCCCACCACTATGTTTGGCAGGCCTTGTACAAATAGTAATATCAATGAAAAATAAAAACTTCTGGTAAAAGGAAAATCGAAAAAGATGTCACTTCCTGTGATTTACGAATGTAATAAAAAATAGTGAATGGCCATTTCAATATGTGAAGATTTTTTGGAGCATATTGATCAAAATTTCCATCATAGAAATAGGAAAAATAGGAGTTGGGACAGGATTAGCCCTATATAGAAATTGCTGAAGGAGACATTGTGGAAATTGGCATATGAGACCACTTGTGAGGGATGCACCTCTGTTCTGGTAGCCTTTCATTCTGATATTTAAAAGGTTGCTGGTGAAGCCAATGTAAAAGCTCGCACCAATGTAACCCACAAATTGATGATATGCTGTCAAAATGGGAAATAACTGGGCGGAAATGGTGGTCCACCTGAGATACAATGTTTACATTTAAGATTCACATGTAAATGTATAATTTAGGCTTATTGAATATAAACATTATATAAAACTACCAATAAGTACCTCGGTTACAATATGACCATTTCTTCCTTTACCATGATGATGGTTATTTTTTAACTAAAATATGTATCATTAGTTTTATAAAACAATTTCGGAGATAGTTGAATGTCTTGTCTCTAGAGGCAGGGCTGTTGCTTCTCGGCAGCTAATCATATTCAGGACAGAAACTCACACTTGCTCCATTATATTATGATAATATCTATTGAAATACGACACATCATTCTTTTCGATACAGGCAGCATCCACTTTGCAAGTTATGTTCTTGAAAACCCATACATTAAGCAGATGGTCATTTTTCATAGAAACTAATGTAGATGCATTCCCATAATGGAAAAGTCCATATTTTTTCACTCAGAATCAAGTTGGGATATTGCACCATTGCATTTATAAATTAACTAAGACTAAATTTAAACATGCATACAATATATTAAAACAAATAAAACTATAAAATAATAATATAAAGAAGACCTGATAGGCACAGTATTCCTCCTTCTTCAATAACTTTCACAATAGCCCAAGGAAATTCATTTGCTGCATCAACATCTGCACTCACAGCTTCTCCTGTCGTTTGATATTATGTACCTTAGCACGGATCTTAAACCTGCAGAACCATCCCCAGCTTGCATTAAATGGTTCACTATCACTTGTACTATAACTTTCTCCCATAATATTTTTTTAAATCTTCGTGAAGTTTCTTTGCTTTTTCCTGAATTATGAAAAGGCTCAGGGGAATACGATGCTGATTTTGATCTTCCATACAAAACTTCAAAAGTCATTCTGTTTCCTCCATAACACTGCAACATGCACGAGTTCCCACAACCTGCTTAATATTAACCCACTTGGAATGTTTCATAATTTTCTCTTTATCTTACACAATGGTATTAATAGTAGAACTGCTAAAATCTTAGTCATTCCCTATTGCTATGACAGGCTCACCTTTTTCAGTCTTGTTTACAATCCTTTTTTCTCCTCAAAGGTAATGGTACACCGTTTTTGGATGTTCTGCACTTATGTTTCCTTTATCACCCATTTTGATTTGTTTTTAAATAAATCTATTTTCTGTACTACTTGTAGTATTATTTTATAAGGGGATACTTCAATTGATTGAGTTCAATGGGGTACACAGCCAAAAAAGTTTGAATAAACCTGCTTAAGAGCAATAACATCTTTTGTGAGTCTATGCCTTTAAGATGATGTGCTACATCAACTGTAAAACAAAATGAGTTAGTGGATGCTTTATTAAAGCTAGCTGTCTGTTTATAAACATTTCTTCAAGTTATTTGTACAGGAGAGGCAGATCCACTGACCATGAGGGTCAAGGGTCAGGCTGTGCTCCACCTAAGCTCTCTCAAACCCATCTGTTTATCTGTGTGCACGAGAATCGATGTACCTATCAGCAGACAGTACGTACATAGGTGCAGATATATGGGGTCAATATGTAATGCACGTATCAGCAGATGTACGTTAAGCAGACGCTGCCTTTATATCAGTCCAAAAATTCCAGAGAAATTGTTTGACTTAAGGATACTTGTGGTGCTAGTGCAACACCATTTTAAAAAATGTATATACTCAAGCTGGGCGAGTAATATAATTTCAAGATCTTTCAAAAAAATACACGGAAACTCCTTGAGATGCCATAAAATCAAAGATTTCTTCACAAATCTGCATTCAGCAAGTAGGTATTGAGGTTATTTTACTGGAGGGGTTAAACTGGTTTTTAATTTGCATAAACCAAGAGAATGCAGAAATAAGAAAAAAATCAGAAGCCATGTCTCATTATAGCTAAGAGTTGAGAATGGAAATAAGCCAAAATGAAATAATGATTACCTCTATTCCTGTGGCAGTTCCAATTTCCTCCAATGATAGCTCATCAGTATCATTGAATAGTAGAAGCACAAGTGCCTGGAATAGAGATACTTGCAGCTCCTTCTTCCCCTAAAATTCGGAAATTTTAAATTTTAAACTAACACATATTTCAATGACTACCAATAACATGTTTTATTAAGTTTTTTCCATTTGAAAAATTCATAGTTGAATATAATTTAGAAATAAAAAATGGGAAAATTTGTTTATCTTACGTGTTCACTAGCACACATGCTCATATCTTCAGACATATTTACATAGAGGGGGTTGCCTAGAATCATGTAAGTTCAACATTAATCAAATAAATCTATGCTGATGGAAAAAACTGAGAAAGTTGTTAGTGAAAAGTCTTGCTGAAGGAATACTAGAGATATTTTATAGTAATTAACGTGATAATACTAATTCCTCGTAACATTAAAAAATCCACATTAATGATAATGTTTAAATTTAACAAAAAGGATAGAAAGTAAAGGTTAGAAGGAACATGATGTTCCTGGGTCAAAATCAAATTTGGGTTGAACTTCAAATCCTTTTTAAGAAAACAAGGAAATCATAGTGCTAGAGGGTTTTCTAGTACACCTAACAGAAATTAGGAAATTCTGAATTTCTCATCATATAAATACATAAGCATACAGTAGTCCCCCACCATTCATGAGGGTTAGGTTCCTGAAAACCCTCGTGAATGGTAAGTAATTGGGCTAGAAAATTGGAAAAGTATTTTCTCGATAATGATCCAAGCATGGATCACAGCTTAAAATTACAAAGGGAATTAAATAACTGCTTAGCTCCGAACCAGGAAATTTACAAGGAATTGGAAAAAAAATAAAAAACAAACCTTGATAACGGAGTTTATTGAAATGAGGCCCGTAATGTCTCACATGGAAAATGAATTCGAAAAAGTTCTAGGGCCAAGGAAGTTAGTGGCAGTAGTGACGAATTTCAACCGAGGAAGAAGAAGAAAATTGTTGCTATATTAACAAGCGAAGAAGATACTGAATAGAAAGACATTTTCATAAGAATTTGAGTGAAACTTTCTTTGTTTGTAAACGTTTAATTTTGAGGAGCTTTCATTTTTTATGCTTACTGTAAGTACATATTAATTAAGTCTAATCAATGACAATATTTATCTGGATTAGTGAAAATAAACCATACCCAATATATATGTTACATAAATGACTGAATTGAAATTTGTGATAAATAAATATGTACATATGTACAAATAAAACATTAATTATTCGTTTTACTAATAATAAGGATTTTTTTGGAATCTATCCCCCCATTTTCTATACAAATGTTAGTCTTGATTTACACGGTTATGATTTACACCATGGTTTTGCGGAACCTACCTACCATGTAAATCGAGGGATAGGTGTATATGAAAATTCCGTTTGCCCCAAGAACCACAAACAAACTACATAACATTTTTCCAAACACGGTTTTATAACTGTACAAGTTAACTGAAATAAACTTATTAACCTCCTCCACAATCCGAAAGACACCATACCTTCTTTACAGAAATCAGGTATTTATAAAATTTCTTGCGGGGGTTGTGACAAAATTTATATTGGGCAGACAAAACGAAAACTGATAACTCGTTTTAAGGAACATATGGAACATTTTAAATTTGGGAGGTTTGTTAATTCCAGTGTAGCATCTCACATACAGGAATATAATCATCCCATTATCATTGATAATTTATCACTCTTGAAATTTGTGCACAACGATTTTAAACTGGACGCCTACGAAAGTTTGCTCATTGCAAAATACAAAGGAACCGTTATGAACAACGATTTTGGCCCTCTCCCCCATTCTCCCCTTTATAGTCGAACAGTCAATGCTTCCCCCTCCTTTCACTTTCACATAAACACTTCTCTATGAACACTTTGAAACCACTCGCCAGACCTTCATTCCACATCTCCCTCTGAGGGAGGTTTCCCATTCTTTTTTATTGTTTCCTTTTTGTTGTTTGAGTGAGTGTTCTCCTGACGGAAATTTTTTTTTCCTTTGGGGAGGAAATGAGTGCATGAACATGTGACACTAGGCCACCAGCGAGGGTTTTTTTCCCCTGTAACCAGTAAGTGTTACTTTTGTTTTTCTTTCTTTCGATTCCTTCCTTACCGGTTTTTGTTTACCCTTTTTTCATTGTTTTTTTTGCCTCTAAATATTCTCACTTTCTACGGTTAAGGAGTACTTATGTTTTAATTAATCCATCTCGCCGTAGTCTCCGACCTTCTTTAATTAGATGGTTTAAGTTCTTCTACACATTCATTAATGATATTGATGCAATCTGCAATTGTAAGCTCTTTCAAGCAATCAGGAACTGAAACAGAGTTATCACTGTTCATTTTATTTAAAATATGGGCAAAGGTGTGCCACATGTAGTAGCATTTAAAAGTTGCTATGAGGCCTTGGCCAAGCGGCTGAATGAGGGAGGTAGTATTAGGAGGCAGGAAAAGAACTTCAACACTAGAATGCACAAACTGGGGTGATGCAGGGTGGCCAGGAGCATTGTCTAATATTAAAAGAACTTTAAAAGCCGTTTTTTTACTAAATATTTTTCCACTTCATGCACAAAGCAATTATGGAACCAACTGACAAACAGTTTGCTATCAACCCAAGCTTTTTTATTAGAGTGTCAGTGAATGGGCAAGTGATGTTTGTTCTTCCCTTTAAGAGCTCGAGGGTTCTGAGAGCTATAAACCAACATGGGTTTCAGCTTGAAGTCACATGAAGAATTGCAGCACAGCAGAATAGAAATGAGATCTTTTGATGATTTAAAACTTGGAGTAGTCTTTTCTTTCTTGGAAATATAGGTGCATTTTGGCATCCTTTTCCAAAACAGTCCGGTTCCATCCGCATTAAAAACTTGATCCAGTAGATAACGCTTTTCTTCTATTATCGTCTGGAGGATGTTGGGAAATGATGCAGCGACATCATGATCAGCAGAGGCAATTTCACCTGTTAGCTTCAAGTTATGAAGGTTGTTGCGTCTCTTGAAATTTTCAAACCATCCTTTACTTGCCAAGTTGATTCTCTAGCGCTAGAATTTGAGACATAATGATTGTGCAGTTGTTTGGCTTTCTTGCGAATGACAAGTGAACTCAGCAGGACTTTCTTGCAAGTTTGGGTCTCGATCCACAGGTTTAAAGCTTTCTCTGTCTTCTCTACATACAGATTCCTAAGTACAAACGACACTTTTGTACTCATTTCAGTACCACTTGCAACACTAGCTCTAATCACTTCTTCACTTTTCTTAATCGATCTTATTGTGGACTTGTTCACACCAAGTAATTTACCAACTGATGAAGCAGATTTATTATGCGCAAGTCTATCTAAAACTTCAATTTTCTTCTCCAAACTCATCACTATTTTTGCCCTTTTTGCCAACTTTTCTTTCATTTCAATCATCACTCTCTTTGGGACCATGATTAGGCAATATTACAAAAAACTATGGAAATAGCAAAATGCTTTAATGAAAAAAGAGAGAGATTGCACATGTGCACTATAGTTGTTACCATGAGACAGTTATAGAAAAGTGCTAGTAGCGCTGTGCAGCATTTGGAAAAATTAGCTGAGAAGTCTCAAAAAAATGATGCAGAGTGAGCGATACTTAAGTGATCATTCGTGCATACGCAAATTTCGGCCTCGCAAAAGAAAATCGTGGATACGCAAATTTCACGGATGGCAAACTCGCGAATGGTGAGGGATTACGTACTTAGAGGATGGATTATTTAATTACTGGTTCTTGGTTGGATGGTCAACAACTCAATATAACTTACAGTACCTCGGCAGAGAGTTAGCAGAGAATCTTAAAAATAAACACATTACCTTAGACAATGGATAAAAACTGCAAGAGAACCGCTATTTTATTTACCAAATATCAAATGTTCTTAGTTTACACCTTTTTAATAATAACTCTTTACATTTATTTTACTCTATGTAGAGTTCAAAATTAACTTTTTTTACTTTCAGTCATGTATTATTTCGGTGATTTTTGTGTGTACTTTAGAACAGTGAAACTCAAATTTAAAGTTTTTACATGTAACATAACTGTTTATAGTAAAAAATTTCACCCTTTCCCAAACATTCTCTGAATTTGTTGCAGTAAAAAAGTGCCTATCAGAATGCATTAGAATTGCCTGATGACTGATTACATGTACACTATAATCAAGCACTAACCTTTAGCTATACAGAGAAACAAAATCCACTCATATTCTAATACTAGTTTCTTTGATATAAGCTGTGGAGTACTGTTAGTGTTTGTGCAATTTCGAAGTCAGAATTGGTAGTGAGGGAGAAGTCATAAAAGCAACACAGGAGGTCCTGCCTATCATTCCAAAAGAAGACTTCCAGGATTGCTTCCAGCAATTCTATGAACACTGGCAGAGTTCATTGTGATGGGTGGGAGAATATTTTGATGTTATAATAATCATCATAATAAATGAGCAAAGCATATCAGCCCAGCTATGAAATTATACAAACACCAACAATACACCAAAGCTTACAACAAAGAAATTAGTAATACAATAAAAATGGAATTTGTCTCTCTGTATAAAGTTTATCGTTTGAATATAAGTGTACAAATGGTCTATCATAAAGCACTTGTAGCACATTCTGACTGACATTTCTGGAACTTTTTGACTGTAGCATGTAAGGCACAGTGAAGGCAAGATTTAACAGGATTCATTTATAAATTTCTGCACATTCACCAAACAAACATATGAATAGTATGTTATTTTGTTCAGTATATATGTATGTATGTATATATATGTATGTGCACAAGTGTGTGTGTATGTGTGTGTAATGTCTCCTTCAAAAATTGCTACCAAGTAAGGGCTATTCGCACCTTACCAGACGACACCTCTGCCTTTCTACTCCGACAGAAGGAATTTGCCCACATACATTTACTCAAATCCTTCTCTACCACAGCCTAAAACTCCTTATTGGTAATCCATCCTCTCAGTCTCCTCCAAACTTCTCTAATTACTCTGTTGTACTTGCACCCCACCCAGTGCATCACATAGCAGAAGTTCTCTCTTTATCACTGACAAAAGGCTCCTGTTTTTGTTTTTTTGTGTTACTTCATATTTTCTCATCGATAACCTACCCCTAGTAGATAACATGCATCTCACAAGGGGACGTTGTCAAGTCAATATCAAGAATCCAGTTGAAACTTCTTGAGGTAAAACTAGAGACAAAATAAGCGGACACGTGTCCAGGCTTTCTTCCCCATAGGCCCGGGTTCGAGAAAAAATTGGCAAAATAGATTTACATGCACAACGTATACCGGTATTTAACTCGGCCATTTCATCCAGAGCCGTGGCAGCAGTCGTTAAGGCGTTGGCATTGTCAGCCTAAGGTCGGTGGTTCGATTCCTGCTGTCTACGAACTTTTTTTTCGTTTTTATTTCCATCTATCTTTTTAAATACCAAGATGGGTATGTTACTCAACTTTGTTATTTGTGATTAAATGTTTTTTATAGTAATAAAATAATTTTTCATATTTTAATCTTTCATTTTTTATTTGCCAGCGGTAAAAAGAGGTCCACTCACCATTCAACTGAATATTTTTAAGGCAAAGGCTTGGATGGTATTTATCGTAAAAACAAGGAAAGCTCAAATATTCCTTGCACCACGCCCATCTTACGAAACGTATTGTGAAACATTTGCACTTCCGTTTGCATAGGTCTTGAGGAAAACAAACCTCCCGAACGTTCATGAAAACACTTCTGGTGTCCGCTAATTTCGATGCATACCATGCATTCTGGAGCATTTCTCGGAATGTAAATTGCTTACCTATAAAAAAGCGAACAGCCCCCATTATATCTTGTTTATCGTGATTATCTGATAAAAATGAAGCATTGACGACGTCTGTCTGGTGCAAAGCTACTTCCGGAGGGTCCGGTAACTGGATCGATCTCCATCGATAAAGCGAAATGGTTCATGAAGGCAAAAGTCGAAATCAGGGAAGTAATCAAGAATCATAAAAAAACAAAAAATCGCAATACTGAACAATCAAACAGCTAAATCGTAATCCAAAAAGAGCGCAGAGGCCATTGACGGGAGAGTAAGTGATCCAGGAGAGCAGAGGTCGATATCACAAAAGCAAATCAAAGGAGTAAAGCGAGAGAAGCACATAGCAAAAGCAGCGAACGGCAATAACTGAATTGGTGATGATCTGCGGCCTTTAACTGTAAGAGCGATCCACAATAGCACGTGTATTGCAACATTGTTGTGGGGAAATATGTAGAATTTTAGCATGCGCGTCACCCCGCTTGGCGTCACGGGCACCGTGAGAAACGCTCATTTAACGGCGTGGTGTGGCTATCTTTGCGTTGCACGTTGTTTTTTCGTCATAGAGAAGCAAGGTCGGCTTCGTCTTTCAAGCTTCGACATTGCATTGCTTCTAATTTTGGTAAACCCGAAGAATAGTTCATAGTTTCCCAAAAATTATTTTATTTAACTTGTAAATACTATAAAAACATTTAATCAGAAATAACGAAGTTGAGTAACGTACCCATCTTGGTATTTGAAAAAATAGAAGGAAATAAAAACGAAAAAAAAGTTCACAGACAACAGGAATCGAACCACCGACCTTAGGCTGACAATGCTAATGCCTTAGCAACCGCAGCCATGGCGCTCGATGAAATGGCTGAGTTAAATACTGGTATACGTTGTGTGTGTAAATCTATTTTGCCCATTTTTTTCTTGAACCGAGAATATGGGGAAGAAAGCCGGGACACGTGTCCACTTATTTTGTCTCTAGTTTCACCTCAAGAAGTTTCAACCAGATTCTTGACATCGACTTGACAACTTCCCCTTGTCAATATTATTAACACCTGCTAAAATGTATAGATAACAGACAGTCGAAAATTTTCTACAATTGGTGAAGAGAGGTTCTTTGAATAAATGAATAACAGAATAATCTGATTTTTGTCTTTCCGGTTTTGTTGACTCTTTTGTCAAATGATTAACAATGTAAGCCTTTCTTTGTTTTTCTGCTTTTATCTTAACATGTGCCCAAAATAGTTTCATCACAGTACTTCAATATTAAATAAGAAGCCCATGAAAAATTAAATTAAATCAAGGCAGAAATTGTACATTGTGCAATTAAAATTAATCTAAGAAAAGGGGAATCAGGATGCTGGAAGAAAATTTAACCTAGGAGAATCCAGTTTTCAAGAAAGTAGAAAAAGTGAACCAGCTTTGAAAACTTTACATCAGCGGAAATCTGCAATACATTATAGAAAGTACTTCAGGCCAGAACTAGAAAAAAACGGTATGATTGGATTGTTTTAGAAAGTTCTAAAGTTCATTAAAAAAGGGGAGGTTGAGAGTACGGTGAAAATGATGTTAAAAAGGATCTCCTTAACCATATGGTCGAAAGTCTAAAGTAGGGGCATGCAACCTGTTTATGTGGCAGGCTGCATTCATATATTTGAGTATTAGAAGTCATGAGTTCCTTGGGGGGCAGGATTAGAGTTTATATAGGAATTTACTCAAGGGATAATATGTGATTTTAAAACTGAAAATAAAGTTTTAACCAACTATTTAGAGACAAACTTTGCCAGGCAATGTGTTATGGCAACAATCGAACCTAAAATGAACAAAATTGTCTGTAATAAATATCACAGACCATATCTCCACCAAAGCTTCGCATGTTGCATAAAATGCTCTCATGGGCATGTTCCTGGTCTAAAGGTTACAGAATTTTAACTACTAGAATTTTACTCAAAGCTAAAAACAAGTTAGGAAAGTGTACAACATATCACAAATGGGCACGTTTCGTGCAATGGTATATTAGAAATAAATTATATACCTGTACGTAAGGGAAATTGCGTTTTAAAGTTCTTTTCTTCATCATAAATAATCCATTTTCTTCCTATTTAATAATATTACATGCACACGTAAGGAAATTAAACGTTTGTTCATGAGACTGTTTATGTTAGCAACAATGAAGAAGTAACCATGCAAGAAAATTTTTGTTCAACTCGAATTGACATTTTTGTTTGATTTTCTTGATAACGGTTACTCCTATGATAAAAATGTATAGGAAAGGAAATACTCTTCTTTACTAGTTCTACAACTTTTATTTGAAAGATATTTTGATATGACTAATACTTTACGAGATATGACAAAAATTTCATTTTTGTCAACAGTAAAGTGGTATCCCTGATTGGCATACATGATTCTTTTTTGCGATTTACTTATTATATTTGATCGTAAGCCCTTAATATCAAATTTCGTGAAAATCTGTTCAGTAGAAGTCAAGAACAAACATGCGGGCGGATGGACGGACGAACAGACGGACGGACAGACTGACGATAATAGGTGCTCACACTGGAAGCGAAATGCACCTAAAAATTGCACGAGGAAAATATCAATGAATTCAAAGCTAACCCATCATGGATTTTTAGATTTATGAAATTAAACAATTTAAGTGCATGTTCCTTGAAAAATATAGGCCAAAAATTACTGGACAGTGAAGCAAAAATGGCAAATTAAGATTG
Source organism: Uropetala carovei (assembly GCA_036926305.1). Classification (NCBI taxonomy): domain Eukaryota; kingdom Metazoa; phylum Arthropoda; class Insecta; order Odonata; family Petaluridae; genus Uropetala; species Uropetala carovei. The sequence goes on along the minus strand of JAXCHB010000040.1, from coordinate 3,272,211 downwards.
TTTCTAAAAGAAAACTTTTATGATGTTGATCCTTTGCATTTTGGAAACATGAATTAGGTTCCTGTGAGTTTTGATCTCCCAAGACTGTCAACCTCAAGTGAGCTAAATAAGTGTCGATTGCAACAACTGGACATGAAAAATCAAATTTTACCGTAGTTTTATATGCAACTACTGATGGTTCAAAGCTTCCGCCCATTGTGATCTTCAAAAGAAAAACTGTTTCTTAAGGATCCTTACCAAAAGATATTTTTGTCACTGCAAATGATGATAATAATTCCTACTAATGATGGATTCATGCCGAGCATGCATAAGGCTTGAAGTAAAATAAATTGCTAATAATTACTCAAAATTAGCCATTATTCCCAGAGGGTTATCAACTTCAACCACTTGATTTAACAGTAAATAAATCATGCAAACCTAAGTTGTGGGCTAAATAGGAGAATTGGATGATGGGTGGCATTCATGATTATAGCAAATCCATGAAAATGAAAAGACCATCAAAAGAAGAAATATCAAAGTAGATTGTTCAAAGTTGGAGAGTTGCTATGACCATGTCTCAGAAATGGTTTCCTGAAATCACACCGTGATTCAAAAACTACAGAAGATCCAGAATTTGAAGATGTATATTTTACTTATGAAAATGAAGTTCTTGATGTATCAGAAGAAATAATGTGAGCTATTGACTCCTTTAATATTGAGTCAGATGATGACTTTTATGACTTTGAATAATCTGTTGTTACCAAATTCAACAATTCTTTATTAAGAACTTCTCCTTGTTCTTGTTTTTATAAGTACATGTATGTGTGCCGAATCCTAAATAATGCTGAATAACTAGAGAAAAGCATAATTTATTTTTATTGTTTCAGTTTTAGAGACAGATGCCTAAAGAGACATGTAGTTAATTACCATGTATAAAAAATGACCTGGTTTGAGTACAGAAGCATTTCATTCCTCCATTTATACGGCGTGGGAAGAGATGCAAATGTTTTTACATTTAAAAGTTACTTAGTAAAAACTCGGGACTATAATTGGACTGCCTGAACGAATAAAAATTCTCTTCCGACTGCTGTGTTTGATTACAGGTTGAATCTGTTAATAAAAATTTGAACTACTACATATATTCAAGCTTTTAAAAAGAATGAGAGAAAATGATGTGAATTTGTCATCAAAAGAATTTAGGAATCGAAGCATCAAGAGTACTAGGTGTTAATAAATTTTTGTCACTTTTGAGGTAGTCACTTCTTTTTTTGTGTATAATGTGTACATTCGTTTTTTCCTAGATGTCACACTTTCTTGTATAGTTAACATATATTATCTATCCCAAAATATGGTAATTGTCCAATAGGGGTTTGTATGTCTGTGTGTGTGTGTGTGTGTGCGTGTGTATCACTTGTGCCACAAAAATGACTACAATGTTGCAAATATGTATCATTTAAACCAGCAGTTCTCAACCAAAAGCTTATCGCGGACTGGCGTATTAATCGTGGACTGATGAATAGTACACCAAGGCCAGGTTCATTCAATTTTTAATCACCAAATATTTGACAATTTTACACTTTGACAAATGAAAACACAAGCCTCTTAATCAGTGATGCCCATTATAGAACTTTTATGAGAAAAATGGAATATCGAGGGCCGGACAATGTAGGACTGCAGACTGGTGATTGAGAAAGGCAGATTTAAATATTTTTACTAAGTTGATGTAAGGTTTCATTAAGGTAACATTAAATAGAACAGAAAATATAGTATCCAATGAATTTAAGAAAAACGTGACACAGACTGAAATTTCCAGATTTTTTCTCACTATGTCATAGATAGATCACGTTTTTTTGCAATTCATGTTTTATAATTACATTATGAATGTATTAACTCTATTGCATATACATATTAATATAGTAATTAAACAAGACAGTATTTTCATTACCAGTTTGGCATTTATAAATAAGAATATGGAGGTCTTACAGTAAACCTCTTTTAATGAACCTCCCCATTCATCAAAAATTCCAAAAATCTGGACCCTCCCATTTTGATACACGGAGGTTTTGCTATATTATCCTTAGGTGGTCATTTATAAATATTGTTAGTCTATATGCAATTCCCATTTGATAGATACTTATATTTACCATATGTGATGGGGATTGTTTCCATACTCCCATCCTATTTAACCATCCCCCATCCCTTAGTATTAGTTTTTTATTTCTGCATATCAAATTACAAAAAAGAATGAAAGGAGCTGATTTAGAATAGATGATGTACCATTAGCACTGTAACTGGCAAGAAAATGAACTACGTAGCACTTCAATCATAGATGTTCTTTACACATAGCAGTTTTCAAATGACTGAGTTACCACACAATTGCTTAACTTCGGCACCCTGACTGGAACCATATCTCCCTCCCCATCCTGAAGATACGGTGCCTGAAGCAGAGCAAACATAATAAGGGTTGATAGTTGGGCAACAGTATGGAGATCGAGTCGTGCTGGGCGCTTTCGGCACCCTGACGGAATTCATATCTCCCTCTCTATGCCAGCGGAGTAGCACAACACTGCAGAAAGAGAGCCTTACTACGTAGTTCTAATTCCGGCCAATATGGGCACCACAGGTAAGTCATCTATACTAAACTTTAGCCAAATGAAATATTAGTGAATTTAATAAAAAAATTAATATTTACACAGATGTGTATGGTACATTGTGTCGGCATTATATCCTGTTGGCATTATGTCAGTCGGTATTGTCTGTGGGCATCCTGTCCACACATGAAACTGTAGTTGGTAAGATACTACTTGAATTGTTATTAAGACCAAACTGCCACCTAATAGAATACACATGAACTTTTTGGTCACTCCCATATACTAACATTAGATGAAAAATAAGCACAAAATAATAATTATCAGATATTTTAGTAAAATTTATTTGAGGAATTTTTGAAATTCATACCAAACCTGAAAATCTGAATGAAAATATTTCAAAAAAATCATGTGAAAATACATGAAGATCTTTATTTTCAAAAACTAATTTAAAAATAACACATACCATAGGAAATAGAGCTCTGAGGACACAGTGTCCTAACGTAGGTTGCCACTGAAGCTTCCGTCCACCATGCTTTCCCAGATAAAACTTGTTGAAAACATCCTGATGATGAACCATCTCTGATGGGGGAGTAACCTCCACAACAGGATAAGTGGGCCAGTAACCCATTGTAAGGATATTGACAGTCAAGTCTGTGCTCGGAGCTGGTGGATCACGAAGATTTGCAACATACTAAATGGAGATATGTTTTTATGAGCAATAAAAAAGCAGTTTGTTTTTAAAACATCTATCTCTGTGTTTAAATGTATGAACATGTGTAAAGATATGATAATCAAAACCCATGAAATGCCACACAACAGTAATAATATATAGATCAAGGAAAAATCAGCATGTTTTCATAAAATTAAACTGCTAGATTTTCTGCAACAAATTTAAAAGTGATTATGAAAATAAGAAGCACCAATAAAAGTTTTGAAATAGATCAAATAACCACCATTCTATTAATATAATTATTTTTAAATGGTACGCAGAGATATAAATAGTGGAATGAATTGATCATAAGATCATTATATGGCAGGCATAAGATGGAATTTTGGAAACAGGAGAAAAAAAATTGCTATGACCAGGATAGTTTGTTACGGTTTTCTAATCTTACACCACATATGTTAACATGACTGCAGGATTTTCAGAGTTATTAAGTATTATGCTTTAAAATAACAATAAGTATGTGAGAAACTTGAAGAAGTCACAGTTAAAGGGTATTTTGTCTATGACTTACCTCTGGATAATAGCTGGAAAAAATTGTTTCAATTAAACTAAAGTCTGTTCACTTTCTTAAGTCTCTTGACCTTCATAGAGCAAGTAGCCAATCACGAACGTTTCCCCTTCCATTGCCCCTCACAACTTTCACGCGGGAGGACAGATACCGGTGCGCGTTGCCAGCTCTTGCGGATTTTCGCATTCAGCTGATATACTACACAATTTCTAAATAACATAACTTCCCTCCTGTTAGCCATTGCAGATCACGAACTCAGCAGGGTAACAAAAACAACAAAACTAATAACAAAAATAATAACAAAAAATAACAGTAACAATAACTTAGAATTCCACAGCAACAGCAAGGAAACTGCGGTAGAAATGGCAATGCAGACCGATTTGAACGCTTCAAGAGCAAGAGTAAAACTGAGTTCCATCTCCTATTGGCTACTGCTAAGTGGCGTACTCCCCATATTCAAGGTCAAGAGACTTTAGATAATGAACAGAGTATAACAGTTCTTGAGTTATTTGAATTTATAAAATCATAAAACAGAATTATTTATACTGTAGGCTGTACTGACTCACCAGTGGGTTTTTTTTATCTTCGGTAACACAGCAACTTTTCATGACTGCCACACAATGACATTATGACCACTCTTAGAATTTACAATGTGACAAATTTGTAATTACTGCTGGCACAGGGTTTTATATACAGGGTGATTCACGAAGATATGGAATAACTTCAGGAGCTGATTTCTGAGGTCATTATGAACAAAAAAGTTCATATGAACATGTGTCCGATTCCGAATAATTAAAGAGTTATGGCTGTTTGAAAATTAGAAAAAGGCAAGGCAATATCCGGAACTCGGGAGACAATTGCCGACCAATACGCGATGCGTTCTCCGCTACAGTGTTTATTTGCTTGTTTATTTCCTTATTTACAGTCTGTATTGTCAAATACGAATTTGCGGAGTTATGGCTGCTCGTAGATTTTCAGTATCGCACCACTGTGAATCGCACTGATAACTCATGCATGCACGACTATGACCTTGTCCGAACGTAGCCTGTCGAAACATGTGCACGCAAGAATTGACATTAGCATCGTTAGTTGTTACTGTGTTAGTGTTACTTTCAAGATGCCTTTTACATTTACAAGTGCTGAATATGCCGATATGATGTATGTTTATGGATTGTGTGATGGAAATGCTGTTGCTGAATACCAGCGACATTTTCCAAACTGCAGAGTTCTAAATCGAAAAGCTATTAGCAGAGTGTTCCAAACTTTGCGAGATACCGGCTCACTTCCCAGCGTTAACACTCCATATGAGCGTGTGGTTTGACAAGACGTGGTTGAGAAAGAGAACATCCTAGAGGTGTACAGCGTAGCCCTCATACTAATACACGAAGAATATCCACACGTCTCGGTGTTTCGCAATCAAGAGTATGGAGAACATTGAATGAAGAAGGAATGTACCCATACCACTTGCAACGTGTCCAACACCTCGAACCTGGGGATCCTGCCCGACGACTGGAATTTTGTAATTGGCTTAATGAGAACCAGCATCTGCATCGGTACATCTTATTCACTGATGAAGCTCAATTCACCCATAACGGTGTTAACAACACCCACAATTCTCATGTTTGGTCAGAAATTAATCCCCATTCCACTGTGGACAGTAACTAACAAACACCGATTTAGTGTTAATGTGTGGTGTGGAATGTTGTGTGATCAGGTAATTGGTCCATTCATTTTGGAGGGTCGTCTTACTGGACAGATTTACTTACAATTTTTGCAAAACGAATTGCTGCAACTGTTAGAAGATGTGCCCCTGGCTACAAGACTTCGAATGTACTTCCAACACGATGGAGCTCCACCTCATTGTTTCCGTGCAGTGGTTACTTACCTCAATGAGCAGTTCCCTGGGCGATTGATCGGTCGCAACGGTCCACAAAATTGGCCAGCTAGGTCCCCAGCCCTAAATCCCTTGGATTTCTGCTTGTGGGGGTGGATGAAAGACCTTTTCTACCATACTAAAGTGCAAACACGGGATGCATTACTTCATTGCATAGTGAATGCTGTGGCTCGCATAAAAGACAATCATGATGAACTTCGGCATGCAACGAGTGCGATTCACACACGAGCGGCAAAATGCATTGAAGTCGAAGGTGGTGTTTTTGAAAACCTACTTTAATAATAACCATGTTTGTATTTGACAATACAGACTGTAAATAAGTAAATAAACAAGCAAATAAACACTGTAGCGGAGAACGCATCGCGTATTGGTTGGCAATTGTCTCCCGAGTTCTGGATATTGCCTTGCCTTTTTCTAATTTTCAAACAGCCATAACTCTTTAATTATTCAGAATCAGACACATGTTCATATGAACTTTTTTATTCATAATGATCTCAGAAATCAGCTCCTGAAGTTATTCCATATCTTTGTGAATCACCCTGTATATATCAGTCCCCATTAATGAGTTTGCAACAGTCCTTTAGTCTTGCATCATGCCACAAAAAAATTAACAACACTCATCATCATAGTTCCCTCAAATTTTTTTTAACCATGTGCGGAATGAATATCGCTTCAATTTTAATTGGTGATTAAAAGTCACTCAGGTCCTTACCTGTCTGAAGGCAATATTGATATCTTTACTGAGTTCCATATCCTTAAACATGCCCTCCAACTTAGATGTGAAACCACCCCCACATTCTTGCTTCAACTTTGACAGCATACTCTTTTCAGCATCCACGCTAGCTGATTTTCCAACAAGGAGACGCTTGGCCAAATCCTAATCATAAGGATAAGAACATTTTATTCAACAATAAGGAATAAAGTACAGGCTGTTCCCAACTTACGACTCTAATGCTTACATGAAAATTATATCTTAAGTCGAATATCAATTTCCCATAGATTTACATGTTATAAATTGAGATACATTCTGGAAACTTGGAAAAAAATATGTACTAAGCCATATTTAGGCTAGAAATTAATAGTTTAAGAAAGTGTTGCCACTTTTTTATCACTTGGGAGCTAGATTTCATCTTCTTGGTAGCTAAAAAGTAGCTAGAATATTTAATTACCAGTAATATTCATAGTTGTATAAGGAAGCTAACCATACGATGTTTCTAAACTATTAGAGTATTGTAATTGTGTGCTGAGCATATACATCAACTATTACACAGACACAAAAGATGAAACCTTCCCCTGAACAAATTTCTTGGGTAATTGAAAAACATTTTAAAGCCTTTTTCCCAACACCGGATGTTCCTTTTGTAAGAATTTTATGAAAAGTATATAGGAAGACAGACTCCAATTGTAAAAACCATGCTGTTATTGGTGTTTTTGTCTGCTTTTTTAGATTTTTTGGTAGTCTCCTGTCCTGAAAAATCTTTTATTTTAAAATGCATATATTGGGTGTGATTTAACATATGATTTCCTATTGTTGTCCTAAATAATTATACTGTGAATATCTTATAACTTCCTCGCCAGTTAAAATAACTGCAGTTTTATGTAGAAATTTAAATCCTGAATTAAAACGCTTCAAATTGTAACCAAAATATATAGTATTCACTTCTGTTTCTGATTTTTACTTTCTCCATACGTAGTAATGGGAAAGTATTGTATTCATGAAAAAAATCAACTTCGAGATTTCAATGGAAATACACGTTTTGAGGTCCCTAGAACATGTTTAGACTATTTTCGGAATGATGACTGTGTGTGCGTGTGATTGTGGGCACTTTAACTCAAAGTACGTGCCATATCGTTACCAAACTTCATATATAACACTTTAGCATGAGCAAAAAGAACTGATTAGTTTTTGGACAATAACGGTTAACCGGAAGTCGAGGTTTATTCGAAACCCAATTCGGTTTTTGCGATATTTCTTCGTTAAAATATCATTATTGTATATACAATTCTATACAAAAGTTATAGATAATGTAATTTCCTACAACTTTCATTTGGAACAATTTTCTGTTGTAGTTATTGTTTAGGCGTTATTTATAAATAACCGGTTTTTCAGTTTTCTCCTTAAAAACATCGTTATTGGTAATATTCGTGAGGAGAATAATATTTCTTCCAAGTTTTGTTTGAAACAAATTTTCATAGAACCATCCATTTCGGAGATATTTTGCTTTTTACTTTCTCCATACGTAGTAATGGGAAAGTATTGTGTTCATGAAAAAAATCGACTTCGAGATTTTAACGGAAATACAGGTTTTGAGATCCCTAGAACACGTTTAGACTATTTTCGGAATGATGTCTGTGTGCGTGCATGTGTATGTGTTTGTGGGCGCTCTAACTCAAAACATGCTTGTCATATCCTTACTAAACTTCATATATAATACTTTAGCATGAGCACAAAGAACTGATTAGTTTTTGGACTATAATAGTTAATCGGAAGTCGAGGTTTATTCAAAACCCGATTCGGTTTTTTTGATATTTCTCCATTAAAACATCACTATTGTATATACAATTTTATACAAAGCTTATATAGAATGTAATTTCCTACAACTTTCATTGAAACAATTTTCTATAGCCATTATTGTTTAGGAATTATTTGCAAATAATCGATTTTTTCGGTTTCCGACAAATATCTCCTTAAAAACATCGTTATTGGTAATCTTCGTGAAGACCAAAGTTGTAGAGAATAATATTTCTTTCAAGTTTTGTTTGAAACAAATTTTTGTAGGACCATCCATTTCGGAGATATTCAACTTTTTCTTAATTTCGAGTATACAACGCCAATACCATGTAGCGGTGAATTCTGTAAACATTCAAAATTACGTAATTTATGGCAATAAGGATGACTATATTCTTTTACTATACGAAATAATAATTTTGCCTTATAATGCTATTCATAATAATTTAAATATCTATACCCCATATATGGAGAAAGTCATGTGTTGGCCACATCATTTTTTAAATATCAATTTTACAATCTTCCACTTCAAATTAGGAAAATATATCTTTATTTCAGAAAGATGTCTTTATACTTAAAGAGGTTTAATTAGTAGACTCTCTTCACATAAAATCTTTTTTGAAAATTATGACAAATACATTTAAAGATATAATTACAATTTAAAAAAATTAAAAAAAAATCTGATGTGGCCAACACATGACTTTTTCCATATTTGGGGTATAGATATTTAAATTATTATGAATAATATTATTAGGCAAAATTATTATTTCGTATCGTAAAAGCAGACACGTCCTTGTTGCCGTAAATTACGTATATTTTGAATGTTTACAGAATTCACCGCTACATGGTGTTGGCGCTGTATACTGGTATTAAGATAAAGCGAAATATATCCGAAATGGATGGTTCTACGAAAATTAGTTTCAAACAAAACTTGGAAGAAATATTATTCTCTACAACTTTGGTCCTCACGAATATTACCAATAACGATGTTTTTAAGGAGATATTTGACGGAAACCGAAAAACCGGTTATTTATAAATAACTCCTAAACAATAACTCCTGTAGAAAATTGTTTCAAATAAAAACTGTAGGAAATTACATTCTCTATAACTTTTGTATAGAATTGTATATACAATAATGATGTTTTAACGGAGAAATATCGCAAAAACCAAATCGGGTTTCCAATAAACCTCGACTTCCGTTTATCCGTTATTGTCCAAAAACTAATCAGTTCTTTGTGCTCATGTTAAAGTGTTATATATGAAGTTTGGTAACGATATGGCACGTACTTTTTGAGTTAGAGCGCCCACACTAACATACACACACACACACACACAGACACACGTACACACACACACAGACATCATTCCGAAAATAGTCTAAACGTGTTCTAGGGACCTCAAAACATGTATTTCCGTTGAAATCTCGAAGTCGATTTTTTTCATGAATACAATACTTTCCCATTACTACGTATGGAGGAAGTAATAATACACTTCACCCATTAAATGCTACATAAACTTTTACATTTGAGAAATATCTTTGGGTCAAACCAATTATTTAATGTCGAGGTAATATTACACATTCACTGTATAAGGTATGTTGTATGAGAAATTAATGATACAATTAAAACAAAAGATAAACATTAACCTATATGAAAGGTTTTAATTGAATTTCAAGTTCAATATTCCATAATTCTCAATCAGATTCACTTGCATCCTCTACATTTAAAATTTCATCATCCTCATCAGATTGGTAACAAAAGTCATCTCTTGATGTGGATGGGATATCAGATGATGAGCAATACTTTTTATATGAATCCTACCTGACTAGAACCAGCTCGGATACTACAGATAATTTGTCAAGTACCTATTTATATAAACCATACAATGCCAATTATGAAAAAGTAGAAAAGGCAATGCAGAAAGACAAAAAAAATATTGTTTATTTTTCAATACAAAATTTGCTTACATTACGTACAATTAAATGAATTTATATTGCCATTGGACTTCACCTATCGGCGAAATAAAATATTTTTAAAACTCTTCGCAAAGCTTTTAACATTGGCTGAATAGTTATGACATACGTACGCCTCCTTGTAAAGGGAAAAGGTTCTCTTTAGAGACTCCGCCTTCTTTTCGCCAGGTGTGATGCATTATGTTCCTCATCAAAAGTTCCTGCACAATACTATGCATGCCTTTGTAATTATAATAGTAACTTCCGCTTTTATCGGATGCTTGGATAACTATGTGTCTACCATCCAGGGCACCTATGCAATGAGGGAATTTCCATCTATCCTTTTGAAGGGATGTTTCTGAAATAACGACAGCTAGTGTATACACACGGGCTAGAAATTGCATGAATCGCAGAGTGGAGAACTCGCGTGACAGTCAATCGCGGTGATATTTGTCGACAGTGTAAACACATAGGTGAGTCCCTTGCACGAGATGTCGCAAGTAACTTGCCAGTATATTCCCTCCTTTATATTCAAGGATATCTGCAACTGCTAGTTGTTTGTTGTTTATTTGGGTACCATATCTTCGACTTCTCTAGGATGTTTTAGATAGTAGCTAGAAAAAGCTACAATCTTTTTTCGATTCTCCAGATTTGTAACAAGTTGCTACGGTTGATTTTTCGGAGCTAGTTTGAGTTGAAAGTCGCTAGATCTAGTTACAGATTCACTAGATTGGCAACACTGGTTTAAGAACCAGTGAGTGTTATATATTGTACTAGTAGACGGCTTGCATTCTGCAAGCATAACAGCCTATTTTCAATAATGGGGTAAAAACAACCCCTAAAAATTGGAATGGTTCCAGTCAAGACATCGATGCAGGACATCATATAATACCTTTTTAAAATTACTTAACACGTTGAAGACTGGCCACGGAGATTTCAGTTTTTGGTATTTATCTTGTTTACCTTTTTTTGAGGGAAATTTAACCATTAATGTTTTTTTTGCTAAACTATAAGTAATAAGTAAGGTTTTTAGTGTGTATCTATAAGATATAGGTATTTCTGACATAGGATATAGGAGGATACAAATTATGAGGCACTTCCAGATGTGCTAGAAATTTGAAATTTGGCATGATTATAGGTTTTTGGTCACAACCAAAGTAAAAAATCCAAAATTGTTGGAATACCAATTTTGAGGGCCTATTTTGGCTCCATTACTTCCCCATAAAAAAGCAAATAAATTGATGTAGAGGTTTTTATATTTGCTTTTTAAAATTATTTCCTGTCAAGATTTGAACTCGGGACCTGAACTATCGGAAATATTAGAAATTGTAGTTTCTTATTTTTTAATACAGAATTCAAATCGGTGTTGACTTGGTGTAAATTTTTAGTTTTCATCAGAAAAAAGTGGGAATTTTTCTGGGACCCAACAATCGACTGTCATTGCAAAGAGCTTAATGCTTTTACATGGGTAAGCTTTTAAAGGAAATCAGAGGGATATATCATAATTTCATTCATATTAAACTACGACTAATGGAAAAAATCAGATGTAATAATCCTCATTTTTGGGGGCTGTTTAGCACTAATTTGCCCTATTGCCCCACATGAGGTTAAAAATTACAAAGCATTTCCGTATGAGTTAGAGACTTGAAATTTGGCAAGACTATAGATTTTTGCTCATAACTGATGGAAAAAATCTTAAATAAAAATTCCAAATTTTAGTGGCTGTTTTGCCCCATTACTGCTCCACACGATGATAAAAATTATAAGGCATTTCTAAATGAGTTAAAAATTCTAAAGTTGCCATGATTATAGGTTTTTGCTCACAACTGACGGAAAAAATCCAAAATTTTAATAATTCCAATTTTTAGGGCATATTTTGCCCTATTAATGTTCCATAAGAAAACATAAATTGGTGCAGAGACTTCCAGATGAGCTATAAGCTTGAAAATTGGCACTACTGTATATTTTTTGTCACCACTGCAAAAATACGAAATTGTTCAAATTTTATATTTAGAGGTTGTTTTTACCCCGTTATTCATAAAGGCTGAAATCCTTGCAGAATTCTTGTGGTGACACAGTATACAAAATAAATGTCCTTTAGACAGTATTTTAAGAGATATTGCCTTGTTCTCTCCACCAAAACATTGTAAAAATGAATAAATAAATAATATAATTTAGAATGTTATAATCATTATTTGATTGTTTATTAAGTATCTCATTGGTAACTGTAATATAATTAGTAAATAATTAGAGAGGGGAATATAACCGAAAAGAACCCATATTTTCATGCTGTTTCATCATGGCTTCAATTATTTCTTCAATAATATTAAACAATGTTTTTCAGGCGTACATAGCCCAATTATAACATATTTTAAAATGTAAATGAAAAATGGCATGCAGCAACTCCCCTGTATTTTTTGGAGGAAAAAAATGCATCTGGAATCGAACCAATGAACTTTAGAAAAAAATGAACACCCGTTGCACCTTACAGCAAGTCCATGACTTCCAACCATATCACATTTAAAGGGATTTTTTCTTCCGTTTTCACAAAAAATGGAACCACACATATAACCAAAGAAACACACTGAAATAATACAGGGTTATTCATAATTTGCTTTCCAATTTGATTATATAATGTATGGAAAACTACATGAAGTAGGAAGTTGAAACAAACAGCATCCGTAGGATCAAACCTTAAAGTTTCATTTCATTGTATGAACGCGAGATGGCTGGCTGTAACTGAAGGTGACAAAATTGAATGAATGACATTGCAGTGAAATGCTGAATGTCCTGGGTGAAAATGGCTGTGCTTAATCAGTCGGTGTTTTCTGATGAAGCAACATTTCATCTGTCGGGTACAGTCAACAAACAAAACAACAGGATTTGGGGCACTGAACATCCACACCACTATTCAGAAAATGCGTGACAGTCCCAAGGTCAATGTGTTTTGTGCGATGACCTCGTAGAAAATTTATGGTCCTTTCTTTTTTTTTGCTGAGGAAACAATAATGTCTGCAGTGTACCTCAATATGCTTCAGGGTTTCCTAATGCCTCAGTTGCAAGGTGATTTTCCCAAGAGTGATAACATTTTCCAGCAAGACGGGGCTCTGCCCCACTGGGGTTTGACCATGTGGGCTTACCTGGATGAAATCCTACCAGACAGGTGGATAGGAAGGGGTAGACCGATTGCGTGGCCTGCAAGATTCTCCGACCTCACCCCATGTCACTTCTTCCTTTGGGGATGTGTGAAGGACAAAGTTTATGTACTACCACTGCCACAAATGAATCTTGAACTCATTGGATAGATTCGTACAGCCATTGATGTAATTACACCAGATATGCTGGAAAATGTTTTCTGCAAATTGGACTATCATTTCAATATCTGCCGAGTGACAGGTGGTTCACACATAGAACACTTATAGAATGGAACTTAAGGATGTGTCAGAAACTTTTTGTTTTAACTTTCTGCTTCATGAAGTTTTCCATACATTATATAATGAAATTGGAAAGTGAATTATGAATAACCCTGTATATAAGATATTTTGTATAATTAATTCATCTGCAAAAAAATTGTGGAAGGTCTTCATGTGTTCTAATTATAAAGTTTGCTACGGTGTAAATATGAAAAGAATTCATGATCAATAATCACAGTAGTTACATCAATATATCAATGGTAACAGTAATACTAAAGGCAGAAAAAGTCAGTTATTTTTGTGATTACACACCTTCTTATAAAATGCTTCAAAAACATCTTTCCCATGGATGAATCGGAATAGAACCATAATTTTATCAAGAAGTTTTTCCAGTTCTTCTTCAGTTGCCTCTTTATTGCCAGCTCTGAGTTTAGAATCAACAAATTTGGCTGAAAGCAAAATAGTAACAAATTAAGAATACCTTTTAGATGATATTTAGCAAGGCATTATATGCTTACTAATGATATTCTTAAGAATGATAAACTCCAGCTTACCTATCAATTCAGCAGGTTTATTTGCCCGTTGGTTAATGAAGTACTCAAAAGCCTCTTTCAGACTGTTAGTAAATTTTTCATTTTTATGGAAACACGTGATCACTACATTGTCCATTTTATCCTTGAAGTCAAGTAATTCTTGAACCATGGTTTTGTCTTTCTCAGGGTCTATCACAATAGTTCTTCCTTTTTTCTAAAAGATATTAAGATCTTCTCTATTGAATAATGCCACCATCAAAAATCAAAAAACTATACAAGAAAAGCATATTTATTATAAAACTAATTCAAGAAATATTCTTTATGATAATAAAAAAATGCTAACACTGATAGACTTTCTTAAACATATGCATGTAACATATTAATTATGTGACAAATAAATAAGAATGAGCACAAACTGACCTTTATGTAGGCATTGAAGTTGAGGCAAAGTTCAGCAAGTCCATTTTTCACCCGGGAGAAAAGTGAATACATGAGGGAGAGATCAGGTATGCGATTTCCTTCTAGTAATGAATCCAAGCCTTTCTGCAGGATACTCGTCAGGTGTTCACTAAGTAGCTGTCTCTCCACTGTATGAACCAAAGGCCACCTAAAAGAAATTAAGAGAATGTCAATGTACATCTAACACTATTGCACTAATTTATCAAATAACATTTTTTTTAAATGTGCTTATAGTTTCACTTTGGCATATGTTGGTGTCTGTCTGTGCACTTGCTTAAATTGAGATGTGAAGAAACTGAAAAGATAGAGAGCTGAAACTTGAAGGGTAGATTTCTGTACTGCTGCCATTTGTTTTTTTTTACTTTCTCCATATACGTAGTATAGGGAAAGTATTGTTTTCATGAAAAAATTTGACTGAGATTTCAACGGAAATACATGATTTGAGGTCCCTAGAACACGTTTAGACTATTTTCGGAATGATGACTGTGTGTGCGTGTGTGTATGTGATTGTGGGCACACTAACTCAAAAAGTACTTGCCATATCATTATCAAATTTCATATATAACACTTTGGTATGAATATGAAGAGCTGATTAGTTTTTGGACAATACCATTTAACTGGAAGTCAAGGTTTATTCAAAATTTCATTCAGTTTTGGCTAAATATCTCCGTTAAAACATCATTATTGTATATATAATTTTATGCAAAGGTTATAGAGAATGTAATTTCCTACAACTTTTATTTGAAACAATTTTCCATAGCAGTTATTTAGGAATTATTTATAAATAATAGGTTTTTTCGGTTTCTTGGTAATATTCGTGAGGGCCAAAGTTGTAGAGAATAATATTTCTTCCAAGTTTTGTTTGAAACAAATTTTTGTAGAACCTTCCATTTAGTAGATAATTAATGTATTCGTAAATTTTCAGTATACAGTGCCACCATCTTGCAGTGAATTATGTAAACATATTCAAAATATAATTTACGGCAATAAGGACGACTGTATTCTTTTACGATACGAAATAATAATTTTCCTTATAATGCTATTCATAATAATTTAAATATCTATACCCCAAATATGGAGAAAGTCGTGTTGGCAACATCAGATTTTTTTAAATTTGAGTTTAGAAAAATATACAAGTTCAGATTAAGGCCCATTTAAAATATTGTTTTTGAATATCTCCTAAAGTATAAAGTTTTACATAGGCGATTAGGGAAGCGTTCAAAATTATAATACAAAACAGATTGTACCCAAAACTAAACTAAACAAGACTTTAGTGACCGAATACCGTAAAACCTCTACCTTAGGAACTCCTAAACAGTGAAGGCCTCTGGATAGCAAAAAAATGGTGATCCCACAAAACTTACCATATATACTCTTGTAAAATGCACACCTGCACTTTTTGCCAAAAAATCCCAACTTTTTCTTATATCCCATAATATGCACCCTTGATTTTTGTAGGGTATAAGAACAAAATTTTAGAATTATACCATCATGTTAAGTATTAACTAAAGTAAGGATGTCCAACTTCCTTGGTGTGGCAGGCCAAATATGCTGAGAGCAACTGACTGGCGAGCTGGACTAGGGTTGTGGGAGGGGAGTAGGAGAAATTTTGTTCGAGCGAAGACCGGAGATAGGACGGAAAACATGCGCCCCTAATGTGCATCGTTAGTGTATTGCCCACGTGCCGCTTAGTAAGTTTGGAGCCATTTTCAAGAGTAATATGGAACCATAATGGATATCCTTGTTAGCGGGTGTCCAGGTGAAAATTTTCAGCTGCTTTCATCTTCCTGGTTTTCCCCAACCGTTTTTGCACATGGTGGTAAAAACTTTGGAAGGGGAAAGAGGCATGCAGGGAAGCATGTTTTATGACGTATGGTTTAGGCAGCTTACCAGTATTCTATAGATATAAACAAACGAACAGGTAAGCACCACTATAGCTTTGGCACCCCAGGTGGCCACCCAGATCGCCCTTACCTCAGGCTGGATAATATCATACCATGGGCCAGATAAAATCAATCAGCAGGCCAGATGTGGCCCATGGGCAGTTGGACAACCCTAAACTAAAGTACTATAAATAAATACATTAAACCATTAAATTATTGCCAGTTAACAACTTTAAAATGCTTGGACTTGCCCATAAATATTACTTTCAATAAGCTCCAAATTACGTCTTAGAGCAAGGGTGGGTAAAGTTTTGACGAGATGGGCCGCATTCGCCATTGCAGTTGCTTAGGTGGGCCGCATTAACAGATGAAAATGCTTCGGCAGTCCACATTAGGATCCACATCAGAAGTTACTTGAGAGAATGTGAAATTTGATATTTAATAATATTTTATTATCTAAACTTCACAAGAAAAGATTTTCCTTTTTTAATTTTAACCAAAAACATACGAAATTGTCTGTGTTACATTTCACTGTTCACTTTCGTAATGACATTGAAAGCCGTATAAAATGCTCACGTGGGCCTGATGTAGTCCCTTACCTCTGTCTTAGAGAGACATCATCAATAATGAAAGCGACTGGGTTGAGATGGCAACAATTTTATGCATGCTCTACATACCGAATGTGTATTATATAAGCCTCACACGCTCCCTACCCACATTGCCCATCTCCTTCATCTCCCTTCCAAACAGGTGCATATGTAAACCTCACCCCTCCAGCATTAGGTTGAACCATTACGGATGGTTAAAACTTTTTTAATAGATGGAGGGATTGTATGTAGAGAAATTAATGAATTATTTAATAAATTAAGCTACAACCCTTGTTTAATAAGGTCTACTCCTAAGTTTTGTTACAAATATGTTAAAACTAATGTATAAACTCTGGTTAATGTCGGAAGACTTGAGTTGGATAGTTTTAATTAGTGTCAATAGCAAATTTGTTTATCTTTGAAAAGTTCTCTCACAGACCCACAGTTTAGACATTATCCAGACATGTGATGTCCAACATTAGCAAATTTCATATATCAGCTATAACATACTAGCAGAAATACCTGGTGTTGCCCGGGGAAATTTTGTTAAAATCAAATAGGAATTCAAGATGGTATTTAAGAATTTAATCGACCGCCATTTAGAATAAAACAGGCAGAGAGAAACAAAAACCACTTATTCCTGGGAGCCCTCCACAATTGTACCAAATTTGATTCAAATCAATAGCAGGACTTGGGAAAATACGTGTAGTTTAGTGTTTTAATTGGCCGCCATTTTGAATCAAGTAGGCAGACGGAAATGAAATCCCACGCTGACCTTCCTCTTGTGGTTCCTTATAATCGTGCCAAATTTGCTTGGAATTGGTTGAGAAATGTAGGCGTGCATGCAGAAAGAGTTAGATACGCTTTTTCCTTAGAAATTAATTAAAACAGCGACCGACATATTACTTCATTCTCTGGTAAAACTAATTTCCGTATTTTACGAAGAATTAAATAAGGTGAATGATGAAGACAATTGGCCGCCATTTTGAATCATGAGGACGGACAGGCACATAAACCCCGCGTTGACATTCCCCTTGTGTCCATTACGATTGTGCCAAATTTGTTGGAATCAGTTGAAAAATGTGGGCGTGCATAAAGGAAGACAGACAGACTTACTAAAATATAATGGTGGAGATACATTCAACCTATGTATCAAACTCAAAATACATTTAAATGAAATATTCTTTTTATTAAGTTTATATAAAATAAAAACGATTAAATCCTTAAAAATTAATTCAATTTATCTTAGCATGCACATAATTTACTTAGTTGTGGGATCCAGATAATGGAGTAAACGCTCATTTTCTTCTGCTATCCGTCCATCCACATGTGCTAAATATTCAGGAACATCAGTTTCCTGCATCAGGGTCTGACCTTCAGCAGCATACAACCTTTCTGTAGCAGCAAGGAACCTGAAAAAAGAACCAAAGGTTGGTTGACAAAAATTTCCAAACAAGAGATCACTTGGAATGGATTTGATACTGCTATAAAAAAGTTTTCAAATTGCTGATAGCTATGTCAACACTACCAACAATACTCAATATTTTGTTATCCACAGTAACAAATAATGGCTTAGATTTGATATAGGTCACCCATGACCTCAGCACCACCTGATTCTGGAAAAATGAACTATCGACGTATGCGTACGAGCAACAAAAATAAATAAAACAATGGCTTCATTGAGTTAATTTAAAGCTTGCTAACCCATGACTGATCAGCCTGTCGCGGCATTTACAAACCCAATCACCGGACAACAGGGAGGGATAGTTTGGTTCCAGCGAGGTGAAGGGCGCGGTAGCACCTGCAGACGACAACTAAAATAAAAACAAAGTGAGCCGAAGGCTCGCCAATATCCCCTCCATTTATTGTTGCTAATATTTATTTGGGTAAACATCAATAAGTTTCTAAGGGCATCATTTACTCGTACCCACACTTCGATAGTTCATTTTTCCGGAATCAGGTGTTGCTGTGGTTGTGGATGACCTATACCAAATCTGTTCCAAATTATGTTTGTTGTGCCCCCAAGAACTTCCAATTTTGGCCAATACGTAGCACTGTGTGCATTAGTCACTCTGATGGGTGTTATATCTTGCGTTGTGATTCCCAGTGGAATGGGATTCCACAAGTGCACGGCATAACTCACTATATGCAACTACGTAAGAGATATCATGCGATGTGATTCCCTTCTGAGATGATGAGTTGCGTTGGATTGATGTAAGGGTTGGGGTTTCAAAGGGTAACCATTTTATTTCATGAACTAGGGGCTCCACCCACACTCATTTTGCTTGCAAACCCCCCAGCATGCTCATACATTTTAAAGATATTTTTTTGAAACCCTTCTTCCAACAAACCCAACCATTTTTCTGAAAACCTTCCAACCCAACCATTTATCTGAAAGCATTTTTCCAACCCAACTCCATTTAATTTAGAAAACCCAATTATCCTTCACACATTAACTAAAGAGTAGTGAAAAACCCAGTGTCACGTGCACTCAGGAAATCCCATTCCTCTGGAAATCACAACATAAGAGATAACAGCATCAAAGCAACTAAAGCACACAGTGCTACATACAGTAATTTCTGGTGTAACATGCGCCTGCATAGCATCTTTTTGCAATAAAGCAATTTATGTTTAAGGGAACATTTTTCTCATAAAGCGGCTATCCCCATAATAGCATGAAAAAACTCAAGTGGTGAACTAGTCCTTTGCAGAGTGCCGTAAGTTGATGTAAATCAATAGTGTCCAATCCCATCTCCACTCCCCACTTGTGGCAAATGGGCAGTTAATTTGTGGTGAATTGATGCTCACAGGCTATAGTCAATTACTTTTATTAGTTACGTAAACCACCGAGTAGTAATATATTTTTCATCGGAGAAACTTTTACATACCACAGCATATGCGATAAGATGAATTGCAGCTGGATAATGGCAAGGTGAAGTTTACAAAGCCTTTGACTTGGACTTGGCAGGATCAATATTAAGAATGATTTTGAAAAATAAAGTCAAAATTAAAAAGCATAGAAAGATAGCAACTCCACTGAATACTACAAAATTTATGAATGAGATGGAACAGCTCCTTATGCTTTTTAATGAAGACGATAATCAACACCAGGTGCACAAATTAAACCTATTAATATTGATCCTTATGGAAAAAATTCCCTCGCTTAGTGTGGTTTCAGTTAGTGCTCTGTTTTCCAGGAACCAATTAAGAGCACTAAGTGAGGGATGCCTGTACCTTACTCAAGATAAATGAGTTCAAAGAATAGAAATTATTAATTCAAAACCAAGAAAGATTATAGGTACCTGCCAATGGGACTTTACAAGATATTAATTATAATTACTCTGGGCAAAGGGGTATTCTAGTAGTCCTGTTATAAAAGAATGTATTGATTTATGATTGTTCTTTTATTTCCTGCATAAGAAATTCCCCACCTCCGTTCAGCCAAGCCAGGACAACTACACGTAATAAAATATTATCTCTCTTCAAGTTGATACATTTTTACTACTACAAATGAGCCTAAACATAGCTAAAATTTCTACTATAACTACAGTGGAATCCCGATTTAAGGTTCTCCCATTTAAGGTTTACCCGCATTTAAGGTGGTTTTTTGTGGCCCTGACCAAAGCTCCATATAAATAATGTATTGTTTGACCCGATTCTGGTCCCTTGCACGGCATCACCTCGATTTCAGGTATGTTTACACCGTGACTCGAGAATATTTCATTTGTTGGAGATGTAATATTAATTCAATCTAACCATCAATGGCACAACACATACTGGCGTTGTTACTACATTAAATAAACTCAAAAGAATTAATATTTAGTCATGCTGTTTTATCAATCCACCTTAAATGTCCTAATTTGTTACGTACTTCACGAAAGTTGCGATGACGTCATCACATGAACACGGATTTTTTTCGTTTCAGTTCGCAGGTGCTCGCTCACTAACGTGATGCGTTAGCTAGTTGGGCCACCCGCGTTTACCACAGCCATATTTACCTTGTTAACCCGAAAGGAAGACAATCCCCCAAAAAAAGGGAAGTCTTATTCACAACGTTATTATTACATCGAGGCAGCAATGTTATTAAAACTTTGGATGTATGTTCTTACTTATCAGTCACTGTAGCATTTCCCTACACCTCACAAGACACGCAATCAAATTTGTGAGCCCACTTCGCATAAAGGACCGAAATGTAACAAATGAGACTAAAAACTGCTTCACTGACAGATAATTATTCGAAACTCGTAAATACAGTAAAACTCCGTTATAATGCACCTCACTATACCGCGGATTCGGATTTACCACAGGTCTAGTCATGTCCCCCAAAATGATTCCATCTATTTTCTTCGTAAACATCCTTGTTTCAAATTTTACCACGATTTATTTTCTTCGTAAACAACTTGGTTCAAATTTTACCTAGATTTATTTTCTTCGTAAACAACATGGTTCAAATTTTACCGCGATTTATTTTATTCGTTAACAACTTGGTTCAAATTTTACCGCGATTTATTTTCTTCGTAAACAACTTGGTTCAAATTTTACCACGATACTAAACTCCCGTCGCTGTCTATAAGAATGACAAGATATTGTAGCTGAAGTTCAGAATCGCAGAAGAGCAGAAAAATTAATGGAAGATGACAGTGAGAATGAAGAGATGTGTGAGGTTGAGACCACTTAGATAAGGAAAGTATTGGATAATATCAGTGAAGTGATGAATTGGATGGAGAGAGAGAGAGAGAGAGAGAGTGACTGTGATCATCTTCATCTTTTACATTTGCAAAATATTAAGATGTATGTGATGAAGAAACGCCATCAGCTGTCGCGCCATAAGAAAATATAGGACACTTTTAAAAACACCGATTAAAGTAAGGTATGCATTAAAATCAAAATACTATATCAGTTTTTATAGTATTTTGCAATTAAATTTGTTATAACACATATGCTTTCACGTTTTTTAAAATTATTTCCCAAAATACCGCGGGTTGCCGATAATGCGGGTGTACATTTTGTCTCCCGAAACCTGCGTTATAATGGGGTTTTACTGTATTATCTTATATAACCCATGCGACCCCAATTATATCATGTATCATTATAGCATGCGAACTTAAAAAACTGAAAGGATCTGCATGCTTGGTTGATTCCTCCTATATAGGAGCGCTTCAATTAAGTGTTTATTTGCTTAAAAGTTTTAAGAAAGTTTGTCTTGGAAGAATTAAAGATCACAAATTCACTGCAAGGAGGTGCAATGAGGGTCACAGCCATGAAGTGACCGCAAATTTCGCAAAAAACCATAAGCTAGAAGAATCACCTTTGCCGGAGGACTTACATTTGGTATTATTCTCAACCATCTTCTTTCTGTGAAATTTTACAAATGAAAAAATTGATCGTAATTAATCTATACACTTAATATTTGTGTTTTAACTAATAAAACATATGTGACATTAATGAACTGCCGTTTCGTCTTTCAATTTTAGATAACCACATTTAATGTATTACTCGATTTAAGGTACAAAAAATTTGTCCCCGACGCAAACGTTAAATGGGTGTTCCACTGTATATATTTTGTATGCTACATAAAAGTCTGGAACACATACACACCATTATAATGTAAATATATCCACAAATTCGGTATTCATGGTGTTTTCACACAATGGATCCCTCGCGGATACCGGGAGAGTAGTATACATACGAAAACAAGGGCTTTTCGAAAAGAATTCATACAGCCAAAGGCAGTTAATCCAGCTTGATTTATCATGAATTTAGGCTAACCAATTTGGTCTGCTCTCTCCAGGGCAGAAGAAGATAAACAGTACCAAAAAATGCAATTTCAATGGCATAATAAATTTCCTCAGCTGTTAAATCATGTTAATTTATAAAGGAAGGAAATAAAATGATTGTATTTGTTGGCAGCTCAAGATTGGTACACTTAAGTTCATCACATTTATAAAATCGCTGACCTTCATGATCAGAGGACATCGACTCACCACAAACAAAATTGTCTCTCCACAGATGATTACAAAGTGTTTAATAACATCCTTTTCCCATTCCTTTCCTTAATCCTCAACTTTCGTAACCTATACCATTTTTTGCCCTCTTCTCCCCACCCTCATCAGAAGCAAATGACATTTCCTTCATCCTATATGATGGACACATCTGCTCACCTTCACAACCTCTGACTGATATTCAAAGAAAAAGCATTTTAAAGACAAGGTTATGAAAAATCCTTCAAAGCAGCTATTTTATTGGTTAAAGTTTTCTTCTACAGAATAGGCATAAAAGTACTAAACGAAATAAAAACATTTTTCTTGTAATAACTTGTTTTGTATGCAATAACTTATAACTGAAAAAAGTGAAATCTCAGAAGGATTCAAAAGCCTCTCTGACAATAAAAATGAGGGAAAAATCCCTCAAAGAGGGTAATTCTCTCTACTGAACCTGCTATCTCTATTCTCCATCAGAAGCAATACAGGCGACTCCAGAGTCTCCATTGTTCGAGTTTCGATTAATTCGAGATTTCGATCCTGCCGATCGATAATATATGCGGAATAAACTTCGCGTAGTAATTGGTTCTGACCAACCATGCGAGGTTTAGTTTTGGTGTAGACGTAGTTATATCTGCTCTAATTGTTTGAATTTGTGCTGATTTCACTCTTTTTTCTATTAATCTTTTATTTAAATTTATTTTATTGATTTATTTATAAATTTATCACTTGACATGGAATCTAAAATAAAGTGACCGATCTCCAAAAGCTCAATGTCGTACAAAATGAAAAAACACAAAATACAATACGTATTTTTGAATCTGTTTAACAAAATAAAAAATTTCGATAATACATCAATATTGAATTATTAAAAACAACAATTTTAATGAAGATAATAAAATCCAATTTTTTTATTAATCATATACTAATTCTCCAAAGCCATACCCTCCTTGCGGTGCGTTTGATGTTATTTTTCTAAAAACAAACAAATACAAAATAAAATTGGAACAAATCATGTAATTAACCGTAACATAAATTAATTCAATTTTCCTTTTTTATATTGCTGACACAAATAATAAAAACAATTATTGCAATTATTATCAATTTTAACGGGCAAATTTTTAAAATGCTGTACGTTTTGCTGTACACTTTCCAATGCTGTACAGGAGATGAAAATGCTGTACAATACAGCATAATGCTGTATGTCTGGTCACTTTAATCCAAAAGGAAATGTAATAGTGATAATGTAAGTGAATCAAATAAAAGAGTGCATAAGACTCATAGTTATGAATTGAAATCAGAAATTTTAAAGCATGTTGAGAAAGGTGAGAGCCATACTGAAATCGCACGATCGTTGGGAATGTGTCGTTCAACTATTAGCACTTACGTGAAACAGAAGGAGAAAATTCTAGAAGATTTGATAAATTCACTTAATTTGATAACAACAATAAACAGTCCTAGGTGCGGTGTTGCGATTCCTAAAATGGAAAAACTTTTAAAACTTTGGGTAGATGATCAGTGTCAGAAACACATTCCTATGAGTGAGACCACGATGAAATATTTTTAATTTTATTGTTTCTTTATTCTTAAGTTATTTTGTTCTTCTTTATTAACTTTTATATTTATTTCGCTGCGATAAATAGTTGTATGTATAGATAGATGTATGCAGGTATGTTATCCAGCTCGCGCGAGTTGTTTGTAACAAACGACTCACGCAATCCGGACGGGGCTGTCTGCACGACATATTGCATACATCCATCATTGAAGTTCGAAACAAAAATTTATTTTTTCCTTTTTAGTGCAAAAAATAAGTTATACAATTAAAATATTTATTATATAATTTATTCATAATTTAATATTGTTGTATTAACATATTAGTAATGTTATTTTATCTTTATTGAACGTGAGGGGAGACTTTTTCGTGAGATGCGGGAACGTATCCCCCGATTATAACATGTAAGTATATGGAAAAACGGCGTTCAACATTCGAAATTTGAACACGTTTTCAGGAACGCATCCCCAACGAGACTCGGGAGTCGCCTGTACTTGAAAGCCACATGCATTTGTAATAATGTAGATCATATTATGGGATGTTTTTGACAATCACTGGCTAAGTTTTGCAACCAAAATTCTCAAGAGGAAAACCTTTTTAAATGTAATTACAGAGAAACAAAATCTCTTTGCAGAAGCAAAAAATAACTCTTTCAGAGTTGATGGGAGTTGTTTTGGTCTCATGAGGGGTCTCTCAGCCAAGATGAATACATTATGGTCAATATAGGGACTACAGGCAGTCCTTGACTTTCGTACATTCGACTTTTGTACAATTCGCTCTGTCGTACATTGTAAATTCTTGCCCCTAAACTGCCTTTTGTACGCCGAACAACACCGAATTTGGACTTTCGTTCGTCAGCTGACGATCAAACATTTCGAGCTACCGCATAATGGTGCTGTCTGTCAGCCAACACTTCTAATAAATTAAAGTATGCTACGTAATAATATACGTATTGTATGTAATGAAAGATTTGTGTGTAATGTTTTTTAATATTGTACTGAAATTTGACAAGATTAATACCACTGTAAAGTCGGTTAATAATCAATAAATTATTATTATTATTATTCAGTCTCGGCAACGTTACTGTCTTTCTTTGTATGTACAGCAGTGTTTCTTTGTTTGTGCATTTTACACGTACTATTTTATAAATATGAGTGATAAACGGAAAACTGAAAGTGCTAATACAAGTGGAAAGAAATGTAAGGCTCATAAAGTGAACAGGATTGGGACAAAGATGGAAATAATTAGGCATGCCGAAAGCGGCGAATCTTTAGCTTCAATCGGACGCTCATTGGACTTAAGCCGGTCGAGTGTGTGTTCAATTGTGAAGGAGAAGAACAAATATAATAATACAATACATACTGCGGCGTTCTGAATAAACCCCACATTTATTTAAAGAGCAAGGAATCGATCTACACATGCTTCGAAGACATTGGCGATATCCTGTTAGCAGACCGCGAAACAATTTGAGACATAATGATTGTGCAGTAGCTTGACTTTCTCGTGAATGACAATTGAACTCAGTGGGACTTTCTTGATCGCTTCTTCACTTTTCTTAATCGATCTTATTGTGGACTCATTCACACCAAGTAATTTACCAACTGATGAAGCAAATTCATTATGCGCAAACCTATCTAAAACTTCAATTTTCTTCTCCAAACTCGTCACTTTTTTTGCCCTTTTTACTGACTTTTCTTTCATTTCAATCATCACCCTCTTTGGGGCCAAATTTAGGCAATATTACAAAAAAAACTATGAAAATAGCAAATGCTTTAATGAAAAAAAGAGGGATTTTGTATGTGCACTTCAGGCGGTCCTTGACTTTCTTGCGTTCGATATTCGTACAACTCGCACATTAATAATAATATTTATTTACAGCCGGTAATCACATTGTATTCACAAATCACAGAATAAGTTTCATTAATCACAAAGTAATTTATTATCCAACTCATAGCCTGTAAAACGGTATTGGGGTTCAGCAACAGCTGGTCTTCCACCTCTGCCAGAAAAGACACTGCCATAAACAA
This sequence comes from Uropetala carovei, assembly GCA_036926305.1. Classification (NCBI taxonomy): domain Eukaryota; kingdom Metazoa; phylum Arthropoda; class Insecta; order Odonata; family Petaluridae; genus Uropetala; species Uropetala carovei. Next base: position 3,245,617 of record JAXCHB010000040.1, on the reverse strand, counting down.
AGATAATTTCACCAAAAATACAAAAAAAGTAAATAGACATAAACAAAAAGAAAGGAACTTAATACCAAGATATACCTAATAACTATAGTCAACGACTAGATTATGATACGGATGGAAGCACTGTGTTACAAACAGTACGAATAAATGTGTCTTATAGTAATAAAAATTTCTTGAGAAAAAGAATGAAAAACAAATAACGATAAATTATAAAAAGATAATAATCAATTACACTATGTGTGTGATAACCTTAGGATAATACAAGGGAACAAGAACCCAAGATAGCATAGATTGACACCCCTGAACCGCCTTTTGTGCGCCGATCAGACTTTCGCACGTCAGCTAAATGACGAACAAATATTTCGAGTGGTACTGGTTGCCAGCCATCAGGCCACCAGTTTCCACCGCATTGCCATCTTTGTCCGTACATCAGTGTTCATTTGTGCAATTATTTAAATATTTTATTGCATTTTGCCCTATCTCTCTATATGATAAAATCAACGATTGTGTCTAAAAGGCCCCTGCACAAAAAAACTAAACATTTATACCATAATTAGAGATTTTATAATATTTTTTGGTTCCCTGGGAACGGAACCCCCCCCCCCCCCCCTATAACATGTAAATCCATGTTCAACTTTGGTACATTCGACTTTCAGACACGTTTTCAGGAACGCATTATGTACGAAAGTCGAGGACTGCCTGTACTTGATCTTTAAAGGGTAAGACAGAAAAATAAGCTGCACCTTCATTTTTTAAATTGCTAATTTGGAAAAAATGTAAGGCTGACATTCTGATCAATATGGTATGTTACCATCTAATAAGGTTGCATACCCTTGTGTTTGGGGGATACTCCTTTAATCATTCAAACTTAGAAGTAAGATTCTCCCAAAATCAATGTAATTTCTATAATATTTCTCAAGTAATAACCCATATAAATTTCTGGTTTTTAATGACATAATTATGCAACTGATCACATTATTTACCAAAATCACAAAAACATCTGCTTGTTAACACTGAGATATCTAAATTTATTTACAACATTTTGAATACCCTGCTCTCAAACACTAAAGAGCTAGTAACCATCCAACAGAAGGCATATTATGTTTGCAGTGAAAACTTTTATAGTGGTCAATCTGACACTATAGTTGGGAGCAGGGACGAAGGCGAGTGAGTCATATTTGCTGCGCAGAGAGAGAGGGAATATGCATTACACTACTGCCAAACCACCAGTCAATATACACATACGTTCGGAACACATCATACAAATCTAACCAATATAAAATGTAAATTAGAATACAACATGCTAGAAATGACTATTCTGTATCAATACCTGAGTATTCAGTCTGAGTTGTCTGCATCAGTGTCGCTGGAGTTTGATTCTTACGAATCGGATTCCTGTAGGTTTATAATGATTCGTTCCAACATGTTGTCTCTGGATATCTCCCTCTGAAAATCTCCTTCCTGCAATTTCTCTGCATGTTTCACACACCTCTCCCATGCGGAAACCTGTATACTTTCTATAGCCTCGTGAGTTAATCGCTCAACGTCGGCAATTTTGAAAGTATTATTCCTCTCAGCTACAAATGATTTTACTTGCGCCCCAAATTAACTCAATTGCATTGTAATAGCAATGAGAGGGCGGTAGGCGCACCACTCTGTGGCCGTGTTTTCTTGCAATGCAATCCAATTCATAAGATTTTTGATGTGGCTTATTCATTTTCACCAATTGCAATAGCTCCGCAAGTGTTTGTGAAGAATGTTTTTAGAAGCTAGCCATGCCATTATGTCACCTTTCCTGGTATTTGTGCATGGAGTCTTTTCCGTCATAACCGAATGGATACTTGCATTGTCCATTACGACTGATTGTGGAGCAAGGTAAGGCAGAAACTGCTCTTCAGACCACTTTTTAAAAGTATTTGCATTCATTTCTGAATGATAATCTGTCGTAGTTTTAGATTTTGATCAGAAAATTAATTTACTTTCCAGAATGAATCCCGTGGCTGCTGAACCGGCATGGCACACAATGAGACCTTTACCAATAGGAACCCTTAGTCCACCAGAACCATCGCTCATCTTCCAGCAACTATTTTTCGTGTGGTTTTCATTAACCCAGGTTTCGTCTAAATAGTATACCTGGGCTGTACCTGCTTTCCTAATTTCATGCATCGTCCTCAAACTTTCTTCCGTCACTGGATCTTTTGTATTTGAAGCCAATTGACTTTAATATTCTAAGCATTGACCATTTGCTTCCAGGGTATCCAATAGAATCTTTCATTTTTACTGCAAGTTTTTCTGCTGTAGGGAATTCTCCATCGGCGTACATGTCAAAGATAATTCGTTGCAACACATTTTTATCGAAGTCATCCAAGTCTGTGCTTTCTTTTTCACGGTTATGATGTTTCCCGGGCGACCGAAACACCACAGTTCCACTGGTGTTTAATGAAGATTTTGCTTCACTTGTAATTCTTTGCACAGTTCGAAGTCCAACGCCACAAGCACTCACCGTTCACTCTTGACACCTGGCAACATTGCAACCAGCTATGCCTTTTGCCTCGCTCGCTTCCTCAGATTCTTTTTTGAAGTACTGATACACTTTATATACCATCTCTCTTGCTTGTTTATGCAAAACCTTGCGTTTACTACCTTCCCCCTCCATTCTTGATCACAAAAAGATGGTAGTATTTAACCCACAATAGAAAAAACACACACCGTGAACTACTGAAACTGAGTGATGCGGATTGGTTAATTGAGAAATCATGTGACACTCCCTCATGCTGCGCATAGACTTTCCACCCGCCTTTGTTCGTGCTCTCTACTATAACTATTCAACAAAGGTAATTAAATAAATAATATTTGTATCCTTCAAAGCCAATGATAATATTCACAACTGATGTTTGTTAGGCAGAGTTTTTTCTAAAGGAATATCTTTTGTGTAGAATTATTTCCTACTGATATCTAAATAACACAAAAATATTTCAAAACTATATTAAGTTTAAAAACAAATAAAATTACAATTATTATCATTCTCAATCTTAAGGCTATTTAGTTTATTTAGAAAGACTACATATTTTAAACTTGTACGGGATAGCCAATCAAATTTTAAACATAAACATCCTATGATAACAAACACTTCGAAACCTAACACAAAATAATCCAAACCACATGCTAAAGCTGAGTTCAGAACATTATAATTAACAATTTCAATATTTTACTTAGGCAAATAGGAAGTAGTCACAAAATGTATTTACAGATTCTAAACTAGATAAGATTATAATATAAAATGGAGCTTTATAATACACACTTGGTCTCAAAGGCTTCTCTGTAGATTTGAAGATCAGAAAGCATCCGTAGAAGAGATTTAAGCAGAGTACGGTCAACAGTATCTCCTCGGCGCTCTCTCTCAATTAGTAGAAGTAATCCTTCTACTGTTCTTGTTTGTACCAACTGGTTCAGTATTATGTGGTGGCCGAATAGATCAAGACCCATATCCCTGCAGTGGATATTTAAGGAGATTCAGAATTTTTGGAAAAAAAATGTTTACTAACTGCAACATCATAAAACAACAAAAATATACAAAAAAGTAAACGAACAGGCGACTTACCATATAGAATGTATCGTAGGATTTTGAAGGACATACGTGCGGTCTAAGTACAGAAAAATACTGCGAATCATAATCATTTGACGACAGTGAGCCAGCCAGCATTCATTCATTTTTTTCAGGAAAATTATCCTATCCATGGACTCAGTTAAAAACTGTTCTATATTCGCCTTAACGTGCATTTCGGTAAGCTCTGAAAATGCAATCGAATAAAATTTTTGAAACAATTGTAACCCCTTTAGTAGCATCTAATATCTAAGGTTAAGATGTGCCATGTGTAAATACCATTAAGTTTTGTGTAGAGCTGCGAGGCCATTTTATGATTGCACATATTTTCCACAGCTTGATAAAGTTCCTCCAAACTGTAACCTATGGATTTAGATGTTTGAATAGCTATAACTGCCTCTTTTAACTTATCCCACGTTTGTTCTTGATAATTTTCTGGGAGTTTAGGTTTTTCTGAAAAGATACAAAAATGACTTCTTCAGATCAACGTATTTTCTTTCTGATGATAGCATATATTCCATAATATCGTGTCAAAGTGAATAGATTATGTAAACAGGTAATTTATAACAAAAATAATGGTATTGTATCCCAAGTGAATTTCTCCTTGAGTTTCCAGTTCATGCACAAAGTTTATATATAATTCATTTACTTTCCTGAAAATTATTTACGACAGATAAGTCAACCAAAACAATAACCAAGACCATTCTTGAGATGCGTACTATACCTTTAAAATTTTTTATCACCAATTTCTTGGCAGATCCTGGTTTAGCGTTCACTATTGTAGAATTTTTGCTAACACCATTCGGATTAGATAGAGCTGAGAAGTTAGGTCTTTTTTGGCTTGTGTCAGTCATTGTTTCCTCCCTTAATATCTTGTTTAGAATGTTTTCGCCTAAATCGTTGGGTGAATTCCTCTTTCTAATATGATGTTTGGCGAAGTCCTTGAGCCCGAGGTATTGAGAACTAATAAGGCTTGACATAGGAGTGCATGACAAGGCCTCAGCCTACAGATAACTATACTTCAAAAATAAATACACTTTTAAACTACAGATCATTTCATCTCCCTAACTTACGGCATATGGGCTAAAACTCCCGTGAATAACGTGATCTAACGAGACATGAAGTATTTAGCGGGTATGAAAAATATATCAATCGAATGTTTATTCCAAGCGAATAAACGATATTTAAAAACTTAATTGAAAGATATTCATTGCGGGAAATTATTTTCAAATTATTTGTTAACGTAGAATTACCTTTAAAGTTATTTAATCGACACGATATTTGTGATGTCTATGACAGATTATTTATGAAAACAGAATGCCATCAGCTATTTGGTCCGTTTGAATACTGAACTGCATATTTCTTTCCCGTGGTTATTACTAAAATAAGAGCGGGTTTAAAATTAATACACCTGGCGATTTATCAACCGTTCCACGTTTTACCTCTTCTAAAAACGTAGTTTATTGCGCAAGGGCCATCCTTTCGCGGGCCTAAAACTGTTGTTGAGAATTGTAAATTTTTCTGCAAAAATAACGTAACCGACTGTTATCTTTGGCTCATGTCCTTTTTTATTAAAACCTTAGGGTACTTAAAGAGTATATCATTGCATTTATACTTTTGAATTTACTGAAAAACGTAATAATTATATTTTCGTATTATAATAAATGCCTAGTTAGTACTTCACATTGAAGTATCCTGCATTGCACATTGAATTACTTTGTCAGTAATTGAGGAATTTTTATCGTATGAATCGCAATATAAATACGTTTCGCTTCCAGCGTGAGCGCTATTATCGTCGGTCTATCCGTCCGTCCGCATGTTCGTTCTCGGCTTCTAACAAACGGATTTTCACGAAATTTAATACTAAGGACTTACAATCAAAGATAATAAAAAAATCGCAAAAATGAATCACGTACGCCAATCAGGGGTACCACTTTACTGGTGACCAAAAATGAACTTTCCGTCATATCTCGTAAAGTATTAGTCATATCAAAATATCTTTCAAATAAAAGTTGTAGAATTAGTAAAGAAGAGTATTTTCTTTTCTATACATTTTTATCGTAGGAGTAGCCGTTATTAATAAAATCAAATGAGAATGTCTTAAATCGAGTTGAACTTAGAAAATTTCTTGCATGGTTACTTCTTCATTGTTGCTAACATAAACAATCGCACAAACAAACGTTTGATTTCCTTACGTGTGCATGTAATATTATTAAATAGGAAGAAAATGGATTATTTATGATGAAGAAAAAACTTTAAAATGCTATTTCCCTTACATACAGGTATATAATTTCTTTCTAATACTCCATTGCACGAAACGATGTACACTTTCCTAACTTGTTAAATAGGTAAAATGCTTTTTGTTTTAACCAAAGGTTGACATGAGTTATTAGAATCAAGCGTTGAAAAGTGCGCCAAAGTTTAGGTTTTACTGCTCCACACTCCTCCACAGCGAGAATACAAATTATCTTAGATCATTCTTCTTGACATTTTCCAGAAGAATCGGAAGATTTTGTATCAGTTCATGTTTTTGTTCTAACAATAAATAGATAGTTTTGAAATGAGTGAGTGAACAGATAATGAGACATTGTTAGCCAGTATATAGAAAAGCAAAAATATTAATATACAGAATTATCCCGATATTAATAAGATCTTACGCTAGTAAGGATGTTTTCCGGCTTTTTAAAAAATAAACGGCAGCACACAGAAATTGAGTATATAAAAGAGAGATATATTATAAAGACACAGAACTGCTATATATTTGTTATTTATTGCACAAAGGAAAAGCCTATTTACAGTTTATATGCAAGTACATAGAATCCATTATAATATATATGAAGTAAAAAATATGCATAAAAAATGACAAAAATTAAAGTTCTGTGCTAGCACAGCATTGATATAGTGGTGGTGAGATAAGTTAACTCTGGTAATATACAATCCATAAATTACAACATAGTAGGTACAAGTACTGAAAGACTTGGCCTACATATTACCGAAGATCTAGGTTGGTCTATCCACATGAATGCTTTAATGAAAATAATTGCTATACGAGTTTTCATGATAAGGAGATAGCTCCAACTGTGTCAGTTGATATATTAAAATTATTAATAATAATAATTTTTATTAGTCCAAAGATCATTACAAGGATATAGGATAGATTAGATTTATTGATCTTGTAGATTAATATGCATACATAAGACAAGTCAAAAATAGGAAAAATACAGATGAAATACATTACATACATGGTTACAAAATAATAAAACTTCAAAATTAAAACTCTCCAACACTATATGGGCACTTTGCAAGAAGAAAAACTATCAGTTTATGTTTAAATAATCCATAGTCTTAATGGCATTAATATGGGATGGCAGTTTATTATAAAATAACTTTCCAGCATAAGCAGGGGAAGCTTTGAACATGTTAGTCTTGTGGTATTCCACATGAAAGTCGTTGTAGCTCCTGGTACCGTAATGATGCCAGTTTCCATTACACTCAGTTTCATGTTCTTTTACATAAACAATGCACTCGTAAATGTAAATTCTATACAGAGTCAGAATGCCCAATTTTTAAAAATATATTTTACAAGATTCCTTACTTTTCAAAATTGCAATGATTCTAATTACTCTCTTGTGCAACAAAAATACTTGATTTGCTTGTAGGGCTGCTGATCCCCCCCAGCAGTGTATACAATATGAAAGGTATGGGTAAAGTAATCCATAATACATGGTTAGAAATACATTGGTGCCCACTAGGTTATGCAGTTTTATGATGACAATGATGTTAGAAGATATTTTATTGCAAATAAAATCAATTTGAGCTTCCCAGTTGAGTTTTCCATCTAAATAAACACAAAAACATTTGGATGAAGTAGCTAATAATAATAATAATTTATTTCACTGTTGGCAAATACATTTACATGGTTTCATCACTGAATATTAAATATTTACAAATCAAGACAAGAGGAGAGAATAAATACAGATATACAAACAAAATACAATGATCAATAACATACAGGAGAAAAAATCAAAAGAAAAGCAAAATAATACTTTATCATCTAAGTATTCACAGACACCATAGTAAGTTTTCTTCAGAAGGAACCTTTTAATTTTACTTTTGTACACTTTCCAGGATAAAACGATTTAATGTCCAGAGGCAATTTATTATAAATTACAGAGGCTGAGTGCTGAGGACCTTTTTGAGAAAGTGCAGGATAAGTAAGTTGTGTAAAGTACAAAATAGTTTGCATACATACATATAAAAGTTCAGTAAATGAAAAAATGAATAAAAATAAATCTTAATCCTTTAAGTCAGTGCTTCTCAGCCTTTTTTGCTCCTCAGCATACCATCATGCATGCTTACGAAGATTGTGGCATACCAAACCACCCCTAATTAATTTCACTGCATAAATACTCATTTTTAAAGATAACAAGTTAGGAAAGTGTACAACGTATCACAAATGGGCGCGTTTCGTGCAATGGAGTATTAGAAAGAAATTAGTATATACCTGTACGTAAGGGAAATTGCGTTTTAAAATTATTTTCTTCATCATAAATAATCCATTTTCTTCCTATTTAATAATATTACATGCACACGTAAGGAAATTAAACGTTTGTTTGCGAGATTGTTTATGTTAGCAACAATGAAGAAGTAACCATGCAAGAAATTTTCTAAGTTCAACTCGATTTAAGACATTCTCATTTGATTTTATTAATAATGGCTACTCCTACGATAAAAATGTACAGGAAAGGAAATACTCTACTTTACCAGTTCTACAACTTTTATTTGAAAAATATTTTATTTATACTTTAAGGTATATGACGAAAATTTAATTTTTTGTCGCCAATAAAGTGGTACCCCTGGTTGGCGTACGTGATTCATTTTTGCGATTTCCGTCTTATATTTGATTGTAAGTCCTTAATAATATTAAGTTAATAAGTTAATATCAAATTTCATGAAAATCCGTTCAGTAGAAGCCGAGAACGAACATGCGGACGGACAGACGGACGGACGGACCGAGCGACGATAATAGGCGCTCACGCCGTAAGCAAAACGCGCCTAAAAACTAGAGTAACAAATAAAAGTCGCAGTTATATTAGATTGTTACGACTGGTAAAGTAATAATTGTATAATTTTATTATACATTAAATACTGTAAAAGCTCATTTTAACGGCACCCATTCTAGCGGCAAACTCGCTCTAACGGCATCTTCGGTGAACTTACATTTTCCAATTGTCTAATAGATGTCATCACAGTCATGACCGATCTTCTGTAAGCTTAACCACATAATGCAATAGTTCCTCCTTTGTTTCAAGGTGTCAACAGTCGTGATGTACTGCATAATAATTTGATTTGTTATTAAACTTATATTATAAACATTTAAAGATACCCTAAAGAACATGAGTACTGGCAGCAGTACTAGAAAACAAGAAAAGCATGAAATGTACTGAAGGTTTCCCATTCACAGGTCCACTATTAATTGGAAAGACAAAATACTTTTATCAGCAAATGCAACTGAGTGAATGATGTATTGTTTCTGATGCATGGCCATCTTGTTTTAAACATCGTCACGGGATATGAAAACTGGATGTCTTGGGTGAACTTAAATCAGCTGTTAGTGAGACTGCACATTCATGAATATACGAATTGTTGATATTTACTTTCAATGAAAAAAGCAAAATAATCTGTTAATTGTTAATAATAAATGATGGTTGTAGTAGTAATGTTATTTTCGATGGACACTTTTGGCTCCCAGAATGAGCATTACAAAAATTAATAAAATTATAAGTTACACTGTAATAATTCCAACAAAAAATAGTGAATTAGACAATGAAGAACAATAATATCTTATAGGAAAGAAGAACATTAAAAGATACGAAATACGCCATAAAAGTAATTGGAATGTGATTTTGCGGCACCATTCATTATAACGGCATATTCATTTTAGTGGCACAACTGGTCTCGTGGGTGCCGTTAGAATGGGTTTTTACTGTACATACATAATTTTAAAATTAAATATCTTCGGAGTGTGCGGCACACTAGTCCCTTCCTCACAGAACACTAAACACCAGTTGAGAACCACTGCTTTAAGTACTCAAATAATAATAAATCTTGCTTTGCAGAATTTTTTAAAAGTTATATTTAAATGTTAAAAAGTTATTAATAGCCTTCATATCATTTGGTAGATGATTATACAGCCACAGTCCTATAGAAATAGAGCCAAGTAGAGACTTCCTGGTTTTGACAAAGGGGATATACAGTTTGTTGTAGGTTATACAAAATAAGTATTAATGGAACAAAGTTCAACACATCACGTTATAAAAAGACCAAGAGCAAGTTTCGCTACATGCATAATGGGGAAACAGTACAAAGAGTCGATAATTGCACATACCTAGGCATTCACACAGCAAAAGACCTAAAATGGGATATACCTATTGGCAAAATCATAGCAAAAGCGTATAAAACCTTGCATTATGTGATGTGTAATCTGAAAGGAAGAGTTAACATTTATAAATCATTGGTTAGACCTACATTAGAATACTATTATGGGAACCTTACAACAGGGATGGATAAATTGGCACTAAAATGCAATCAGCTCATGTCAGTTTCCATCCTTTTTTTGCAGCTTATTGTCCTTCTATTGGTTAGGCTAAACATATCTATGTTCCTTTGTGTGGAAATACCAGTGTTCCACAGATTGTACTGGATCGAAATCGTCCAGATTAGGACCATTCATGTTTATCATCATTAGGTCATTCATACTATCAGTTTGCAATGAAGACCTAAATTTGTTTTTTACAATGTTCATTAGACTGATGCCCCTCTCACATAAGGCTTTTGATGTTGGTAGCACTGCAACAACACTTAGAAGCTTGCTTAGCAAAGCAAATCTATTGTGCATTGAAAGATCTTTGTCTAATAGATCTACAAGAAGTAACTTTTACACTGTTACTTTAAACTCATACCATTCACCCATGATATCTATTAGCATTTTATCCTTTTCTCCATCACTGATTAACAATTTACTGTAATGCCTAGCTAGCACTTCCATTTCCATGTTACCAATTCCTTGAAGTCTGTCTCCTGCTGAAAGCCACGAGAAAGTGTCAAACACTGAAGCTGTAAGTGATAAACTGCTATGAGTAGTATCGAGCCTCTCCTTGAGATACTGTATCTCACCTTCAATCAACAGTTCTTTGTCAGCTGAAAATGCTTTATGTGCACTATCATCTAGACCAGGGGTCAGCAACCTGTGGCTCCTGAGCTGCAAGCAGCTCTTTAAGGTCTTGGGTGTGGATCCCAACAGCAACTATCCTTGATAGAACCTCTAAAAAAGAAATTGGCCTAATAAATTATTTTAATTGAAATTGCAAAAAATTAAAAAGGTATGGGTGCATTACGTAGAATAAACATTTCTTTTACAGAGATCAGGGGTGGATGCAGAAAATGTCTTTAGGGGGGGCTATATACCAGTTACATAAATGTTTTCATAGTAATTGAAAATTTATTCACACAAATTCTTTTTCATTTTGATATAAAACAATTACATAAAATATGATATGATAATAATGAAGTTACAATTGGCTTTCATAAAATAGACATGAAAGAGGAACTCACCAGTCTGCTCTGGGCTGGCATGATGTTTTATGGCCCAAATCCCCCTATGATGTACAACCTTAAAAAGCAGGTCTTATTCTCCAGAGGCTGGATTGCCCCTGACTGTAGCAGTGATCAGGAGCAAGGCATTACCATCCTTACTACCTTCAATTAGCAGATTTGTCCAGTGAAGATAAACTCAACTTGGGGACCTCCTATATGGTGAATCTATTATATTTTCTCAACAGTTTGGATGTTTCTGTCGCTATAAATCAAAAAACTATAGAATGAAGGAACGAGAGAAATATCTCTTTTACTTGCAATAAAAAGAATAGAGCAAGGTGTGGGTTTTTAAACTAATTTGAATGCATGTTAAATTTGAAAAAATATTTTCCTTTTTAATTTTTCTCCATTTAATTAACATAAAAAATGGCATAGCACAATTTTTGTTTGCATTTTAAAATTATTTAAAATCATCATACAAATTCAAGACTTAAACCCAGAAACGGAGGAAAATATGAAGTTTCCTTTTCTTATGGTCAAATTTCAAATATGGATTAAAATTTCCTAAAATTAAACTTTTAACCACAAAATTTCAACTCTTTTTAATCATAAAAAATTTTGCTCTCATGACAACCCAATTGATACTGACTTAAGAAAGTAGGGTAATGCAAAATACATAAAGGACACACATTAATTATCTAAGCACACAAAGGATAACATAAAATGCTATTCTATCTTTAGTTTCAACTACTAAAAGACAATTTAACTATTTCAGAGTTGTACCATAATTTTCTGATTATAATACGCATTTTTTTTACGAAAAATTGACAAAAACTTAGGGTGTGTATTATACATGGTAACAAACGCATACAACTTTCTTAGTAAGGAAATAATTTATATTTTTACCAATAAATCATACATTTCAATGCATTTGGTTAACATTTGTTTAAATATCATTTTCCAAAACAAAAATAAGAATAATTATTTATTTACTTTTAGCTGTATGAATCTTAGCCTCTGAATTCATTATTACTGCCCTTGCTGTCCTCAAATAGCTCATCGGCGATTTTGTGTTCTCTCTCATCGTCTACATAAATGGTGTCACCAAGAACGTCATCTTCATCCTCACTATCCACTTTGGAGAAATCGTCATCCCATATGATGTCGTCTTCAGAACCATCCATGGTGTTTGTGAGGCAACACTTTTTAAAGCCACGCTTTTTAAGGAAAAATCAATGCAGTAGGGGAGGGTCACCACCGTTAATTATAATAGAATGTAAGTTGCGAGCAACAAATATTATTTTACATACTTCGACTGACTTGTATGAAGACAGAGTCAAAAGTAGACGTGATATTCACGTAAACTATCTCGCTTGGCGGCAAGGCGAGAACTATTATTCCAACTGATCAGATTATTACACAATGCGACATTGAGACATGTATTTATACATTGTATTGATCTATAAAGTGAAAGTCAAAACTATATAGACATGAAGTTTTTGTAAACACTCTTGCACATATCTCACTTGTCTCGATGCTGCTAATAATCAAGTGAAAAATTACAGTGATCTTTTTACAAAAAATTAATGATAAGACAATTTTCACATTTCACTCATAAAAACATGGGTGTGTATTATATAGGGTGCATATTATAATAGGAAAATTACAGTACCGTATATTCCGGCATATAAGTTGAACTTTGAAGCCTAAAAAAATTTTCCTAAAACTTAAGGTCGACTTATATGCCGAACATAAAATGTGAATCTTAAATTACAGATGAATAACATATATATTTATGAAGATCGTTGATCTTTCGGTGGAGGTGATCACTATTTTTAATCAGCTTTTCCAGTGTTTAAAATTTATGACATATATTTTAGAAGATTTATAATACAGGTAAGCCCCGCTTAACGTGGGGGATGCGTTCGTGAGGTCTCTGTGTTAAGCAAAAATCCACGTCTGCCGGGGCACCATAACCTTCCCAAATGGTATTTTTGGACCCACATCCAATATAAACCATATTTATACCAGACTTTTAGAACGTAATTTATTAAACAAACTATAAAATTACCTAGTAAACAGTAAGACAAAAAAGCTTTTTAGCGGTAGACGTACATAATTTCAAAATATTTCTCAGAACACCTACGAAGTTCTATTAAAAAAAGAGTCCAGGGTCGACTGCTTAGCTTTTTTTGCTTATTATGTAAAACCTGTCGGTAGCATTCAAATAGTCTGTCGCAGCCCTGCTTCATGGCACTTTTTCAGGTCAGGCTGGAACACGCAAAAGGAACTTTTATAATTAAATGCAGAATATAAATATTTAAAATCAATTTATTAAACTTTCAGTAGCACCATTACGATCCTTCAAAATTCCTGAACCTAATGAAAAAAACTGCTTTACATTATTTTAAAACATAACGTATATATCATCGATTGAAACAAACGTGACCGTAAAATGTCAATTTCAGGTCAAATATTGTTTATCGCATTTTGTATAGAATATAATTTTTAGTTTTCATTTAAAAGTATATAATCAGATCCTGCATTAACACGTTCGCTGCGGGACTCTGATTGGCCAATCACACCCCCATGCTGATGATGGTTTTTTGTTTAAAACTCCATGATAAGACTCTATATGTTATATTACATTCATATCTCTACCAATTCACCCCCGAATTCACTAGAAATACTAAGAATATCGCGCTTGTCCTGCCATTTGCAACAGCAAATTCCCTCATCGGTGTATTTGCATATTGTTTCCCCTTTGTTTAGTTTAGCGTTCACAACTTCGGTGGGATTTCCCTTTCTTTTTGGCTGCAAAGTTCCTGAACAATAAGTTTTTTTTTTTAAAGCTCTTCAGTGAGATTACACGATTTTAAAAATTGTCCATAAATAAACTAAAACTTCAAGCTTCACTGAAAAAATGGCATAAATTGGTGAAAGATTTAGATACGGTTTGAACTGTATGAAAGCTCGTTTCAAACTGAGTGCGGGAGAGCAAGACTGGAGCCTCTATCCCCAGGCGTAAAGGCCACAGAGCAGTGAGAAGTGGAAGGAAGACATCACGCGCTAGGTGCGTGACCCACCTGTCTTAAGGAACAACAGTCACGCGCTAGGCACGTGACCTGCAGTGAACGTGTTAAAAATAGCGCAATTAGGAATTTTGAATTTTTATTTTAATGTAGCATTAAATTTTTAGTGAGAATTGGCAATCCTGGTGTCGTAGAGAAGGATGGGGCGATTGGATTTTGAAGTCTGCAGGAGAGGGGAGAAACTATGCCGTATGAAACCGTACTGAAACTTTAAGATGGAACGCTCTATAGAGCGATATGGTGCCCCTGTCATATAGGCCACCTGCCACCGTTATCCAAATTTCCTAACCCCCCCTTTTTTTTTCTTTTTTAGAGAGCCAGTTCTTAATTTTTTTCCAGCTCATCACTGATTATATATTTTTATACATTATATGCATTAACATTAAGATCCCTCCATGTGTACCACATGTTTTTTATATGTAGATCAAAATTATATAATTTTTTGATGAGTAGCTTTATTGTTTTATTATTATTTATAATGACATGTTAATACGGCAAATTAAAATTGTAATAAAGTAATTGTCAAAAATTATAGATTTTAAAAATATAAATCATCAAAAACATTCTTTACGACCCAATGATGCCAAAGAAACATGAAGCATGAATCATATTTCTATTTCTGTTTTTCAAATGTTTTCCGCCTTAGGAGATATATTTTTTGTGTTAGACCCGCGAATCATAGGAAAAAGAGTGAAATTGGCCTCCATATGATGCAATATTATGCAACACTGCTGAAATATCATAATATTAAGATACTTCATGAAATTTGATTAGTGTGAAATTTAAAAAACCATAAGATATTAGACTGGGGTCGCACTGTGCATACGATATCTATATTTTTTTTTTAATTTTTATTTGAAATAAAATCTGCATTATAACGAATCCACGTTGGCATTGGCGGGGCTCACCTGTAATTAATTTTAATACTGAATTCACTCACGTAATCCGCTTCCTCACATACCATGCACACCCGTATTTTTGGGCCAGTTAGAGGAGATAAAATAAATTCCTGGTTTAATAAGTTGACATCTATGGCGGCGGAAAATTAGGAAAAAAAATTGAAAAACATTGGGGATTCCCCATAGGTTTGTTCTCTCCATGGTTCCCCTCTAGAAATTAAGAATTTCAACAATATTACATACTTTAAAAAAGATGTATTTACCATATCTGCCCGAATAGAAGCCGACCCCGGATTTAAGCCGACCCCCCAAAAATTTCCACAATTTCTTGGCAAAAACGTAAATTTTGTAGATTTTATGCTGAAGTGTGCCGGGCATTCATGCACATCTTAGAATACATTATTTGAGATTGAAGAAATGTGTGGGAAATGGTTTAGTTGTTGACATTTTCAAATATTACTCCAATTAATAATTTTGTGTTGCTGAATAATGTTCCACATTCAGGGACAATAATTTCATTCATCTTCATTTTCGCAAAAGGTCAAATATAGTAACAGTGATCTTGCCAAGATATTTTTTCATCCAAGTCTATTTCCAATGAAATGAGCATATACATTGCCTTAAGAAATTGCATTTTTTATAATTATACAAGTTCCATGTAAAGTTTTACCGAAATTCAAACAGTTGAGCATTCAAAGCCGTCAACGCATTTTGTGTAATCGTCAATTTACGCAAGCGATCTCGCCAAGATATTTTTATATATATTCATCGTAGGTCAAATATTTACTTTACGAAAAATATAGTACTATCATTTGAACGCAAAGGCAATGAGAGACTTCGAGATTTAACCATAAACCAAATGTTCCTCGGACTCGCATTTAAGCTGAGGGGTGATTTTTTCATGATAGATTTTGAGAAAAAACATCGGCTTGTATTCGGGCAGATACGGTAGCTTTCTGATCTGTAACAGGATCTACAATGTGAATGAATTATTATGATTTTCTTTTTATGTGTATAACTTTTACTATATTATTCTTCCTTTGTGTATTGTCCGTTTTGATTTATGTTAGCAAAAAAAACATCACAATTTACTACAGTCAATAAACATGTAAAAAAGCATACAAAATCACAACATACCATATATATGAAAATACATTACGTAGCAGAGTACCATTAGAAGTTATGAATTAATATATTCATTCATTGTATAAAAACATTTCTCAGTTAAATAATCATGTACAGATTTTTTGAATTTTTGGAAACCCTTAATTTCCTTAAGTACAAGAGGTAACTTATTATACAATTTAATGCTCATTGCTCTTGGTCCTTTGAAACAGCAGCCAGATTTGTGCTGGATGTAGAAAGAAAACGGCAGGTGACTGGATTAGTTGTGATGGTGTCTGTGACAAATGGTGGCATACTCAGTGTGTCGGTTTGAGTAAAGAGGAGTTTACTTTAATTAGAGGCAATGTCCAGATTAAGTGGGTTTGCCAAGGCTGGGAGCAAAACTTTGTCAATGTTGTAGAGGAATCGGTAAAGAAAGTAGTTGAGGTGGAAATGAAGGGTTTGAGGAGTGATATTGAGAACATGAAAAAGATGTTGCTCAGTAATGAGTTTAAAAGAATGATGCAGGCGGAGAAGACATCGGATGCTAAAGGGAGTGGATCGTATGCGAACTTTTTTAAAAAACAGGAGCCAGAGAGTGTTGTTTTAGTGTAGCCTGTTAAGGAGCAGGAAAGTTTGGTAACAAGGAAAGCCTGTAAAAAGGTGATAAAGCCAGTATAGTTAAATGTATGAATAAGTGCAGTGAGATACATTGGGAAGGGAGAAATTGTAATGGCATGTACAAGCAGATCTGATGTAACGAAGGTTGAGGATGTGGTCAATGAAAAGTTGGGAAGAAAGTATCAAGTAAGAGTGGCTGATAATAGGAAACCCAGGATCAAGATAGTGGGGATAAGAGAGGAGTTGTCAGCTGATGTAATTAAGGAAGTGTTAGTTGGCCAAAATAGTTTTATTCAGGAAGATGCTCATATTGAAGTAAAAGTGGTGAAAAAGATGAAAACAAGATACATGGCTATAGCTGAGGTAGATGGTAAAGCTTTTGCGGCAATGGTGGAACATGAAAGAGTGAATATTGCATGGGATAGTTGTAAAATTTTTGAAGACTTGGGTATCATGCGTTGTTTCAAGTGTGCAGGTTTTTTCCATAAAGCAGAACATTGTGCAGTTGCAAAGGAAATGTGTCTGAAGTGTCAGGAGGTAGGGCACATGGCAGAGGATTGTAAAAGGCATAAGGTGACATGTGGAAACTGTAAATCAGTGAATGAGAGGTTGAATATGAAGTTGAATGTTGAGCATTCAGTTTTTAGTCAGGAGTGTCCGGTTCTCAAAAGGAACATGGTGTAGAATTGCTTACAGGGAGGAATAGCAGTTACTAAAGTTGACTGAGGGTAGAGATATTTGTGTTCATATGAATGTGCAGGGCTTTTCAAGGCATAAGGATGAAATTGATGAGTTTGTTGGGACTACTAAACCTTTGGTCCTGGGTCTAACAGAAACATGGGTTACTGAAGAATATGAGCAGCAAGAAATAGAAATAGATGGGTACAATGCCTTCAGGTGTGACTCGTGCTCGACCCATACAGGAGGTGTTCTCATTTTTGTCAGAAAGGATAGTGGTTGTGAGGTTGTGGAAGAGAAGAAGGATGAAAAGAACTTTTGGGCTTTAATGGTCAAGATAAAGATGGGCAAGAGGGACGTGTTGATAGAAGTGATGTACAGATTTCCGAGTGGGAGTGTAGGGAAATTTATTGACTTTTTGGCAAATTGCGGAGAGAGGTTAATACTGCTGGGAGGGAATGTTCTGCTAATGGGGGATTGGAATATCAATTGGCTGCTGGATGAATATTACACGGTCAAGTTGAAGGAAGTGGTGAGGGGACTAGGCAGGAGACAGTGCGTTAGGGAATGCACTAGGGTGATGTCCAAGTCAGCCACACTGATACTTAGTTGTGACAAATATGAGGAGTGTGCGGTGTGTAGTAGAGAGGTTGCCACGAATTAGTGATCATGAAAACATTGTTGTGTACCTTGGATTAGTGGCGGAGCAGCAAAGTGGGGTGATAGAGAGGCGGAGAGTTAACCATAAAAGGATGCTTGAATTATTGTGCGTTCAACAAATACAGGTAGTTGCAGATGTAAATGAGTTATGCAATGAAATATATGATGAAGTGGAGAGAGGTGTGAGGGAGGCTGTGTTTGTGGAAAAGTGGAAGAGTAGTAGGAAACTAAAGCCATGGTTTAATGAGAAGGTAAGGAAGAGTTTAGCTGATAGAGATCAGAAATATGAAGTATATAGATTGGCTAAGGTGGCAGGAGAGGTGGTGGACGTCAGCGTGGCGTGGCAGGACTACAAGAACTCCCGGAATGTAGCTGTTTCGACGTTGAGGTGGGAGAAGAAGCAATGGTATGAGAGCTGGTTGAGAGACAATAAGGATGATCCAAAGAGGATGTGGGGGGTATTGAAGGATCTGATGTCAGTAAAGAAAACGGGAGTGCTGGAGAAAGTGGATTTCGATGATGTGAAGGTCTGTGATAAGGAAATGATAGTGGAGAGACTGAACAATTACTTTTTGGATAGTATTGACCTGATTATAAACTCAATACCTTTCTGTGATACGTTGAAACCAGTTTTAGGATGGAACTGTATGAGGATGTTTAAGGAGTTGAGTGTCGAGGAGTTGCATAAGATAGTGCTCTCAATGAAGAAAGTGGCTAGCACGGATGAATAGTGGAGGGGTGGGCAAAGTTGGGAGACTTGCTGCTGACTAGAGATTGTGATTTCTCGACTTTTTTTCATTCTCGAGATTTCTCTTTTTTCCCAATATTTTTTTTCTGGAGAATTCAAGAATTTATTTTCAGTCTCGAGAATTCTTGAGAAATCTCGAGTGTGAAAGCAATTGCTCGTGAAAATTTTCATAAAATATATTTTTCTTAAAAAGTGGCAATGGAAGATAATAATTCTGAATTTAAAAAAATTAATTTTAATTAATATTTCTCGTACAAAAGTGAGGTACTTACTATTTTCGATAATAATTTTCTTTAGCATTACAACAGAAATAATTTCAAAATGAATACCATATTTTTAGTCTTTAGATGATGTTTAATTGAAACTCAATAACAAACAAAGGTAATATGACTTTTCCAAGTTGGTTTTCCCGTTGGCTAGTACACATTCATTTCTTTTGATAACAAACGGAAGTCATTGCCAATTACTTGGCTTGGCATCAAGCATTTACGGATCGATTCTTCCAATTGTTGATTCAGGCTCAGACTATCACCTTGATCCGTTTTTAAGTTTTCTTCAACTGGTTCTTCAGCATGATTCAGTGTAGTATTCTTTTCATTTGAATAATGGTATAGTTTGTCCATGGATTAATTTTGCTGTTTTGACGATTTCATTTTTTGGACTTAGCGCAAAGAAATCATATTTTTATAATTGAGGATTTTTGCACGGAATGAATTTAAGAAAGCACCCAGTGAAGTGCAATGGGGTTCTCCAAGGAGGGGGCGATCACCCCCCCACCTCCCTGGATTCGCCCCTGAGCCACAGTGGTACCAATTCCTAAGGTTGCAAGATCTAAGAAACACAGTGACTTGAGGCCGATAAACATGCTGCCGATATTAGACAAGATTTTGGAGCAGGTGGTGAAGCAGCAAATCATGGTATACATGAGGGAGACGAACCTGCTGGTGTCACAGCAGTCAGGTTTTCGAGAGCAGCACTCCACGGAAACAGTGATCCAGTTGGTGTTGTCAAAATGGAGGGGGACATTGGACAATAGGGGTGCAGTAATTATTGCTGTGTTCCTCAATCTGAAAAGAGCTTTTGAGACAGTGTCTACGCAGCTGTTACTGAAGAAATTGGAGTGTTATGGGTTTTGTGGAAAGGTGTTGCAATGGTTTGATAGTTACCTATGTGGTAGAGCCCAGCAGGTGCGTTGTGGGGTTGTTGTTTCGGGAAATAAAAGAGTAAAATGGGGTGTACCTCAGGGGTCTGTACTGGGTCCTCTTTTGTTTGTGATTTATGTCAATGACTTAGTGAAGATTATGCAGTTGTCAAGTGCATATTTTTGCAGATGACACATTGATGTATGCTGTGGGTAAGGATGTGGGGAATTGTAATAAGTTAAAATTGAATATTGAGAAAACTAAATGCATGGTAATGTCTAGTCTAAGGGATTGTCTGACATGTTCTGTGATAATTGATAATAGGAAATTAGAAGTAGTGCAGCAGTATTTGGGGGTGATGATTGACTGTAAGCTTAACATGAAGGGGCATTGTGATTATATTGAAAAAAGATAGCTAAGAAAGTGGGTGTTTTATCGAGGCTTCGCAGGAGTTTGTCAAAGGATGGTAAGATTTTAATTTACAATGCTATTGTGTATCCTCACTTTTAATTATTGCGTCAATGTTTTGTCCCTATTCAATAAGTCTGATGTGGTTAGGTTGCAGAGACTGCAGAACAGAGCCATGAGGGTTATACTAAATTGTAGGTTACATGTTAGGATTAAGGATATGTTATGTAGTTTAGGTTGGTTGTGTGTGCGTGACATTATTTTTAGAGGAATAATGATTTTTATATTTAAAATTGAGAGACTTGTTACCTGCTTATTTAAAGTATTTTTAAAGGGTAAATGTGATATGTACTCATACAACACTAGGAATAAGGATAGTTTTCATGTAAGTTATGTAAATACCGTATTCACCCGAATCCAAGACGACCCTGAATCTAAGACGACCCCCCATTTTGATGATTCCAAAAGAGAAAAAAGCTGAAATTGACCTTCATGACTACAAAAATTATAAATCTTGTGAAATATTTATTTTCTCTTATACTTTTAACATTTTAAAATCATAAGATCACATCACAAATAGAACCATTCAGGTTTTCAAACAAATTAAATGGTAGCATTCATTTTAAGATAACATTAAAAATAAAGTAAATATATTGAAAGAATATACTCATTTCAGGACAACAAAAAAACATTTGAATCCAAGTGCTGCATAAAATCATTTTATTGTGTTAGTCATCATCACTGTCTATGCAACCTTCACTATTTTCCTCATGCTCACTATCTTTATCACTCTCAACTTCATCATCAGTCTCCCACAAAACATCATCCTCACTCCCATCCATGGCATTAGATAAGCAGCATTTCTTAAATCCTTTCACTATTACTTTTGCATTTATTTGTTGCCACGATGCCTTGATCCATTGGCAGAGCATTGCAACTTCAGGTTTCTTAAGATTTCCTTTTGGTGTTAAAGTGTGAGTTCCACTCTGTAACCACTCAGAATACAAAACCTTTAAATTATTTTTAAAACACTTATTGACAGCAACATCTAAAACTTGAAGTTGCGATGTCATTCCTCCAGGTATTACAATAAGATCAATATTCATCGCACTCATTATGTTTTTAATTTCAGGAGATAAGTGTCCTTGAATGCATTCAGTGAAAGCATTGCTCTTTGTTTCAGTAAAGCTCCTGGCCGTCTATTCCACACCACATGTAACCAATCTCTCATTAGTTCTTTAGTCATCCACCCCTTTTCTTGACACCTATTATTCCACTTGGCAAATGTTTCTTAGGCATTGTTTTCCGCTTTAGAATCACATATGGTGGTAACTTAGTCCCATCTGCTAAAACCGCCAACATTACCGTGACTCGCATTTTTTCGTTGCCTGTAGTTTTAATTAGGACGGACTTCGCACCTTTTTCGTTCACAGTATAATTAGATGGCATGTAGAAGAAAACCGGAGTTTCATCGGCATTTCCTATTTGGCTCAAAAGGTAATTATTGGTTTTTCTAAGTCCAATTACGTATTTCTGGTAAGCGAGAAGTTTTTCAACATAGTCTTCTGACAATTTCTGACACAGCGAAGTTCGTCGCCGTAAAGAAAAATTATTTCGTCGCATCATTCTCACGCACCAACTTCTGCTGGCCTTGAATTCTTGCAATGATATATTAAGTCCTCTAGTAATTTCATTAGCTTTAAGTATAATACTTTCAGTCGAAACAGGCATACCGTTCTTCCTCATGGTGCGCACAAACTTGACTACTTCTTCAATGCCATGAAATCGGCCTAATTTTGGACCACTGAGCGACTTCCCTGTGGCTTTGGCTTTTTCTAGTTCCTGTTTTGAGAGTTTCCATCGACGCACATTTGCCTCAGATACACCGAACTTTCTTCTCGCATCACAGTTGTTAGTTTTTTCGGCGTAATTTATCACGATCAGCTTAAAATTTGTATCTTAGCTCCGGATAATTCCTTTGTTAACTTTCCCTTTGCACTCGTGCCACGTACTTCAACATGATCTGTCATTTTAACTTAAGGGTTGTGCATTTAAATCAAGAATGCACAACTCAAAATTACTGTCACGCTTAGAGAATCGCGGTGCATCGTTTGAAAGGGGAATCCCAATGATTTCCGCTCTCATTTGTTTTGACATTACGTGCCATTACGTGCAAGATGAAAGTACGTCGTCTGTGTTATGATCGTCGACGATGATTATTAGTCTAAATAATTATTATTCCTGTCATGTTTTTCTTATTGTTATTACTATTTGTTTATTTCACTTCTTTATGTACGTACTTGAATTTGCTGTTGTGAATTGTTTACTCTAATATACCATTTGTTGTAAAAACCATTGATTAAATGCTTAAATATACTTCGTATTCGAATGTAAGACGACTCTTGATATTTACAGCTGAAAATTTGGAAAAAAAGGTCGTCTTAGATTCAGGTGAATACGGTAAGAGTAGTACTCAGAGGAGTATTTTTTATAATAGTTTACGGGAATATAATAATAATACGGCAGCAAAAGAATGTTGTTTTAGTAGTAGGTTAGTTAAGTTCATTTGTGTTAGTAAAGATAAGGATTAGAGATTGTTGTTTATTGGGCAAGGATAGAGGTGGTTGAGAAGTGTGTGATTTAGTAATTAGCTTCTAATCAAAATCTGGCATATTTTTCTTTGCATATAGTAGAACTTGATATATATATACATATAACAGTCAAAATTCCTGATTTTTTAAAGAGTTC
This sequence comes from Uropetala carovei, assembly GCA_036926305.1. Classification (NCBI taxonomy): domain Eukaryota; kingdom Metazoa; phylum Arthropoda; class Insecta; order Odonata; family Petaluridae; genus Uropetala; species Uropetala carovei. Next base: position 3,222,320 of record JAXCHB010000040.1, on the reverse strand, counting down.
AACAGTCGGCTCTTCAAGAAGCATTGTGGATTGTCCGAATGATCTTTTTTGAATTCTGAAAACCTCATGTGAGAGGATGAACCCCATAAGAGAATGCCATATATGTGTGAATAGAAGTGGCCATAGTACATCATTTTTAGAATTTCTATGCTCACTGTGAGCTTTAGTATAGTAAAGAGGTAAAAAACAGGATTCAATTTCTTGCAGAGAAACTATAAGATCATTCTATTTTAAATGAGGATCTATAGTGAGTCCCAAAAATTTAAGGGTTTCACTGGGTACAATATTTCTGTTATCATAATTTAGACTGAAGTTATCATTTCTTGTTTCCGGAGAGAATAGCATGAGTTGTTTTTTTATCAGGTCTTATATGCTGCATTTTCTTGTAGTGTCAACTGCACAAATAAAGATTATGATTATACCTACCTCTTGTAGTGTCATCTGGATGAATAAAGTATTATTATTATTAATTGCGCATTGACATTTAATTTATTAACAATTTTATTTTTTTCAACGTGAAAATTATTCAGTGTTTACTAATTATTCACAATTATAATTTCTGCTAATTATTCTTGAGGATGCTGATGTCAAGAGCAATAATATTTATTACTCTGCATGTCATATGCTGGACAAGATTTTTTCCAAAAAATGCCCCCGAAGAGAAATTGTTTTCAATGGTGATTTACAAAAGGAATATCCCTACATTAAGAAAAATATTTCCATCAGTAATGTTAAATGTGAGAATTGTTTTTCATCATTTTCATCGGTTAATGGCTTTGATGTCCTGTATTTTCAAGTCAAAACACAGGACAACTATATAGACTATACTCAACAACAACAAACAATAAAGAAGAACCCCTCTCCCATCGCAAGTGACGAATCACCAAACAGTGCTCCACAAGAAGTTGGAATCAATGATAACAAAGGGTTCCAAGTTTATCATAAACGAAGTAATTTTCGAAGATCTCGGAAAACCTTTACCACGTGAAGTGCAAAATCGGATTGTCCTCTGCTAGCTTTGGTAAGCAAAGCCTATATTCATATGTGGAGACTTAATCCCGAAACCACAGAAAATGACGTTAATGATTACCTTAAATCTAAATTTGATACCCCCTTTGGTGTTCGGGCACTCAAGGCTAAAGGTCCATATGCCTCTTTTAAGGTCACAGTAGATTATAATCTTTTGGCAAATTTTTCAGACCCGAGTGTGTGGCCTGAAAATGCAGTAATTAGCTGTTTTAGGTTTTCTAAATCAATGAATCCGAATAAGAACCAAAAGTCTTCTGGTGTATTACACTCTAGTTGACTAAACAAAGTCAGCTACACAATATTGCATCAGAATATTCAATGTGTCCAAAATAAACTTTATGAACTTGAGTTAATGGTGAACAATCTTAACAATCCAATCCATGTTATCTGTTTGTCAGAACATTGGCTCACGGAATTAGAAAGTGAAACTCTTGTTATTCCAAATTTTAACATTGCAAGCTTATACTGTTGCTCAATTTTTAAGAATGGTGGAACAGCCATTCTGGTTAGAGAAGGCATACATACAAAAATGAAAAACTATACCATGTACCTTAATGCTGAAAAACACTTTGAACATTGTGTAACTGAAATTTATCTAAGTAATGTAAACTTTCTTTTAGTTTGTATTTATCAGTCGCCCTGTGGCTGAGATACAATATTTCTGGATAAATTTGAATTATTGATTGGTTTCCTCAAGGAAGAAAAGAAACCACTTGTCATATATGGAGATTTTAACATTTTCTTAAAAAATCTTACGTGAAAACTGAATTACTTGTCTTAATGAACTCATTCAATATGACATTAACTATTAACAGTGCCACTCGATTCCACTCATGTTTAGACCAGTTAATCATTGAGAATGATCTCTTTTTATATTCCATTGAGAACACTAATACAGGCATATCTGATCATAACACTATTTCTATTATTTTACATTTGCCTCTGACAAATAATAAATCTGTGAAACCAAATGGAGATTTTGTATGTAAAAGAACCTACATCTATAATCTTGAGTACTTCAATGTACTTCTATCATCAGCAATGTGGGGTGATGTATCCTCCCCAGATCTTAATTCATCAACAAAAGCTTTCTTAGACACCATATTATACCATTTCAATGTAGCATTTCCCTTAAAAAAAGTTTGTATCAAAAAAGTAAAAATAAATGCAAACTCATGGTTAACTAAAGGTATAATCACTTCATGTAACAGGAAAAGAATCTTGCACTAGTTATGTACCTCAAGTAATGATTCAAGTTTAAAAATATATTATAAAAGATATAATAAAATTTTGAAAGGTGTCATATTGCAAGCAAAAAGAATGCATAACAGTTCAATAATCTTTAAATCTGAAAACAAAACCAAAGCAATTTGGAAAATTATTAAAAGAGAGCTGGGTAAAGAAACATTTAGGAAGGATGAATTGTCTGATATTTCCATAAATGGTAAACTAAATACTGACCCCTATGATATTTCAAATGCCTTCAACAATTATTTTGCCAATGTGGGCCTTTGCTCATCAACATTCATTCCTACGATTACAACTCCTGTTAATACCACGATTAATCAACATTCTTTATTTTTAGAACCTGTATCTGAAAATGAAATACTCAGTATTATAAGCAGTTTTAAAAACAAATCTTCTTCTGGATTAGATGAGATACCAGACCTGGTTGTAAAGCATTGTGCTAAATATGTCGCTAAACCTTTGAGCATAATATGCAACTCATCATCTGAATCTGGAAAATTTCCAGATATGTTCAAAATTGCAAAAGTAAAACCACTTTTTAAAAAAGGTGAAAAATGTTATATCGAAAATTACAGGCCAATTTCCTTATTATCTTCCTTCTCTAAAATATCAGAAAAAGCAATGTATAATAGATTAGTTTCATTCCTCGAAAAACACAAAATCCTTTCACAGCATCAATTTGGCTTCAGGAAGAGCAAATGCATTAATGATGCACTATTTTCTTTCACAAATAATATTCTGAATGCCAGAGACAATAAGGAATACATTTTTGGATTGTTTATCGATCTCCGTAAGGCATTTGAAATGGTTGATCATGATTTGTTAATTTGCAAAATGGAAATGTATGGAATACGTGGCCTTGCTAAACAATGGTTCAAATCGTATTTACAAGGGAGAATGCAATTTGTTGAAGTCAATTCAACCCGCTCACAACTGCTTCCTATTACCTGCGGAGTTCCACAGGGCTCCATTTTAGAACCTATTTTATTCCTGATTCTTATTAATGACCTGCCGCTAAATATCCCACTAGCTGAGCCGGTTCTCTTTGCTGATGACACTAATCTAATTTTACGTAATCACAATGAAGTGCGTGTTCGTCATAATATTACCAAAACAATCACTGACTTACTGACTTGGCTAAAGCTTAATAACTTAATTCTATATACAAACAAGACCTTTTTTGTAAATTTCAATCCTTCCTTTACGTTAAATGGAACCCTTAATATTTCTATTGATACTTGTAATATACAAGAAGAAAATTGTGCCAAATTCCTGGGAATCTGGATTGATCCAAATTTATCTTGGGACCAACACATTACTAATTTGATAAAAAAGCTGAGTCGCATATGTTATGCGATTCGGGTATTAAGTAAAATCTCAACCATGCAGCTTCTCAGAACAATCTATTTTGGCTATTTCAGGCAGTAATAATCTACGGCATACCATTCTGAGGTTCCTCCACGCACGTGCATAGGGTATTTAAGTTACAGAAAAAAATTGTTCGAATCATGAAACAGGTTCCTTTAAGGACACCCAGCAGACTTCTATTTAAAGAACTTAATATCCTACAACTCCATCCTTGTACAGTGGGTAAAATAAGTATTTGCACACCTTGTTTTTTTACAATATTTTTATAGGCACCTATAATTTATTTATGGAAATCACTTACAGAAATGTTACAATTACAACCAGTCTGACCAACAGATACGTTAACAAATTGACAAAAAAGCTATAGGAATACAAAAACACAATTTCCAGAGTCAAAGAAGTATTTGCACACCAGAAGAACATTTCTGTTAGATTGCTATGGACATCAAAGTAGCTACACATCTGTATTAAGAACACAATTTTAATATTTATTGTGCATGCCCTTAGCGTCTATAACAGCTTGCAGTCTTCTGGGCATTGATTCCACTAATTTTTTAGTAGTTTCTGGCGATATTTTGGCCCACTGTTCGTTTAGTACTCTTTTTAAGTCACCTTTGTTCGAAATTTCAGATTTTCTGACCTCAACATCTAAAAGATGCCACAGATTTTCGATGGGGTTGAGATCCAGTGACTGTGGAGGAGTAATGAGCCGCCTCCGGACGTTATACAGCAACCATTCTCTGGTTTTCAAGGCGGTGTGTTTAGGATCATTATCCTGCTGGAAGCTGTAGTTCTCGCTGATTCCCAATTTTTCAGCACTGGCTGGTAAATTGCTGCGCAACACTTCGATATATTTACTGGCATCCATTGTACCCTCTATAAATGCCAGGTTTCCTAAACCAAAGGATGCCATACACCCCCAAACCATCACGTGGCCACCACCATGTTTCATGGTAATCTGAACATTTTTCTGGAGCAGTTCAGTATTTGATTTTCGCCAAACAGTTTTCCTACCATCTGAGCCGAATAGGTTAAACTTACTTTCGTCCGAAAATATGACGTTATTCCAAAATTCAATTGGCTTATCTACATGAACTTTGGCGAACTCTAACCGTTTCTGTCTGTTCGTTTCACTTATGAATGGTTTCTTCCTCGGAGATCTTCCATGTATTTGGGCACTGTGAAGAACATTCCTAATTGTTTGGGGCGTCACACGTTTATTAGATTGTGTTGCGATGTCATCGGCTAAAGAAACGGCACTTTTGAAGGGTTCCTTGAGTGCCACTTGCACAATCTGACGAACCTCTCTGGAGGTGAGCACTTTTGGGCGGCCTGATCTTGGTTTATTTTCAATAGTGCCGGTTTCCTCTTGCCTCTTAATGACGTATCGGACCGTAGAAAAATTGAGATTCAACATCTTTCCAATCTGCCGATAGCTGTCGCCTTGTGAGTGTAATAAAACTATTTGACTCCGCTGAGACACTGACAATTCACCTTTCTTGGGAGCCATTATGCTCTGTTCAGTACTACTGACTGAAACTGAGCTTAAAATGAACTGGGAATAGTTCGTAGCTTACAAAGTGCATACATTGTTTCCTTTCCTCCTACATTTTATAACCCTAGACTACATACAATGTACCCCATTGTGCCTTTCTAGTGTGCAAATACTTTTTTGACTCTGAAAATTGTTTTTTTTAATTCCTATAGCTTTTTTGTCACTTTATTAACGCATTTGTTAGTCAGAATGGTTGTAATTGTAACATTTCTGTGTAATAAAGTGATTTCCATAAATAAATTATAAGTGCCCATAAAAATATTGTAAAAAAACAAGGTGTGCAAATACTTTTTTTACCCACTGTATATATTGGAAACAGTTTGCTTTATACATACTAACCTACACACGTTTAAAAAGAACTTAGACATCCACCATCACAGTACCAGGGCAGCAAATTCTATCCATTTAAGTCATCATCGAATTAACAAAAGTATTAAGAGCATTATTCACTTAGGATTCCTTCTTTATAACAAATTACAACACAATAAAATGCTTAGACAACAAAAAGTTTAAATTTAGAGTGAAAAGAATTTTATTGGACCATTTATTCTTTAGAAATATTGAATTCCTGAATAGTGATTTCAAATAATAATGTAAATATGTGTGAATATCTTTGTATTGATAAATTTTTGTTGTAACATATATTTGATTACGTTTATATATTCCATTGTAATCTATAAATATGTGATTCACGAACGTCGACTCGCTATGCTGCTCACAGCTAAACAATTTTTGTATTATTTTTTGTACTCTTTTATGTACTATTCATGACGAACCTGTAATGTCTATAAAGTGAATAAAGATATCTATCCGTACGTCCTGTCTTTTGACTTTCAGAAAATGGTTACCTACCTTACATATGACGCATTATAATCCAAGTTAAATATATCATTTCATAGTTATCTATATATCTATTATAGTAATTTACAAAATGTGTAATGCTTAGACACATTTAATTATTTTATATTTATGATAATTTTTATGGAACCATTTTCCGATATTTGAAGATTCCGACTGATTCCGACTATCAATATATCGAATAAGATATAACATGTCTAACATCAACATACGATATTTCACGGGGAAATAGTAGTGTCATTTTCTTTGAAGTTTGTTTTGATTGTTTTAGGAGTCTTTTTAATGACTGTCACTTGCAGTCCGTGATATTATATTATCTATAAGCTAACAGGAATTAACATAATGCATTCTCAGCCATCGAATGATTTTTATTGCTTAATGTGCTAGCATGTTACAATTTTTCTTAAAAATGTGATTCCTCGTCTTAAGTATCATTATTTACTGTTTGATTTACCTACGTCTCTTCACGTTGACAGAATTTTATATAACGTTTGTTTATTTATAGGTTGAAAGTTGAGCTGATTTTCATAGTCGCACATAATGCTGGCAAAACTATACCGCTAAATTAGAAAAATGAAGAATAACAGGGCAACTCTAAATGAAGTCAATGAAGTTGGAATTGATAGCTCACACTGCACGCAAAAAAATCTAAACCTATTTCCCTATTGGGGTCTAGTCAGTCTTCGTTTTATCCTAACAATTTTTCCCCAAACAGGTTACATACATCCTGATGAATTCTTTCAATCTGTCGAGATAGCAGCAGGTAGGTATTCATTATCGTAATGAAATTACACACCATATGAATTTAAATAGGGTTATTTAAATCGATGTATTTCTATTCATAGGTGATATTCTTGGTGTGGATGTTGTTCGCTCGTGGGAATTCAATTCAAGTCGGCCTATTCGCAGTATTGTATTTCCATACCTTGTTTCTTGGCTGCCCTTCTCTTTTGAACGGAATTTTTTATTCAAGGAAGGAAATGGATTTATTTCACCCATTTACATCCTCATTGGGCCACGATTAATTGTTTGTTGCATATCATTTATTTGTGATTACTGCCTTTACTCCACGTGCTATATTTATGGCCAAAATTATAGAGCGAGACTTTTGGCTTTTGCTAGTTCTTATGTGGCCATTATATATGGCACGAGAACTCTTTCAAATACCATTGAAATGGCACTCACATCATTTGTGCTGTACTGTGTGGCTGAAGCTATGTGCCATACTGATCAGGTTGGTTGAATAGAATTGTCAGCTGAAGCTCAGAATTAATGGATATGCAAATACAGTCGAACTTCCATAATCAGGCAAATTCCCTAATCCGACAAGCTCCCTAATCCAGCATAGTAGCCAAGTTCTGTGTACAGTCAGTCCCCACATGCCCATTTCTTTCTCTCTCTCTACACACACACACACATATATATAATTTTCAATGTTTGTCTGGTTAATTTGATGCAGCTTCGCAGGTATTGCAGTCGGCTTCTTCATGTCTAGAAGTGACAGTTGCTCTGGGTATCCTTTATTTATAGTCCCGGCCATTACCTTGGTGTGTCATGATTGGCAGGAGTGACTGTGATTGGTCGATCATTAATATGGTGTTTCTTGGGTGGAAAATCCTCTTCCAGGTGTTGGCAAGTGGGTTAAAGTTCACAGGGTTTTTGGCTATTTCAATGGCTTCTCTAATAATCTGTGGGTAGTATTTATTTTCTCACGTAATTACTCGGGTGCTTTACATTTGTGTCATGTCCAGGTTTAGACCATGCATGTTCTACAATGGCTTATAATTTATATTGTTGGTTGATCAGTGCCCTCTGATGTTCTCCGAGTTTGCATGTCACCTTATATATGCCTTCTTTCATGTTAGGAGGGATCAGGCTTTTTCCTCTTGGGAGGTAATCTTTGGTTTTCCTGATGCAGTCTCATCACCACATTATATTTGGAGAGTATTCTGGCTATTCTCTCAGTGGTCTCAACAACTTATGGTATGGTGGCATGTGCAACAGAGTTTTTAGGGCCAAAACCTTCCCGTGGCCATTTTTTTGTAGACCTGTCAGCAAGTGTTGCTTCCCAGTTGGCAGGAATTGTTCATCAGAAATAGTTCTGAAGAGGGATGATTTTTGCTATGGGTGATGATGAGAGGAATACATGTCAACATGAGTCTTCTTCCTGTGGACTGCATGCCCAAGGGTTCTGTTGGGTCCCTTGGAAACCATGGCATCAAGGAAGGTAAGTCATCCATTCTCTTCAACTTCCTTGATGGCAGGGTGTTGTGTGTTGAGATGCTAGAGGAACTTCCTCAATTTTTCTTCACCAAGGGCCAGATGATGAAGGTATTGTGTATCACCCAAAGTCTTGTGTCATAAGCCTCCAATGCCTTCTGCTCAAAAGCTTCCATATAATGATTGGCAATAATAGGGGAGAGTGGTGATTATAGTAGTGGCCATTCCACAGGAAATAGGCATTTTTGAGGCAGAATTCTACTAGATTCAGTTTATCTTCCAGGAATCCATCAGAAGGAAGTCTTATGACAATATTGTTGGATTCTTTTATGAACATCTTGGTAAAAATCCTATGATTTTAACAGGGAAGATGTTACCCACTTACCAACACCTGAAAGAGGGTTTTCCACCAGTGAAACACCATATCCACAATTGACCAATCGCCAGATGGAATCCGTGCCCCCACCATGTATAATTTTGATTAGCACTATTTAATTTTGAATATATTTTGTGCTTAACAATCTAATTCTGCAATGTTATATATGTGATAAATTTCATTTTGCAGTCATCATATAGAGCAGCATTTCTAAATCAGTAGGATATCTCTTTTCTTATCCCAGACAAACTTTAAATGTCCATATCTTTTTATTTTTAATTGCAGCTAACTTCATTTACCTAGTAGCTGGGGTTGACAGTTCTTTATCTAATAATTTTTTAAAAAATATTTCGGAAGTCGAATTAATCTTTTTCAGCTTCAAATACAGGTAGACCTCAATCTACGTTGTCCTGTTTTACGAAGTTTTGAAGTTACAAAAAAAAATATTTTTTCATTGGAAATCTTGTAAGGTGAACAAGTAACAGAAGAAAAATAATAATATTACTAATCAATAATAATTACAAAAGAAAAAGCTAGTTAAAATACATGTAATTTAAAATAGGTTAAATTATTATATGTACTTTAAAATCTTAGTTAAAACCCACAATCTCAAAAGGACAAAATTGCAATAGACAGAATGACAAATAGACGAAATCTTGAATGTATGGAATTTCGAAATTGATATGTATTTATTTAAAGATGACCCTTTAGCAACATAGTGTTAACTAGTTTTATTTTCACTGCTATCTTGAAATAAAATAGCACCTGTTTAATTATTTAAAATTGAATTGTCCGAATGAAATTCGCTTTCTGTGAAAGAAAACTGACATCTGATTCCATCCTCTTGTGAGGTTTTGTGCATCATTTAATGTCAAAAATAGCGTGCAAAGAGAGATATTTCTTGCCTTCAGCTGATTGTGAGATGAGATAAAATTTTTATCATGATAGATGGCAGGCGTGATCATATTATGTGGAGGAAATTTCGTCTTATAATAATTTTTTGTTTTAGAATCTGCATTTGTGTACAACAGATGGCTGTTAAATAATAATAAGTGGCATCTAATCTACTCTGGAGGAACATAACCTTCCTTATTTTAGTTATTTCTTATGGAGAAAGTTCTCTTGCTGAATGTATTTGAGCTTAAAGTCACGGTTTTAAGGAATGCAACTAGGACGCTAATCGATGGATACTTATAATATTATATAGATGTTTTGAGTAATTGTTTTCCATAATAAATGCCCTAAGAAACATATTGTTGCGATATCGATCGTGGAATACAATATCGGCGCACCACAGCCCTCTCGATGGATGCCGATTCGCACTGCGTGTCACTCGTGCGTCCGTACTCTCTCCCTGCCTTGGCAGCTACTGCCCGCTTCCGCCCGCGACAGTCCCTACATCTAGCGGCAACCCGCCCGAGACAGTGCAACCACGATGTCTGCTAAATCGCGACAATATACAGTGTCATTTTACTATATTTAGGGGAAGAGTTTTTTGCCATAGGAACATATCTTGCTTTCTATAATGGGAGTCGATGAGTAATTATACCTCAATTTACAAAAGGTTTTTGAAGAACGTAACTCTTTTGTAAGTTGGGGTCTATCTGTATATTGGGTTGTTTTCACCCAGCGAGAGTATGTGATAATTTTTAACGTGAGTACTCAAGGGTTAAGCAAACAATGAACTTCTTTAATCTTAATATCATCTTTCCCAAAAAAGATTTTCTTCTAAGAAGTGAGTCTCATTGTGTCATCAATTATATGGAGGAAAAACTCTCATGAAAATTATTAAATGTACCTAGGTAAGAAGAAATATTTGTATAGGAAGATTTTCTTGCATAACTCTCACTTATTTTCACTACCTTTACTACAACAAATAGCTTTTTTAAAGGTGTTTTTCAATTGATTGAAGTATAAGTCTGCAAATAAACTGAGATTTGCTGAAACTGTCAAAATTGTCATTTGGAAGCCAATATATGCAGCTAACACTGATTTTCTCAGTCATCTTTGGAAATATCTGTTTAACGACAGCTTCCAAAATTTCGTAAGAATACGATATGTACATACACAATATTGAAAGCAGAATTAAAGGAGAATTTAAGGTACAGATAACCATTGAATAAAATGTATTTCGTACCATTGTTTTCTGTTTATTACTTTATTATTGCAATTATATGTTCGAATAACATTCTGTGAAGTTGTTTATTTTTGTATCATTATGCTACAACACTTAATACTATGAAGAGACAGCCTCGGCTTAAGTGTTATGTAACACCCAATATCTAGCAAGTTCCCTAAATTGGTCTCAAGGTTGCCGAATTAGGGAGGTTCGACTGTAATTGAAAGAGACGTAGCTGGGGGATATGGTGCCTATAGCAAAATTTTAAGAAACACCTGTCATGTAGGATATTATTTTTCCTGCATTGCATTTTTATTAAAATTAATTTTAATATTTGAGTATTAAATAAAGAAAATTTTTTGCATTTTTGGGGGAATGCTAGTCACCTTTCGCAAGTTACATGGAAAATGCAACTTTGCCATGCCCTAGCTACTAGTAATTGATATATGTATATGTTTACATACATTAGCTTTTACAAAAGAAAAGCAACTAATTAAATTTTCTTAATATTTTTAATAGGTTATAGAGTATATCTACTGAATGTTTTACTATTACAGAAGCATTACTTTGAAAATTGAATATGGATGGGAAAGATCTGAAAAAGTAGTGTACCATGAAAAGATTCTTAGCTATCTTTGGATTCATGTCTCTAATCATTAAGTCTTTAATGTAGTATTCTGCCGTTCCAGTAAAATCTCATGCTAAAAATTTTAGATTGTAACTACATTGCCCCCGGGATAAGAAAATTCGTGAAATTTACCATATATCACTACATTGCAGTCAGGGACATGCTGATAGGCAAGCATTGAGACAACTGCCTCTAGGTAGTGGTGCCAAAATAAGACTACAGTGAAAATTTCTCCAGAAACAATTTTTTCATTGCCTTTTATTCCTAGAATACATATGACTGTGTTGCATAAAACTGCTTTTTTATCCCTTATCGTATGACATTTACATTCCTACCACTCCATCTTGGAGCAGATTTAGTTGGACTATGTAATATGTTTACATTTTTATGAATTATCATATCAGGACTTCACATCATTCCACAGAGCCACAATGATATCATGGACCTATGAATTCATATTAGCAAACTCAGTACCCAGCATACATTTAATGTATACACAGCTGTGAGCACCTACATTTGGCATTTAAACGTAGGCACGTGCAATGAGGATTAAGTGTTATACCCAGTTGAGCTGGGACTGCGCAGTAGTATTATTGTAGCAGAATTCCTCGTTGTGCACACAAAGCAGAGCAGAGGAGACGGGGAACTTCTGTTGTATAGTGTAACAAGGAGGATATGACTACTTATTTATTTTCTTTAAATAAACCAGTAGAGCCTGCAGTTCTACTGTGGGAAATTTTGGGAAACATTAAAAAAATATTATGTTGATATTTGTAAAAAATGACAATGAACTCATTTATTTACAAACAGAATTATAGTAAATTTAATTCTTATTGTGAAAAATTAAAGCAATGAAATACATTTTCCGCTGCTTCCACCTCTTGTTTTTTTCTTATGCTATATCTCACTCTAATTCTCTACTTGCCCACACTCTTCTACCAATCTTATGACAGTGCCACCTGCATTTTTAATGGTTTTAATTTTTTATGTTTATCTACATTTTAACTCTCAAAATAAATCTGTTTTTGTATTGTTTTAATTTTTTATTTTTGTTAACATTTTTAATTCAAAAAATTTCTCAGTCAACTCATTAGTTTTCAGTTTGTGCACTTTTGAGCTTTCTACTGAAAGAAGTGATTGTTTAATCTAGTACTGACCATACAATTGCATGGGCAGCTTTTTATTAACTTTAATTTTGAAAAAGATCCTTTGTTTGACAATACAGTTAGTGACTATGTCAAATGTATAATCAAAGGTAAGCAAACAATGTTATATTTTTATACCAGTCTGTATTTGCCTTACTTCACAGTGTATAAGTCATCCTCATTTTTCAGTTTAAAAAACATGTTTAGGCGTGTATTCTCCATATAAATCGAGTTTATAATTAACCCTTTGCTGTCCAATTTTTTTCCCCTTATTTCCCTGCCAGGTCCAATTAATTTTAAGACATGGACATGAAATACAAAATAGAACCAATTTTTAAAAATAATTCATTTTATTACAGTATATCTTAAGACCTTTAGTTTCATTGAATGATACTTGGAATGCAAAAATTAAATGTCAAACTCAACCTGACAAATGAATGCAAAGAGTTAAACTTCACAAGAATTTTGCACTCTGATTTTTTTCCTTTCCACTATTATTCACCTATTTATCTTTGGGATATACTGAAAAGCCAACTTATTTATGGTTAAGGGGCTCCTGAGGTGTAAGAAAATGCAATTACAAGCAGATCATAGAAAAAAAATTTACAAATCCCATGCCTCTCTCTCATTCTCAAAAACACATCGAGTTACACTCGACTCACAAACTGCTGTCAAGTCAGTCAAGTGCAAACAGTTAAAAAGTATCTTTTTAAACAAAATCTAGGTCCCCTGCACTCAATTTTTTGCTGTAGTTTTCTTTGATGTTTTGAGGTTCCTAGAACACGTTTAGATTATTTTCGGAATGATGTGTGTGTGGATGGATGGATGTATGTATGTGATTGTGGGTGCTCTAACTCAAAAAGTACTTGTCATATTAATACCAAATTTCATATATAACACTTTATCATGAGCACAAAAAACTGATTAGTTTCTGAACAATACTGGTTAACCAGAAGTCGAGGTTTATTCGAAACCCGATTCGGTGTTTGTGATATTTCTCCATTAAAACATCATTATTGTATATACAATTATATTCAAAGGTTATAGAGAAAGTAATTTCCTACAACTTTCATTTGAAACAATTTTACATAGCGGTTATTGCTAAGGAATTATTTAAAATAATCGGTTTTTTCAGTTTCCTTCAAATGTCTCCTTAAAAATGTCGTAATTGGTCATCTTCGTGAGGACCAAAGTTGTAGAGAATAATATTTCTTCCAAGTTTTGTTTGAAACAAATTTTCATAGAACTATCCATTTCGGAGATATTTTGCTTTTCCTTAATTTCCAGTATACAGCATGTAGCGGTGAATTCTGTAAACATTCAAAATATACCTAATTTATGGCAATAAGGACGACTGTATTATTTTACGATACGAAATAATAATTTTGCCTTATAATGCTATTCATAATAATTTAAATAACTATACCCCAAATATGGAGAAAGTCGTGTTGGCCACATCAGTTTTTTTTATTTGACTTAGAACGTTTTTGGGGAAAATTTCAAGAGAGTTCCAAAAATAATCTATTAATTAATGTTATTTTGGTACATGTGTATTATCAGATAATCTTTTATAATTTTATTGAGGATTTTTCAAACGTTCCAGAATGAACTAAGGTCAGCGACGGTTTTGGAAACTTGCCGCCTCTAGGCCAAATTATTTTTCTGCCCCTTAAAAAAATTTCATTTAAAATTATTTAATTTATATGTAATACCAGAGGAACAATCTGTTCTTTTCCCAGGTATTTATGGTTATTACCTTGACAAGCTTCCTAAGGTGGGTACCAATGTTCTTTCATGATTTCGAAGTAATCTTCTTTGTCCTCCATAATTTTGAATATCACACTGAAAGCCCTCATTACAGTGCTTCTTCATCTCTTCTATACTATACTACAGTCTGGACGAAATTACTTTGGTATTGAAACTTCGGGGCAGAAGAGGGGTGGGGGCTTGGTGGGAAAGACTACCCTCCCTCACAGCCTATCACAGGTGGAGGGGAGGGAAGTGTTGCTAAGAGCAACCACGCTATGTACCCTGCAAACAAAATACTTACTCGGGACTGCTCGTGTGTCTCCGCTGCTAGGAGATGGGGGGAGGTCTTCTGGTGAGAAAACTCAAACTCTACGTTGCCATATCTGCTACACTGGAATGCACCTTTCAGTGGACTCACGAAGCAAAAGGCAACACAGCACAGACTCGAAGTTGACATGACGGAGGCCTGAGAGAGAATGAAATTGAGCCCAGTGACGCTCCGCCTCCTTCATTCCTATTGGTTCTCACATGGTCACGTTTTGGGATGCTTTCTCTTCTCTCTCTCTCTCACTCAGTTGCAAAGATATTTGAAACGTGGTTTTTGCGTGTGTTTGGGGGCATCTGTTATGCACATGCTGGCAACATCACACCCGAGCCGCCTCAACCGTCAATCCCAAAGTAATTTCGTCTAGACTAGGAATGTGTGCTTGTATTCTGCAAGTATTTTCTCTCACCTTAAAGTAAAAATAAAAGCAGAAAAATAATTTTCAACGCATAAGTTTGCATCTCTGCTCCGAATTACTTGTTTTTCTGTTTTGAAAATGTTGTGGTAAAACAACCCCTAAAATTTATAATTATAAACATTTATAGGTTTTTAGCATTTGTTACGAATTCCTCACATTTATGCAAAATTTCATCGATATAGCACCTCTAGAAGTGCATTTATATTAATTTCATTGTTTAAACTTTATGAATTTTTAACAGCCACAATATGAAATTTTCAATGTTATTTACCACCGGAACATTTATCCTAACTTTGTTAAAATTTTCAGCTTCCTGGATCTTCAGAATGTACATAAACATTAGTCAATTTGTTTAACATTTAAGAATTTATTATGGCCGAACGAATAAAAATTTTCAAATTTCTATAATCCCGTTTTCATTATTTGGAAAATTCTACCATTATAAAAAATTTCAGCTTCATAGCACATTTAGAAGTACCTAAACCATGAAATGTTAGTAAAATTGTAATCGAAGCAGCATTTACAGTAAGTTTTCCACTGTCTCTGCCTGCAAACTTTGGAATTCCCTGCCTAATAGTATCTGCTCCACCAATAATTTAAACAACTTCAAAAATTTCATCGTCAGTAACAAACACACAGCTCACTTCTCTAAATCTATCTCCTCATTTCTATCTCCACATTCTCTACTTTCGCTAACACTAATCCCAATTTCCTATGAATTTCGACACATTCTACCTGTCACACCAGTGTGGAAACGGTCATATGTCAGAAGCAAAGCAAAATTTATAAATTACCTTAGTAATTAAAACTATATGGTTAGGTGGAAGAAGGGGCTGTGCAGCCTCAACGTCGCCGTTAAAAGTTTAAATAAATAATTTTTAACAGTTAAGAAAATAAACGTTGCAATTTTTCCTCTTATTTTTTTCGATTCACCTATGTATTAAATTTCAACTCTCCAACTATTGTAGTTTGGGCCAGAAATTAGTATCCTCCTATCTATACTATAAGCTCAGATCTTACAGAGGAGGATATATGATATGATAGGATATATATAGGAGGATGCTAATGTCTGGCCCAAACTACAATAGTTGGAGAGCTGAAATTTAATACATAGGTGAATCGAAAAACATAATCGGAGGAATAATTGCAAAATTGCAACAATGTTTATTTTCTTGGCCATTAAAAATTATAAAATATTTTAATAACATTTCATGGTTTAGCTACTTCTAAGTGCGCTATTAAGGTGAAATTTTTTCTATTGGTAGAATTTGCCAAATAATGAAAATGGGATTATAGAAATTTGAAAATTTTTATTTGTTCAGCTGTAATAAATTCTCAAAATTTTAAATAAATTGACTAATGTTTATGTATGTATGTACTTTCGGTAGAGCCAGGAAGCTGAAAATTTTAACAGAGTTAGGAAATAATGTTCCGGTGGTAAATAACATTGAAAATTTCATAAAAGTTTTATATTGTGGCTGTTAAAAATTCATAAACTTTAAACAATGAAATTCATAGAAATGCACTTCTAGAGGTGCTATATCGATGAAATTTTGCATAAATGTGAGGTATTCGTAGGAAATGCTAAAAACCTATAAATGTTTTATAATTATAAATTTTAGGGCTTGTTTTTACCCCAATATAGACAATAAGGAAAAAAACGTAAACCGGCAAGAGAGTGCAAACTGTTGCATTTAGAAATTGGTTGTCGGCTCATACTCTTTACTTTAGGGTGAGAGAAAATACTTGCAGAATGCAAGCACACCTTCACTAGTCATTCTATAAGCTCTCTTCTTACAGAGGAGGATATATGATAATAGGATATAGAAGGATACTAATGTCTGGACCAAACTACAATTGATGGAGAGCTGAAATATTGTACATAGGAAGGTTAGGTCACATAACCCCCAGAATAAATGGAAAATTATAACTGTTTATTTTCTTGGTCGTTAAAAATTATAAACATTTAAACGAACATTTTGCGGTTTAGGTACTTCTAAATGTGCTACAATGCTGAAAATTGTTCTAAAAAAATTGTTTACTAATATTTCATGGTTTAGGTATTTCTAAATGCGCTATCAAGCTGAAATTTTTTCTACCTGTAGAATTTACCAAATAACGTAAACGGGATTATAGAAATTTGAAAATTTTTATTCATTCGGCCGTAAAATATTCTTAAATGTTAAACAAATTGACATGTTTATGTACTTTCTGAAGATCCAGGAAGCTGAAAATTTTAACAAAAGTAGGGAATAATGCTCTGGTGGTAATTAACATTGAAAATATTAGAAAAGTTTATTATTGTGGCTGTTAAAAATTCATCAAATTTAAACAGTTAAATTTATATAAATGCACTTCTAGAGGTACTACAACGATGATAATTTGCACAAATGTGAGCTATTCGATACAAATGATGAAAACCAAAAAATTTTTAATAATTATATACTTTAGGGGTTGTTTTTACCCCAATATCGCCCAAAAAGAAAAACGTAATTCGGCACAGAGGTGCAAACTTATGCGTTTAAAAATTATTATGACTGCTCTTATTCTTTATAATAAGGTGAGATAAAATGCTTCCAGAATGCAAGCACACATTCACTAGTATACTATATCGACGGTCTTGCGACTTGGTGAATGAATATACAAATCCGACCGCCCCGAAATCCTGCTGCCCACAAAACTACGCCTCCCCTAGGCCATTGCCTACTTTGGCCTTATTGAAAATCTGCTAATGTCTAATTGCTCTAAAACTATCCTAGATTTTTTTCTGAAATTTAGATTTTGGAAGTAGGATATATGAATGCAATTTTGAGAGAAATAGTCTCCAGAGAAAATATGATTTTTTAAATGAAATTGATATGTAAGTTATTCAACCCAATCTGCATTGAAAGGGATACTTTTGATGAATTAGATTATTATAATCCCCAGACAGACAAACCGTATACACGAGTGATTCTTTTAGCAAGTACCAAAATGGTGACAGAAAAATAGTTTGGCTAAGGGGCAGGAAATTTCCAAAGCCACTGCTGTATAAAGGCTAATGCTGTGAATGCTTGAAGATGAATTTTGAAGAAAAAGTGAAAACAAGTATGACATAAATATTGTTTTGAATTTTTGAAGGGACTAAAACAGCAAATTTGTCTTTTATTCTACTGAAACCAATGTAACTGGTGTTAGGTTTAGCATAAAAATTGTAATATCTACACTAGAAAACCTTGCAGATATTTGTGTATAAAAATCCTTTTTATCATGAAACATGAATTAAGCATATTTTCATTTCAAATGATTTGGCTACTTAATTATAATTGCATTTTGATATATACTTTTATATTTTTTCAAGTATGAATTACAGTAAAATTCCGTTACAACAAATACCATTACATATAACCAGATTTCATTATAATGAAAATATTTCCATGACCTGGCCAACTTTCCACAGCAATAGTACTTTTAAAATCTCAGAACAAGATTACCTTTATTGTACTAAAGTGAACTTAAGTTCCCACTAAAATGTAGGTCCAATGGGACGAATGGGAACTTAAGGAACCAGGTATTTTTCTTTTCTAATACTCTCTCCTTGAAGGGGTCTTGCGTTCCAAGGATGTCATCGCTGCTCTTAACACCACTCCCTAGCTATGGGTGAGTCACACCTGGCCTTTTTCTTGAACGATAAACAAATCCCTCTTCAGGATATCCTTCCTTTTTATTTCTTTCTTAGCTGCACTCTGCTCTCTTGTTGGACCTTCGCTTAATCCTTATTCTTCAGTTCCCTGAGGCGTAAGCATCATAAAAATTTTGCTGTGGTACGTTTTATTTTATTGTCTCTTTTCTCACATCGAAAGAACACAGGTATTTTTTTGCTTTTTTAGAGTAAAATTTTATGAAATTCTATTATATTTTCTCAACGTAAAAAAATATGCCTAAGAAATAAAAATCAAGTAATTTATTTTCTTCATTATGTTTTTTATTTTGTTCTTTTATCATTATTAGTAAGAGAGAAAATAAAATAAATGTAAAGGCCAGCAAGTACTAATTTAAATACCCAGAAAAAATTTGGCCGGCAGAGGCTACAAACTCTACAAACGGAATTTAAATACCGGACGATAAAGGTTAATCTGCAAAATTCAGTAAAACGAATTCTTTTTAGATCCAACAACATACACATAAAAAGTGTTTGTTTATGTAGAAATGACTTCCTGAGATTATTATTAAACTTTCCATTACTCTGTCAATTTCTCCTGATCAAGGGCAGGTAAACTAGGAATACCAAAGCGACTGCTTTAAAGCGATAAGAATTTTCAATGGTTGCTCTGGAAAGGTTATCGTAAGTGGTCCCCTCTTTTGACAAAAAGGGTTAGAATTAGCAAATCATCTCAGATATGGCATGCTTCAAACTGGTGTTGGTTGGTTCAAAAGGGCATCAAAATAAAGCTGTGGGAGGTAAATGACGTTCTGATAGATTAGTTGAAAAAATGTCGTGCAAGAGAAATTAAAAACTGATTAATTGCTACAATTTAGATGTTAGTCATTGCAATTCATCAGGAACTGTAAAGATTAAGCCATTAATCATTGGAAAGTTAGCCAAGCTTTGCATTGTCTCTCAACCTTGTGATTGTCATGCTATTCAGCATGCATGAATGACAAAAGACATATTTTAATGAGTAACTTGCTACTGATGTATTATTTGTGGTTTATTTAAATTTTCTTTCTTATAAATAAAATTAATTCAAAATGTTAATCTTTAGCATCTTTATTTCTGTATGTACATATTTTACATTGTATTTATTATTACCTAATTAAAAAGTTGAAATCAGTTAAATTACTACTACAGTAGGTATTAAAAATACAGTGGAACTTTTTTGAACAATTAATGAACCTTGTGAACTAATTTAGACCAATATTGGTTAGATCAAAATTTCAGTGCAACAGTAACAGGATTTTACTGTATTTAAATTATGTCTGTTCTGGGGGTAAGTTTTAAGGAAATACTGGAATGATAGTTAAAGATAGTAACCCATGCAAAGCAGTGTTTCTTGCACTTATTGACTATATATAAATTGAGTAAGGTGTATGTCACCCTGAAGCGAAGCTTCCCCTCAGCCACGCTTGAGGGGTAGTGGAGGGGAAGGAGATGCACAGATCATGTGCGCAGTAGTAAGCTGGGTGATCATGTAGGCAGAATACGGCTCAAGGGGGTCATGTGAGTAGTGGGAGGAGGGCCTTGATCCTCAGTGCACGGCAGCGCAGGGTAGGCGGTGGCGATGTATACCATTGACAGCACCCGCTGGCATCAAGGGCACATGGGTCAGGGCGTGGTGGGCAGCAGAGGACCTGCTTACCATAATACTCCAACAGAGCTCTGATTTTGGAGCTGAATGGGCAGTTAGTTTCATATTACAGTTTGATATTACCATTACTTGAATTTTCAAATAATGTATTGGAAACCATAGGCAATAAAAGAAAAGTATACTTAAGTGACTTGCCTAAAAAAGGTGGTACCACATTCATGCAACAGATAAAGTTGAAGCCACTGGAGCAGTCATATGAGAGTGCTCCAACCAGAGTGGCTGAGGAATCTAGGTATATGCTAGTATCAACATGTCATGATAATTTTTAGTCGTTACAGGATTTTTTATTTTTATGAAACTTAATTTTATATGAAATTGTATACAATTCATTTTAATTAGAAACAGTGCTGTATGTAATGTAAATGTTACTTATTTTGATTCCAGGTTCTCTACCAAGATAATTACTTGCAAGATAAGTTGAAGGAAGCTAAGGGAATTGCTGAACGTGTGCGGATCTCTCGTCTGAGGTCTAAACTTCCATTCCATACCTTGAGGCATTGTCCAATTCTTGGAGCTACTCTTGCATTTGGCATCTTTGTGCGCCCAACATTCCTTATATTCTGTGCTCCAGCAGTTTTCTTTTGGCTTAGACGAGGGCCACATCATTCACCTAAAACTCGCACAACACCTTCATCCGTCATGGATTTGCCCCCTAATGCCCATTTTCACGTGCGTGCAGCTGCACTTGCTGGATGTACTACTATTCTGTGCATCCCTCTCCTAATTTTGGATACACTTTATTATGAAAGTTCTCTGAGCAGTGTAAATGGTTTGTTACCAGTAGTTGCCACACCATTCAACTTCATACTGTACAACTCAAATTCAGAGAATCTTCAACATCATGGTCTTCATCAACACTGGGTAAGATAACAAGCAAATTTTATAATTTGTTATAAAATTTTGGTTTAGTGCACAGTGCGATTGAAAAATCTTGTTGCAAAGTAAAAAAATCTGATGTGTCCAGCACATAACTTTCTCCATGCAGATTAATGAATGTGATTGCTCTCAAAATCAGTGTCCTCAAGAATAATTATCAGCAATTACACTTGTAAATAATTATTAAACAACTAGCGTAATTGCCCATCAATATGACGGGATATCTTTAGTTAACCTTAAAATAGTTGCCTCCCTCCCCCTCTCTCTCCTCCTCCTCCCCTTCCACCCTCTCCTTCCCTTCTCCCTCACTCCTCTCTATCTCTCTCTCTCTCTTAAATGTTAGAAGAGACTATTAGTCTCAATTTCATCCTCAATAAAGTCATTTGTCTGTCTGTCTGTCTCCCTCCATCTCTCTCCCTCTCTTTACCTCCCTCCATATCTCTCCCTCTCTTTCCCTCCCCCTCACTCCCTCCCCCTCACTCCCTCCCCCTCACTCCCTCTCCCTCCCTCTCTCTCCCTCCCTATCTCGTATTCAAAGCACGCTTACACTTATAAGGATTGATATAACAAAAGGATTTTGAGGTATAAGAATATAATTGGTAGCCAAGGCAACATCCCGTTAAAATGGCAATATTTCCACAAAATATGTGAATTAAACGTATAACATGAGTGATTTCGAATTGTATGTGGAAAAAGATGAACAAAATAAGAAACTTTGTAATTTTTTCTTCAAAATGGTTCAGATCCGAAGATCGCAGGTTAAAACCTTCTAATTTTAATTTCTAAAACAATAAAAGCCTGCACATCAAAAAATTGATTTTTGCATGTTACCTTACAGAAAACGGAAATGTCTTCCTTGGAGTCGAACCCAGGACTTTTTTGGAGATTTATTTTTGTCATTACCTTAAAATATGTTAATCAAGCATCCTTGTCAAATTTCAAACTTCTACCTCTTCGGGAAGTTTGTTAAAACGCTCTATATCCGCCATCGTGACAGCATGACCAACCAACCAACAGACCTGGGCTATTATAGTATTAATAATTTTCATATTGAAAAAACAATAAGAAAACAAAATTGTTAGCTGTTGCTATGGATAAAAAAATTTAATGTGCAATTAAAATTACCCTTGGCAGCATACGCATTGCTGTCAACAAATAGAAAATTTTATCATAGCAACAGAAACAATGGTATCACTTAGCAACATACCTAACAAATTCAGACGAAAAAGTGAAATATCTCTTGAACAAGCAGTCTTTTGAAAAAATGCTTCAACCAAAATTTGTAAAAAATTAAATTTTCTACAACTTTGACAATGACAAATATGTACATAAATTGAGTCCTAAACAAGATATTTGTAAAACAAAAATGATAATAATAAACCTCCCCTTCCAGTTAACCAGTATCAGCCAAAACCTAAACATATTGATCCATTTAGTTTCACGTGAAGAATTCAAAAGGAGAATTTGTTGTCTCTCCATTATTCTTCGAATATCAAATTAACTACATGGTGTTAAGTGGCAGCTAAGTATTGCGATGTCTGCCAGAGTGCCACTGCATATCATCAAAAGTCATTACATTTTATGTGTGTCTTTGTAATAAATCATATGAATCAGAATAGACATTATATTTCGTGCTGGCACTCATTCAGAAGCTAATCTTTGAAAAGGAGAACAGTTTAGCAGCTTAAGATTAAGAAAGATAAATGTTACAACATCAATTATATTATGCTAAAGTAATTATATTTCACAAAAATAATAGTAATCTACAGAATTAATCACTTATAGTTTTTATTGAGAATTTGTTTTCTTCTAACCAATTTCAATAATTTTTATTCCATACATATATTGGCGATCTTAAGTTGATCTGCAGTGCTTAGAGGTGGGCGCTGCCCCTCGGCCAATCACAGACATGTTATTTATTTATTTAATTGTTCTGTAAGTTCAGTACGACTAAATATGGAACATGTCGGTATAAACAATACAAATTCATGAAATTTAATTAGGACATACAAACAAAAGAAATAATAGAAAAATTAAGTAAATCTAAATAGATATTACATAGTACATATCCTAAAATCAACATTCAAACTATTGTTGTGTGGAATATATTCTTTTTCATTAGATTATTTTTAGTACATCAAATGTCATATCTCTGTCTATTCTTGGACACTGTACAAGAATTTTTCTATCAAAAATTCTTTCAACTTTTGTTTAAATAGAACAACCGATTGTACACCTTTTATACTGGATGGCAGTTTGTTATAAAAATATTTGCCAGCATTTGCTGGAGAAGCTTTAAACAGACTAGTTCTTTAGTACTCCGTATGGTAATCTGCCTTCCTTTGGTGCTTCCTTTGTGCTTGTTCAAATTTCAATTACACTCGCATTCTCTTACATATATGATACATTCATAGATATTTATAATGCATACAATGTCGTAATTCCCAATTTTTTAAAAGATGTCCTGCAGAATTCCCTGCTTTTCAAATTAGCTATGCTTTTTATAGCCCTTTTTTGATTTATAAAAAAACTATTTACCCATGAAGCTATCGATTCTCCCAAAGGGTAAATACAATATGACAAATAAGGATATATTGATCCATAATACAATGCCAGCAACACTTGGGTATTAACTAAACTTCATAGTTTTGTAGGTACAAAGATAATGGAAGATATTTTTTACAAATAAAATCAATATGCTCCTCGCAATTAAGTTTCTCATCAATATACATTATAGATTTCTCAAAAATTCCCTTTCTGGGTAAAGGGTGACACTGTTCTTGGCATCAAGAATAAACATTGTGCATGGTCTCTCTATAAAAAGTTCCCAAACCAGCAAACATTAAATGTATTTAAAACTCTGAGACTACGAGAATCATATAGAAGCGATTTCCTCTTAGTCTGCAACAAATCCAAAATGTTTCTGGTAAATTCTCGTCATAGGTCACCTGGGGACCACTCAGAGCAGATCTTTTCTTAAAATTCTGTCTTCATTCTCTCCCAATTCTTCTTGTGACCCCTCTGTAAATGTCAACTGCATGTGCCCTTTTTCCCTAGCATCTATTTCTACTACTTCAGATGAGTGTCTTTATTTCTTAAATTCTCTTTTCTCTCACTGTACTACAAATTTTGATGGAGTTGGCACTATATTCTTAAAGAATGCTGCACCATCCTTAGCCAAATCATTATCAATCATCTACAACAGATGCTCATCAGCTGGTTATTTTCCCTGCCTTTGGAAATCAGCAAATGTTCTCCCGCTCTATAAATCTGGGGACAGAAGTTCCGTCAAGTCCTACCACCCTATCTCTTTACTCTCTGACCTGGCAATGATTTGTGAATGCATCATATTATAAAGACTCTGACTTCACAGCACCCTATCTTTCTTTGGCTCAGCATGGTTTTCTGTAATGCTGCTCTTGCTTTCTTAATCTTTCTTCTCTTCAGCACCATGCTATAGATGCTATAAACAGAAATTCTCAACTTCATATATGCTTCTTAGACCTTGCAAAAGCATCCGATTCTCTCAATCATAGACTACTACTTGATAAACTTCAAATCCGTTATGGCCTCCATGGTAATTTCCTTTCCCTCATTAAAAGCTTTCTTTCTAACAGTGTTTTCCAACCTTTCTAGAGTCGTGTCACCCTTAAGTGATTTGGCGGCACCCCTCCCTATCCACCATTAGTAATAATTGTGGTTTTTTATAATCATATCTAAAGCATAAAATCTAGATTTTATCATTGTTTATTCTACTAGTCATTAATGTTTCCTAGTTTCAACAGTTAATTACAGGTGTTTATACCATACAAACATTTGCTTTGATACATAATGCACAAGAAAGTAACTTCCCATTAGTATAGGTAAAGATAAAAATTACAACACTAGTGAAGGGGCATGTTATGAATTCCCCAAAGAAGTAAATGAAAATTAGTAGGAATGAAAAGTAGTTAAGCTGCAAATGCAAATTCAATGCGATCGTACAGAGTTGTACTTTTTATTCATTATGACTTGTTCTGACCAAATTATGCCTGAAACCATTGATTTTAACCTTGAGGAGACTTGTTTATAAATTGTTTTGTAAACATACCTAAGGTGGCGTATATACCGTGATGACTAATTCTCATAGACTTTTTCTCACCCTTTCACAAGCTCTCAAGAAGTGCTAGCGAAGGAGAAAACCAGATGCCTTCTATGGATAAACAACAGTGAAGTTGAACCCCTAATCCCTTTCTCCATATCTCCTTTCATTTTGAAGTTCCCTTGCAATGAAATGAAGTTCTTAACACTGGTTTGGATTTTTGAAAGCCAACGATGTAAAATGAGGCTAAAAATGGGAGAACAATAATTTTTGCGGCACCCCTCAGAACACTTCACGGAACCCCAGGGTGCCACGGCAGCCAGGTTGATAAACACTGTTCTAACAGAACTCTAAGTGTCATCCTATCTGGTTCCTCCTCTTCTTGGTTTCCTGTCCCCTCTGGTGTCCCACAGAGAAGTGCTCTTGGATCTTATCTCTTTACTTTGTTCATGGATGATCTTTCTGAAAACATCACAAATGGCTGTCAGTTGCTACTTTTTGCTGATGACTGTAAATTATTTAAATGCATCAACTCCTCCCAGGACTGCATAAATTTACAATTGAAGGGTCCAGTGCAAAAACAAGGTGGCTCTACTTTTTGTCGTTTTTGAGTTTCACGATGTTTCATATATTGAAAAATTCACCTGCTGCTTTGGTGCAAGAAGAATGTAGTTCCGATCATTTGCTAGGGAGATATAATGGAAATGGAGCTGCTCCACTGTCTGGTTTAGAGCAAAAGAAACGTTTTTTGCTGTTTTTCAAAACTTTGTCAAACTGGAACTATCCCGTTTTTGCACTTGACCCTTCAATTGGCATTAGACAGTGCATCCCACTGGTGCTCCCTGTGGAGACTCAAGCCAAACCCGCAGAAATGCAGTGTTATCTCCATTTCCCTAAAAAAGTCTGCAATTAACAATTAATACACTGTAGTAGGTCTTCTCATTTGGAGAGTTGGATGTGAAAAGGACTTAAGTGTTTTCATTGATTTTAAATTGTACTTTAGACAACACATCAATGCTGTTAAAAATAAGACCATGTCGTGCTTAGGAATACTCGACAGATTTACTGTCATCAAAGATCCCGTTGCCCTCTGTACCTATTTTTGTAGCTGTGTGCTCCCATTCCTGATGTACTGCTCACCCATCTGGTCCATGTCTGCCCCAACAAATCTTTCTCTCCTTGACCGTATTCTCAGCTTTTTCATACAAATTGTTAAAATTCACGTCCCCTCTCTTCACAGCTCAAAAATGCAAATTTTAGCCTCTCTTAATCTTCATACTCTTCATTTTCTACAAACTTCTTCCGATATTACCTTTATCTATAATCTCCTGAATGACAAAATTGATTGTCCTTTACTGCTTTATTTAGTCAACTTTAGAGTACCATCTAGAAGAACTCGCCTTTCTGCTCCCGTTTTTGTAAACGCCCCTCGGCTGGCTCTCACAAAACATTCCCTTTTCTTCTGACTCTTACTAAACACTTTCCACTAACAACAATATCAACCCATTTCATATGCCTCTCAGAACTGTTCTCAACATTACTTCAAACTCCGTCTTAAGGTAGTATCTATCTATCACTATTCTCCTTAAACTTTTCTCTTTACCGTTTATTTGTATTTCTTTTGCTGTTTCTCATTATTTCACTTTTTATTGTATTTATAGTTTTAAGATTGTTTTGTTGTTAATATTCTTTATTGTCTGTTATTTTATTTATATACTGTTAATCGATCAGCTGTAATTGGCCGCATGTTGTAAGCTGTTTATTAATAAATAAATAAAACAAAAACTTGGAGGATGTAACTTGTGTCAACTGAGCATCATCAATAAATATACCCATTTCATCATTACATAGTCCTCTACTAGGTTGAAGAAATATGAAATCAGATTTTGACTCATTTGCTATAAGTCTGTTGTCCTGAAAATACTGAATTACAGAATTTATATTCACATATGCATTAATTTCCAAGTTAGATGTTGAGGACCCTGAACACATTAGTGTTGTATCATCAGCATAAAGAATTGATTTACAGTTTGGGAGTTCCATAAAATCAACAGTATAACACAAAAGTAAAAAAGGCCCCAGGACAGATCTATGTGGAATGCTCTGCATAACTTTTCTGAAGTCGGAATGATTAATACACATCATATTGTCTCTTTTAGATATGAATATTGTGCACTGTAATCTGTTAGTAAAATAAGATTTTAACAACCTAGGGAGATTATGCAGCCTTATGTGCTGCACACAATCAAAAGCTTTTATCAGTCCTGAAATATGTTTTTTTTTGTTTACATATTTCTGAGTTTAAATATTGCACCTCTGTCTTGCTGCCTGTTCTTTGTCTTGCCACGGTCACGTTATCGAATGTTGCATTAATGAAAATTGTTTAATTACTTGCAAAGCATCAGATATCAACTTAGGATCACCAAATTATATAGTAACTTTATTCTTTCGTATACATTGAATTTTAAATATTCATTAGTTATCAATACAATTCAAATACAACAATAGTTTAAATTCCATCAAATTTTAATAACCATAGGGCAAATAACATCATGGGTTTTAACCTAACATAAATATTACTCATGTATAAATCAACTCCCATGGTTTTTGCTAAAAATTTGGTCTTAAAAACTCGACCTATACTCAAGTATGTACGGTAAGTTAAATTCGAGGCATAAAACTGTCCAACAAGCTTTTCACTCACTTGCAAAAACTTGAAAATTAGGGCAGGAGCAATTTAAGCTATCTTTGGTTGTCTCTGGGTAAACTGTTTTATTTAAGCCCAAAAAGTCAGGTAACTGGAATTCTGATGTTAGTACTTTCACTGTGTATTGTAGCTATGGGGCAGTTTTGGAAGTTCAAACCACCCCCATTTGTTCTCCCAAGTTCATTCTGATTGTAAATATTTTGCAAAGTCTAT
Organism: Uropetala carovei; assembly: GCA_036926305.1. Lineage (NCBI taxonomy): Eukaryota > Metazoa > Arthropoda > Insecta > Odonata > Petaluridae > Uropetala > Uropetala carovei. Next base: position 3,194,057 of record JAXCHB010000040.1, on the reverse strand, counting down.
CTGTTCGTTTATGCATTCAGCCACAGGAAAACTAAATTTTATTCATTCCAAAGGTTTGGCAGTGCCATCAAGCCAGCTCTGGCTTGTACTGACTCAGCTTAACCATGTAAACAGTTGATAGTCAATCTCTTCCACTCCACTAAAAGTATCCAAGCACATTCCAAGTTATGCGAAACAATTTTTGTTTTCAGTTGAAGAGAGAATTGATGAATTATCAAAGTAAAGTAGATGCCTAGATTTCGATCTTTAGCAATGGCACTGCCATTTCCAAGCTGGTTACCAATACATCTATATATGTTCATTATGTATATAATAAGCTTATCTGATTTATATGAACCATTCTATGCATTATTAATTTGTAATATTCCTAATTTTAATGTTTTGATTAACACTTGAGCACATTAGGTTTCAAAATTTTAAATTAAAAAGTTGTTAAAGTTCTTATTTATGTGCATCAAGAAAAATTTCACTTCCTGTGGAGTGCCTCCTCCAGGCCAGCTGAGGCAAAACTGCCCCATCACAAAATTCTGGCTATACCACTGATTGTGTGTTACTGGCTGAGAGGGTTAATGTCTATGATAATTGCCATATATCATGGTGTATCAGCCTACTTGGATTTATCTGTGTGAAAACGCATATTAACCCTGGAACGGTAGACTTCTGGAGCCACTAGTAAACAGTACACTGGTCCAGCATACTCCACGCGATTCTTGGGCTCATATCTCCCCTCCCTTTCAACTTTTTGAAACGAAACCGGTCTAGATCTTTTTGTTAGACTTTTGTGAAGAGGTTTACACAAGAAAATATACTTTTTATGCTTTCAAAGTAATAAGTTAGGAAAGTGTACAATGTATCACAAATGGGCGCGTTTCGTGCAATGGAGTATTAGAAAGTAATTATATACCTGTACGTAAGGGAAATAGCCTTTTAAAGTTCTTTTATTCATCATAAATAATCCATTTTCTTCCTATTTAATAATATTACATGCACACGTAACGAAATTAAATGTTTGTTTGTGAGATTGTTTATGTTAGAAACAATGAAATAACCATGCAAGAAGTTCAACTCGATATAAGACTTTCTTGTTTGATTTTCTCGATAACGGCTACTCCTACGATAAAAATGTATAGGGAAGGAAATACTCTACTTTACCAATTCTACAACTTTTATTTGAAAAATATTTTGATATGAGCAATAATTTACGAGATATGACGAAAATTTACTTTTTCCCCAGTAAAGTGATACCCCTGATTGGCGTACGTGATTCATTATTGCGATTTTCTTATTATATTTAATTGAAAGACCTTAATATCAAATTTCATGAAAATCCGTTTGGTAGAAGCCGAGAACGAACATGCGGACGGGCAGACAGACGGACGGGCAGACGGACGGACTGACGACGATAATAGGCGCTCACGCTGTAAGCGAAACGTGCCTAAAAAAGTATTAATCTACAAAAATGTTTTGCAAAAATCGCAAAACATAAGGTTTTGGCATTTTATTTATCAATTTTTTATTTTTTAAATTCATGTAAAATGTTTACTACAGTGTTGAAGTAGACATATTGTAGTGCGGGGGGAAAAATAGTTTGGCTTTGTTTTCTGGAAAAAGTATAATTATTTGGAAGTACGAAACTTCTGATTTTTTTAGGTACAAGAAAATGTAGTAAATCAGCGTATTTCAGTACTTCTTTATTTTCTTTCAAAAATAGTGCTTTTGTATAGAAAATAAAGTAAATATTAGTATAAAACATTCTCGAGTTGAAAAAAAAATCTGATGTGACCAACACATGACTTTCTCCATATTTGGGGATTAGATATTTAAATTATTATGAATAGGCAAAATTATTGTTTCGTATCCTAGAAGAATACAGTCGTCCTTATTGCCGTAAATTAGGTATATTTTGAATGTTTACAGAATTCACCACTACTTGCTGATGGCGCTGTATACTGGAAATTAAGGAAAAGCAAAATATCTCCGAAATGGATGGTTCTACGTATATTTGTTTCAGACAAAACTTGGAAGGAATATTATTCTCTACAACTTTGGTCCTCGGGAAGATTACCAATTACGAATTTTTTAAGGAGATATTTGACAGAAACTGAAAAACCGATTATTTATAAATAATTCCTAAACAATAACTGCTGTGGAAAATTGTTTCAAATGAAAGTTGTAGGAAATTACATTCTCTATAATCTTTGCATAAAATTGTATATACAATAATGATGTTTTAACGGAGAAATATCATAAAAACCGAATCGGGTTTTGAATAAACCTCGACTCCTGGTTAACCAGTATTGTCCAAAAACTAATCAGCTGTTTGTGCTAATACCAATGTGTTATATATGAAATTGGGTAATGATATGGCAAGTACTTTTCAAGTAAGAGCGCCCACAATCACATACACACATCATTCCGAAAATAGTCTAAACGTGTTCTAGGGACCTCAAAACGTATTTCCGTTGAAACTCGAAGTCGATTTTTTTCATGAAAACAATACTTTCTCTATACTACGTATATGGAGAAAGTAAAAACAGAAATTTGAATCTCATTCACCGTTGCAGCAATCTTTGCACAATGGTGATTGATGCTCATCACATATCGTGCGTCTGCAAGCTGCACAAAGAACTCTTGTCTTCTTATCTTTCCCACGAGGACAGAATCTGCATCGTACCTTATTCTGCAGAGGTTGTGGTCTTTCAGGAAGGGGAGCTTCGATGTTCAACATCTCCTGTAAATTGATTCGCAAGGTTGATCGGAGTGTAGGGACCACAACTCGGTCTCACAGAAATGGCTCGATCAACAACATTGCCAGCGTCTTCAAGAAAGTTTGGCTACCCTGATCAAGCATGCCACCCTGATCAAGCATGCCACCCTGATCAAGCATGCCACCCAGATCAAGCATGCCACTCTGATCAAGCATGCCACCCTGATCAAGCATGCCACCCTGATCAAGCATGCCAAACCAAAACCTCATCGGCCAGCAGAGTCTTCCTCGCCGTCGTGTACTCCAGACACAGTTGATCAAAGTCAGTGCCTCCTTTTGTTGAATTGTACATCAGAATCATTTCTGGTTTTCCTGTTTTCTGGTCCACGATTTCACTGGAGTGCATTGACAATAGCAGAAGAACGATTTTGTTTTTCTTCGGCATATATGACACAAGTGTGAGGTCGTCATCTTAGGTGAACTGAGATGATCCCACATCTCCACTTTGCTTGAAACATTCGGGGATCTCTCTCTTATTTTTTTGAAAGGTACCAACCATTGTGAAAGAGTGGCCTGCCAGCATTTTCTTGGCACTGCATCGAGACGTCATCACTTGCTACATAGACAAACATCATTGGTCATTCACATTTTCATACTACTTACTTTACAGTTATAAAATGAAAAATAGATAGCTGTTACAAAAATACTATTTCCACTTGTAAATATGCACTTAAAAGTAAGAAAAATATAAGAACTCCATTTTTACTTACCACACGAATTGTACAGGGCACCAGTACTCTGGGGTCTACGGGATCCCGGAACGATTTTGACACCTCACTGTACGAAGCCCAGCACACAACTGACGGTGCCGCATACCAGACTCTTTCAGCAGGATACCAAAACAAATTTACATGGGGGAAACAGTGCCAAATTTAAAAATTTACAAATGGTACATCGAAAAAAAAATCGTTGGGGTCCAATAGATCCCAATGTACCATTCTAGGATTAAGAATGTACTCACCATAAAAATTAACCCATCTCTTTTGCAAATGAAATTTTCCTTCAGATAAATCAAGGTCCTTTGAGATTTAAGTTAAAAAAACAAGTAAACCTCTCAATAGGTCATAGACAAAATTATCTCAGTTGTGAATAAGTTGCAGTAATAGTAAGCATCATGGTAAAATATGGGTGATTATGTTGAGAGTAGAGCTTCTACATCATCACATATATCAAAATCAGTGCATAATAGTTATGACAAGAACTTTAAACTCATGGTGGTCAAACACACTGAAGATACAAACAATTGCATCGCTGCATGAAAATTTGGTATTACTGAAGCAAATGTGCGGCAGTGAAAAAAATTGAAAGAAAAACTAAAGTGCGCCAGTAAAACATTGTCATATAACCATTTCCGTATGTTGGCAGCACTAGCAGAAAAAATACCTGCTAAATCAGGCATTGATGAGTAACTAATAGTGAGCTGAAATGGCTCCCTCTGGAAGTTGATGTATGCATTTGCGCACTGAATGACTATGATTTCCATGTTCCTCGACCCAAAATTGGCGTGGGAAGATTTTTCACAAAAAACGGTCAAGGGTGATTCTGGTCCTTCCCTTGTAAGTGATACCATTGTTTCCTTTGCTATGGTAAAATTTTCTAATTGTTGATAATGATATATATGCTGCCAAGGGTAATTTTTTATTGATTATTTTGTAATCAATAGCTACAGTTGACAATTTCATTTACTTATTGTTTTCTTTTTCAATGTAAAAATTATTCAGGGTTTACTAATTATTCACAAGTGTAATTGCTGCTAATTATTCTTGAAGAACTGATGCCGAGAGCAAGCATATTCATTACTCTGTATGGAGAAAGTCAGGTGCTGGGATTCTGCTCATCTAGTTTTCTGTAAAATCATAAAATGTTAACCCTTTTGTGCCTGAATTATTTTTGGATCGTTAAAGAAAATATTTTGTAATGCAATCAAATAGCTGTTATATACATAAAATAATGAAATTTATTTGGTGATTAGTTTCTATCATGTATAATATTTTATTCCTTAATGAAATATCTCCCTATCATATTTGATATTCTGTGCATTAAATATTCTAAACTAAATAACAGTAAATACATATTTTATTGATTTTACAAATGAAAGTCTACAAAGCAATTCTCATGTATTGGTATTACTGAGGTATCAGTTGCAATACATATTTCTCTTAAATAAGCATGAATCATGCTAGGTGCTAATAAAGTGCACATATGTCACTAATAAAGTAGAATGAAGTTAGAAATACCCAGTTGGCGAGGCACCTTTCAAAATGGAATTTCATCTCTGCAGATTGGAATATGTGAAACATATAAAATGTGATATATTTGGCACAATGGAGTTGAAATGCTTTGTTAAATTGATCTAATTTATCAATGATCTTACATTCATTTTACTGATGATAGATTTTCTCTTGTATGACTGTTTTTTTCCTTCCATAGCTTCACATACTGGTAAACTTGCCTCTACTCTTTGGTCCCCTTGGAGTTTGTGCGCTGTTGGGCTTGTGTCGGCTGGTATGGCTGTGTGTGTGTCAACGGTGGGCACGCTTGCCTCGTTCTGAATCACCCACAGCTCTCATGTTGGCCTCCCTCATAGTGCCATTATTGGTGCTGTCGGCCATCCCGCATCAGGAAGCTCGTTTCCTCCTTCCCCTTGCCTTCCCCATTGCATTTCTTCATGCTCAAAATATACGTGGTCCTCGCTCTGATGGAAGTTCTGGTGATGGCAGTTGGATACGTCTGCATAAGATGACACCCTATGTTTGGTGTCTCTTCAATGTCACTCTTGGAGTATTTTATGGTTTCATTCACCAAGTAAGCATGTTTTCAGAGCCATTATTTTTGCCTAGTACAGGGGTTGGCAACCAAAATAACAAGAGAGCCACTTTTTTTCATTCAGCATAAAACCAAACATGATAAGAGCTACTGTATAGGTAAGATGGTTATTATTAAAAAAATTCAATTCATATTTCAAAACATTCTTATCAAATCTGAATTTTCAGTAATTGAAGGCATGAGCATATTTCTAGGCCCTTTATATGAGAGAGGGAGTTAGGGAACTGCAGGTAAGTCCTCAAAGAACACAAGATTGTCAACCCCTGGCCTAGAATGATTACTTTTAACTGAAATGTTTTTAACCTAAATTTCATTCTCTAGAAGGTATGTTAAGAATCTTCGATTGAAGACAAAATTATTGAGCACACCTAGGCTAAAATCAAATTGAAAAACTACAGGGTGGCCCAAAGCAGTGTTTCATCTAATTTTTATAGTTTTGCAAGGCCGACCAAACTTAGTGAGCAGAAAGTGTAAGCAAGTGGATACAAATATTCAATGAAGTGGACTTAAAAAATATTTATGGTATTTGTTGCGATATTTGTTTGCTTTTTGAAAAGGATTTTTAAATATGATAGAGTTGAACTGAAAACACTAGATTTGTACTATTATATATAAAGACAAGGAGTAAATTTGTTATACAATATAAAAGTTATAAAAATTGTTTTTATAACCATTACTTGTTAAGAAACTAAATCCTAATTAAAATTGAAAAAAAAATATTTAGCACTCAACTTGTACACATATCAATTCAATTGCTGTGCCTGAATATCCGTAACCAAAATTTTCAAATCAGGTTTTATGTTTGTTGTGTTCAGCTGCGTGATTGAAGTTAGATTTTCATATTGATTGTGAGCAGTAGATGTGATGCACCGTTGCATTTTTGTTCTGCTTTATTATAATTTTATCAGCAATATCTGAAATAAAAAAGCAACAGTGGATCTCTCCTCATGCCCAGTTGAAGTCTACCCACAATGATATTGCCTGAGATTCTTGAAGAACATTTACTGCAACGTACTACCCATCAACATAGATTAGGTATGTCAGTGACATCTTGACTGTGTTCAACAGCATATCAAGCACTTAAGAGGACTTCCTAAAAGATAACCAATATCCCTCACTCAAATACATTAATCCTTTGCGGTCCAATTATTTTCCTTCTGATTGCCCTCCTAGATCCATTTAATTTTCTCAAAATAATGGGAAAACAGGTACGTCTCACATTTAATTAATCATAATAATTTATTGTACGTGGATTAATATAAAATTTTGTTATAGCAATCTATCAAATATATATCTAATGATTATTTAAAGTATGGTAGTATTTGGCAAAGCATGAATTTGGATGTAGACCAGGTTTTCTTGGACTCATCTTACAGTAATAATGTGCCTCCCTTCTCTATCCTTTCATCTTGTGTTTTGAACAAATTGCAGTCTTTATTTTTGTTTCCTTCCCTAGCCTGAATAAGGTGCAGTTTACCATTTAAGCGGTCCTCTTCATCACTGGTATGTACTGGTTCTCCCACGTATTTTTGCATTCTTGTTGCAAACATTCACAACAAGCTCCAAGATCAACTTCTTGCAGTACTGCTTATGTGATAAAGTTTTTCCATTTTTTGCCTGCTGATGGAAGTTGTAGAGATGAAAACTATTCACTGTTGCCACCTCCAAAATCCAGAAGTATAATTTCTGCCCCAATTTCAAGCTCTTCTGTACAAAACCATAACTTGAGCAGTAGTGGTCTGCCCAGTCAACCCCTCCCATCCTCACTGTGTAGTCTATGATAGCCACAGGTTTCAGAAAATCTTCTTTCCCACACTTTATCCTTACTACTTTCTCTTATGTTAGCATTATGCCATGTGTTAAGTATGGAGACAGTCCTTTTATCGTTCCATGCCAAAGCCATGTACTTGTCACACTTTCGGTATGCTTTTGTAGTTTCAGATTTTTTTCCCTAAGCTGTGCTGGAATGCCTTTCCTGTTTTGAGTAACAGTACCTATCAAATGAATCTTCCTTTCTAGAAGTTCTTTAACCAGGTCCTTTTTTGTATAAAACCTGTCTCTGTACAGTTGGTAACTGGTTGCTTGCATGGCATTCAGTACAATTGTTACTAACTCTAATATTATTCTGCTGATGAAGGTAAGTTCTGGGCACATCAGATTGTTTGTCATAACAGAGCCATAGTAAGGAATAAGGGCACAGATATATCTGTTTATAGCATCTGCAATTATATATAATTGCAGACCTCACTTTGTCGGTTTTTGGGGATTGTACATTTCGAACATTACTTTCCCCTTATAGTGCACTGTTGTTTCATCTACAGACAGGAACTGGCTTGGCCTTTAGAATTCTAGAAATCTATTACCAACATAGTCTAAAATGTTCCTCATTTTGCTGATTCTTGATAGCATTGGCCTATTAGGGGCAAAGACTGCAGGACACATGTGGTGCCCAGAATAACTGAAGGAACTTTTTATGTGAAAAAGTGTGTTCCAAAAATATTTCCTTCAAAAACTTTTCTTTTCCTAGCATGTTCAGCAGAAGACCATGAAATGCCATAATCTCTTTCACAGTCACAGCCACCATATAAAATACTGTTCTTTATTTTTATCTTCATGTACTTGTTGGTCTCTGCAGAAATCTGTGCAAAGAGTGATTGGCCAAAAAAGAGTTGAAAGAACTGCAGTGGTGTATTTGGTTTATTTCCAGTAGTAGGAGGCTTGTAACCGTGTGTGTCACTGTAAACATGTCTGTCAAAATCTTGATCATCTTCACCATACTGCTCTCACTCATCAATCAAACATACATCATCACTGTAAGAATTGCTGTTTTCACTCCTTTATGATCCACATTCTATTGATTCACTATGAGAATCATTACCCTGATCTTCAACATCACTATAATTGCTGAAAGACTCATCACTATAATTCAATTCATCACTTATTTCCTTCTCTTACACGTTATGCTCACTAGAAGAGATCCCATATTAGCAAAACTGAAGTACATGAATAAAAAATATTTTTCTAAGCTGCAAAAAGTTGATAAATTGCCCATCAGATGGCATCAAAATGCAGCAGATGCTTTAGAGATAGGAAGTATTATGTCTCCACCAGTCACTTCTTTTCAAAGCTGCGAAAAAATATTTAAAGCATGTTGGAATAGTTCCAACATGGGACCAGAACTGGAAAGAAAAGATGTCAGAACTATTCCAACAGTGGACCACAAAGGGTTAAAAAAGAAGAAAAAATAACTATCATTTCTTTATCTTGGTCAGTGATTTCCAAACTGCTGCTACATGCAATGAGGTGTGTTGTGAGATTTACTCAAAATATGTACAAGAAAATTTTAATATAATGTATAATTCTTTGGAAAAAACAAACAAAAGCTGCATTAAAATATATAAAGATCTATGATTGCAAGTAACACTAAAGTTGAACAAAGAAATACAAATACAATCCAGTAATGATAAAACAAAGGTTTTTTTATTATCTCTCTATTCTAAAAAAAATCTGATGTGGCCAACTCATGACTTTCTCCATATTTGGGGTATAGATATTTAAATTATTATGAGTAGCATTATAAGGCAAAATTATTATTTCGTATCATAAAAGAAGACACGTCCTTGCTGTAAATTACGTATATTTTGAATGTTTACAGAATTCACCGCTACATGGTGTTGGCGCTGTAGGCTGGTATTAAGATAAAGCGAAATATATCCGAAATGGATGGTTCTACGAAAATTAGTTACAAGCAAAACTTGGAAGAAATAATATTCTCTACAACTTTGGTCCTTACGAAGATTACCAATAATGATGTTTTTAAGGAGATATTTAACGGAAACCGAAAAACCGGTTATTTATAAATAACTCCTAAACAATAACTCCTATAGAAAATTGTTTCAAATTAAAACTGTAGGAAGTTATATTCTCTATAACATTAGTATAGAATTGTATATAGAATAATGATGTTTTAACAAAGAAATATCGCAAAAACCGAATCGGGTTTCGAATAAACCGCGACTTCCGGTTATCCGTTATTGTCCAAAAACTAATCAGTTCTTTGTGCTCATGTTCAAGTGTTATATATGAAGTTTGGTAACGATATGGCATGTACTTTTTGAGTTAGAGCGCCCACAATAACATACACACACACAGACATCATTCCGAAAATAGTCTAAACGTGTTCTAGGGACCTCAAAACATGCATTTCCGTTGAAATCTCGAAGTCGATTTTTTTCATGAATACAATACTTTCCCATTACTACGTATGAGAAAGTAAAAAGTCACGCATGCATAGCTTTTATTTGGGTTAACTCACTTCTGCTTGACTTTAAGACTTAAAATTTGGCACAAACAAGAAAAATCCAAAAACCCAAAATTTTTGGGTTGAAGTACAGCAAAAAATGAAAATTCCAAAAAACCTGTTTTTTTGCTTATAACTTGAGAACTGTTTGTCCTAGCGTGTTGCGGTTTTTGTAGTTAGGTAGAGCATGAAGAATGCTAAATTTGCCTTGCTTACTATGTGGCTGTATCTTTAATAGTTTTTTTTAGATATTAATCTGTAGTTAAAATATGAAAGGGTACTTTTTAGAAATTTATAGACACTCGACAATTCAAATTACTTGTGAAAAAATTAGACATTAGACACTGATTGTTAAGATATAAGGTGAGGTGTGGAAAAAGTGCCTGCACATAAAATGGCTGGGGTTTTCACTACTTTTGTTCTGTGCAAAGAAAAATTGGATTTCCTAAATTAAGTTGGTTGGAAAAATGTTTTCAGAAAAATGGTTGGGTTGAAAGAAGGTTTTCAGAAAAATGGTTGGGTTGTTGAAAGAAGGGTTTCGGCACACTGGGGAGTTGGCGAGTGAAGCAAGCAGGGGTGGAGCCCCTACTAATACACTACTCCCCCAGTATCAGTGAGCTCAGTATCTGCAAATTCACGTATCAGTGAGTTGTTTTGTATATCCCATTATCCAGTATCTGCGAAGCTCTTGAACATGTTTTTTACCTTAAAAGTATGCAGATACACGAGGCTATTATAGTCTTTATCCCGAGTAAAATACACTGCTCATAGTAATTTACTCTATGTAATACGATTTCTTTCATAAAAAATGGATTAAAATTTATGGTGATATGCACTATGTACAAAATAAAACATTACCGTTCCCAGATAGCAAATGACTGTTATTTACAGACACAGTGTTTGGTTGAATTGCATTGAGAGAGAGAAAGAAATTACAAGGTAACGAAACTTGTTATATAAATTCCCAACTAAGTGAATATGGCTCTCCACATGTTCTTGAAGAGGGTGTCCAAATACAAATAGGTGTATTTAAATTAGCTTTATTGTATTGAGTTGATCCCTTCACAATTACAGTAGATAATAACTGTTGCGCTAGTGCATACCCCTAAATGTCTTCCATGAATCATCATGCTAACATTTCTCTAGCTCAAAAAAATGTAAAGAAGAGTACCAAGAAAGTCCTTAATCATCAGACGTCTTGAGAGTGATGAAGGAGTTTGTGTCATTGAGTGTGTGTATGGAATTAATGAGTCAACCTTACGTAACTTAAGAGCCAGTAAAGAATCTATAAGAACTGCACACCATTGCTGGCAAAGAAGGCAATAAAAAGCAGAAATCCAATGGTGGAAAGAATGGAACAATTGCTGATAAAATGGATTGAAGACAATAACCAAAATGGACTCAATAGTCATCAGAGCAAAGGTTAAAAAGTTATATGACCATGTAATGCAGGAAGAAGAATCAGCAGATGTGGAGGAATTTGGTGCAAGCAAAGGTGAAGCTGCTAGTGCAGATCATGTTGCTGCTGCACAGTTTTAAAATGTGTTTAAGGCAATAATAGAGGATTATGGTTATATGCCGCCAGCCCCGTAACTAGATATTTTAGCACCCGGGACAAACTACTAAGTATGCACCCTCTCCCCCTTCAAGAAATTATTTTCTCTAGTTTATTTAGTTGCTATTTGGATTTTTTGCACTCCTTGCTTACTGTATTTAATTGATTCTAAGCCGACACCAATTGTAAGCTGACCTCCACTTTTCACAAGGCCACACAAGGAAAAATTTTGATTTTAAAGTGCTTAGACAGCTGGGGTCATTTATTTCAAAATACCAACAAGTATGAACGCCTCAGATTTTCAGTTCGTAATTAAATAAAGAGTATTAACTAAAATTACGGCGACATAAAATACATTTTATTCACTTATTCATAACAACTTCTACTAAAAGAGTAATCTGTCCTTGTTATCTCCTGGGATCTTATTCTCGTAAATAGCCGTTTCTCGTCAATCAAATACGGACACCATATGTTAGTACTACACTAGTATCACCTGGGCATTCCTTTTGACTTTTATTCTTAAATTATTCTCCCAAGTTGGCAGCTATGCCGCTAAGGCACAAGGAAGTAACGGTTCGCTCGGGAAATCCCAGTACGCACATACTAGACACACTGAAACAAGATAGGTAGAGGAGGGAGGGGAGGGGGAGTAGGAAAGACAGATGTTTCGATTCACGAGTAAAATGAAAAATTGTGTACATATGTAGCTTCTTACGCATACGAGCGCTAGCACTGCATTTTTTTAAGACTTTGACGCGCCACGTATTATTTATTTCTTCGTAGCTGTTCAGTCATTTTGATTCTTTTTTGCAAACATTTAAAATGGATAGTTTACTTCCACTTTAATACACTTATATCTCGCGTTATAATGTAAATACAGACATAAATTCATTGACTACTTTTTTTACACCGATTCTAAGCCGAGTTGCAATTTCTGAGATGGTAAAAAGGTAAAAAAAGGTTAGCTTACAATCAATTAAATACGCTAGTTGCGCCCAGGGCAGATGCCCCGCCCTGGTTACAGCACTGTATGCCACAGCAAGTATTTAATGCTGATGAAATGGGTCTCTTGTGGAAACATATGCCAAGGTGAACCTTCATATCTAAGGAAGAGAAAACAGCTTCTGGATTCAAGGCTGTCAAAGACAGACACCCTACTTTTTGTGGCAATGCAAAAAGGGATTTTAAATGTAAACCATCTTTAATTTATCATTCAGAGAAACCACCGGCACTATATTCGATGAATGGTTTATACAATTTTTTGCCGAGATGTTGAAAGTTATCATCATGAACAAAAAATTGTATTCAAGGTATTGCTTCTACTTGACAATGCATCTAGTCACCTACCACGTATTAAAAATCTTTATGAGAATGTTAGGGTATGTTTCCTGCCACCAAATACAACATCTTTAATCTAGCCCATGGATCAGGGTATCATATCCACATTCAAGCATTATTACCTCAGACACTCGCTGAAAGCAATGATGGAAGATATTCATGGTCACATTAAACCAACAGTTCATGAGTTTTGGCTAGTATATAACATCATGGATGCCATCCAAAACATCAAGTGGGCATGGGATGGAGTGAAGGAAATGGCTATGAATGCAGTTTGGAAAAATTTGTGGCCTGAGTGTATTAGTGACTTTACAGGCATTCTTGTCTGGAAATGATTCACCTTCCATAGTGGATGAAATTATAGGCCTTGGTAGAAACATTGGAGAGGGATTTTATGACATGCAGGAAAGTGATGTAGCAGAGGTAGTGGAGGCCCATAATGCAGAGCTGACTGTGGAGGAGTTGTGTTCTAGAGATCAGTTGGTGGAAGAAGAGAAAGAGGAAGATGTTGATGAACAACCTGAAAAAAATGCTGACCATGAAGAGGATTTCTAATCTTTTCAAATTCTCAAACCAGGAAACAGTAAACATCGACCCAAACCTTGAAAGGAGCTTGAAATTTAAAATGGGGCTTGAATCACTGCTTGGCCCATACAAGGAGATCTACCAAGAGGAGCATGCTGCAAGGCAGCCTATGATACTAGAGCTTTTTAGACGTCCCAGTACCTCAATTGCAGTACATCCTCAGGACTCTGAACCAAGCGATGCTATTAGTCTTCACAAAATATCTGACTCTGATTAAAATAAAATTGTATGTGAACATTCATTCATTCTTGCAGTTTTCTAATTTTCGTGTAGTTTACACTGATATATTTTCTAATCGCTAAATAAATAATTAAAGTATGTAAATTGAAATACTTTTCAGTGCTTTACTGAATGAAATTGCGATTAGGCCAGCGGAGAGCAGTCAACGGGTAGAAAGAGGCTGAGTAAGGACTTTGCACAGTCAAGTTAAAGGAATTGAAATGGGAAGTTGCCATTTGAAGTAGGGGAAAGGTAGAAACTTAATAAGTGAGAGACTCAAAGAGAAGAATGAAAGCCATTCATGGTGTCCTGTGATGGTTTGATTATGTTGTAATGGCATCGTTTCTGTGCCAGAGAAGTGGAATGTTGGCACTTTTTGGTGGTCTTGCTTATGTGCCTAATTTAATATATTTCTGAATTATTTGTGATTATCATTTCTTTTCCTCAACATAATGTTTAAACCACATGCTTATGTTTTGACATGAGATTGTGGCTATTTGCAAACTTTACTGAGGTCTAAATGTGATATTTTGTCTTATTTTTATTTGTGCATAATACTTATGTTTACTTTCTGTTTGTGATTAAGGAAGTCTTCTTTTATTCTTATTCATTTTTAATTTTTGAAAAATTGTGTTAGCACCTTATGTTGCTAATAAAATTTGTATTGATTTCTAATTACTCTTTTTAGGTGCGTTTTGCTTCCAGTGTGAGCGCCTATTATCGTTGGTCTGTCTGTCCGTTCGTCCATCCATCCATCCGCTTGTTCATTTTCGGCTTCTACCAAACGGATTTTCATGAAATTTGATATTAAGGACTTACAATCAAAGATAATAGGAAAATCACAAAAATGAATCACGTATACCAATCAGGTACCACTTTACTGATGACAAAAAATTAAATTTTCGTCATATCTCATAAAGTATTGCTCATATCAAAATTTCTTTCAAATGAAAGTTGTAGAACTCATAAAGAAGAGTATTTCCTTTCCTATACATTTTTATCGTAGGAGTAGCCGTTACTGAGAAAATCATTGTTGCTAACATAAACAATCTCACAAACAAACATTTAATTTACTTACGTGTGCATGCACTATTTTTAAATAGGAAGAAAATGGATTATTTATGATGAATAAAAAACTTGAAAACCCTATTTCCCTTACATACACAGGTACAGTAAGTCCCCAACTTAAATGGTTAATTTGTTCCGAAGGTCGCCGTGTAAGTTGAAAACCGTGTAAGTCCAACAATGCTTAAATACGATATATTTTTTGACATATACGTCCGTTTCAATGTATAGTTAAAGCTAAAAAAGTAGTGCTTATGTGATGAGGGTTTATAGTTTGTGAAGAGCAGTACAGTAATGAGACACAACTTCCACCCACGGGATAACAAATCTAAGTGGCGAAAGCGATGCTGTCAGCTGTGCATCAACGTAAAGTAATCCCTCGGTTTACGAGCTTAATTTGTTCCTCGAAAACTGTTCGTAAGGCGAAAACTTGTAAAACGAAAATTAATTTCCCAATACATCCCATGTTATAAATTTTATAAACAACAGTTACATCATTAAAGTTGGGATTCTGTGACGTTCTGCGCATTCGAGAAGATTAGGGAACTGACGAAAGCCGAGAATAGGTGCCGGGAAAAACGATCGGTTTGCGAGAGGAAGGAAATTGTATAAGTGAAAATTGGCTGGTAAATTGAAAATCAGGTATTAATTTGTGTATCTCGTATAAGCGAAAACTTGTAAACCGATTGCTCATACACTGAGGGATTACTTTACTAGTAATGCCATCTATTGAGTGGCAGGTGAACTAAAAATCGAGTGCGCTGATAAGTTGTCATGTATCCGTGTATCTACGGATCCGTGTATCCACGGATCCGTGTAACTCGGACCCGTTTAAGTCGGGGACTCACTGTATATCATTTCTTTCTGATACTCCATTGCACGAAATGCACCAATTTGTGGTACATTGTACACTTTCCTAACTTGTTTAATTTCTGTATGAGAATCCACCACTTGAATCAAACCAGAACGAATGTACGTAATGAAATATTCTTCAATCTACTACAAGTAAGCCTAAATAGCAGGGACCTGATCCTCCCAAATTTTTCGTGGGCCAGTGGTCCCGGACCATGGTCCTCCCAAATTTTTTGCGGACCAGTGGTCCCGGACCATGTTCCTCTCAAATTTTTAGCAGACCAGTGGTCCCGGACCAAGGTTTTCATTATGTGTGTGTATGTGTATATACATACATAGTATACATACACATAATATTAGCAGAGATCACAGATAAAAATAATAAAAAGATTAAAAATGTGACACAAATTTAATAAAACGAAACGTTTCCGTGGCATGATTTGATTCTTGTTTTTCCATCCTTGTTCTTTCGTCCCTTTACCCCACTGCCAGCTGAATCGAGGTGAGGACAAAAGAATTGGATTGTATTTGGATATTAAAGCTTTTAATTCTCCCATCTTAATATTGTTCATTAAACTCTTCAACTACATTGTAATACTCTACCACACCTATTCCCCGCCATGGACTTTGTCTCACTCCCCCCAACGCCTCAGCCATTTTCTCCCCTCTCATACTATGACACTTAATTTCTTTTCTTTTTCTTTTTTTCATTACTAATTTCTATATTGACTGAAGAAGGGGGTCAATCCAAGGAAACGTTTCGTTTTGTTAAATTTCTGAGTCACTTTTTTATCTTTTTATTATTTTTATCTATCATCTCCACTGTTATTATGTGTGTGTACCAGTTGGTGATATGCAAGATTTCTATGGCTACATAGACATACAGATATACTGACTATATAAAATAAGAAAATAATAAATATCTTTTATTATTATTATGAAAGCATTTCTGTTAATTTAAGCTTTATGAGCAAAAACTGCATTTGTTCTTAACATCATAATATCATTGACTTTTTCTTTTGATAAATTGGAGCATAATGGATTCAGTATGAACTTGAGGCCAGAAAAGAGCCTTTCTACTGACACCTGAGTAAGGAGAACCCCCAGCACTGTTATGGCGAGATTGTGCAAATTTTTATGCTCAAGCTTCTTAGACATCCAGTATTTTAACACATTGGTGTCAGCAGAGTAATGTTTATCTGGAACGTAGTCAGAAATTTCTCTTTTCATTTTATCAATGGAATTTGTTAATGTATCCCCCTTCATGGTATGATGATCATGGTTTACGTGTAGAACCGGCATTTTAACACGGTAGAACTCACATTCTAGCAATCACTTGTTTTGTATTGGTCCTTTCTATACTTTTTTGCGAACCAGTGGTCCCGGGTCATGGTCCGCTCAACATTTTCGCGGACCGGTTGTCTGCTCAAAATTTTTGCAAACCAATGGTCCTCAAAGATTTTTCGCGGACCAGTGGTCCGTGGATCCTGGTCCGCAGCTAAAAACTGCGGACCATGGTTCGAACCAAGGAAGGTCCCTGCTAAATAGTGCATAAAATTTGTTTTTAATACTTCTTTTTCAAGGTTCATTGAGGACAGGACCCTATCCCTACAGTATCTGTGACGTTTTTGCAGAATGCGTCACTCGTGGATACTGGGGGAGTAGTGTATAAAATTTGCATTATAATGCCACCTGCAGCTCTTTAATCAGTTAGTGATCACAAACTCACCATACATTGTAGCATTACATACCCTGTCAGTCTCTGATCGTACTTGAATTTAACACATTTTTAGCACTTCTTAACATACATATGTACAGAATAGAAAAGAACTGAGTACAGTGGGCGTTGCATTAATTTTGGTATGCATCTAAGGGTGTCATCACCACAAGAAATTTGGGAAACACTTGTCTTAGGCACTCATAAACTTACTCGATCGAACACAGTACTAAATCCTAAAAATGGAAAGAAGGATAATTTTATGTTAATGGGAAATTATTTCATGCCAGGGAGCTTTTGCTGTATTAGAATTGTGAATTTTTATTTTTCCATCTCTAGGGAGGCGTGTGGCCAGTAACTGCTGAACTTGCAAACCGGCTCTCAAGTAATCAGTTCATTCCCTGGGAAGTATCTGAAGTCCATGTGTTTACCAGTCACACTTATACCCTCCCAAGACATGTTCTCCAACTTCATCCTGAAAGAAGCAGACGAGTGGTCAGATTGCATGAAATGGGCAGCACTGATATAAAGGAAGTTCTGTCAGAGATTGTGGCTTTGCATAGAGATGAACTTTTTCAGACAAAGGGACCAAAGCAACGTGGAAGACAGCTTGTGTATCTTGTCCTGCCTGGCACATTAGAAGAAGCTGTTCATAAGGAGGCAGCGAAGCATTCCCTCAAGGTTGAGTTTGAGTGGAGTCACAGCCCTCATTTATCATTAGAAGCTCCTCTCCCATGGATGATGGAAAAGATTGACAAGCAATCCATGTGTGGCTCATTTGAGGGGACTTCACAGAAAAAAATAGATAAAAAAAGTGATTCGGATCATTGTTTGTTAATGAACAATGACTCTTCTGCTCATGAAGGTTTTATTCGTGAATTTAGCCTGCTCCTTCTCAGAGTATTCCCAATGTGTGTAAACAGAGAAAACATTGGTTGTCATACCAAGTTGTCGTTTTAATGAGCATTGGCTTATAAAAAAATGTTACTTAGATAAAAATGTCAACTCTTTGTCTGGAATTCATTATGTTGCTTCAATATTGGTATTGTTCAAGTTTTCTAATAATTATGCTGTTAACTCAATATTAGTGATCTTCTCTGAAAACATGATGTTCAAGGTTCTTACTAGAATATCAATATTAATATCTATTAAGTATTGCTTTTGCTTAACATAGAAAAATCTGATGTATCCAGCACATGATTTTCTCCCTAAAGTAATGAATATGATGGTAATAGTACTTAACGAGTTTCTCTCAATATCAGATCCTCGAGAATAATTATTTGCAGTTACACTCATGCATAATTTTGAATCGCATTTCATTTTAAAAAATAAGTGAAAAATGTTTATTTGTTGCTATGGATAACAAAATATCAGTGTGCATCCTCCTGCTAATGTCAAGTTATTGCACAAAATATTTACGATTAAAATTAGCATTGGTGGTGCTGGGGTCATTGTCAATACTTGACAAAATAGTAAGTTTCCACAAGACTTTATTTATGATCAAGTCTTCTGAAAATTTATTAAGTAAATAGACTTCTACAAAGTAATGACTGAGTGAGTCAATTATATTAACTGTCATTAATTACAAGAACATTTGTTTACATAACATGATGTTAGATGGCATTGGGATTGTTTTAGTTGAAATTAAAATTACTCTTGGGCAAATGTATCACTTGACGATGTAATTAACAAATTCAGACAAATAATCAAGTAATCTCTTTAACGATACGGTTTTTGAAAAAAAGGCTTAAGACAAGAGTTGTAGAAAATGTAATTTTCTACCACTTGAACAATGCCAAAGATTTAGATAAATGAAGTCATAAAGGAGATATTTGGAAACTGGAAAAATGACATGAATAAACCTTCCCAGTTTCAGCCAAAACCTTTTCAGACCTTGAATTACTATTAAAAATCTTAAATATAAGGTTTTGTGCTGATTTGATTATTAGTTTTTAGCAATTTTTTTACAAAAAATCCGCTTATGTATTCACTTTGTCTGTCCATCCATCAGTTCAGGTGATATCCCTGAAACGGTTCAACCTAGAGAAACCAAATTTTCAGCATAAGTTACTGCATATGAGAGCTACATGTGGCAAGAATTTGGTGGATCCTTGATCGGCTGTTAGGGATGACTCTATACCAGACGAAATGTTTTTCAGGGGATGCCTTGAGAACCATTAGTGCTAGACACTTGAAACTCGGTAAGGGGAGGGGTCAAGAAGAGGGCGGGGCTTGTTATAAAAATTGCCTTATAATAATAATATCTGGTTTTGCAATACTTCTCTAACTTGTTTAGTTATAGTGTCAACAAATTCCTGTCCTGCACACAGACATCGAGAAAATGGTCAAAACATTCTTGGGGGACCTCAAAACATGTATTTCCATTGAAATCTTGAATTCGATTTTTTACTAATGCAATACTTTCTCTTATACTACATGTGGAGAAAGTAAATAACACAGTGTTGATGAATCAATCTAAATCTTTTATGGCCAGCTATCTGTAATTACTAGAAGCATGCTCCAATCTATTACTAAATCAATTACTAAGGTCTCACAAGGGAAGGCACCTAAGTGTAAGTGGCGGATCACGACCAAACTTCACAGGATGAAAGAAAACGAAAAATAATTAGACACATATTTTCGGAAAGGCGTCTAACGAGCCCGTGTTTTCGAGATATTTGCAATTAAAAATTGAAAAACAAGTGGCCTTCCCCTAATGCAATGACGAGTGATACCCTGACAATAGATGGCGGTAGCCTAGTGATAAAGTGTCGGGCTGCGAAAATTTTGTCGCAGGTTCGATCCTCGACATCGCCGAATTTTTTTCTCCTCCAATCAATGTTTCATGACTTTAGTTTTATGTAAGTTGTCCAAATTACATCATTAATAATTTTCTTTCTTTTTTCAGGCCAGTATTTTAATTTTAAATCCATTCCAATGCAATTTTTACGACATACTCAGATTATATACATACTTGATACATATATACAACATTTTCTACGTACACCCTCCTCGATATGCATAGTTTTCAATTCAAAACTGTCCCGCTCTGTTAGAAGGTAAAAAGAGGCTTGACGACAAGAAATGATGCCATTAAAATTCAATCAATTGTGCATCACCAGCTGCAGACACCAGTTTTTCAAAAACTGATTCGGTATGCTTGGTACGCCACAAAATTGACACGATCGCGAGGTATTCCTCAACATCAATGACGTTGAGGCCAGTGGGGCCAGTTCTTAATAATGGCTTATGACAAGTGTTACGATATAGTTAGGTTAGGTGGAGTACAAGGGATAGTGATGAGAAATATACAGCCAACTCCTATCCAAAAGGCATCCTCATCCTTCACGTGGTATGCTCTGATGTAACTAATGAGGCAATGGCGACCGATTAATGGTGGTATAACCATTACATATGAATAAATTACGGTTCCACTACATAGGAATAAATTACGGTTCCCTAATCCATCCCTAGGAGAGCGAGCGAGAAGCGACCCTACCCGGTAGGGCCCACCGCCAGGACGCACCGAAAGGACTCGAGAAACCGTCGGAACGTGGCATAAAGTGCTCTTTATTCGGCACATAAACTATGCATCTCTACAGTGGAAATATCGAGGAGGGTGTGCGTAGCAAATGTTGTATATATGTATCAAGTACGTATATAATCCAAGTATGTCGTAAAAAGTGCATTGGAATGGATTTAAAATTAAAATACTGGCCTGAAAAAAGAAAGAAAATTATTAATGATGTAATTTGGACAACTTACATAAAACTAAAGTCATGAAACATTGATTGGAGGAGAAAAAAATTCGGCGATGTCGAGGATCGAACCTGCGACAAAATTTTCGCAGCCCGACACTTTATCACTAGGCTACCGCCATTTATTGTCAGGGTATCGCTCGTCATTGCATTAGGGGAAGGCCACTTGTTTTTCAATTTTTAATTGCAAATATCTCGAAAACACGGGCTCGTTAGACGCCTTTCCGAAAATACGTGTCTAATTATTTTTCGTTTTCTTTCATCCTGTGAAGTTTGGTCGTGATCCACCACTTACACTTAGGTGCCTTCCCTTGTCAGTCAAGATGCATTTTCTCTCTTGCAGTCTAAACAGTAAAATGATGGGAAAAATTAGAACAGAAAGCACTTGCCATTTGTATTTTTGCTGCATCGCAATTACCTATTTTAAAAAATAATAACATCATTCGTCCATTGAATTTTACTTTTTTCTTGTTTGAAGTTAACAAAAATATTGACATTTTTGGTATCAAGTCTCAATGCAAGAAGATATAATCTGCATAATGACTAAATTATTCACTTTTAATTGCTGGATACCTTTGAAATACTCCTTCCATATGAACCAAATCTATTGTAGCAAATTTTGAAATTAACAATTACGAAGAAGAGGTGAATTTTTTATTAACTATTAAAATTATTTATTTTAAATCTTCTAAAATAATTGTCATTTTTACATTATTACTTGCATTTATATTGCATAAGACTAATGAGAATGCAAATATTGACAATGACATTTAATCTAGCAGATATGAGAAATCCAAAACAAATTGATGATTTGAAGATTATGTTATTTCCGGAATGTAATGTAAAAAATTGACACTTGTGGAATTTTTGGCAAGACAAGACCCTATTTCCCAGTTCAGCAACTATATAACATAAATTTTAAAGACGTCTTTATGAGAGTGAAAACTATCAGAAAGCTCTTGGGTAGGTTTAATCAGTGCCTAATTTGTAGCTAAAAAGGAAAGGGAACGCCTAACCTTACTTAACCTAACCACTCAGAACAACACTGAATACATAATGAGATCTATGGTCTTTAATATATATAAAGTAACTTGGAAAGAGTAAAATTAAAAAAAAACAATCTTGTACAAATCAGATGTCCCGCAAAAGCGAGGTTGAAATGTACAGACATTCATCAGCCTTTAAATTCTTGTAACTTAAACATTTTTTATTAATAACATTTTAGAAAACTTCTTCCCAAATAAGTGAGAGAATGCCGTTCCCTTGCGTTCCCCCAGAAATTAAGCAATGGTTTTAATTGCAGTTGAATATCAGTCCTTTTGAGAAGCACCTGAGACGGCAAAACTACATAAAGTGCTGCTTTTTTGATAAATCTGGATTTTTGAATGCCGGTTTTATGAGGTCCTACCATACTAACAAATATTTACGTAAATTGAGTTTTAAGGGAGGAATTTGGAAAAAAAATGACAGGAATATACCTCAACTTCCACTTGAGTTATTTCAGCCAAAACCATTTCAGATCTTCATTTCCTAGTAAAAATCTTAAATATAAATTTTTGGGCTGATCTGATTAATAGTTTTTTAGTTAAGAGCGCCCACAAAATTCCTGTCACCTATACATACCCACAGACATCATCGCGAAAATAGTCAAAACGTACTCAGGGGATCTCAAAACATCTTTTCGTTGAAATCTTAAATTCGATTTTTTTCATGAATATAATACTTTTTCCTATACTACATATGGAGAAAGTAAAAATTAATATATGTAGTGTCAATAACTAGTTCAGGGATTCCCAAACATTTTGAAGCCACGGAGCCCTTGTATTCAGAACTGGTGGTTGCCTGGAGTGCCAAAGGTCAATGAGTGCTGAAGGAACCCCATACAGGGTATAGGTGTAACTTTCAAGGGAGCGTCAAAAACCTACTTTGCCCGGTATCACATTTGTCCTAAAGCCAGTACCAGGAGGCACTCCTGGGAGTGTGTCCTGACTAGGTGGGATGCACTCCAAAGTTTTTTTTGCCTAGTCCTCACACACCACCTGGGCAACAATGACTCCAGTCTTATGTTAAAAATTATGAAGGTAGTCAATTTCTGAAGCTTTTCAGCCCCAAATCTTTTGCTTCAAAACTCCATTACTCTTTTCTTATTATTCAGTTATTTAAATTATTCTTCTTTAAAATTAATCATGCTTCTTCATATCTTTCAATTATTTCAGTATTCATTTCAATTATTTTTTAGCTTTATGGAAATGCAATGAATTGCCAATTAACTTAACCACTGATTATTTTTGCAGTTTTGAAACCAGAAAAAAATTCTCCACATTATACAGAGTTGGAAAACTTTATGTGTAACATAAAGAAATAACGAAATGAATAATGCAATGAAAAATGTTAGCGAAAATTTCACTGTAACGAAAAATGAAGAAAAACCTTCGATATTTTGTTATTTTCACAGTGTTTTCACTATCTGCAGCGGCGAGGTATGAAAACCCAAGGAAAGGATGGAAAATTCAAGACGAGGAGAGAGGCGCCTTCCCTTTCACAGCTCCTCTTTGTTTCCACAAATGGTTTAGTATGAACGCTCATACCCTCAAGTGGAATAGATAAATTTGAGAGCCGATTAATATGTAATGTAATGAACAGAGACTACAGGATGATCTTCCAACTCAGTCCTCGTAATCTCTAATATCCATCTCTCAAACCCTTAAATGGAGAAGTGTTGAATTGCTATGACTGTGGATTTCCTATTCCCCTACCTCACAATCGAACCTCAAACCGAATGTTTATTTTTCCCACACAAACAGTAACTGAGTGTTTTTTCTTGCGGTAATCTGATAAAAAGAAAAAAAAGCACCAAGAGATTTCCCTAAAAAATCAAAATTCTCATTTTAACCGTATTCTAATTGTTGAAAAAGAATAAATATTTTTATTTTACATTGTTCTACTTGCACTGTTATTTTTCTTAACATTTTCTTTTAATTTTAATTTCGATTGTGTATTTCATTTCATGTGTAAAAGAGTTACTCCTTCCCAGGGGGAATATATCAACTACCATTCAAAATGACTCCCAACGCTGTTTATAAGAGACAAAACAGAGAACCATAAAGTGTTGTGACGTGCATTTAGCTGGAGAACCAAAATACTCATTTAACCACATTCTAAGCATTAAAAAGAATAAATATATTTTACATTGTTCTATTTGCAATGTTATTTCCTCCATAATTTTTTCATTTCAATTTTGACTGTGTATTCATTTCATCTATGAAGTTCAACTGCCCAGGGAGAGTAGTTATCAAATGTTGATGGGATCCCTCTGAAATATAAACAAAATATCTCAAACTTAAAGAAGTTCCATGAAATTCAAGATACTAATCGAAATGTTTTTCCCAACTGCTAACTGGTGTAGTTGTCACTGGGGATTCTCCCTCCAACAGATAGTGGCAAAAGAAGAGTAAAGATTGATTTTCTTGGACTCCATCAGAAGTCTGATGAAATTGAAAGATGGAAATGTTTGTTCCGAGCTATCTATAAGAAATGCCACTACCAAAACAGTATCATTTAGAAATTTGAATTCATACTTCCGGAGTCGTTCCTGACTAGACAAAAGCTACTCTGAAGCAGTGCTCGGAATGAGCCGGATGCACCGGAACACCACTCCGTTCCATTTCATCAGACATTTAGAAATACTGTCCTTTATAACAAGCGTTCAGTTTCATAAAAATTTTCATTCCACTACCAATCCAAGCGTCCTGTTTCGTAACATTTTCCATTTCAGGCACTGCTCTGGAGTTCTTTCTACCTAGTCGGGAGCGACTCCCTGGAGTCGTTGTTGACTGAGGTGGAGTAGCTTATGACTAGTCAAGAACAACTCCCAGGAGTCTATGAGGACTAGTCATAAAACACTTTGGAGTGCATCTCACCTAGTCAGGACACATTCCCGGGAGGGAGTGCCTCCTGCCTGGAGTCTTAATAATAATAATAATTTATTCATCCTGGGATTTGTACATACAAATAAAGGACAAGTCAAGAAAGAGAAAAAAAGAAAAGAAAACATTTAACATGTACATTAATGCATTACATTATTAATTGGCAAACTCACCATTGGAATAAAAACATTTGTCTAACAAAGTTCTTCAGTAATCTCTTGAATTTAGGTATGCTGGTCTCTTGTTTAACAGAGGGAGGGAGCTTATTGAAAAGTTTACAACCCATATATATAGGACTGTTATCATACATTGATAAGTTATGCAAGGTTGCAGTCAAGTCCTTTTTAGGCACGTTTCGCTTACAGCATGAGCGCCTATTATCGTCGGTCAGTCCGTTCGTCCGTTCGCATGTTCGTCCTCAGCTTCTACAGAACGGATTTTCATGGAATTTGATATTAAGGACTTTCAATAAAATATAATAAGAAAATCGCAAAAATGAATCACGTATGCCAATCAGGGGTACCACTTTACTGGGGAAAAAATTAAATTTTTGTCATATCTTGTAAAGTATTGCTCATATCAAAATATTTTTCAAATAAAAGTTGTAGAACTGGTAAAGTAGAGTATTTATTTCCCTATACATTTTTATTGTAGGAGTAGCCGTTATCGAGAAAATCAAACAAGAAAGTCTTATATCAAGTTGCACTTCTTGCATGGTTACTTCATTGTTGCTAACATAATCTCCCAAACAAATGTTTAATTTCCTTACGTGTGCATGTAATATTATTAAATAGGAAGAAAATGGATTATTTATGATGAATAAAAGAACTTTAAAAGGCTATTTCCCTTACGTATAGGTGTATAATTGCTTTCTAATACTCCATTGCACGAAACGCGGCCATTTGTGATACGTTGTACACTTTCCTAACTTGTTTCTTCTAGTAATATGATTATGAACATCCATGTTACACTTAATTTCTAATAATTTATAACTTTCTCTAATAAACATAATACAATAAAATATATACATACTTGGTAAAGTCAGTAATTTAAATTTTTTAAAAACCCTCTACAGCTAGCTCGGCTTTTAGCTTTAGCAATGATTCTAACTGCCATTTTTTGGAGCTTGAAAAGTTGCAGAGCGTGATGAGAGTGGCCCCAAGCAGCAATGCCATATTTAAGCCTATTATAAATAAGAGCAAAATAAACAGTAAGATCAGTCTCTTCATTTGTAACAGTAATAATTCTTCGCAGCATGAAACATCCAGAAGCCACTTTTGTACAAACAGAGTTAATGTGAGGTCCCAGTTTAGGGTATCACTTATTTCAACTCCTAAGAATTTATAGACAGTTGACCTAACTATGGAACCATCAATGAAATTTAGATTACGATAATCCAGAGTTTTTTCTGAGGTGAGTAAAATTGCAGGAATGTTGTTTTACACTTATTTAGGAAGACATAGTTTGAATTACACCAGTTCTCCATGCTTTGAATAGCATGTTGTGCTGCAAAAGAAATATCATATTTATTTCTTAACAAGTGGTTTGTATCATCTGCATGCATTAATAAATAAATGCAAATCATTAATATATAAAAGGAATAACAATGGTCCCAAAATGGATCCCTGAGGGACACCTCTTTCAACATTTAGATACTTTGATGAGAACTTTTTATTATCTTTGGAAGAATAAATCGAAACAGCCTGTCTCCTATTTGTTAGAAAGGATCTGATCAGGTTATTTGCCACTCCAGATATGCCATAGGATTTTAATTTTCTGAGTAATATTTCATGGTCCACAGAGTCGAATGCTTTTGAAAGATCATAAAATATCCCAAGAGTATCATCATGGTTATCAAGGCCACTCAGGACTGAATCAATGAAACTGCAAATTCCAACTTCAGTTCATCTTCCCTTCAAGAATCCATGTTGACATTTAGAGATAATATTGAACTTTATGAAGAAGTTCACCATTCCTTTTGCAATTATTCTTTCAAAGATTTTAGAGAAGACTGACAATATTGATATAGATCGGTAATTATCCATGCTATCATTCTCACCTTTCTTAAAGATAGGGACAACTTTGGCAATTTTAAGTTTATCGGGAAATACTCCAGAGGATAAAGCAGCGTTAACAATATTAGTCAATGGGGATAAAATATGAAGTTTAATATTACCCTTCAGGAGTGAGCATGGAATGTCATCCCAGCCAGCAGTCTTTCCTTACTACTACACTGCCTCTGCTTATAGTCAAATATTTTTTCTCATGGAACCGACTTAGAGGTGGTAAGCCAAATCGCAATAAAATTAAATTTAAAATCATTATAATGTTCATTTACATAGCTTAAGTATCTTACAGTATACAGTTTACAAGTGAGACTGATGTTTCCTGCTGTAAATAAGAGAAGGAGGAGTCTATCGTGGAATCCCTTTTAGCTTCTGCAAAATTCTTGGGTTCCATGGAACACAATTTGGGAAACCCTTAATCTATATAAATAAAATTGTAACCTCTGTCTGTACATATGTTTTTTGTCGGGGTTTTACTTTTTTTGTGTGTTTTGCATCACAAGAAGACGTTTGAACCTGTTTGCAGAATTGTTGTCTGTTTGTTTGTTACCGCATCATGCAAAAATGGCTGGTCAAATTTTTATGAAACTTGCAGCGTATCTTTAGAAAATATAGGCTATGTGGTGTATCTCAAAAAAAATTTTAAGTGGAGGTTTAGGGGGCATCTATTTGGTTTTTCGACAATAACTCTCGAGTAAATTAACTTAGGAAGTTCAAATTTGATATTTGTCACTTTCAATACAAGTATAAGAACAAGTTTGTAGATGAGCAAAATCAGACCAAGGGGAGGGGGGATTGTGCGGGGGGGGCACCCGTAAGAGAAATCGCTTATTTCAAGCTAACGATTGATTACATTGAAGAAGTATAAATAAGAAATATTTTAGGAAAACAATTGGGTAAATATTTTAAGAAAAATATTTTAGGAAAAAGTCTGTTTGTTTGTTACCGCATCACGCAAAATCGGCTGGTCAAATTTTTATGAAACTTGCAGCGTATCTTTAGACTGGTCCAGCTTAAAATATAGGCTACTAGCTGAAGTTCCCGTTGAATTTCAACGGATTTAGTGAATATAAAACTTCGACCATGTTACATGTAAACATCGTAAGAATAAGATAGTACACAGTTTTAACCGTCGAATAAAGCAAAAATGAAGAAAACGTTCGCAATTACCTATTTAGATGAGTGAAAGAAGAAAATCTTGCACTCTGAAAAATCGAAAATTACGTGTAAACTTATGGGAAAATAATTATTGAATTTAGCACTCTCCACCCCCAAATTTTTTATCGCCATATAGCCTATGTTATCCGCAGGATAAATTATTTACCTATGCGAAGTTTTGTGACGATATCTTCAAAGGTTTCAAAATCACAATTTGTGGAAAATTTACGTCTAAATATTTAAGTTACTTATGTATGTAGTTTTAAAAACAGTTTGCTTTGGAGAACTTATCCAAGAATTTAACAAAAAGTAAGGAGTGTGTAAAAAACATTAATCTCAATAATTCACATTTAACTATAGTAATGTATTTTCCGGGTATTGGTAAGGTTTGCCGGTTCGAATTTCGCTGAGGGCATGGCTGCGTTTGCGTATTGGCAATTTATTATGCGAAGTCGATCAGAAATCTATATTTTAAATTTCATATTAGAGAGGAAATTAACGCTACGCAGTAATTTATTACAAACTTTTCCATTTCCCATAAATAACACGTAAAAATCGAATTCAAGACCTGCAGGCTTTCATTCCTTTTGAGATAAAAATTATAAAGGATTGACCTACAATCTTCGGTTATGAAACGTTTTAAATAAAACATTATAAAGTTTCTTATTCTGCTCATCATTTTCTGCCTACAGTTCGAAATAGTTCAAGTTAAACGTTTAATGCATGTAATACTGGAGTTCAAGTGGAAAATAAAAGGGTAATTGAAATGGTACGATCCGTTTATAGAGGAATGTAAATAATGGATTATACAACTCCACAGAGGCAAATTTTTCCACTTCCATTATCTCAATGAAGAGAAGATAACCATGTAATGTGTCAAAAAAATAACTTATGTCCCTATTCTCATCTAATTTGAAATTTATGCCCGAGACTATTTGCGTTAATAAGCATTATAGATGTATAATATAATGGTTCTACGTACTAAAATGTAAGATTCCAGCATTCAAACGATGAAATGAAGATTCACCCGCTTTGAATAAATCGTTAGAAACGCTTCCCATATACAGTTAACTGAATAATTATCCGTAAATATTTACTTTTCTATGTATACTAAAGTTTGAAGTATTCTTTTTAGTAACTAATATTATCGGACTATGCACTCAAGTCGTATGATCATATAGTTCAATTCAATTCCTTCCACTAGAGGTTTCTTTAAGTAAAGGGGCTCTGCCCCTTACCACTGTCCAGTTTACACCCGTGAGATTGGTGGCAAAAATAGAGCATACCTTTCTAGCTCTGTTTAAGAGCTTGTGTGTTAAGTCTTCCGTCTCTTTTCCACATCCATTCGGGAGAATAACCCATAAGTCGGTCAGAAATCTGCATTTTAAGTCATATTAGAGAGGATATTAATGCTACACAGTAATTGATCACGAACATTTATGTTTATAATTTTCTTTATTATTATTGAATAATATGACCTTTCTTTTTTATATAAGAATAAATGTAACCGGTTAATTTGATTATCAATGAAGAGAAGATAACCATGTAATGTGTTAAAAAATAACGTATGTCCCTATTCTCATTTAATTTTAAATCTATGCGTGAGTCTATTTGCGTTAATAAACATTATAGATGTATAATATAATGGTTCTACTTACAAAGAGAGAGGATTCCAGCATTCAAACGATGAAAGGAAGATTGGGAAGATTCAACTGCTTTGATTAAATCGTTCGAAACGTTTCCCATACGAAGTCAACAGAATAATTATCCGTAAATATTTATGTTGCTATGCATCATTAATTTCGATGCTTAAACAAAAGTGCGAAGCGAATAACGCTTTTATTTCATCTATTTGAAGGTTTAATTGGTATTAATTGAATATGAAGCAACAATGACGGCCGCCTTAGCAACGCCCGGAAAGAGTATGAAATATCCGTAAAAATTCGAAAACGATTGCGTATTTCTGAAAATCTCGACCGTGTAACATGTAAACATTGCAAGAATAAGATAGTATAGAGTTTTAGCCGTCGAATAAAGTAAAAACGAAGAAAATCGGTCCATATTTACGTATTTTAACGAATGAAGGAAAAAACCTTGCACTCTGATAACTCGAAAATCCCGTGTAAATTTATGGGAACATATAATTGTCTCCTGGATTCGAACCCGCGACTTTATGAAAATGTTTTCTAGGGACCTCCTATCTTATAGAAACAAAACACAGTTTTCCGCGTATCTCTACGACGAACGGCTTCTGAGATACAGGGAGGACGGACGGACAGACTATAGGATATTATATGGTAATACAATCATATCTCCGTTTGCGCACCTCAAAACGTGTATTTCCGTTGAAATCTCGATTTCGAATTTTTTCATGAAAACAATACTTTCTCTATACTACGTATATTGGAGGAAGTAAAAACTAATTCTGAGATATCTGTGATATCTATGAATTGGGCCGGGAGGGTCCATGGAGGTCCGGAGAGGACGTGAGCATACGTGAGAGTATTAGGATTTCGAGTCTAACAATGTAATCGGTTGCCAAGGCAACTTCACGTTAAAAACGCTAAATTTTGTCAAAATATGATATTAAAACGTTAAATTCGAAAGATTTAGATTCGAAAGCGATAAGAATAAGAAACTGCATTTATTTTTCTTTAATACAGTCCAAATCCGAAAATCGTAGGTCAAATACGTGAATTTTAATAAGCAAAATAAAATAAGGTTGCAGGTTGAAATATCGATTTTTCCATATTATCTTATGAGGAATGGAAATCATTCTCGGGAATCGAACCCGGGTCGATTTTGGAAATTTTTTACGTGACTTCCACTTTAATAACCGAACATTCCTACCAAATGTCAATCTTCTAGCTACTCGGAGTTTGTTAAAAATATCATTACACAGTTCCGATTTCCCATCGACGACGACGACGAATTCAGTTTTATATATTAGATATATTACTTATTGTAGTTAATATTGTATTGTTTATAATGGTTGTCACGTAAATTGTTAATCTAACAATACGCTCATTCCCGTGTTATTTAAATGGGAAAAATTAAAAGAGAAAAACATTTTTAATATAAAAAATGTAGTTCAAATCACTTCAAAAACTCTCCCATTTTGCTTAACTTTTTATTGCGGTTAAAATGGCACCTTCTTCTTGCTTCTATGTTTTGTAGTTGTTGCGCTATAATTGCACAAATACACAAACACATTCTTCAAAATATTTATAGTAGAGACTAGCTGGAGTGCCCGTTCAATTTCAACGGGTTTAGTGAATCTAAAACTTCGACCGTGTAACATGTAAGCATCTCAAGAATAGTACACAGTTATAACCGTCGAATAAAGCAAATATTAAGAAAACCGCTCCGCATTTTCCTACTTACAATTAGATGAATGAAGGAAGAAAATCACACACACTGTGAAAAATCGAAAATAACCTGTAAACTCCCTCTCACTCCCTTCCACCCTCTCCTTCCTCCCTCCACTCTCTCCCTCTCTCCGTCCCCCTCTCTCCATCCCGCTTGCTCGCTCCCTCCCTCCCTTCCCTAGTTTGCCCCCTTCCTCTCCTCGGCCTCCCGCCGCTCTTCCATTCTCCCTCCCTTTCCTTAACGATTCTTTTAGCACTCTTTTTTCCTCTCCCACACCCTCTTTCCCCTCAGAACCGATAAGCGATCTCAATCCCTCTGCCCCCATGTTCCTTCCTTCCCAACGCGATGTTTCTTCTTTTACCAACCTTCATGCAGCTGAATATCTCCCTTTCCTGGGTTCCGCGCTCTCTTCTGACGATTCTCTCAATCCCAATGCCCCTGAATTCCTCCCCCTCAGCCGTAATTCCCCTCCATCTTTAAACCCACAATCTCTCGCCACGGAACGCAACACCTCTGAAGCCCTTAACTTATTTCCTGAATCCATTGATCTCCTTGGGCGTCATATATCCTCCAATTCATTCTCCGACAACAACGTTAGTTTACAGTTTTCAGATTGCATCCCCGTTCACTCAATATCCTCTATATCAACGCACAAAGTCTCACCGCTCATCTTGATGAACTTCGTGCCCTTCTGCCTGATAATATCCACGCAATTTCAATCGCAGAAACATGGCTCAAGCCAAACATACCTACCTTATCTGTTGCTATTCCCGGCTACAATTTTTACCGCAATGATCGCATCGGAAAAATGGGCGGTGGTGTTGGAATATTCGTCAGAAACGATATCCCCTGCAAAATTATCGCTAAAAGTGATCCCAACTATTGCAAACGACCTGAATACATTTTCCTCGAAGCCTCTGTCAACCTAAAAAAACTCTCTTGGGCGTCGTTTATCGGCCTCCCAAGATTGGTCACTTCTCCGATGTCGAGGAGGCTATTTCTAACCACATCCACAACTACGAGCACGTGCTCATAACGGGCGATTTCAATACTAACTTTCTTTCCCGGTCCCACGACACAATTTCTCTCAAAAATTCCTTGTCATCGCTTGGTCTGTGTATTCTTCCCTTCGAACCTACTCATCACACCACTACTTCAGCCACATGGATTGACGCCATTTTCACTGCCAACCCGGACAAAGTCCTATCATACGGTCAACTTTCTTCCCCAGGGATATCAATGCATGATGCCTTATTCTTAGCTTACTCTTTGAGAAGTCCTAAATTCAAACAGAAATTCATTACCTATCGCGACTATAAATGTATTGTCGACCATGACTTACTGTCCGATGCTGCCCAAATGCCTTGGGAGACTGTTGAACACCTTGAGAACATTGACAGTAAAATAGATCTATTTAATTCATTTATTTACGCATTAACCGACAAACATGCCCCTCTCAAAACCGTACGCATTTCGAAACCGTCTTCACCTTGGATCACTAATGATATTAAGCTCCTTATGCGGCGACGCGACGCTGCCTTTCGCCACTTTAAATCATTAAAAGACACCGCCTCTTCCACACACTATAAAAAACTTCGAAATAAAACGAAACAAGTAATCAGAAATGCTAAAATCAAATATGCTTTCAAACTTACCAAGGAACCTCAGTCGAAAATTTGGAAAAATCTAAAGCATTTTGGAATCGGAAAAGTCAATGACTCTCACAGTTTGCCGCCTCACGTATCGTTAGATCTCCTCAACACTAATTTCACCACTCCACCTACCTCCATTGATGTTGACTTAAAAAATAAAATTTTACTCGAATTATCCCGTTCTGCTGAATCTGCTCCTCCTTTCACTCGAAGGTTTAAATTTTCTCCTTTCACTCAATTTGATGTGATGCGCTCTCTTCAGATGGTCAAGTCCCCTGCTGTTGGAGATGATGACATCCCAATATCAATTCTAATCAAGATACTCCCTCACATTCTTCCAATTATCACCCACATCTTTAATTGGTCTATCTCCTCCGGAAAATTTCCCAATGTCTGGAAGCGCGCCTTAGTTCGTCCCATCCCTAAGAAATCTGAATCTCCAGAAATTGTTGACTTCAGACCCATTAGCATCCTTCCGTCAATCTCGAAGGCCCTCGAAAGGCTCGTACACGAGCAAATCACTAAGTTCCTCAATGACAACAACTTATTTGATTCCTTTCAATCAGGTTTCCGACCTTCTCATAGTACCTCCACCACCCTCCTTAAGATCACCGATGACATTCGCCTCTCAATGGATCGCAGAGAAGTTACCATTATGGCACTTCTCGACTTTAGTAAAGCCTTTGACTCCATTGACAAAGACGTTCTTCTTGCCAAACTTCGACTCTTAAACTTTACTTCTTCCTCCCTGGAATGGATCCACTCCTACCTTAGTAACCGCTCTCAAAAGGTCATGTCTCATGACTCATCCTCCAAATGGCTTAATGTTAGTAGAGGCGTCCCTCAAGGTTCTATTCTTGGCCCCCTGCTGTTCTCTCTATATATTAACGATGTTAGTAAAAACATTTCCTTCTGCAACTATCACCTCTATGCAGATGACCTACAAATCTACCTCCACTCCCGATTGTCCGATCTAGCTGAAAACATAAACATGATGAACACCGATCTACTCTCTCTCTCCGAATGGAGTACTAATAACTTTCTTAAGATTAACCCCTCCAAAAGTCAAGCAATTATTATTGGATACCACAAACTCAATGCAAAAATCTCGCTTGAAACGCTCCCATCCTTGACCTATCTTGAAACCTCCATACCTTTCCTTAAGTCTGTAAAAAATCTTGGCCTGATCATAAACGACACACTCTCCTGGACTGAACATGTTTCTAACATCTGCAAAAAAGTCAACTCGGCTCTTCATTCGCTCACAAGAATTAAATACATTGCCCCTCATTCTCTCAAAAAACTACTTGTCACCTCTCTACTCATTCCCCACCTTGATTATTGTGATGTCGTATTCCAAGACCTCTCGAATGAACTTAAAACCAAACTCCAACGCACACATAATTCCTGTATTCGCTTTATCTACAACCTCAGGAAATTCGACCACATCTCCAATTCCTTCCTTGAACTCGCTTGGCTAAAACTCAACGATCGTAGGCATCTTCACATCCTCACTCTTCTTTACAAGATCCTGTCTACTGGCAAACCTAGCTACCTCTCCACAAAGTTCTTCCCAATTAATGCAGTTCATAACCTTAACACTAGAGGCAATTGTAAGCTACTGATCCCACACCACCGTACAGATATTTACAATAAGTCCTTTCACGTAACAGCCTGTAGACTTTGGAACGACCTTCATGTCGACATAAAAAACTCTCCATCAGTTAGAACTTTTAAACTTGCTCTCCACAAATCGTTTTTAACTAAGCAAGCCACCACTACCTTAACTGCATAAGAAAGTAAATTCTCCTCCATTTTTTTTTTTTTCATAGCACTGGGTACACCACCCACATATTCCTGTTTCCTAGACAAAGGGTCAATTCCTTTGCTCATTTATCCCAACATTAATCATTCCCAACGCCTTTTTAATGCATGTGATTTTATGACTTTTATAGTTATATGTGTTTACTTGTTGTATGTAGGTGTATATATATGTGTGTAATTTATGTAATGCATTCTTTCTTATTTGTTTAATATGTTTAATTACCTTTGATTTTCAGTAAACCTTTTCCACATTAACATATATTTTGTATACCATATCTCTTTCCAACAGCAATCATTATTGTATTTCTACTATCTAGGGTTTTCGCAGGTTTTTTCCACCCCCCTTCTCTTCATGGGTGTTTTCCTGCGTGGTTTTTTACTGGGTTGGCCATGCCTGGCTCTACCTGGGTTTTTACCACAAATATCATATCTTTCTTAGAAACCTCTGTAATGCGTAATGTGATATTTATTGTTCTGTTCTTGTTGTATTTATCTGACGCACCTTTTATTGCTCTAGTTCTGTTTGTATATATACTTATGCTTGTTATTATTTTGTAATCAATAACGTAGGGTTAAATGGAAGAGGGGACCTTATGGTCTCAATTTCGCCCTGAAAATAAAGCCACTTATCTATCTATCTATCTCTCTTAAATGTAAGAAGGGACTATATAGTCTCAATATAAATGCATTGGAATCTCAATTTTGGCGACAATGAGAGTTGTCATGGTAGCTTATAATTGGTATTGTAATAAAACTGATAAAATCACGTATTTTATTGATTCTAACCACATTTCTATGCGAATTCGACCAGAATTCGGAAACTGTCTTCAATAAAAATAAACTGTTCTTTCCCGCAAAGAAGTATCCAAATCTCAAGTTCGTACCGTAATTTTAAGTATGTAATTTTAAAGTGCAAATCCAAAGTAGTCTACACTACACTGATCCCTGTATTTCAGTTGCAGGACGCGGCAAAATACGTGGCGTTCGATAATTAAATCGTTCGCCATTTCAAATCAAAGTGACGGACAGAAACAAAACCTTGACCGTTCACTAAGTTAGGATGTAAGGAAGAATCGTACCAAATTTCGTTATTCTAGCTTTTATCGTTTAGGAGTAGTTCCATAAACAAATCAACAAACACACCCTTCAAAATATATTATAGTAGATGTGTTGTATCTCAAAAAAAAAT
Organism: Uropetala carovei; assembly: GCA_036926305.1. Taxonomy (NCBI): domain Eukaryota; kingdom Metazoa; phylum Arthropoda; class Insecta; order Odonata; family Petaluridae; genus Uropetala; species Uropetala carovei. Next base: position 3,157,891 of record JAXCHB010000040.1, on the reverse strand, counting down.
TTAAGTGGGGATTTGGGGGGCATCGATTTGGTTTTTCGACGATAACTCTCGAGTAAATTTGATGTGTCACTTTCAATTCAAGTATAAGATCAATCTCCTATATATTTATGAAAGTTTGTTTGTTTGTGCATGTATACGTTTCCACACCGTTAAAGCTAGAATAATCAAACCTTCAAAAAATACTTTCTTCACAAATAGGAAGGTCATAGGCAACTTTTTAATCCCAAATGTTTTATATTAATTGTACAAAAAGCAAAATAACTTAGTATGCTAATGTATTGCCATCTAGAGATGGGTCAGAAAGAAAGGGACAGTTCTTTTCGAACTGTTCTGATGCCTAAACTGTTCAATAAAATAACTGTTCTCATAAACTTCCTGTTCTCAAAGAACAGGTAACTCTACATCTTATACACAGTGAGAAAGGTGGGAAACAACTACTTCCTTATCCGTAATTGGACGGCGGGGACTGATTAAACTACACGTATTTTCCCGAGTCCTACTATTGATTTGAATCAAATTTAGTACGATTGTGGAGGGCTCGCAGAAATAATTCATACGTGGTTTTTGTTTCTCTCTGTCCGTTTTATTCAAAACGGCGGCCGAGTGAATTCTTAAATACCATGTATCATCTATGGAGCGTTCCATCTTAAAGTACTATCAGTATGGTTTCAAACGGCATCGTTTCTCCCCTCTCCTGTAGACTTAAAAATCCTATCACCCCCTCCTTCTCTACGACACCAGGATTGCCAAATCTCACTAGTAATTTAAAGTTGCATTAAAATAAAAATTCAAAATTTCTAATTTCGCTATTTTCTGTTCCTGTGTATAAGACACAGAAAGGTTTTTCTTAAAATTCTAGAGATAGTCAACAAATTGCCATGAAAGATTAATATTCATACTATTGGATGATTTCCATAAGTATCATCCATCGGTAATATATAAAAGCCTATTCTGTCCCTTTGTCACGCTCTGAAACAGAAATGTATATCTGGCAAGAGAGGACTAAGGTCAGCTTTTGAAGCACAATAGATACTCCAGGCGAGGATTTTGAACCTTTGCTCCCATGGAAGGCAACCCTCTCAGCAGGAGGTATGATTTCAGGTCAAAGAAGACTGCCTCAAATTTATTTCAGAATAATCGATCAAGATATATTTTTTGATGAATTATTTGTATTATCTGTGAAAAACTACAACAAAATAGATTTTTATTTGCGTTCCTGTGGAATTTTTTAAGGAAACCGTGCTCCAGCTACATCAGATGAGCTTGAAATTTGGCAGTTATGTTTTTGGACAAAACCGATGGGAAAAATATGAAATTGTAAAAATTACACAATTTAAAAACGCTAACCAACTCTGTGCATTGTCCAAGTTTATGCCCACTCAATACATTTTTATTTAATGTGTACCGTGCCAATAAACCAAATCACTATGTCATTTTTGACAGGCACTTATACTAGAATATTTGGCTAGCAGAGTATTCTTAGGGAATTCTGCTGCAGCAACCTGATCAAAACTAGCTGCTTCTCTGGGCATTTTAATGTTATGCAAGTCTGCTCTTACTTTGAATCGGTTGAACCAACAATGACTAGCAATGAAAGTGTCTTCTTGAGAAGTTGACCTACCTTTCTCCTTCAGGTCTTCAAAAAGAGCTTTTAGCCTTAGATTATAGGGGATTGACGTTGGGTCTGGTTATCAATCCACAAATTAAAATTTTTTCTGTTTCCAGCATATTGGAACCTTATGCATTTCGACAATATTGGTGCGATCCTTTAATATTTTCCAAAATAACGCCTTTCTGTTTCACAGTTGATTTGGAAAAGTTCATAGACCTTCCAGTTTCACATATCGAAATGCCACTCATATTTTCTAATCATACTTAGTTTATCCTCTAAAGTAATTGCTTTCCGCATTTTCTTCTCACTATTAGAGGCATCAACAACACTTTATCTTTTATTATAAGACGCTAGAGAAATCTTCATTTCAAATTTGAAATGTTGCATTTTTTAATAATAAACACAAAGAAGCTTCAAACGTTTACTGAATTATTTTCATAGCAACCAAAGTAAACAACATTCGTAAATTATTATATTCAATATACATTCATTCCGTTTCGTGGAAGAATATATGCAACTGTTTTAAGTTTAAGTTATAATTGCTCTCACTTCAGAAATTTCCGTGTGATAACATAATTTTGAGTTCCATACTCTAACGTCGTCTGAAGTTTTGTTAAATCAAAAATATTATTCAGTGAAAAGTTCAACAGTCAGATAAAACGTAAATTTTTCATTACGCTTTTGTCCTGCATTGCAACAATTATTTATTAAATTCTATATTCCATAATTATTTCTCATGCATTTAAAGAAAGCATTATTAATAGCAGTTATAAAACGAAAAAGATAAAAATAAAATTAAGGAAAAACCATTTTTAGTGTATACACACCTTTACTTAAAACTGCACTCAAAGGTAGAAAATAATTTTTCTCTGGGCAAAAAATATTATTCAAAAATTTGTACGCTTCGTAAAAGTGGTGGCTTTTTTCTCTTCTAATTCTTATATTTCATCTTCCTCATAAATTAACTCTTATTGCTGGCCACTTACTTTACATATACTCATATTAATGCCACCCACTTTTACGAAGCGTACTAATTTTTGAATAATATATTTGTCCAGGAAATAATTATTTTGAACACTTTTAATTAACTTCCCTTCATATTTATTTATTTGTCACACATCAACGCTCACTATAAAAATGCGAATAACTCGAGAAAGAATCAAGATAGAAACACTAAATTTGGCAGGAATGCTCAATTAACATATTTTAAGGTGATGACGAAAAAAATCTCAAAAAAGTCCTGGGTTCGACTCAGAGGAAGACATTTTCCATAAGGTAACCCACAAAAATTGGCTTTTCATTCTTAAAATTGCACTCAAAGGTAGAAAATAATTTTTACCTGGACAAACAAATATTCAAAAATTTGTATGCTTCGTAAAAGTGGGTGGCTTTTTCTCTTCTAATTCTTATATTTCATCTTCCTCATAAATTAACTCTTTTTGTTGGCCACTTACTTTACATATGTTCATATTAATACCACTCACTTTTATGAAAAATACAAATTTTTGAATAATATTTTTTGTCCAGAAAAAAATTATTTTCTACCTTTGAGTGCAGTTTTAAGTAAAAGTGTGTATACACTAAAAATGTTTTTTTACTTAATTTTGTTTCCAATGAAAACTAAAAATTTATGCTAATCCTACATGGATTTCAATTCCATCTTCAAAAATAAGAAACTAAATTTTCTATTCTTACCGAGAGCTCAAGTCCCAAGTTCAAATCTTGAGTCGCGTCTAGAGAGTGGCTGTACAAGAGTGTAGACACGAAAACAATCAAGAATTCTACGCTGATTAAATATAGATTTTTATTTATTTAATCGGTTAAAATCTGTGAAGTATGTTCAGATATCACAATTCGACCTGCATTGAAATGAATACCAAAGAGACCAAAGTACTGTAAACAGTCTTCTAGAGCACACAGTATGTATGCAACTTCTGATTATCTGAAATTTGACTCAACATCGGTGTACATTATAGCGAAGTTGGCATCCTGTATGTACGTTGTATGGAATTCTAGGTATCATAGTTATGGATACATTTTAGTGAAAGTGAATTGAGCGAGCGTACGTATACCTGTATTGATATAGATTTCTCCAGTTTCATCCCTTAATATGTATACTATTGTATATTTTGATATCTGTTTGTGCAAAATAAAGTCATACTGATTACCTGCAGATACCAAATTTTACATTAAACAATCCTGAAACTTAAATTAGCTGAATGCGCTACTTTTTACGATTTATGCTGGGTGAAAGATTTAAATAATTATTCGTTTTTCATCATTTTTGTTTAGTTTTTTCCACAGCATAGCAATGGTGCTTCAATCACATAGTTTCATATTTGTTTAGTTATTTACTTTTTAAGAATGTATTCACATATTACCTATCAATACGATAATATGAAAAAGAATCAGGATTGATTGCTTGATATCACTGTCTAAATATTTTTACATTAGCGACATTTTGGTTTTAGTTTTTATTTCGTTAATTATTTCGAAAAACAATGTTATGGTTACACTAAGAATATTTGTTGCTTGTGTGATTTTTAAATTTCAGTTATCAGGCATTTCATTTTTCACTAAAAACTCCAAACAGAAAGAATGAAAAATGTTTAGTACCTACGTACAAGTTGGCTATTGACCGGGAATTTCTTGGATACACAATTTTTGTAAAAGTGCAATTTGTTTTCATATTAAAATGTTTAATTTTTAATATAAACACTTTGATAGTTATTAAATGTTTGCAGCTATTTCATTTTCATGTTTTGACAAACATTTCGTAGAGGAAAAAATCGTCAAATGTTATGTATGTACCCGTGCTTTTTAGCCTAGAAAATTTGGAAAAAAAAGTGCATCCTATACAGGGGTTTTTATGATAGCCTTAAAGTTATATTTGAAGAAATATAAACTATGCAGTATTATTTTAGACAATAACTAAAGTAACTGTATGGAATTTCATCAAAATCATTTCAGCCATTTTGAGAAAATCAAATTGTAGTTGAAGTTAACCAAGAACAAACTAGCATTGTAGTTATTTTTTGAAAAATATGAACTATGTAGAATCATTATAAACAACTTACATAACTATATGAAATTTGATGAAAATCATGAGGTTTTTGAAAAAATCCAATTGTTGTTAAAATTTCCCAACAATAAACTAGCCTTATATTCATTTTTGAGAAATATGAACTATGTAGAATCATTATAAACAACTTAAATAACTATATGAAATTTGATGAAACTCATGAGCTGTTTTTGAGAAAATCCAATTGTTGTTAAAATTTCCCAACAATAAACTAGCCTTTTCATTTTTGAGAAATATGAACTATGTCGATTTATTGAAATGTCAACTTAAGTAACTGTATGAAATTTGATCTAAACTGTTGGAGCCATTTTTGAGAAAATCAAATTGTTGTTAGTTGCCTACAATAAACTACCCTTAACTATTGTGCAATGTCAACCATTTCTTCAGAATTTCTATTATGTACGATAAAATGCCTAAGTATGAGATTTCATTCATTTTTGCTTTACCGTTTAGGGCAGTGGTTCCCAAACCCAGGGTCGCGACCCTAATTAGGGTCGCGAAGGTCTCTAGTAGGGTCGCGAAGAGGTCTCAGAAAAGTAAGAGAAAAATCAGATATATTAATATAATTAAATTCAGAAATCCAAATCAGAAAATGTGAATACAATAAATAAGATGCATGCTAAGATTTACTTACTGTTTGAGACTCAACAACAGGAGGCCAAAGTGAACTCTTAAAGAATTTGTCTAAGGACACCTGCATTGAAGTGTTTACATTTTTTTCCAAACGTGTTTTTCAAGTGTCAATAAGTAAGCATCCTTTGTAAGAGGAAGAATGGGGGAAATCCCCCTGGGTTTTTGACTGCTACGTTTAGAATTGCGGGAGACGGGAAAGTGAGAATTAAAAACTGGCAACAGAGCCTTATGTTAAGGCTCGCGATTGGCCCATTCCACTCCATCCTCTCCAGCTATGCCTACTACTCGGCGATCAACTCTCACCGGCCCGACTATAAATGTGCGGTGGGCTTTAGTCTCATTTGGATTCTCATTGAGTAAGCATAAGCAGTTCTAGTTCGTGTGTTTCATGCATCAGCCCTTGAAAATCCGCAAAGGTAATTAAGATAGTCTTTCGAAATTATTAATTTTCACGGTTGATCTGAACATTTTGTTTATCACAAGTTTTTCACTCAGACGAAGAAAACAGCTTCGTAAGTTCTTGGTGGCTGACCAATATTGTTTTCCCGGGTACTTCTCCGAAAGTTTTCGACACTATCCAATTAACGATATATATTTGGTAAGTGAAGCTAATTATAATCCATATCATAAAATATAAAATAATTATTTTATGATAGAGACTTTTATTTCACTCTCGTTGTTAATATTGAAGTTCTTTAGGAGACTGAAATAACTATATTAATGTAACTTAATGATTTCAATAATTTGAAGAAACTTTTAAAAAATCTAATAATATCTTTATATTATTTATTAATCAGATGTCACATTTCTTTAATATAATCATGATATATAAAAATATTAAAAATTATATCAAATTTTATAATAGCAATAACTACTTTCGAAATACCGCATTGTCAATTTTTTTTCTTTTTTCAGGTGTGGCCTTTTAACTCGGAACACAATGGCCCAACGAAAATTAAGAGTATAAATCAGAATATTTTAAATACGACTTCACAGATCTGTCAGAACGATCTGGAAACATTCGACCCTAGCGTGTTCAATGCCTACAAGTATTGGCAGCCGAATCAATGAAAGAAAATAAACTGAAACGTCATTTGAATTCGGTTCATCCTAATCTCGTTGATAAGCCACTCAGCTATTGGAAAGATAAAGAAGAACAAGTAAAATGAAGTCGGATCAATGCCCCATCGAGTTCAGCCTTTCGTCTGGAGAAAACTTCCTCGGATCCTTTGAAGTGGCATGGCATATTGCTAGATGCAAAAAACCTCACAGCATTGGAGAGGAGTTGGTGAAGCCAGCAGCAATAGCAACGGTAAAAACTGTTTATGGAGCAGATACAGCCAAAAAACTGGAAGCAGTACCACGTTCCAATAATAGTATTAAACGCCGAATTCATCTCATGCCAAAGGACATTTCGGCTCAACTAGTTTTGGCTCTGAAAAAAGCTGGAAAATTTTCATTGCAGATCGATGAAGCTGTTGACATTTCAAATGATCCCCAACTCATGGCTTTTGTGAGGTACAAAGGAGAGGGTGACTTTGTGGAGGAATTCCTCTTCTGCGTGGCCATGTCAACAACTACTACCACAAGAGAAGACATTTTTAATATGGTTAATGATTTTCTTAAGAAACATGGCCTCGACTGGTTGAACTGTATGGCTGTATGCACTGATGGAGCTCCATCTATGATGGGAAGTCGTATAGGATTTGCAGGAAGAGTTAAGGCAGAAAATCCTGATGTTATGTTTTTTACATCAGGAAAATCTGGCCTCCCAACGGTAGCAGCCCGAGCTACACATGGTTCTTAATGATGCTATCCATAATGTAAATTTTATAAAGGCCAAAGCGTTGAACTTGCGCATTTTTCATATAATGTGCGAAGAAATGGGATCCCAACACCAGAATTTGTTGTTCCATTCTGAAGTCCGTTGGCTTTCTCGAGGCAAGATCCTGAAACACGTCCTTGAATTGAGAACTGAAGTAGAAGTTTTCCTAGTGGAGAAGAAGCATCCCTTATCAGAAAAATTCAAGGATGCTGTTTGGCTGACAAAATTGGCATACCTAGCCGACACATTCAACTTGAATGAACTAAATTTAGAGATGCAGGGCAGAAATAAAACTATGGTTGACATCGGTGAAATGATTGCTTCTTTCACAAAAAAACTTGGCCTCTGGAAAGAAAAAATATCCAAAGGAAAAACAGCTGCCTTCCCAGAATTGAGCCTGATGCTGGAAGATTCATCACAAATATCACTTCGTGGCGTTCAGTCTGTTTTTGAAAGCCATCTGCAGAATCTTCAGGAAGAAATGAAGAGATATATACCAGAAAATGTCAACCTTCAACAATATAGTTGGGTCAGAAATGCGTTTTCTGTGAAGGTTAATGAAATTGGAGAAGCTATAAAAGGCTTTTGAGAAGAACTTTTAGATCTCCAAGAAAACCAAGTCCAAAAAGAACATTTTGAAAACTTATCTCTTTCAGAATTTTGGGCATAGCTCAAGGTTAAGCCCATTCTATACCAGGAAGCTGAAAAGGCTCTTCTTCCTTTCCCAACAACATACATTTGTGAACAAGGATTTTCAAGTCTTGTTGTAATTAAGAATAAATCAAGAAACCGCATGGATCCTCAACATGATTTGCGATGTGCCTTGTCTGGCAACTTTAAACCAAGACTTCAGGACCTCATAAGCAAAATGAAACAGCATCATGGTAGCCACTGAAGACTGTAACAATGATTAAAAATTGTTTTAATTTACTGTTAATCAGAATAATAATTTTCTTTGAGTATTTTTTCATTTGTTTTCTTTGAATTAAAAAAATTAGAAACAAAAAAGTTATTGTTATTGAAATACGAAATTTTATATATATTTATACTTTGAATAAAATCTCTATATATATATATATATATTAAAATTTATTGAATGCTAATTATATGAATAAGCTTATATAGCCTGCATTTATGTTTGTCATGGTAAGAATTATATTCTCTAAGGGTTGCAGGGAGAGAAAAAATAAAAATTTAGGGTCGCCAGCAGAAAAGTTTGAGAACCACTGGTTTAGGGTCTAGAGCTGTGAACTGAATCAGACACACGGCATGGCAAAAACAACTTTTTCGGACTCTGATACATTTAAAACGTGTTTCCATCAAAATCTCGAGGTCGAATTTTTTTGCGATAACAATATTTTCTCTTTATACGCAAAAACAAACGCATTTATAAAATAAAATGGGTTAAAAAGGAAGATACAGTGGGCCCTCCTCCAATACGGGGGTTATGCTCCTCAAGAATGCTGTGTTAGGCAAATCCTCATTGGAGGAATTTAATACCTTATGGGATTAATTGGGATATGTGAACACGGCTGCGTGAAGTCTCGAATAAATACCTAGATATGTAGATTTTTTATACACATAAATGGAAAGCCCTACCTATTTTGTATATGAACTAAAAATATAAAATTATAAACATAATAACCATATTCCCGACCTACCGATTCTATACACATGCCACTTCATAACTTATCAAGGATCTTAATTTTCTCAGCTATTGTCATATCTTTGTGGCTTTTCTTTGCCTCACTATCACTTAGAACAGTACAAAATCAAAATGCTAAGCATCTCCAAGGGTTATTACAAAAAACTGCAAAAAGTGGCAAAAATAAATCGACTGTACAGCACTGAACCTAGCACGATCACGGCTTACACAAGACTGAGGGAGATGAAAATAAGCACTGGAGAATGTTTATAAAGACCTAGAGCATGCATCCTATCATGTTTGTAAACCGCGCATATTCAAAATTTTCAGTTTTTGGCAGATAATGGGTTGCATTTATTTTTTAGTATATAAGCAAATCCACACTAGAAGAACACGGGTTGGAGGGTTTGCTGTATTATATCAGGGTAAATGTATTTTCATAACATCCAAAGAAGGACCTTGTCTTTTTCTAAAAAAATAGTTAAATTATTACAGCAAATTAAAAAAAATAACTTTACAGCATATGATTTCACATTGACATCAACATTTTATTGAAATAAAATCTAGAGGTTGTTAGTAAATTTTTAAATGGAGTAACATTACCTTCCAAATGAACTATATGGTAATGCAGCAAGATCCTTACATTAGATGCTCAAAGTACATCTATTTATTAATTAGTATAGAATTTTAAATTAGAATTTGAAAATGTTTATATTTTTATCAGATTTACATAAACACACTTCCTTAATGCAGGATGCTTTCACATATAATTCAAGCAAAAACCGTCTTATTTCATAATGCATTTCATTCCATCATTATAATTAGATTGTTAGTAAGAAGATCCCTCATTAATTTTCAGGAGTGATTTTTTGTATAAAATGCGATTTTTTAAACTCATTAACATTAAATGATCTGTAAAAAAACACCACAGCCTTTCACAACTAACATTAATATTCTTGAAGAAAGAGCTGGAGATATCACAAAGTTTATAAAATCCTTAAAAACAATATCAGAGATTCAAATAGACTAATTTGAAAGGAATATTTTCATGAAGATTAAGTTTATCTACTATATAAGCAATAAGATAAAATTTACATCAGTATTGTCTATGACAACACAAGTTCATGAATAAAAATTGCACTATATCTTGAGTTTTGCTTATTACTTTTCATCAAGCACAATGCATATACAGGACTACTAATTTAAATAAAAGCCCTCTCTCTACATTATCAATAATTAAAAAAAGTTCAAAGGGGGAAGCATTGGTTATACATTTTACAAACTAACAGTCATCAATATTTTTCTTCATAGGCAAGAGCAAATCCTTTACGATTACTTGGAAAGCAAAACATAATATAACTCAATAAAACCAAATTATTCAACTGAATAACATATTTGTTGGAAAAAAGTGATTCAAAAGAATAATAAAAAAAGCTGTTTAAAAGGGTATCCCCCCACCCTGTCACACAGACTGCATCACTTTACGGACACAGGAAGCAACAAAACGATTTTTTTCTCCTCCATGGCCTGGCTGTCCAGTTCTGCCAGAGGGGTCGCTCATGGCAAAGGAATCATCAAGGATACGCAAAGCTTCCTCGGAGAAACGCTTCCCACGAAGGCCAGTTACCACAGCTATTTCTCCACCATCTGGAGCTGCACCAAGAAAGCCTGGTGGGATGGTTATGGTCACATCTGATACTCGACCATTGACAACCTCCATTTTGACTGTAAGCTGAGCAGTTGATGTATCTCCTGATGACAACTATAACAAGTAACAAAAGAAGTGATGAATCAGATATTAACCCTCTCATGACCAGCTGTCCAAAAAATACGCTTTCAAATTTACCTCCAAAAACTGAGACACACCTTTCCTCACAGAAATGACGTAGAATACCATAGAAACATGAATGCAGCATGTGCTTGGTGTACTTTTTCGAAGTTTGTACGAATTTGCTTTCCGAACTTTCAGTTTTTTTTTCGGTATAAAAACCACCCCAAATGTCGATAGTAATTCTTCTACTTCCGACTATGATGTAAATTATAGTTCGGGTAGTGAATTTTTTGGATTTGATGTAGAAGACAAGGTTTTCCCGAGAACGAATTCTTCTGCAGAACCTCGCAGGGGTTTACGATACAAGTCAGATATTGATATTAGCAACATTTCGGATGACGAAGTTAGTATATCTGGGATTGATGCTGAAAATGTTTTTTGGATGAAGAAACGGAAGAAAATATCCAGTGGAGTGATTCATTGGAGTCCGTAAAAACAACATTATTTCTCAATAAATATCTTTAAATTGTGAATGTATAACTATTTTATTTAATGCTTCCCGAAATTGGAAGCCATCTTGGATTATTTTGGACTTTTGGGGTCAGCAGACGCACGGCATCTTTGGTCGTGAGAGGGTTAAGGGTGGCCTTCTTTATTGTAGCAACTTTAACAAAATGAAAATTTATTGTAGTAATGGACCCATCCTATATATAGTTTTGGAAGTATCCGTCCGTCTGCCTCCCTGTATCTCAAAAGCCATTTGTCGTAGAGATATGCAATAAACTGATTTTGTTTCTACAAGCTAGGAGGTCCCTAGAAAACTTTTCATTTTCATAAAGTCCCAGGTTCGAATCCAGGAGACAATTATATGTTCCCATAAGTTTACACGGGATATTCGATTTCTCAGAGTGCAAGGTTTTTTTCTTTCATTCATAAAAATACATAAATATGGACTGATTTTCTTCATTTTTGCTTTATTCGACGGCTAAAACTCTATACTACCTTATTCTTGTGATGTTTACATGTAACACGGTCGAAACATTCAGAAATACGTAATTGTTTTTGAAATATTGTAGATATTTCATACTCTTTCCTGGCATTACCGAGGCAACCATCATTCTTGCCTCCGATTCAATTAGTGCCCTTTAAACCTTCAAACAGACGAAAGAAAAGTATTATTCAAACTTGTTTAAGCATCGAAATTACTGCAGCGGCAACGTCAAACTTATACATAACGACGTAAATATTTACGGATAATTATTTTGTTTACTGCATATGGGAAGAGTTTCTAATGGTTTAATCAGAGGAATTGAATATTCATTTCATCAATTGAATGTTAGAATCTTACCTCTTTGTAAGTAATATCATTATACTATACATTTGTAACACTTATTAATGTAAATAGGTTCATGCATAAATTAAAAGTTAAGAGGAGAATAGGGATGCACATTATTTTTTAAACATATTGAAGGTTACATGGTTATCTTCTTTTCGTAGATAATCTAAATAAATGGTTGCACTGATTGTTATATAAAAAAAGGCCATATATTTCAATAACAAGAAACAAAGAAACTTATACACATAAATGTTCGTGATCAATTACTGTGTAGCATTAATTTCCTCTCTAATATGACTTTTTAAATGTAGATTTCTGACTAACTTATGGGTTATTCTCCCTTGTGCCATATGGATGTGGAAAAGAGACGGAAGACTTAACACACAAGCTACTAAACAGAGCTAGAAAGATACGCTTAGTTTTTACTGCCAATCTCAAGGGGTTAACCCTCCGGCGGGTGTGTAGCGGTACTCAGTGCCATATTTTTGGTTTTTGGAGGAATGTGCAGATAGCGCTGCGGTCATTCATTTGAGCTCTTAAGTATTCTTTGTTAACTATATTTGATGCTAGATTCCACTAGTCGTTTGATACTTCCTACAGTTTGTCAGTCGTGATTGATCTGTCAACTCGAAGTGGCGGTATTTGCGGCACTCCATACCGCATGCGCCCCGTCATGTTAGTAAAAATGGCATTACTATACTTTGATTTTATTTGCAAATCTGTTTGTTTTTCTTTTATTTATTGATAGTCCAGTGCTACAGCTTGTTTTATAGTTGATTTATTTATTTATTCTATCTCTGCAAATGCGTTGAATAACCATGAAAAGTCTGCAAAACAGCCTCATAGGTAAATTACTTTTCTTCTGCGTTTCAGGTCTCGAAAAGATCTTATTTCTGAAGAAATGCTTGGAATATTACGTGAATTGTCCGACGAAGAAGAGGGCTGAATTGACTGCTCTGACAGTGAAGAAGAAAGTAATGAAGTTATTGAAGAAGACAATAATGGTAGTGAGTCAGAACAATCGTTGTGTGAGGAAGAAGTTGCCATCAGAGAAGTAGATGACAAAGACTATAGGTTTTATATTGGTAAGGATCAGCTTACTTTATGGATTAGCAAACCCGTGGCAATTCTAGGAAGAACAAAATCTAAAAACATAATCAAAGTTTTTCCTGAACCAAAAATAATTGCATGAGACACGCCCAACGAAATGGAAGCATTTCTAAAATTTATAACGCCTGAAATGATTGATGATATTGTCAACAATACTAACAGATACAATGAAAAAAAAAGATCTGATGTTCATTACTCGAGAAACAGACTGTAAAAATACTTACCTCTCAGAAATTATGGCTCTTTTTGGAGTGCTCTTTCTTATTGGGATGAAAAAAGGAAGACACGCGGACTGTAAGGAATTATGGAAATCAGATGGTACGGGAATGCTTATTGTAAGAGCTGCTTTCAGTTATAAGCGTTTTCTTTTCTTACTCCGTGCACTAAGATTCGACAACATATTCACTAGGAAGCAACGAGAAGCAACTGATAAACTTGCAGCCATTCGAGACTTTCAAGACAAATTCGTAGGTAATTGCCTAAATAACTACAGCCTTGGCAAGTCTACGACTATAAATGATATTCTGCTTCCTTTTCGAGGCCGTTGCGGTTTCATTCAATATATGCAAAATAAGCCTGCCAAATATGGGCTAAAAATTTATGCTTTGTGCGACAGCAGACCATTTTATACGTCGAATTTTGAAGTGTACTGTGGAAAACAAAAACCAGGGCCCTATTTTACTTCAAACAAACCATTCGATGTGGTAAAAAGATTGGTAGAACCTATCAAAAATTCTCACCGAAACTTGACCACTGACAATTACTATAGCAGTTATCCTTTGGCAGAATATTTAATAGAAAATGGACCAACTTTTATTGGCATGCTAAAAAAAGACAAAAAAGAAATTCCCTCAGAATTTCTGTCGAATAAATCACGTGAAATTGGATCATGTCTCTTTGGATTTCAGGATGACTTCTCTCTCGCGTCATGTATGACAAAAAAGAATAAGGCTGTCCTTTTGCTGTCAACAATGCATGACACTGATGAGACTGATAAGGAAACCAAAAAATCTATGATAAACCTGGATTACAATGCAACAAAAGGCGGGGTGGATACTGTAGACCTAATGTGCGCTTCGTACTTGTGCGCTAGAACCACAAGGTGGCCCTTGCTTTGTTTTTCAGACATCTTGACATAGCCGGGATAAATTCACAAATTATATACTTTGCTAATAATCCAGAAAAGTCTTGTTGAAGAAGAATATATCTCACCAACTTGTCCTTGAATCTAATGGAGGAACATATGAGAGAAAGAGCGAAACTCACTAACCTTCCAAAGGATATTTACATTTTTCTCTCAAGATATCACTAAGATCCTGAGCATAGGGAAGAACCAATAAAGAGGGTTGGAAGATGTTACCTTTGTGGAGGACATAAAAACAATAAAACAACCATGACTTGTCGGAAATGCGCAAAGCATGTTTGCAAGAATCATAGCGTTCACGCTGTCACATGTAACACGTGACAGCGTGGGCGCTATGATTCTAGGTAGTGATGAATCAGAAAGTTCTTGAATAATCATTTTTTAAAAAAAGTCAATTTACTTGCTCCTTTTTTATTTTATATTTATGGATTATTTCACTTTTATGTTCCTACATTTTTTGTTTTCACATATATGGTTCTCTTATTATTACATTTGTCAAGAAAAGTTGAAAAATATACCGCAATGTTGAAAAGAAATGACTTTTACTTAATTCAGCCCGATTTCTATACAAGATTGTTTGAGTTTTATACCAAAAGCTATGAATTCTGATAATGCGACACTGAGTACCGCGCGCACCTTATAGTGTGAAAAAATGGTGTGCCTGCCGGAGGGTTAAACTGGACAGCGGTCAGGAGCAGAGCCCCTTAATTAAAAAAACCTCTAGTGGTAGGAATTGAACCATATGATCATACAACATGAAAGCGTAGTCTGATTATATTAGTTACTGAAACGAATATTCCTGAAGAATTAAAATAAGATTTCATTTCTACTGCATTAACCCTTAAGTAGGCGCGTGGGGTCTTTAAAGACCCCAAGCCTTTTAAAAACGCTGTATTTCTCTTGCAATTACATATATGAGGTAGATTTTCTCAGTACCTTCCTAGAATAATTATGTCCTTTTGTTCGTGTAAAAATATTGGCAATATGTTGTATAGCCTTATCGTAAAAATTAGCCAATGAGATGTAAATGCCTAAGCTGATCGTAAAATATTTTGAAGACGCCGTTTCAAAGTACATGCCTTAGTCATGAGACAGCAGTTGCCTTGCAATAAAATAAGAAGCCGCTTGTAAACAATAAATTTGGGTCTTAGTAACAGTGAAGAAACACTTGAAGAGAAATATTATGTATTGAAAAACTTTGATTATTCATGAAATACATCATATACTATATGAACCATTTGTTGAGAATAGATTGACTTCAATGTTTATAAACTTTGTATTATTTCTTTAATGAATTTAGAATTTTAACTTAATTATTCCATTGCTAAAGAAGACATTGCTTGGAATATTCGAGTTTAAAACTTTTACGTTTCAGTTGAAAAAGTTAAATAGTACAAAAAAGCCAGCGGAGAACGATTATTCATGCGTTTATTTCTTACATATATCAATTAAGAACAAGTATATGTGTTTATATTGTATATTCTTCTAATATTCTATTTTTAAAACGTAATAAATTTATTTTTCGTTCTTCTTTGAGATATTATAAAATGGATAACCAGAGTGTGCAAGAAGAAACACCACTGCAAAGACATCGACGACAAAACAAAGAAGCACAAGCAAGACGTAGAGCTCGTATGAGCTAATAGAAGCAAGTAGAACACAGGATCGTGAAAGAGCTTCCAACAGGAGACACAATGAACGTTATGCTCAAATAATGGTAATTCAGAGAGCTAATGAGAATGAGCAACAAACTATTGTTAAACCTCTATATCATATCGTTAATTCAATCCTTATGGGTATAAACGTGCTTTGAATGCTTTTAATACGAGAGAGAGAGAGGGGGGAGAGAGAAGTAGAGGGGTGAGCAAGAGGAGAGGGGAGGGAGGGAAGTAGAGAGAGGAGAGGAAGAAATGAGGGAGGAGGGGGGAGAGGGTGGGGAGAGAGGGAGGGACAGAGAGGCAACTATTTTAAGTTTAACTAAAGATATCCCATCAACAACAGAATATTCACTAGAAATGTTGTATATGGCAAAATATTTCATATGTAAAAGTGTGGTATTATTTATTTTAAATGAAAATATTAATAATCTATCTATCTATAATTCTTCCGTTGATATTTCAATGGGCATTACACTAGTTAAATTATAAAAAAGGGAGCCTATTAGAAAACCAAAATTAATTTACCTTGTATCAATGTTAAATTGAAATAATATACATTACAATAATACAAAGTCTTGAGAACAATACAACTCGTAACGACCATGGTAAATAGACTGGGTGCAGTATTTCGAAAGATGCACAGTAAACTGAAAGTGGTTGAGCCACAAGGATGTGGAAAATAGATCAATAACAAATTAAGAAATTAGGTTTTAACTTAAAAAAGAAAGTGCTTATATGACTGGTTGGGATGGTGTCTCAATAACAAAATCAGTCAGATTCTGCTGATTCCGCCTTCTTCGTTAACTGCTTATCTGCAGTCACTTGTCACAGACTGTGGAATTTCGATTACAGAGCGTCGTTGTCGCTCACGATGATGAATCCCTATGCTGCTTACCATCCGCTGGTGTGCACTATCTCATTTACTTCACAACTGACACCAACTGTTGAAACTAAAATATTGCTGAGTGTTTATTTTCTGTAAATGGGAAGTAATTCAAGGGATAGATAGGATCTCTAGATCTCAACGGTTTTTTGTTGAAGAATTATATCAAGAAATCTGACGATGTTGTATCGCACAGTACTATGAAGTTGGTTAACTATGGCTCGATAGATCCCAAAAACGGATCTAGAGGCTGTGCACTTAAAGGCAAGAACAATAAGGAAGTTGTGAGTACGCAGTACAACAGCACGAATGCCGGAGGGTTAATTGATAAACAGTCTCTACTTGTGCCTGATGTACAAAAATATTAATACGAAAGTAAGTTATTTATTTCTTGTTACTACTGAAAACTACTTTACTATTTTTTTTATTTTGAGCGGTTTCTTCAATTCAAACCTTGACTTTTATTTTTAACAGCTTCCCTGACAGGTTTTTTTTCCATAAGTGGGTAAAAAAAATATCACATTATTTTATTACGTTTTTCAGTTAGTTATAGGTAGGTATTAAAGGAAATGTAGTCATTTCTGGTTTTATAGTTTTATTTAGAAGAATATTTTATTTTTTTATATGCCCAAAAATCCAATTTCCACGTGAGTACATATTTACATCATCAAACATTAAATGAAATCCCCAAATTGCAATTTCTAATTCTAAATGTCAGCATTAATACTCTCTAAAATCTAAAATAATGTATTTTGTTATTCACAAATTCGCTCTGGTGTGATACAATTTGAAACACGGCGTCACACGCAAAGGTACATCACAATCTGGGCAAAAGTACCTGCTTTCTTTTCTAATAATTTTTCCACGTGCATCCCGTTTTTGGGAACACAAAGCACACTTCCTTGTTGGGTTTGCCTTCTTATCTGTGGCCGGGATTACGTCGGGGAAGTGCCTCTCAGTGAGGCGGCGGGGGTGTGGTGCTGCGGGTGGCCTACCTGCTCTCAGGGAGGGAACACTTGAGTGGTACACTTCAATTAATTTTTCTATTAGGTCTAGCCTAAACTCTAAGTGGACACTTCTTCCTCCTGTTTTCTTATAAAGAACAAACTAGTTCCACATGCAGAGTTCCATCAAATGGAAGAAAATTTTTAAATATTTTTTCCCCCATTTTCTTGGGATCAGATAATCAGCCAAATGCTGATCCACTCTATCTACACCCCCCATCGTGTGGTTGTAGTTCACAACAGCCTTCGGCTTCATTGTCACTCGGCCCCTTTCCTCTACCCCTTGCATTTCACTATTGTGAATTGTGGAAAGCAATGTCACCTCTTTCTTGTCCTTCCAATGAAGCACTATCACTTTTCCCTTCTGAAATGCCGTCACTTCACCTTTTTTCATTTTCTTTTTTTTCAGTCCTTCTGGCATCCCCTTTCTTGTTTTACGCACAGTCCCATAGGTGTCACAAGTCTGAGAAACAAGTGCCTCAGCTAATTCCGGCGAGGTATAAAAATTGTCCCTTGTGACACAATAACCTTTGTCAAATAAAGGTTTCATAAGGGAAATCACCACCTGGGAGGACATTGCCATACTCTCGAAATCTGCATCGAGAATAGTCCCTTTCCCTGTGTAGATAATAGTGGATCACACATAACCACTTACAGATTCGCACATAACGAAAGTTTTTATTCCGAATCTTGCCCTTTTTAGTGGCATAAATTGATGCCAACCTAATCGTCCCTTGTAAAGTAATAAACTTTCGTCGATAGTAATGTCTCTTTCTGGGGTGTACAACTTACCAAATTTTTCCTCTAACATTTGATAAATCGGCCAAATTTTGTTCAGCTTAGGATTTGGATGAGTTTCAGGGTTGTACTTGTCGTTATTGGTAAAATGCAAGTACTGCCTAATTTTTGCAAATCTCTGATAAGACCGTTTCTCCAAAAAACGGCGTAGCCAGTATTTGTCTTGTTGACCAATAATGTTCTTGCTCGGGTTTTTTCACAATGCTTTGCAGCATCACTAGTGTTAAAAACACACGAATTTCAGGAGCACTGGTATCACGCCATTGGGTCCTTGAACCAGATGGATTGTCCCGAAGACACTGATTTGCATAGCGATTTGTCTCATTGGTAATAAAACTTATCACTTCATCATCGAAAAACAGTTCAAAAACCTGCAACACACCACCCTCTGGGTCAACTTCAAAATTCAGCGATGAATCACCTTCGAAATTGAATCTAGGGGGTGCAGGAGGAAGAGGGCTTGAATTGTTCACTTCACACCATTGTCCGTCTTGCATAGGTTCTCCTTCATCCTCCGTATCGGAGATTGTTTGCTCTGAGAAGAAAGATTCTGATCGAGAATCTTCAATGTCCTCACCTTCAAATTTCACATCAGAAATATCACTTTCACCGTCACTTGCCATTGCGGAAAGGATACAATAACGAACAATAAAGTAACAATGAAAACAAAACTAAGGCCGACCCAAGTAAAACAATAACACTGCATAAAATAACGATAAAAAAAAGTGTATAAAATAACGATAAAAAATAACAATATATGAAATAACAATAAACTCGGAACAACGAAGTTATAGTCTGTTCACTAGCTGAAGTCTCTTGGCCTACTTAGAGCAAGTAGCCAATCCTGAACGTTTCCCCTTCCATCGCCCCTCACAACTTTCGTGCGGGAGAGCAGATACCAGTGCACGTTGCCAGCTCTTGCGGATTTTCACCTTCAGCTGATATACTACGCAATTTCTAAATAAAATACTTCCCATCCTTTTTGATCCGGGCTTTGGACGGCGGTAGAAATGGCAACGCAGGCCGATGTGATCTCTTCAAGAGCAGGAGTGAGACTGGGTTCCTCCCCACTACCTTCCCAAACAAACCGTCTCCTATTGGCTGCTGCTAACTGGCGTACACCAAGAGACTTTAGCTAGTGAACTGACTATAACAATATAACAGTGGAACGCAGAGGAAAGTGAGGATGCTAGACGTTTTTGCTCGAGAGGACAACAAATAACTAACACAGATATGCCTACGAAATTTGAAGCAGTTGTAAGAACAATTCTGCATCGCCTTCAACATAAGGCGCGAAAATCTCAGTAACGGTAAATGGTCTTGAAAGAGGCGGTCAGGAAAGAACCCTAGGAGCACTGACCTGGCAGAGAAGTGGTAAAAACATATGGTCGGGGTGCTAGAGGAGAAAGCTTCATTGTCTGTGTCATGGGCATCGCAGTAAGATAAGAGTTAGAAACCTAAAATATGCACAAACAAGAAGACGGAAAGAAAAATAGGCAGCTAGAAAAAAGACTGTAAATGCTTATAGAGAAGCGAAATAATCCTAAAAAGCATGTAATAAATAACTTGAGGAAATAAAAAAGATTTCCAGCGATGTATTTATTCTATACTATTCATACTTTGAAAATGTTATGCTTTGCGCATGTAAAAAAATTCGAATGTTTTGTAGTGATTCCGCTTACTATGAAATATCTAACAATAAGATAATCTTCAAAATATAGGCTAGAAACATCGAAAATCAATCATTCAATACAAATCCATTTATTATTTGCAAATATACAGAATTTATGAAACTCTGATCGACGAATTATGAAAAGCGCACGAACCACCAGACGGATGGAAAACGTAGATGGCTTGAAAATTAAAAGTGCTTATAGGGAAGCGATATAATCATAAAAAGTATGTAATAGATAACTTGAGATAATAAAAAAGATTTCCAGCAATGTATTTATTCTATACTAAGCATACTTTGAAAATATTACATTTTGCGAATGTGAAAAAATTCGAATGTAGTAGTAGTAATTAGGTTTTTAGGTACGTCAACAGCTAAGGTTATTTTGCACCATCAAATTCTCTTAGAGAAAATCAACATACATCACAACATCCATGCCCGATGCAGGATTCGAACCCGCAACCTTTGGGTTAGAAGGCAGTCTAACCTGGCTGGCAAAATTCGAATGTTTTGTAGTGATTCTGCCTACTACGAAATACCGAAGATAACCTTGAAAATACTGGCAAAGACGTCAAAAACCCATTCCCATGTGTCCTCTGGCGATGAAAATGTGAACTTCTACGAGGTGGAAAGTAAACTCGGTCAGAACAGGGAATGAGGCAAAAAAGGCATAGGACGAGATAACTTGGCCGCATCAGGGAAGTGGCTAATATTTAACTTTAAAAATAATTCTAGAAATAACATTCTATTTTAATTTTTTTTTTTGAAAATGAGTAAACGAAAAAGTAATTTATTAAACTACTTTGAAAAAGTTACCAAAAAAAGTTGTACAGAAGGAAATAATAGTATAACATCGCCTGATACTACAGAAAGTTCAAATATTTTAACAAGTAATGATGTGCCCACAGAACAATCCACCCACGAACTTAATGTATCAGAAGGATTACTAGCCGATGACATTGCTTTTTACACAACAAAAATTACTACATTATGCTCTCACGAAAAAGTAAAAGCAATAAATATGCTTAAAAATCCAGATAGTTCATATAAATTTCCGAAAAAGGGAAAAAAGAATTTGAAATTTCAATTGAGTTGGTGTGAACGGTTTTCATGGTTAGCATACTCTTAAATGTCTTGATGGTGTGTTTTGTAAACAAAAACTAGGACAATTAGTCAATAGCAAATTTAATACATGGAAAAATGCCGTAGAGCGTTTTCGTTCACATGATGATGCCTCATACCACAAAGAAAGCGTTCTAACCTATACAACATTATCAAAAATTAAAAAGAATGAAATTGTACCAGTAAATTTACAAATAGATAATGAACATCGTAAGCAAGTGGAAAATAATCGAAAGCTATTAGTTCCAATAACTGACACAATTTTATTATGTGGTAGACAAGGGCTGCCCTTAAGGGGACATAAAGATGGAGTTCCAATAACTGTTGGCAAAGAACCTAAAGAAAACGACTGTAATTTTTGATCAACTGTTAGATTTTGTGCAAAATACAGTGAAAATTTCAAATCAAGATTAGCAACAGCTCCTAAAAATGCTTTATATGTTAGTCCCATGTTTGAAAATGAAGTAATCGAAACTGTAGGAAATTTAATAACAGAACAAATAGTTGAAGAAATTAATGCTGCGCCATGCTTTACATTGCTTGCCGATGAAACTGCTGACATTGGAGATGTTGAACAATTATCATTATGTTTTCGATACTTGATTTTCAAAAATAGCCAGCCAAAATTATGTGAAAAATTTTTTAAATTTACACCGGCTCCTAATGTGACTGCAGATGGCATAGCAAATAATATACAGTATCTGACCGAACACAAGCTGATATTTTTTGTCAAAATCTATCATGAAAAAATCACCCCTCGGCTTAAATGCGAGTCCGAGGAAAATTTGGGTTACACTTAAATCTCGAAGTCTCTCATTGCCTTCGCGTGCAAATGATAGTACTATATCCTTTGTAAAGTACATATTTGATCTACAATGAATATATATAAAAATATCTTGGCGACATCGCTTGCGTAAATTGACGATTACGCAAAATGCATTGACGGCTTTGAATGCTCAACTGTTTGAATTTCGGTAAAACTTTACATGGAACGTGTATAATTTTAAAAATTCAGTTTCTTAAGGCAGTGTATATGCTAATTTCATTGGAAATAGACTTGGATGAAAAAATATCTTGGCGATAACACTTGCGTAAATTGACGATTACGCAAAATGCGCTGACGGCTTTGAACGCTCAACTGTTTGAATTTCGGTAAAACTTTACATGGAACGTGTATAATTATAAAAATGCAGTTTCTTAAGGCAATGTATATGCTAATTTCATTGGAAATAGACTTGGATGAAAAAATACCTTGGCGAGATCACTGTTACTATATTTGACCTTTTGTGAAAATTAGGATGAATGAAATTATTGTCACTGAATGTGGAACATTATTCAGCAATGCAAAATTATTAACTGGAGTAATATTTCAAAATGTCAACAACTAAACCATTTCCCACACATTTATTCGATCTTGAATAATGTATTCTAAGATGTGCATGAATCCCTGGCACACTTCAGCATAAAATCTACGAAATTTACGTTTTTGCCAAAAAATTGTGGAAATTTTTGGGGGGTCGGCTTAAATCCGGGGTCGCTTCTATTCGATTCACTGTAATATTATATGGAAACGCTTGGGAAGATTTTAAGTGCAAACCAATGGTAATTTACCGTTCAGAAAATCCTCGTGCTCTAAAATGGAAGATTAAATCAGATCTACCTGTCTTTTGGAGGTCTAATAAGAAGGCATGGGTTTCTTGTAAACTGTTCGAAGATTGGTTTGCCAACTGCTTCATCCAGCAGGTGAAGATCTATCTGAGGCAGATGAATTTGCCATTTAAAGTGCTTCTCGTATTGGATAACGCTCCGGGTCATCCAGTTTCTCTTGCAGAAGGCTATTCTGACGTAGAAGTTGTATTCCTACCACCAAACACAACACCACTCTAACAGCCGATGGACCGAGGGATCATTGCGACCTTCAAATCTTATTATATCTTATTATATTCGCCGAACTTTCAAACATATTTTACAGCAAATGGACACCAATTCTTTGATTTCTGTTCGTGAATGTTGGAGTTCATTTAACATTCTAACAGCCATTCATATGATAATAGAATCATGGGACGAAGTAAAACAATCAACAATAAATGCATGTTGGCAGAAACTTTAGCCATTTCGATGATCTTTTCAACTTCTCCGCGAATGCTGGGATAAACTTTGGAACGAACAGCTTTGGGCTAAAGTTTCTGCCAACATGCATTTATTGTTGATTGTTTTACTTCGTCCCATGATTCTATTATCATATGAATGGCTGTTAGAATGTTAAATGAACTCCAACATTCACGAACAGAAATCAAAGAATTGGTGTCCATTTGCTGTAAAATATGTTTGAAAGTTCGGCGAATATAATAAGATATAATAAGATTTGAAGGTCGCAATGATCCCTCGGTCCATCGGCTGTTAGAGTGGTGTTGTGTTTGGTGGTAGGAATACAACTTCTACGTCAGAATAGCCTTCTGCAAGAGAAACTGGATGACCCGGAGCGTTATCCAATACGAGAAGCACTTTAAATGGCAAATTCATCTGCCTCAGATAGATCTTCACCTGCTGGATGAAGCAGTTGGCAAACCAATCTTCGAACAGTTTACAAGAAACCCATGCCTTCTTATTAGACCTCCAAAAGACAGGTAGATCTGATTTAATCTTCCATTTTAGAGCACGAGGATTTTCTGAACGGTAAATTACCATTGGTTTGCACTTAAAATCTTCCCAAGCGTTTCCACATAATATTACAGTGAATCGATCTTTTCTAGTCTTAAAACCTGGAGCAGTTTGGAAATAAAGGTCCTATTTGGCATTCTCTTCCAATATAAACTGGTTTCATCGACATTGAACATTTGTACTGGCTTATAACCTTTCTCCTAGATAAGCTTAAAAAATTCACCGGGGAATTCCCTCGCTGCCTCTTGATCAGCTGATGCAGCTTCTCCTGATAGCTTAATGTTATGCAAATTTAAACGCTTCTTTAAATTATCAAACCAGCCCTTCCTCGCTAAAAAACTGGTAGAAGAATTCTCTTCGTCATCGTCTTCAGTTCCACTCTCTAAATGTTCATATAGGTTAAGTGCTTTATTTCTTATCAAATCCGTGCTAAGGGGAGCATTTTTCTGTTTTATCCTCTACCCACACACTAAGAGTTTTTCCATTTTTTCTAACACAGGGTCACGTCTACTTACAAAAGAAACTTTAGCACTAGACGGAGTAGAAGCCATTACACTACTTCGTATTTTGTCTTCGGCCCTTTTTATAGCACGTACAGTTGATTCATTTACTCCATATTCTCTACCAATGGAAGCATAACTTGCTCCACTTTGTAACTTATCTAATATCATGATCTTTTCCCTCAAAGTCATGACTTTACGCTGTCTCTTAGCTAATGCGTCCCTTCCACTTATATTAACGCGTTTAGATGCCATAGTAAAAGAAATGGTTAATTAAAAAATTAAAAATGTTTATAAAATCACTCTACTATAATACAATGCCAACGTCACTAAGCGTAGTCCTGTCTAATTTAAAATGAGTGAATAAAATGAAACATCACATTAATACTACAAACACCAAGGATATCAAGTCATGTTGCTTGCTGCACTATAGAACAGAAACTGATATAAATGTGGAAAACGGAAGCTTGCGAAGGTCCCCCCGTATTCCCCTAAAAGTCCCTTTTTCAACAAGCCGCGTGCCTTTTAGTCCGATGGCCATATTTATTCTGCGTAAAACAAGCCGACTTAATACTGTTTACACAGGTGACGAGAAAAATAAATAGAACATAGAGTGGAGCAAACTGGGACATTTCCCCGTTCAGTATTCTATGGATCCTTCAGGAAACGGGAAGATTTCCCCGTTCAGTAGGACAAAAAAATGAGTTATGGGTATTGCTGAGAAACCGCGAATAAGCAAAACCGTGAACGGCGAACACGCGAACGGCGAGGGATACCTGTACATTATTTTTTTAAACATATTGAAAGTGACAAGGTTATCTTCTCTTTGTAGATAATCTAAATGACAAAGAACGTCAGGCGACGAGCTACGTTTATTCCGGAGCAGCGTGAATTTATGTTTGCAAAACCGCAATACCGAATCTTATCCATTATAAATGAATTGGCCTTACAAGGCGAATTCGAACAGAGCTGAAGTGAGCACTTAGTTTGCGATTCACAAAGACCACCACGTGTGAAAAAAGGCTCCAGTAAATATCCCGAATTTCCCAGTACATTTCAAGTTACTCTTTTATGCGGTGAATAAAAGACGTACAACCACGTGCCAAAAGATTATCACTCATCTATACTCCATACTGCTGCATATATATTAAATTATGCTCTTCTTGTATGGCATGACAAAACCAGTGATTAGCTGAAGCCGGCTCCCGCTGGTTTGCATGAGCCAGTTGTTAAACTTTTGGAAATTTAAAAATTCATTGATTTTGTCCTTTCAAGTACATTTTGCCCTATCTGACAATGTATGAAATGGGACCAAACACTTCTTAAGCTAGCAGAACGGTATTACTAAACTAGAGCGATCCGGTGCCCCTGGCATGTAGGCATCCCACCACCCTTATCCAAATTTCCTTGCGACTTTTTTTTTTTTTAGAGAGCCGGTTCTTAATATATTTTCCAGCTTATCACTGGGTTAAACCACTAGGTTTTTGTTTTTGGTTCATCACTTATTCTCGGGTGAAACAAAGGCATGATCTTTTTAGAGACTACATTCGGTATAACTTTGTACAACGTTATTTAAAGATTGGTTCAGTAACAGAAATCAGTATTGCACGGTCTTTTCTGAAGCATATCACTTTCTCATGAGAAAAACCTTGCCCAGGTTTGGAAGAGCATGAGGATTGAGATAATAGGGATTCTTGCAACTTCTGTTCATTTCAGATCGGTTCTCGAATTTTGTTATCCTACTGAGAATGTGAGCGTTCACAGTGATGCAAGAATAAGCTGATTATTTGAATCATCTACAACTTTTATTTCATGTTGACTATTAAATAGGGCGACCATATTCTGAGGTGAAAACGGACATTTCCCATTGTTATAAGAAAAAAACAGTACAAAATTGTTTTTTTGCTAAAAAAAATGAGACTGCCCAAGGAAAAATGGGACGTTTGGTCATCCTACTATTAAATAAGTAAAAGGGAGTCACATGTTTGGGGCACTTTATGTATTTCGTCTGCGAGAAATGGGAAACAAAAATCTGATGTGATGTCGCACGTGCGAACTTTCCACTTACACAGGATCGAGGTTTCAAATTAAACGAATTGTTCGTGAGTCACCAGAACAGATCATGATTTCAAATTTCATTGTAGGCATATTTCAAATAACCCATACCAAAAAGAAGGCAAAATCCTATGGTGTTGGCCGGGGACTGATCTTAGCTGCGAATTACACCATACTTTGAATTATCTGGGATCGAAATAACAGGGTTTTACTGTAGATAGTCAACACAGAGTTTTTAAAATCCTGCTAAAAGGCAAATGGACAGACTCCAAAATCAATAGGGTTCATGAGAATCACCAGCCGAAACTATCCTGAAAATGTGATTGCTCTATTGTGGAGTAAAGTAATTCACTATATCAAAATTTTATTGTTCATTGTCTCTCCCACTCCAACCCTTAGGCTTCACCTGAATCTCCAAATTTCAACCGTGGGAAGAACTTATGGCCACAAACAATCCCTCAAATGCGGTTGCTGTAACTTGAACGGTTTGGAAGTGGTTCATCTTCCACTGAAGTGTGACGGATTGACAGACAAAATGATTACATTAGCAGATTTAAAATAAAATTCTAAAAAGAATACACAAATCCTGTCAGAAGCATCAATATATTATAATGTAAGAAGCAGCAATATATTATAGAGCTGCCAAAAAAAGAGAATCCTGCAAATTTCGTTGTTATAAACAGCAACGTATAACATTCATTTCACCCACACCTGTCTACTAAATTTTTCTAAAATCCACTGGATAAGAGCAGAAATATTACTTAATGTAATAAAGAATTTAATGTAAGTAATGAAACCTTTCTTTTAACCACTTGAGTCAGGGATGGATACAGAAACTTCTCAATGGGGGAGGAGCATTCGCCCTTACACCTATTGAATCCACTCCTGCCAACGACCCTATATTTTGTAAATCCTAGCCCTATCAGAATCTTTCTTTCCCTTGCCATACAGACCTAATCTGCTGTGTATAATTGAGGAATTTTGTGCAGAATGAATTTAAAAAAGCACTCAGTGGAAGGCAATGGAGTTATCCAAGGAGGGGGCAATTGCCCATGGATCCGCCACTGATTTGAGTGGGTATGCCATATATACCATCATGACTGTTCTCACCCATGGTGCATATGCCGTACATATCCACCATGCCGTTTTCTCAGCCATTCACTATGGGTATGCCAAATTACTTCATCATGCTGCTGGTCATTCATCTAGCTGTCTATTTAGTTTGGTTTCCTAGTGATGGATGGGGTATGCTTCCTTATGTCAAGAAAATATAAGTTTGGTATGAAAGCACTGAATCTGTAATGTGGGGTTGCCTATTCTATCCCCTGCAGAAGGGAAAATAAGAATTCTAAGAATTTTTTGTACACCCGTTTGCAATCAGGATCGTGTTCCCTTTATCTCCCTGGAGGCCCCGAAAGTAATAAATCTCCTCTCCTGTAGGTCTCAGTAAATGGTAAAAATGTAAAAGGAGATTTGGACAGAAACAGGACAGTTGGCCTTTGAACGGCAATCGAGACAGTATCGAGAGGTTTAGCTTTTTCCAAGCGTGTCATTGTTTGAATAACATATAAATATTTTTTGCATTTATTTCATGAAATTAGTAGTTTATTTCATCCCCTGAAATAGACAATTCTGAAATGGCATCATCTGGAAACATGGAAAATATAAGGTTGTGAATGAAAAGGAAATTTGTGACTTTCTGGAAGTGAAAACGAAAGTGTTACCATTGAGTATTTAGAAGACGTTTACATTAACATAGATGTTAGTATGATTAGTGTGTTACAGGACAATAACTGTGAAGGAATCAAAGCATTGGTACCCTGATTGTGAAGTGAGATTATGGCCTACAGCTTGCTTCAAAACATACCACACCAGGATGAAAAAAAAGAATTTTTTGTTTAAATTTGATAATTTTCTAATAAGAGACTTAAACTTTGCTGTAAACAGTATAATACAGGCGACTCCTAAGATTCGACGGGGATGCGTCCTTGGAAACGTGGTCAAATCTCGAACCGTCAAATGTCGAATCAGCACAAATTCAAACAATTAGAGCAGAAATAATGATGTCTAGACTGTAACTAAACCTCTCGTGGTCGGGCAGGCCGAATATTACTTCGCGTAAACTAGTTTCTAATTCGACCGATCGATTGGCTGGGTCGATTCTCAAGTTGGTCGAATCTCGGGAGTCGCCTGTATAATATTTTAAACAAAATAATATAGCTATTAAAAATTATTTTTATTTTATTTGGCGTAATTTCAAAAACTGCCTGAAATCCCCACCAGCTGTGTGCCTTGGAAAAATTAAATACCCGGTCAAGTGGTTAAAACATTTCTGAACGTTATCTGACCACTAATGGGTCAAAATGTATATTAAGGAAAATCATACATCTTTTTTATATATACCGTATATACCTGAATATAAGACGAGGTTTATGTTCCAATTTTTATAACCGAAAAATCGCTAGTCGTCTTATAATCGCACGGTGCGTAATAGTTTGACCGACAGAGGAACCGAATGCAGAGTATAATCGAAATATTCGATTCTTAAAATCAATCGAAACAATCGATTATTAAAAGTAGTAGTAGAAATTGAATTGATTCAAATGTATTCGAATACAAATACTCTCTTGAATTTTATCCTATATATTATGCGTGTAGTGAAGCTGCGTGCGTCCGTGAGTATGAAGTCTCGCGTAATTATATCGGCGTATTTCTCGAGAACCGTTCGTCGTAAAAGATATGTGGTAAATGGCATTTTGTTTCTACTGGCTATGAGGTCCCTGGAAAAATATTTTCGTTTGCTAAAGTGTCCCGGGTTCGAATCCAGGAGACAATTATATTTTCCCATAAGTTTACACGGGGTTTTCGATTTTTCAGAGTGCAAGGTTTTTTTCCTTCATTCATTAAAATACATAAATATGGACCGATTTTCTTCTTTTTTGCTTTACTCGATGGCTAAAGCTCTATACTATCTTATTCTTGCGATGTTTACACGTTACACAGTCGAATTTTTCAGAAATATGAATTCTTTTTCGAAATTTTGAGGATTTTTCGTACTCATTCCGGGTGTTGCCAAGCAGACTCACTGTTGCTTCTGATTCATTTAAGGCCAATTAAACCTTCAAATAGACGAAAGAAAAGCGTTATTGTTATCTTCTCTTCGTTGATAATCTAACTAAATGCATGCACTGACGTCGCCTTTATAGTAGGTCCTGTAAGAAGTTAAAATCAGTTGTTGATAGACACTTGAAGGAAAGCAACTGTATATGCCAACTAACACTACAAAATTGCTTATTTCAATTGGTTCAATGTTTATTAGTCAATGGTATAATAAATCTCTGTCATTGTGTGCATAATAAATTTTTTCCTTTTATTAGGAGTTCAAAATGGGGGGTCGTCTTATAATCAGAGTCGTCTTATATTCGGGTATATACGGTAATAATAATAAGAGACCACTCAAGTGGGCCGACGTAGAGTACGCATGAGATGGGCAACTGAAGTGAATATGTTTTTAATGTGTACCTACTACAGAATCACCAAACTGGAAACAGACATGACAGGCTACAGGGACCAACTTTACACTACGATATCCATCTGTACAAGTTACCGCTCAACAAATATCTGACCAACGGCGTGCTATAGTTAGGAATAATTTGATCTCAACTGAAATTTTAAAACAAATCAAAGCAGAAGTTACCAGAGAGTTGCAGGTTGAAAATGAATCAGAATCACAATTACCAAACATTTCCTCCACCTTTACCTCTACTACTAAATAGTGAACCCTTGCTCGCTAATAATGATGGAAGCGGCATTATGATCTCCAACAGCCCACAAATAGCCGCCGACAATAGACCTAGTGCAAACACCGAACAGTCGCAAAACACACAGGATGATGGGAATGACAATGATCTTATAGAGAGGATAACTTTAATGTTTAATTCCACACTTATACAATACAGAGGCACCGACCCTACCAAAAGGCCTTATTTGCCCAAACAAAACACATCTTCAAAGCTATCTAAAATAGTTCAAGTGCTTAATGAAACAGTCCAACCCCACCACTCATAGGGTATAGAAACATTTGAAGACCTACATGTAACAGTATATTGTGCCGCACTGGTAGCAGTGCAGTGCAACGGCTCCAAGTGTAAATAGCGAAAACCCGAAACCGACCAAGGACATACAGTTACCCAAGTGGCATAGGAGGATAAAAAACAAAATTGAAACTTTAAGAGCAGACATAGCCTGCCTAATAGAGTACACAAAGGATAATCCCACCAAGAAAGTAAAAAACAGAGAAAAACTAATCCAACAAAAATATAAAGTTCATACAAGATACGACGCACCTACTAGGAATATATTGGAATTTATAGATACATTGAAACAAAAACTGGCTGCCTACAAGACTAGACTGAACAGATATAAAAAATGTAGCTGACGAAGGAAACAAAATTATCAGTTTAACACAGATGAGAGAAGGTACTATAGGACACTTAAAATGAACTCACCCAATTGTAACTCTGACTCAAATACAGGCTCACCAACTGTGGGAGAGATAACGAGCTTTTGGTCATCCATCTGGTCAAATAGTGTGTCTCACCAATACAATACAAGCTGGATATCTAGGGAAATAGCGAGCACATCAGCCATACAGAATATGCAAGCACCTGAAGTTACAATGGAGCTAGTGAAGTCAGTTATTAGCGCCACACACAATTGGAAAAGCACAGGTAGCGACAATATCCACAACTATTGGTATAAAAAATTCACTTGCCTTCACCCATATTTAACCCGCAATATCAACACATTCTTTCAATGCCCTGAAGGGATGCCCAGATTCCTGACAGAAGGTAAAACCTACCTGCTGCCTAAAGGAAAAGCCTCGAGCGATCCTTCTAAATATCGGCCAATCACGTCTACAAAAGTATCTATAAAATAGTCGCATCATGCATCACTCAGTTAATCACCTCCCATTTAGAAAGCCAAAACATACTAACAGAAGGGATGCAGGAAGGGCATGAAAGGATGCAAAGAACAATTAATGATAGATGCTGTCATTTTGAAAGAGGTACAACGAAAAAATAGAAATCTCTCGTGTTGCTACATAGACTACCAGAAAGCCTTTGACTCCATCCCTCACACATGGTTATTAGAGGTCCTTAACATTTATAAAATCCACCCAGTCCTTGTAAATTTTCTGCAGCATACAATGAAAAAGTGGACGACAGTTATCAACGTGTCTGATGTGAATAGAGTCCCAAACTCTACTGAAATTAAAATAAATCGAGGCATTTTCCAGGGTGACTCTCTGAGCCCGCTCTGGTTCTGCTTAGCATTAAACCCTCTATCGAATCTGTTGAATCGAGCTAGGTTGGGATATCGGATAGGGAACAGTCAGACAGGCCACCAGATATCCCACCTATTATATATAAACGATTTAAAACTTTATGCATCATCACCAGCCAAACTAATGCAGCTAGTACAATTAGTAGAACAATTCTCAATAGATATAGATATGAGATTTGGACTAGACAAATGTAGGACCATTAATATAAAGAAAAATTCAATAGAACTGATTTGATTTGAAACAGCACAGCAAAGTGAGATACAACCAATGAATGAATATGAAACTTACAAATACCTAGGATTTGAACAGTCTAAGAAAATAGATCACGCAGCTATAAAGAAATCACTTACATCAGAATTTACCTCCCGGTTTAAAAGAATCTGTCAAACTGAGCTCAATAGTAAAAACCTGACAAAGGCAATAAATAGTCTAGCAATACCTGTACTAACATATTCATTTGGAGTAATATCATGGTCTAACACAGAGTTAGAGAATTTACAGAGGAAACTAAGGGTAGAATTAACGAATCACAGGAAGCACCACCCACTCTCTAGCGCTCTTAGGATGACATTACCTAGAGCAAAAGTGGGACGGGGAATAGTGGACATCAAAAACCTTCATAATAAGCAAATCAGTCTTTTACGGTCATATTTCCACCAAAGGAAAGAAGATTCGGTACTGCATGAAAGCATCTGCAGTTCAGATAATAAATACACCTCTCTTAATTTATTAGACACTATAGTTCAGGACAGTGAGGCAATCATTACTACAGCAGATAAGATGACCCGATGGAAGAGCATGGCCCTTCATGGAAGACACCCCCATGATCTGAGCAACCCTGAGGTCAACAAGGAAGCGTCGAACGCCTGGCTCAGACGAGGGGAACTCTTCCCTGAAACCGAGGGATTCATCACTGCCATCCAGGACCAGGTCATAAATACAAGGAATTACCAGAAATATATTGTTAAGAACCCCCAAGTGCAGGATGATAGGTGTAAAAAATGCAAAGATAAACCTGAAACAATTCAACATATAACAGGTGCTTGCAGCTGTCTGACTCAGTCCGATTACCTCCACCGACATAACCAGGCTGTGAACATTATACACCAAATCTGGCATTAAAATGTAAATTAATAGAAGGTAAATCACCCTATTATAAGTATAAACCAGCCTCAGTATTAGAATCAGACGAGTACAAGTTATAATACGACTGCTCCATAATAACGGACAGAACCATACACAGCAATAGGCCAGATATAGTGCTGCAGGACAAACGGTTGAGGATTGCCTACCTCATAGACATAGTCATACCTAACACCCATAATATACAAAAGACCATACAGGAGAAATATCAAAAATACACAGAACTAAAATCCGAAATAGAAAGAATGTGGAATATGACCAAAGTCTTTATCATCCCAATAGTACTATCAACCACTGGTGTTGTCCCTGTATCCCTCCAAAATAGTATAAGGATAATAGGACTAGACAAAAACATATATATCCCATTACAAAAAGCCGTACTACTGAACACAGCCTGTATAATAAGGAAATTCCTGGATACTCAAGTGTGCTTGGCGAAGCCCGTACCTCACTTAATACCAGCAGAATAGCTGAGAGAACTGAGGAGATAATAATAATAATAACCCTGTAATTTACATTGTTTTAATTACTTTTCATTCACAATTTTGTCTTTCGCAGAGTTTTTCAAGACGGTAACTCCGAGAAAGACAAGGTCTGCCATATTTGGGAAATTAGCTCCTGCAAGTTAGGCAACCTCCGTTCAATTTTCTCGATTCTACTACAGAACTTAAATAAGATTTTATTTTCTGATACTTTTTTCATGTACTTTTATCTTGTTTGTCTCTTTCATTGACGTTCATTTTCCCGTCTCTTTCTCTATTTTTCTGCGGTCACTAATACAGGAGAAATCGCGCTATGATTCGTTCTAGCTGGGATGGATACCGAAACGTGTATTTTCCATTGGATTAATTATTTCTCTTTCACGATTTCAGGTATGTAACCCTCAAGAAAGACGTGGTCTGCCGTATTTGGGGAATTAGCCCCTGCACGTCAGGCAACCTCCATTTATTTTTTCTCGATTCTACTACGGAACTTAAATAAGACTATTTTCTGATACTTTTTTCATCTTCCTTTAACTTGTTTAAGTCTCACTTTCATTGAAATTAATTTTTCCATCTCTTTCTCTATTTTTCTGTGGTCATCAATGCAGAGGACAAATGATCAGTTTTCGCTGGGATGGGAACCAAACCCTGTATTTCCCATTGCCTTAATTACTTCTCTTTTGCGATTTTGTCCTTCGCGGTGTTTTCAGGAACGTAACCCCGCAAAAGACGAGGTCTGCCTGTACTATATTTTTCGTAAAGTAAATATTTGACCTACGATATTCATGAATAAATTATAAAGACTAGAATATTGAATTTAGCACTACCTATGCTTTGTTACCGTTTAAGGCTGGGTTTTTCACATTATTTGAGTGGTCACATTATTTGCGTGTTTTGACTACGCAGACGATTACGCAAAATGCGTTGACGGCTTTGAATGCTCAACTGTTTGAATTTCGGTGAAACTTTACATGGAAAGTGTATAATTATAAAAATGCAATTTCTTAAGGCAATGTAAATGCTAATTTCATTGGAAATAGACTTGGATGAAAGATTATGTTGGCGAGATCGCTATTACTATATTTGACCTTTTGTGAAAATGAAGATGAATGAAATTATTGTCACTGAATATGGAACATTATTCAACAATGCCAAATTATTAATTGGAGTAATATTTAAAATGTCAACAACTAAACCATTTCCCACTCATTTCTTCGATCTCGAATAATGTATTCTAGGCCGTGCATGAATGCCCGGCATTATACCGTCAACTCGTCACAGTCAATTCGTCGCGCGTCAATTTGTCGCAGGACAACTCGTGATACGTCAATTCGTTGCATGACAGCAATGCGCGACGAGTTTGTCCTGCGACGAATTGACGTGCGTCGAGTTTGTCCTGCGACGAATTGATGCGCACGACGAATTGTCGTAGAACCAATGCCCGGCATACTTCAGCATAAAATCTATGAAATTTACGTTTTTGCCAAAAAATTATTGAAATTTATGGGGGATCGGCTTCTATTCGGGCAGATACGGTATGTCTGAAAATTGAATAAGGAAAAATGATAGCAAATCAGAGAGGAAAAGTGTTGAGCATTCACTGAAGCAACAAGAGTTGCATTACATGAACCAATCATATAAAGCAGATAAACATAAAAACATGTAGGATGACATATGTGAAAAGTTTTAAATTATCATCTAAAGATGAGATGGACCATGATCTAACTGATGCATTAAATGCAGAAAAATTCATTTAAATCTCTCATGCTTTCTTGGTTGAATGCTATGGAATTCATAGAGACCACGCTATAAAACAGGAAGATATAAAACATTACACCTAAACATTGCAATAGAGGATATACCTTCTTCAACTTCTCAGCCTCAGGCAAAGCAGATGATGATTCACTTGTTGCAAGTTCACGAGGTATGGGGAATGACCTTGTGACATCAAATCGTGGTGTCTTCCCAAACCTCCAGTTCCAACTGTTCATCTCCTGGCGCAGCTTCTCCAAACCTAAGAGAAAACACAAATGTCATGACAGGATACCAATTTCAGGCCCCAAACAACCACTAATTCAACTCCCTTTAAGTAGGGTATTAATGGAGTTTATGCAGTCTGACCCATTTCTGACCTGGGAACCAGCCCTCAGATGGGTTTATAAGTTGGAAGCCACGACGGGAAGCTATGACACCATCTGAATTCCTACCAGCTCCATCCGTACGTAAATATTCCCGACCTACTGCTCCTAAAACATGGTCCACTGTTAAGCCAGAGTACACCTCACAGAGGTTCCGCACAATCGATGGCAAAGATCTTGTGGCATTGGTATGAATCCCATCCTAAGGATAAAAAGATCTCATTATAACACACTTGTCAATAACATATTTCCAATTAATCCCCATAAAATATTCCACACAAAAGATGCCAAAATACTATTGAGTAGCTTTCATTATTACACACAATAATATGTGATCTAAACGCTGTATATTTTGAAAATGTCATCTATAGAACAAATGATAGTTAACCACTTAACAGGGGGCAATGTTTTTGCTATCTTCAAGCTGGGGAATTTTTCCACCCATTTTTATTTTTGAAACAATGTTATTCTTATTACTTTAACTTATTTAAATTGTAAGATAAAGTTGTGTGACAAATTTTTACAAATATTTCATGCATTTTGAATATTTATAATCTATCTCATTTTCAGTTACAGGCAGTCCCCCACTTTCGTATATAATGAGTTCCTGAAAACGTGTACGAAAGTCGAATGTACGAAAGTTGAACAATAGACTTACATGTTATAATGGGGGTTCCGTTCCCAGAGAGCCAAAAAATATTATAAAATGTCTAATTATGGTATAAACCTTTAGTTTTTTGAGCAGGGGCCTTTTAGACAAAATAGTCCATTTTATAATATACAGAGATAGGGCAAAATGCAATAAAATATTTAAATGACTGCACAAATAAACACTGCTGTACAGACAAAGATGGCAATGCAGCAGAAACCAGTGGCTGGCAACCAGCACCACCACCACTTGAAATGTTTGTTCGTCATTTTGCTGACGTACAAAAGTCCAAATTCGGCGTATGAAAGGCGGTTCAGGGGTGTCAATGTATAATGTACGAAAGTGCGAGTTTTTTCATTAAAGCATTTTGCTATTTTCATAGTTTTTTGTAATATTGCCTAATCGTGGCCCCCAAGAGAGTGATGATTGAAATGAAAGAAAAGACGGTAAAAAGGGCGAAAAAAGTGATGAGTTGGGAGAATAATATTGAAGTTTTAGATAGGTTTGCACATAATGAATCTGCTTCATCTGTTGGTAATTTACTTGGTGTGAACGAGTCCACAATAAGATCGATAAGGAAAGTGAAGAAGTGATTAGAGCTAGTGTTGCAAGTGGTACTTCAACGAGTGCAAAAGTGTCTTTTGTACCTAGCAATCCGTATGTAGAGAAGACAGAGAAGAATTTAAACCTGTGAATCGAGACCCAAACTCGCAAGAAAGTCTCACTGAGTTCACTTGTCATTCGCGAGAAAGCCAAGCAACTGCACAATCATTATGTCTCAAATTGTTTCGCAGTCTGCTATGGTCTACTAATGGGATATCACCAACGTCATTGAAACGTGTGTAGATCGGTTCCTTGCTCTTTAAAAAAATTTAAATCTGCTAGGTCACTTTCTAGAAACTCATCAATTTAGTAGAATGATTTAGATTTCAGCCAAGAAGTCATTACAATTTTGAATTTTAATATATTTATGCATTTTGCTTCATTTGGTAATCTATTAAAAGTATTGGCTTGGATGACAGATAGTGCCACTATGCAATAGCTCGAAATGTTTGCTTGTCAGCTGACGTACGAAAGTCCAAATTCAGCATATGAAAGGCAGTTTAGGGGTGCGAATGTATAATGTATGAAAGTGCGAGTTGTACGAAAGTCGAGGACTGCCTGTACTTAGAAAATATTTAAAAAATAAATTAAATAAAAAACCTTTTTAGTTTATACAACTTTTATATTAATCCGTAGACGCTGTCATACGTACTATTACATCTTCCGTCAGCACTACATTTAATTGTCTTTTGCGCAAGAGACATTCTTATATCTAAATAAATGTTATATATTTTCAAAGAGGAAGCTTTGGCCTTTCTAGTAGTGCATGTTTTGTAATTTTAATAGCATTTTTGTATATTATATTCTATGTTAAATTTTGCGACAAAATTTTCATTTTTGCCACGAAAATACGGTGTGTCAGCACTAATTTTAATTATCTTTTGACGCAAGGGACATACTTAATCTGAATAATCTTTATATATTTCGAAAGAGGAAGCTTTGACCTTTGTAGTAATGCATATCTTGTATTTTTCATTGTGGTTTAGGATTTTATAATGTATGATAAAGTTCGTGCTGGATTTTTCATTTTTGCCACAGAATTACAGTCGTTCTTTTTCTAAAAGTAAGATTTTTTTCCTGCCACGTCTTTTTTGTGGTTTTTGAGAAAGCTCTTCCTCTGTTTGACTCATGAAAGAAAAGGTCTTGTAATGTTTATACACAGCCTACTAGAGATTTTTCCGATGGAATTCATGAACTAAGTTGAGGAGTTTTCGCTTTTTTGTCCCTTCCACGACAATTCTTACACTTCATCGCAGAAAAGGAAAGCGAGACGCCTTGCAAGAATGGTCGTCTGCTTGAGTCATAAAAAGAGGTCTCGTATCTGTTTACACACAACCTACTACGATGCAATTCATTACATCTGGAACTAACTTGAGGCACATTCGTTTCCATGACCAGTGACCCATGAAAAGGAAACCTCTTTCGCTTTCTTTGCAATGGGTGGGTTTACCAAATTTTCTTGTTTATCCAAAGCAATTTAGTTGAGAAGTCGCCTATAATTTTCACGGACTCGAATTCTTACATTCACTCCATTTTTACTTATAATATACATTTAGTTTTGTGATGGAATTTTAATTTTTGCCACCGACCTACGCAGTTTTGGTTTCTCAAGTTGACCCATAAAGAAGCCAATGACCAACATAGAATGTGCTTCCTTTCCTCGGCATTCGAAAGAAAGGATCCTTTGTTATCGAGCCATATTCGTCAGCACTTGGAAGCTGGGCGTGACCTGCAACTCGGTTTCATGAAAATAAGCATCTGGTATCTTGACAGAGAACCTTACTAGATAGTATGATTAGTGATACAAGGTAAATTTCATGCTGAATTCAATCACGCATGTGTACATTTTCTAAAACAATCGGGAAAGGACTTGTGAGCTAATATGTAACTTTAAAAAGTTTTCCGTATTGTGTCTAAAATATCATGATAAATACAACTTCATAGCTCCGCTTCTAATGAACGAAATGTAACCATTTTTTCTATTTGACTTCTGTAATGATTAAGGATGACGACTGCATAACTAAAACGTTTATATTATTTATAAAACATCTTTTAAAAATCATAAATACAACACTTAGTTAAAAATTTCGTCAAGACATGGAAAAGTTGACATGCGACAAACTTTTCACATAATTGGTTTAGATAGGTACATTCAGCGAATGATGTTTAGTAATGTTTAAATGTTTCTTTGAATAAGATTTCATGTCAATACCTTTCATAGTTCACACTATGCTTAAAGTTATATAAACCGTGAACACGCACCGGAAAATTAAGCGATTTGTGTTTATTCGCTTCTAATGCAGCAATGTTTGTGTGCGACATATGATATTTTAAATGATACTGTTTAAAAATTTCATCAAAATAAAAACAAAACATCAAAGGTTATGAATTTTTTAAAAATTTCCAAATTTTGCCTGTGTCCGCATCTTTTTCGTGTTTTCTAAAAAAACTCATTCGGCGAATAAGGTAGGTTTCCATAAATCTCTTCCGAGCTTGAGGGGTTAAAGACTAAAAACCTAAAAATAAATTAAATTTTGTCATGGGATGAGTGTCATCTGTTGTGAGTCTCAAATTTCCATATTAATAACATATCTAGTATTAGGATACTAATGAAATTTGAATGCATCTTAACAAAAGTTTTGTGGCTAATCAGCTGATCAAAAATCTACAGGAATGTTTGACGCTTGGGATGTTGATGTTTGTTATTACGCTTTCCATTCTGTAGTACAGGTAAGCCCTGCTTAACACGGGATGTGTTCCTGAGGTCTCCGCATTAAGTGAAAATCCGCATTCACCGGGGCACCATAACCTTTAGGCGCCCAGAGGGAAATAACTTCCTAAATGGTATTTTTGGATCCACATTCAACCTAAAACATCTACCAGACTTTTAGAACTTAATTTATTAAACAAACTATAAAATTACCTAGTAAACAGTAAGACTAAAAAGTTTTTGCGGTAAACTTACATAGTTTCAAAATATTTTTCAGAACACCTACGAAGTTTTATTAAAAAAGGAGTTCAGGATCGACTGCTTAGCTTTTTTTCGCTTAATACGTAAAACTTGTTGGTAGCACTCAAATAGTCCGTCGCAGCTCTGCTTCACGGCACTCACTCGTGTGAAGTCACTGTGCTCCTCCAACAAAGTCATGCACTGATCGACGATGCTCTTGCAGCTCCGCTTATAGATCAAACCCATAGTAGTGCGAGTTAGGTTTTCTGCAATTTATATATCATTATATACAGTGATGAGCTGAAGCCGGCTCGTGCGAGCCTGTTGTTAATTTTGCTCAGAATTTGCGAGCTGGTTGTTAAATTTATAGAAAATATGAAAATTTATTGATTTTGTCCTTTCAAGTACATTTTGCCCTATCTGATAGTCAATTGCCGACAGTTTATGAAATGGATTATATTACGAACCGAACACTTGTTAAGCTAGTGGAACGTTATTACTAGACTAGAGCGATATGGTGCTCCTGGCATATAGGCCTCCTGCCACCGTATCAAAATTTCCTAATCCCCATTTTTCAGAGCTTTTTCTTAATTTTTTTCCAGCTCATCGCTGATTATATAGTACTATTAGAGATACTCATTTTGGTTTGGTTTATACATCATATTACGTCATGCAAAAACGTGAACCAGATGTCAAGAGGTTGTATGCTACTTACACAGTACAGTAAAACATCAAAAATTCCAACTAATGAGGAGGAGTATTCTAAATAAACGAATTGTCCACATATTGGAACACACTAATATATTATACGTCGTAGGCCATAAATACATTTATATTAAGATGAGTTTCAGCAAGAGCCCAATCTAATGGAATGGTTTAAGCACCAAACTGATGGTCTCCATGCAACTGCTTATACCAAAAAGATGCTACAAACTCAGTTTTTATTTGCCACACTGATACCAAAAATTGTTTAGAACATGCTATTGAATGTTTCATGTGCACAAAGTGCAAGCAAATGAAAATTTTTCAGTATTTTCCAAGGCTACATCTACTAGAATGGTAAACTTAGGAGGATGCTTTTTTAAGAAAAAAAATCAGTTAGTACTCAAACAAATATAATTTCAACTTTGACAAGAGGTGCAGAATAAATTACTATAAGTAAAAGTAAATGAAATCTTCAATCAGAAGACTCCTAGAGAAAATGCTGTTTAGAAGGTTTATAAAATTTGATTAATCTAATAATGACTCTAAAAACACTCACATCCTCCTTATGCAGAGAGTCGTGTAGATTTGGCATATTCACATTGACAAGAAGCGTGCAGTGGTGATAGGCATTTGGATAGCCCAGTTTTGCTGCAGTTCCAGAAATCTGCTGATTACTTCGTTAAAGAAATACACAGATAATGCTGATATAATACAACACAACATACAGTTAAGTAAAAATAAAATTCACTTTTCAAGTATAAGAGTCTATTGGCTACATCACCCAAGTGAAATGAGAGCCAAAGTGAAATTATTTCTAATTAATATTGTGGCATCACCTATCATTTGCTTCATTAAAATGCATTATTCCATGAGTAAACATTTTCATAGTGAAACTACTTGAAAGCATTACATTTATTAGTTGCATAAAGCTCCTATTACTACTATAAAATTAAGAACTAGTGTTTTAATGAGGAGATTTTGCTAAAATGCAAGGTTAAAAAAAATCTTTCAGAACTTGGCTAACTAGTTTAAATGTCAGTTTAAAAATTACTGACAGAATAAATGCACCTTCTGTGCAAGACCTGAGAGAATATTAAGCACCCCCACAATAGAAAAAATGTATTGTGTGGATTCCTCCTGAAACCAATACCAGAATGATATCTTCTGTCCTGCTTAGTTAACTCTTAACATTTTTTGGGAAAATATATCACCTCTTTTAGATAATTCAAATTACTTTAAACCAAATGTATACTTTTGTCATTGTAAAAATTTTAATGATATATCTCGAGAGTGGATCCAGGGGGTGTAATTAATCCCTCCCACCCCAGGTTTCAGAACACCAAAAAAATAACTAATCACATATTGAAGAAATGTTACTTGTGTTTATTTTGCTGCACAAAATGTCACATATTTCCTATTGAAAAATTAAAATCTCTATCCTTTTGAAGATATTATTTAGTTTATCTTATCACCTTTGATTACCCCTACAAAAATGAAGTCTGGATCCAGCCTTGATATATCTACAAAATAAATATACCTAATTTAATCAGTGGCCCGATTTATTTAATGATAAAAATAATCAAAAAATAAATTAATGAAGAAAGCCTTCCCATACTCAGTAAAACAATCTAACAAAAGTTCAAGGCTATTGTATTAAAGTTTTACTGACCCCTAATAAATTATAGCTCTCCCCATCTTTGCAGATGAGAGTTCTTTGTAAAGAAAATGTTTCCATGTTTTTAATTCCTCTTTCCAGTGGAGAGAACTTGGACCAATCAAAAAATTATGGTAAGAATGTTAATTTTTAAAGTCCTATTACTTAAAAAAATCATTGGAAATTTCTAAAACAATCTTAACTATAAGACCAGTTTACCAATTTAATTCTTTCTGTCGCTAATTACAATATCAAGTTCATCAAAGAATTCAGGAAGAAAATCCAATGCTTGACCTTAATTTTGGTTTCAAAAACTATTTATCGATTGATTTTATCAAGAAAGATAATATAGTTTTATTGAAGGATACTTTGTAATCTCCTTCCAATAGAATATCTTCCCGTGGAGATATATTCGTGCGGACGCCAAATTCGTTAAGGAGAGCACGACCAATAAGCTCCAAGTTACAACGTCGGTCATACCGACTTCTAGGCGTAAAGAAGGTTAGATTTAAGTTTCCACCGTCATGGTACACAGTACCGCCACCAGAATTACGACGTGCTATGGGGATTCCAGCCTCTGATAGTCTCGAAACATTAGCTTCTGACCATGGGTTTTGGTGCCGACCAATGACCACGCATGGCGAATTACGCCACAAAAGTAGAACGTGATGATTAGTGAAATCAAAGTGACGGTAAATCCAATCTTCAAGAGCTGGAAATAAAAAAAATTCCGATACAATTCAAATGCTGCTATTAAAACTATTCTAAAAACACGCTTATTGTTTTCACTTACCCAAATTGGTGAAGATATCACTAGATTGTGAAATAAACACAGACTTCACAACATCAGTTTTTTTGTCTTTAATAGACGAATAATTTTTGAATGACAGAGTGATTAGGGGTTTTTGACTTGGCTTAACAGATACGCATTTCCCCACTTTGAAAATCGTACCTTTGATC
Organism: Uropetala carovei; assembly: GCA_036926305.1. Classification (NCBI taxonomy): domain Eukaryota; kingdom Metazoa; phylum Arthropoda; class Insecta; order Odonata; family Petaluridae; genus Uropetala; species Uropetala carovei. Next base: position 3,114,749 of record JAXCHB010000040.1, on the reverse strand, counting down.
AACGTTTGCGCCATTTTCAAGAAGCGATGGAAAAATTAATACCAAAGAAAATTAAATGTAAATTCTATTGTAGGAATATTCTCAAAGAAATACTTATATGAAAGAAATGTCCAAAGACACTGATTACTTCAACAAATATTTTACGCTTCAAAGAAATAGATTAAGGAGAAAATGCACGTAATTCTAAGAAAAAGTATACAATATTATAAGTTGTTTTTCTGAGATGAAGCTAAAGAAACCAAAAAATCATGAACAGTTATAGTCTGGTGCAGCCACTTCCAAGTTTGATGTAGTTGGCTTATTCTGAATCGGAGATTCACACAATCTCGAGGACAGTCCATTCGCATTCCTCCGCAGACAACCAGAAACACGTAAATCTACACTTCAAACAAAATTTATGATGCACAAAATCTAAAACGAAGAGAGAGTCAAAGCTCTCTGGATATTCGAGTGATCTACTAATCTAAAAATGCTCGACGTATGGACATAAGCCAGTTGGCAACAGAATATGGCGTCTGATCATGCACTGATCAGGTGAACAACTGAATCACATTTTTATAGATGTGTGTCAGGGTAAGCAAACATGACAAATTTTAAAGGTTTCTGTAACTCAAAATAAAAGAGAAAGTCTGACCTTTATCGTCACATATTCAAGGTTGATTAGAAATTAATGGTCTAAAACAGGATTAAAGTTCAATACTTTAAGCAAAAATTGGTTAAATGGAATGTTTTAATATAATGACAAAAATCCGTTAATATGGTAATTTACGTATTAACCGCAAATTTTCTTGTCAAAGTCGTTTAATATGGACAACAATTTGCATTGGTAGATATTTAAGTAAATTTTATTTAAATAATGATTATATCAATCTTATTATGAGTGAAATCGTATTCTTGATGTTATTAAATAAAAATAATATCATGTAATGTTCATTGCCCTCGGAAAGTGATTGGTCGAACAATTTTAGATAGATAAGGAAGGACGAATGATAAAACTTAAAACACAAGCTCTATCATTATTATTTCAAAAGTGTACTAGATTGCACAACATTGGACGCTAAAGTTATATGGATATATTGTTTACACGGAAATTTTATTTTTCGATTTTCGAAATAATCAGAATACATTTGCGAGTCTTTAATATCTACGAAGAATAAATGACATGAGAATGCTTATTTCAAAAATCGTGATGAAATTATTTACTTTAAATGAAACAAAGCCGCTGGCACTGCGGTATAATACCTTACAATGTAATTTTACAATATCGCTGTTTGAAACATTAAATAAAGGCGAACGAACTATATACGATATAACACTGCATCTGTGAAACTAATAATGTTATGACAGTTTCACCGTCTATTGGAAAACAAAGTAATTTAGTATTGATGCCATAATTTTTGCCAGGTATTTACTTTAAGAATAATTAAAAATACGTCACTTTGTTTAACTGTTGAAACTAACATCAAATTATACGAAACAACCAAAAATATCTCGATACACTGGTATCGATTCATCATATCAGACATCTGCGTTTCGATATTCGTTCTATGAGTGCGAGTTGGTGTGAATGGTACGTTTTGGCGTGAAGAATGGCAGTTTCTTCCAAATCTTCTGGTTTTCTTAGTGAGTTAGAGTTGTATTTTTTTGCCATTGTAATGTAATTTGACATCTCTATATATATATATATATGTTTGTTTGATAATCAATATCTTAAGCTATATTGTCTTTTTAGGCCAATTCAGTTCTTTGAAAAAGTGGGCTTATAATCTCGCTGGATTTAATAAATACGGTAATTACACTTATTTTATATTTGATTTTGAGTGAATAGGGCATTTTTTAGTTATTTTATTTTGATTATAGGATTACATCACGATGACTGCCTTGACGAAACTGAAGACGTTAAGGAAGCTTTAAGGAGATTGCCCCAAGATGTTTTGGATCGAAGGAATTTTCGTATCCAACGTGCTCTACATTTGTCTTTAACTAAAGATATTTTGCCGAAAGAAGAGTGGACAAAATTTGAAGAGGTTTGCATAAGACAATCTTATTGTTTCCATTGCAATTAAACGAAATTGTTTGTAAATTTCTTTTATTTCAGGATAATAGATATCTTCAACCATATTTAACGGAAGTGGTAAAAGAAAGAAGAGAACGGGAGGAATGGAACAAGAATTAAGTTATACAAAATTCTGTAGTTGTTTGTGTTAATTAAAGGATACTGGCATATAGACAATGTTGTAAATAAATAATTAAGGCACTATTTAACATTATTATTTATTAATCTCGGAGAATACGTAAAGGAAAAGTAACTACCCTACTAGATGATCTTAGGTCGTATTCATTAATTAAGAAATTTACCGCAGGTTGAGGTAAAAGGATTCCTCCACCCGAGTGAGAAAAATTGAGTTATGGCATTTCTAGAGGAAGCAGTAATTAATCGTAGATAAATTTACCATTTGGATTACAACTTTGGTATGGTAGCAGGTCTTGAGTGTCCCGTAGACCTTGAGAGCTACACTCCTCATACGACCATCCATTCCAGTAAGCTTGCTAGGTAGGGACTAGAAGAGTAGTTAATGCAGTATCTGTACCTAGAAGTTTGATAAGGCCAAAACTTTTGGTCTGGGCCCAGCCCAACCTGCAAGTGATGCAGCCCGGCCTGAACCAGAGCATTGTCAGCTTCGTTGATGCCCAATTTTACCATTCTTACACGCTAGGCCCGAACTCGGCCCCAAAGGCCCTGACGTTTAGGTTAAGGATGGAGGCAAGATGGAGATAAGATGTGCACGTGTTCATGTCCCCTCAAGCCCCGAGGAGATTTAAATAAATTTACATTTTATAGTGAAGTAACAAACATAATGTTATCCAATAAACTTATAAAATTAATTTTTTTAATGGAAAATTGGCCTGAGAAAAGCCCGAGTTGTTACAGAAGTCAATGATCACAAATGATTTTTCACAAGCTCGAGCCCGAGACAGATTCGCATTACCCGGCCCTTGCAGACCTCCAGCCTGCACATAACTGATGAACACAAACATCCATATCCTATGCAAGATTCGAACCTGCGACCTTAGTATACGTTGGCAGATACTCTAACCACCCGTCTACCAAGGCTGATACGGACCATAAGAGAGAAAAAGGAACACAACAGGACATTACTGAGGAGAGAGAGAGAGCATGATTAAAGACGTTAGAAAGAAAACTAGAAAGAGAGAGAAAGATGTTGGAGAATGTTTCAGTTCATAAGATGACTTGGAAGACATGGAGGAGATTGTGGAAAATAGGTGTATGTGGAGAACCATGAATAATCACGGATGTTTACGGTCGATGATAATTTCTTTGGGCTTCATTGTGAATTTCTAATGTTTCTGTCATAATTCAGATCTATGAAGAAAAAGAGCTGCCAATTGTGACGCTGCCAGTTAAATTTGCAATAAAGTCCAACAACCGGAATTACCGAATTATCCTTGCAAGGTCACCACTAGCAGTCGCCAATTGAGCGCACATAAGGGCAGGCACGGCAGAGCCATTATGTTAAACTTTGAGATTCTGGATCACGATTTGTTTGATCTGGAGCTATAGCTACTTTGGCATGTTCCTTGGGAGAAATTAATCCATCAAATGTGGTATTGTCCGCAAGTGCAATCTCTTGTGGGTACAATCCAGCCAAATGTTGCTATGTTTACGTATATATATATATATATAACTTTTTATATGTTGACCTCTGATTTTATTGTTAAATGGTTTTTTTTAGATTAAATTCTCGTCAACGATCCCTCTTCCTTCACTATTTTGATATTTATGGCTACAGAAAGTTTGATTGATTTTTTTTACTCTTATATTTTTCATCATATGATTTGAAATTTTCACCAAATGTTAATATAGGGTAAAGGCTATAGTTGATTGGCACCACCCAGTTATTTGGCACCCTTATTAAAAGTGCAGAAAATAATGCATTCACAAAAGTCAAGTAGATTTCTGTTTTAACCATTGATACATGTCAAATCTTCAATAAAGTTAATTACTTTCCAAGCTAAATGTCAGTGTGTTATTGCAAAAAAATGAAAATGTAACATCATGTTTGGCAGTTAAGATGTATCGCTGTTATGCTTGTGATTTGGATAAGAGATCGCTTTTTGTAATCTGTGTTAATTTCCACAATCGATTGAAATAAAAGTCATAGAATTTGCTAAAAATCAAATAATTGTTCTGCAGTAATGGAATTTGAAGTTTGCTAAATACCATATTCACCCGAATCCAAGACGACCCCCCATTTTGATGATTCCAAAAGAGAAAAAAGCTCAAATTGACCTTCATGACTACAAAAATTATAAATCTTGTGAAATATTTATTTTCTCTTATACTTTTCTTGAATGTCATTGTCTTTTAACATTTTAAAATCATAAGATCACATCACAAATAGAACCATTCAGGTTTTCAAATAAATTAAATGGTAGCATTCATTTTAAGATAACATTAAAAATAAAGTAAATACATTGAAAGAATATACTCATTTCAGGACAAAAAACATTTCAATCCAAGTGCTGCATAAAATCATTTTATTGTGTTAGTCATCATCACTGTCTATGCAACTTTCAGTATTTTCCTCACGTTCACTATCTTAATCACTCTCAACTTCATCATCAGTCTCCCACAAAATATCATCCTCACTCATTGCACTTATTATGTTTTTAATTTCAGGAGATAAGTGTCCTTGAATGCATCCAGTGAAAGCATTGCTCTTTGTTTCAGTAAAGCTCCTGGCCGTCTATTCCACACCACATGTAACCAATCTCTCATTAGTTCTTTAGTCATCCACCCCTTTTCTTGACACCTATTATTCCACTTGGCAAATGTTTCTTAGGTATTGTTTTCCGCTTTAGAATCATATATGGTGGTAATTTAGTCCCATCTGCTAAAACCGCCAACATTACCGTGACTCGCATTTTTTCGTTGCCTGTAGTTTTAATTAGGACGGACTTCGCACCTTTTTCGTTCACAGTATAATTAGATGGCATGTAGAAGAAAACCGGAGTTTCATCGGCATTTCCTATTTGGCTCAAAAGGTAATTATTGGTTTTTCTAAGTCCAATTACGTATTTCTGGTAAGCGAGAAGTTTTTCAACATAGTCTTCTGACAATTTCTGACACAGCGAAGTTCGTCGCCGTAAAGAAAAATTATTTCGTCGCATCATTCTCACGCACCAACTTCTGCTGGCCTTGAATTCTTGCAATGATATATTAAGTCCTCTAGTAATTTCATTAGCTTTAAGTATAATACTTTCAGTCGAAACAGGCATACCGTTCTTCCTCATGGTGCGCACAAACTTGACTACTTCTTCTTCACTGCCATGAAATCGGCCTAATTTTGGACCACTGAGCGACTTCCTTGTGGCTTTGGCTTTTTCTAGTTTCTGTTTTGAGAGTTTCCATCGACGCACATTTGCCTCAGATACACCGAACTTTCTACTCGCATCACAGTTATTAGTTTTTTCGGCGTAACATCACGATCAGCTTAAAATTTGTATCTTAGCTCCGTCTAATTCCTTTGTTAACTTTCCCTTTGCACTCGTGCCACGTACTTCAACATGATCTGTCATTTTAACTTAAGGGTTGTGCATTTAAATCAAGAATGCACAACTCAAAATTACTGTCACACTTAGTGAATCGTGGCACGTCGTTTGAAAGGGGAATCCCAATGATTTCCGCTCTCATTTGTTTTGACATTGCGGTTGCCATTACGTGCAAGGTGAAAGTACGTCGTCTGTGTTATGATCGTCGACGATGATTATTAGTCTAAATAATTATTATTCCCGTCATGTTTTTCTTATTGTTATTACTATTTGTTTATTTCACTTCTTTATGTACGTACTTGAATTTGCTGTTGTGAATTGTTTACTCTAATATACCATTTGTTGTAAAAACCATTGATTAAATGCTTAAATATACTTCGTATTCGAATGTAAGACGACTCTTGATATTTACAGCTGAAAATTTGGAAAAAAAGGTCGTCTTAGATTCAGGTGAATACGCTAGATTCTAAAAACTGAAACAACTGATTCAATATGGAGATCTCCTGCATTGGATGGTTTGTAGTATTCAACTATTGGCATCTCCCAGTTTATGTGAGATCTATGTATGCGAGTTCAGTTATACGTGAATTATGTTTTATGTCCTATTGCCCTTTATGTGAGGTATCTCCCAATTTAAGCAAAGTATCTCTCGATTTCACTAGGTATCCTGATTTATGCGAGAGTTATATTCCACAAAATCATTGTGCTACATGAAATGTATACATCAAAAATGATTTTCATCCTGAGAAGTGTAATAAGGATTAGTCATGTGTTACATTCTAATCACTGAAGACCATTTAAGAATGCATTCCTTGAGTAAATTGAGGGCTGTATGTACTATTGAACATCACTTGCCTGGAATTCAAGGTTTGCATATTATACTTGGTATACAAGTTGACCTTAGTTTTGTAAAAAGAAAATGTGCCAGTACTCCCACCCCCCTCCATCTCTTCCTGCACCCTCTCCCCTTCTCTGTTGAATTAGTGATGAGCTTTTAATAACAAAATAGATAATAAAAATCAAAATGTTTAACATTTATAGAAGCTGTTTATTACTTTACGTTTTAAAGAATTGAAAAAGTGAAAATGTACTGAAATTTGAAGTGGGTTATCATGTATTCATCATTGTATACGAACTTAAAAAATTGAAATTGAATTCCCGTTTATCCCTATTATCTTGGTGGCTATGAAGGCACCCAAGCAGATCAAGGCCCCTACATGGGGGCCCGATGCGACGCATCAGCTGCATACCCTAGAAGGTCAGTCCTGATGACGTTAATTTTTCATACATTATCAACCAAGATTTTTGAGATCATCATAATAAAGGAAATTATATCCAACAATACCAAAAAACAAAAAAACTTTTTGTAGATATTTATTTGGGAGAAATTGAAGCAATTTTATATCATATACATTCTTCCTCTTTCAAAGTTGTAACTGTTTCTTCTAAATATCTGTCAAACATGACAGGAAATAGTTATTTCAGCAACATTTAATATTTATACCCAAGCATCCTTTGGTTATAATGGAAGTAACTTTTTATATGTTCACTTTTAAGACATTTTAAATAGAATTAATGCAGGGCTACCACCAATTTATAATCTAAATCCTGTTACTGACATCAAAATATCCTGTAATAGGTAATATCTTGGTTTTTTAATGCTAAGTGTACAACATTATGCTCACAATATTTTCAGCACCTGCATCGCATATTTTAAGTAAAATTATTTACAACTGTTTATGCATAGCCCTGTAACTTAAATTTAATCATGCTTTTTATGAATTTCAAATTGATCCTATATTACAAGTAATTGTATTGGCATAGAAAGTTTTAAATATACAGTAAATAGCACTAATGCATTGAAAACAAAAAGTAACCATAGGCCTAGTTTACAGGACAGGCCTTAGATTAGGAAATCTGTTAAATAAAATAATTTTCACTTTTAATGATGATAATATAATGGCTCAACAAAATTATACAAAATGAAAAAAATTCGGTTCTCTTCGGTTATCCTGGACTCCTATTGAAAAATAATTTTTTGAGATAACCATTTCATGCAAAACGAAAGCTTGCAAACCCATGACTGATCTGCCTATGGCGACATTCACTCACCCAATCACTGGACAATGGTAAGGGATTGGCGAAGGGCTCAATAGCATCCAGAGACGGCTACACCCAATATAAAAGGCATTATAATCTAAAAAGAGAGTGAGTCAAGGGCTCGCCAATATCCTCGGTTACTTGTAAATAAAAATTTTCTTTGACAAGTCTTTATTTTGTTAGTTTGTTTTAATATTTTTTCTGGGTAAAGGTTATTGCAAAAAATTATTTTTCAAAAGGGGTCCAGGATAACTGAAGAGTACCAAAACTTCTTCCTTCCTTAATTTCCTTGCCTTCTTCCTCATGGCATCTGTTGGCTCAAAATCTGCAAGATATTTTATAAATGAACAGTGCATCAGAGCATTAAGTGCGGAACTGTGTACACTTTTAATATGATTCAAGTCGCTAAAAACTCTCTACTTCAGCATTGCTATGAGAAAGTATAAGCATTGCCTTTGCAAGTTTGCAAAGTACCTTAACTTTCCGATTATAATACGCATTTTTTTCACAAAAAATTGACAAAAAGTTAGGTTGGTATTATATATGGTAAGCACATACAACTTTTTTTAGTAACGAAATAATTTGTATTTTCAGACATTTTTACCAATAAATTGTACATTTCAATGCATTTCGATAACATTCTTTAAATATCGTTTTTCAAAACAAATATAAGAATAATTATTTATTTTCTTTTAGCTGTCCGAATCTTAGGGTCTGAATTAATTATTGCTGTCCTCAAATGGTTCGCCGGCGATTTTGTTCTCTCTCATTGTCTACGTAAATGGCGTCACCGAGAACGTCATCTTCATCCTCACTATCCACTTCGGTGAAATCATCATCCCATACGATGTCTTCAGAACAATCCATGGTGTTTGTGAGGCAACACTTTTTAAAGCCATGCTTTTTAAGAAAAAATCAATGCAAGTTGTGAGCAACAAATATTATTTTACATACCTCAACTGGCTTGTATGAAGATGGAGTCAGAACTAGACGTGATATTCACATAAACTACTTCGCTTGGCGGCAAGGCGAGAACTGTTATTCCAGCTGACCAGATTATTACACAATGCGACATTGTATCGACCTTTAACCATAGAACTACCAAGGGGAGGCCTCCGAGGCCCACAAATTTTGTTTTCGTCTGTATCTCTATTAAAAATAAAGATGACATCTTGATATTTAATTACATTATGCAGAGACTTATAGATAACAGTTACTTGAAGTTTCCCATCAATGTATGCATATTTCAATTTTCTGAAAATTATTTCGTCATTGGCTGCATGCCTTGACAAGCGGGTGGCCTAAATTATGGAGTGCCTTCTGATTGATCAATTTTATTCTTGCAACTCCCACCTCCCAGTATTGCTATTTATAGTCAAATTATGTTGCATTTCATTCTTTTCCATACACTCCTTACTAGTAGTTAATTTGTTTTCTCATAGAGCAATGTATCGGCGTGAAAAACCTTACATGCAAGCAAGGATGTGGGAGGATTTTCGTTTTGTTTCTTTCAATATGAATGCAACATTATCCAAGATAAATATTTATTATAATTCCACAAAGGAAAGGTCGATACTATAGATCAGTTGGCAAGGAAGTACATATACTACAAAAAGAGACACGAGGAGATGGCCGCTTTCGATGTTACATACTTTTATTGGCATAGTCAGGATCAATTCATATACTATTTTTATTCTTAACTTCCCAGACTGGTGTGAGAATAAAAATAAACAGTGCTGCATATTTCTAAAGGAATTGGGAACATAATTTATAAAATCCCAAGTTGAGGAGCGAGCAAAAAATATGACGGTTCAGGAGACCAATTACAATAGCTATGGAGACTAATCTTGATAGAAAATTAGTAACAGATTTGCCACCTCAACCGCAACAACCCATTTGCGGGAGATGTTATATGTGTTGCAATGAATCCCTTTCCAAAAAATATAAGTATAGTAACCCTGGAAAATTACCATGACATGCTCACAGTGCAAACACCATGTGTGTGGAAAGCACATTATGAAGTTGTTATTTGTTTAAATTGTTGTGTCAGATGTAGAAGATTAAATTGTTTTTCTAATAAATTTGTTATTATTTCTGTAAATACAATCTTACTGCAAAATTAATGTGATCTTTAAAACATAATGAGGAAAAATGTAAAAAAATTGTTTTTATGCAAACATTTCTATCTTTATAGTAGATAATGTACATATAGGTAATTTCAAATACTTTACTAAAATTACATAGCTTTATTCCTATGATGTTTCTAAATATATAAAAATTGATTCAAAACATTACTATGGCTTCTTATAGTACTTTAGATGGTGGGCCTCTGCAGCCCCCCCTTGGTAGTCCATGGTAGTGAAAATTGCTTGGTAGTTCTAGGGTTAAAGTGAGAGTCAAAACTATATAGACGTAGAGTTTTCGTAAAAACTCTCGCACATATCTCACTTGGCGGTAATGCAAGAACTGTTATTCCAACTGACCAGATTATTACACAATGCAACATGGAGACATGTTTTTATACATTGTATGGATCTTTAAAGTGAGAGTCAAAACTATATAGACGTAAAGTTTTTGTAAACACTCTCGCACATATCTCACTTCACGGCAAGGCCAAAACTGTCTTGATACTGCTAATAACCTAGTGAAAAATTACAATGATCTTTTTACAAAAAATGAGTTGCGTATTATACATGGTGTTAAGACAATTTTCATATTTCACTCGTAAAAACATGGATGCGTATTATATAGGGTGCATATTATAATTGGAAAATTGCAGTAATAGAAATTGTGGATTTCACAATCATCAATAATATTTGTAAATCTTTTAGTCAGCATTTCAACACTTTCCCGATATTCTGATGTTATCTTTGTTATATCAAAAATACCTACATTCTTCAAAATTACATAATTAAGAGACAATACAGCTCTTTTGTTGCCATCTCATAAAAATCTCTTACATTGTTAAAAAAAAGCTTTTTTTTGTCAGCTAAGCTGATATTGGTTTCTTCTAAGAGTTTGTGTTGTATGACCTATGAAAAGGGCAGAATCTTGAAATTGGTTTTCTCATTTGAAGTCAACTGCTCTTATGTTACACTTTTTCGTTATGTGGAAGTGAACAAATTTGGAGAAGCAGGGAGAACATTTAAAGAAAATCGGATATGTCCAGCACGTTTTTCTCTATATAGAGCAATGAATATGATTGCTCTCCACATCAGCATTCTCAGAAATATTTATCAATGATTACACTCGAGAATAATTTAAAAACATTTTCAATAGTTTTTCTTTAATAAAAACAGTAAGTAAAGAAAATCGTTAACTTTTCCTATGGATAACAAAATATCGATGCACAATTAAAATGACCCTTGGCAGCGTATGCAACACTATCAGCAATTAAAAAATTGCATCATAGCAGCGGAGACAATGGTATTACTTAGCGACGTATTTAACAAATTTAGAATAAAAATCACCGTATCTCTTATTTTAGAAAATCCAATTGATATTAAAGTTGTCCAAGAATAAGCTAGCCTTATATTAATTTTTTGAGTAATATGGACTATGTAATATTATTAAAGACGTAAACTCCAGTAACTGTACAAAATTTGATCAAAATCGTTAGAGCCGCTTTTGAGAAAATCAAATTGTTGTTAAAATTGCCTAGAATAAACGGCCCTTAATTATTCTGAAATTTCAACCATTTCATCATAGCAAACTATTCTGTATGATAAAATGCGTAAGTACGAAATTTCATTCATTTTTGCTCCACCATTTAGGCTCTAGAGTCACAAACAGACAGATTGCAATAACCACTTTTTTGGAATTGGGTACACCTAAAATGTATAATTCCATCAAAATCTCGAATTCGAATTTTTTTTGCGATTACTATACTTTCTAAATATACCTCGTATATGAGAAAGTAACAAGTAATGGTATTAAAATAAATTTTTATAAATAACTTTTATATTTTAACATTTATTATACTCGTTACTTCAAATTTGGTGAAATTACCTGCATAAGTTACCTTTTACTGGTGGAGGCGGTGTTATATTCAATTAATCTGGATATCAAGGCTGAAGACATTTCGTGTCGTATACAAATCAACGAAGCGCAACACGAGTAATATCAAAGGTAAAGAATTCGTACTATTACACAATCATTATGGGCGTAAACGTGCTTTGATTGCTTTTAATACGAGAGAGAGGGAGGGAGGGAGGGGACAAAGGGAGGGAGGGTGAGAGAGGGAAATTACTTTCAATACAAATAATGTTTCTGATGCCAATTTGATCTCCATAAATAGCTTGAACGATCAAATCTTTACTCCCGTTGATATCTCAATGGGCATTACGCTAGTAAGGTTTTAAAGAAGAAATTACTTGACGTATACATTTTAGCCTGAACTGACCTTAAGGCATCGCCAGCTGAGCGTCTTAACTGTGGAGCAGTGCCTTAAGTCCAGAGAATGTTCCTTAATTAGTAAATGTCGTAAGTCCAGAGCATCATAACTCAAGAACTGCCAGTACTTCTAATAAGCAACATTTATTTTATTCTATCATTTCTTGCATCAATTAAACACATACATTAACATAATAGATGTAATTCATACCACAAAGTAAGTCACATAGTATTTCATTGGATTACCTTAAAAAAGAGAGGTCAACAATTTGTTAACATAGGTGAACATTTTTCTGCATATAAAACAACAATAAAATTAAAGCTAATTTTCAACTTTCACTTATATCTTAACACTGCTTTCAGTTGCATTAAGAAATAAATGCCAACAATTTATTAGAATATGAATTAAGAAACTTTTTACTTCATTCTCCTTTGTTATTTAATCAATCGCTATTGAGAGATAGGCAAACTCCTTGCAATATCCAATGACTTGAATGTTCTTCAGTTGGAAGATCTGCTTCAAATACAAGTCCTACTCCCATTGCATTACGCCGCTGCAAAGTGGTATAGACTGGGGTATGAAGAGTGTCCTTTAAATAGTAGAACCAATAAAAAAAATAAATGTTATTTGAAATAATATATTTTAACAATATGCTTTTTATGATTAAACTAGCAAAAGTGCCCGTTGAATTTCAACAGATTTAGTGAATCTAAAACTTCGACCGTGTAACATGTAAACATCACAAGTACACAGTTTTAACTGTCAAATAAAGCAAAAATGAAGAAAACCGCTCCCCATTTACTTATTTAGATGAATGAAAGAAGAAAAATCGAAAATTACATGTTAATTTATGGGAAAATAATTATTAAATTAAGCTTTCCCTCCTCCCAAATTTTTTATCGCCATATAACTTATGTTACCCACAGGGTAAAATTATATACCTATGTGAAGTTTCGTGACGATATCTCCAAAATGAAAACAGTAAGTAAAACCAGCAAGAGCACAATAATCAACAGAAAATGGATGAACAAAGGAATGAAATTAATTAACTTAATGAAAGAAAAAAGTAAATAGAGAACATATAAAAATCACAGAGTGAATATTATCCTCAAACTATTAGCTCGATTCTAACATCCATTAGTTCTGTTATGAGAAAATTGTTTATATCAACAATACTTTGGAAACAATGAAACGATTTATTCAATCATAATTTGTGTAAAATCTACATCTAATTATTTAAGTTACCATATATTACAGCGTATAAGTCGACCTTTGCTGTCTAAAAAATTTTTCCTAAAACTTAGGGTCGGCTTATACACAGAACATAAGAATGTGAACCTTAAATTACGAACGAATAATACCAATATTTAAGAAGACCATTGATCTTTCAGTGAAGGTGATCGCTATTTTGAATCAGCTGTTCCAGTAGTTACATTTTATTACATTTACCGTATTTACTCATGTACTCCGTGCACATTTTTTCCTGAAACGTCAGGGGAAAAAAAGGGGGTGCGCATCTTACACGAGGATTTCTGAATAGGTTATATAAATTGTGAGTATCGATAGTAAATTCTCTGCAATATGCTTCCGTCTATGATTATATTCGTTAAGGATGTCAAATTCTACAAAGTATACGCGTATTTATGCGAGCAAGAAAACGTGTAAGTTATGCCCGTGCTGCAGGCAAAAACTTGCAAAAGTAGGCAGAAAAAATACGCAGACTAACTATAGTTCAATGACTACTGAGGGTTTGCCGGCGTGAGGATAGGTAGGTTCAAGTTTGGTCCTTTTCCCTCATCCACTTCAAGGAATTCGGAGTGGTGAAATTTTGTTGCGAATGAAAGAATTCATTGTTCGAAAGGAAGATGGAAATTCACATCTTAAGTAAAAAGATTTCAGGCTATCCCAGCGAATGTTAGCGATGAAATTTTCTCGGGTTTCGCACCGGGTGCAGATTTGGAGCAAGTCCGACGTTTCGACGACTGCCTCAGATGCCATCTTCAGGGAAATCAGGAGTTCCCTGAAGATGGCGTCTGAGGCAGAGATCGATCGCGATCACTAGGTATAGTTCATTTCGATAGTAGGTATCATTAGCAGCTGAAATCAATCGAATTATAGGAAACTTTATTTAGTGCGTCAAGCTCTCCAAAAAGAATTTTCTTAATGGTTGAAATTAAAACATCTGTCACATGGAACGCTCAAGAAGAATAGCACGGACTCGAAACAATATTCATATATATTTTTATTATTGTTTATTTCTGATTTGTTAAAACTTGTATTGTACATGACATTGATTTTGTCTGAAAATGGTTTCATGAGAAGTATTTTTAAGTGAAAAAGTGGGAGTCTACTTATACGGCGAACATATGCGTAATCATGTATTTTCATCTAAAAAAGCAGAGGTCGACTTATATGCCGGGTCGGGTCGCTGGAATATACGGTATGTAGTTTTAAAAACAGTTTGCTTTGGAGTACTGTACGCCACACAAAAATATCATAAAAACCTTTAATTAGCAATATTTCAATTAAAATCAACAAATATTTGGTTGCTATGTAAACAAAGCAAAATTGCACACACAAATTGAAAAATGATGTTACGTTAAAATATTTCCCGTATTAATGCATTGCACTCTCAACTTTGGCAACAATAGGAGTTGTCATGGCGGCTTATAATTGGTATTGTCATAAAACTGATAAAATCACGTATTTTTCTGATTCTAAATGCATTTTTACGCAGGATTCGGATTCTGTCTTCCATAAAAATAAACTTTGTTCTTTCCTGCATAGAAACATCCAAGTCTCAAGTTCGTACCATGTTTATAAGTAATTTTAAATTTCAAATGAAAAATAAGCTGCACTCATTACTATGTTATTCAAATGGAGAAAATGAAAAAAGAAAATATTTTTTTAAATTAGAAAGGTTAATCAAATCAGTATAAAAACCTGACTACACAACTTAACTTTATTCCAATTAAAATGACACCTTCCTCTTGTTTCTCCATGCTGCAGTTGCTAAGTTATAGAAAAGCATACATACATGCATACAAACACTTCTCTTTATAGATATCTATAAATAGATAAACTTTCAGTTTTTAAATTTTATAATGAGAATCACCAATTTGACAAAGCTTCATTTTGAATATAATGAAAATGACTTATTTTTTTGGTACACAGCAAATGGAACTTTGGATTTTGATTATTATTTTTTTATATGAGTGGCAGGGCATGAAAAACAGCAAGACAGCGATACATTAAAGGTAATTCTTCTGCCAGTATAAGACTGTTAAGCTATTGATTAAGGTCATTGTTACAATATAGGTAGCTTAATTTTTACAAAAAGTAAAAAATGAATGCCTTGTAGTAACGTAATGTTCGTCTGTTTGTTGTTCATCTGCACGTTTCATCTCCAAAACTACTGGGTGGATTTTCATGAAAATTGATATTTAGCACTTAGAAAATAAGTAAATTGATACAAATATATACAATATATCTAGCAAGTATAAATAATGGGTAATGGTATTTGGAGGCGAACCTACTGACAGTAAAAAACACCCTCTAGTGTGAAAACAACCTTAAGAATACAGGTAGTCAGTGCTGTAATTATGGAAGGCAACATAGGCAACTGCCTACAGTGCCAAAATATGAACGGTACCAAATTTTGAAAAACACAAAATATCGAAGTTTTCTTTAAATAATAAACAAATTTTGAATGATATCGCCTCATTTAAGAATAACTAGCATAATGTCTGTCAATAATTACGGGATTCTTTGAAAAAATACACATTTTAAATTTTATATTTTACATTATAACTATTAAAGGGTACAGAAAGAATAAACCTTTCATATAAGTAATTTTCTTATTCGATGGCGGTTCAATCGATCATTGTGTTTTTGTGCCGATCACCTCAGTCACCTCTCGAAAGGGGCACCAGAATTTTGCTACAATGAAAATCTATCCAAAAATGGTCATAATTGCTTTTGATATCATTTATTCCTTTTTAAACAATGTTGCAACAACCCGTATTTTATATGTTTATGCTGAGTTGACCTTGTGCTGCATGGTAGCATCTTTATAACTTACACAATGTATGCGACTTTGTTACAAAATTTAATTTAATGAGAAAAGGCGCATTGAAAAATAGTGCCTATGGGTGCGAAAAACTTAAATCCAGCCCTGCAGGTAGTCTTTGCATAAGCTCATCCCACAAAGAATATTTCTGTGTTAACATCAAGTATCCCACCTTCTGCATAACATTATTTTGGGATATATTTTTGTAAAGATAAAAAGCAATGAAACATGGTATTCTACTATTTGCCCCCAAATGCAATCCTAGACACCTTAATATTCTCATGGAGGTGGGATGCTTTTAACATTAGTGTAATTGGTGCAATGCACTAACGGGCCGTCATATTGACAGCCCCAAAGTAATTCACAAATAGTGAGACTGCACATTGATTCTTGCTCAGAAGCTTGCCTTTGTGTTGATAACCATGGGAATCAATGTCAATAAGCAATTCTTCCTCTCTTTACACATCCAATATTTTATTCTAAATAAGATCAGTAACATAAATTCATATTTTGAAAATGAAAATTTGAATTTTTATAGCAGATTGATACAAACAGGCCCTCCAGCAAAATTGTACCGAATAATTCTAAGTCTTAAAAGCACCCCTGGTCTGGAGGTGGGTGGTAGATATGTTTCACTAACAATAATCTGATTTTCATAACAGTTCTTCAAGAAGAATGCATCCATTGCATAAATCATATAACAGCTGATGTAAGAAACTAAATCTCCATCCATCCATCATAACAACTACCATATAATACATATTAAAAGTGGTAGAATGGAAATGAACACTAACTGGTGAATAACTTTGGAACATCAAATTAGTTGCATGTTTGAGAAACCATTATGATAATATGTAGTTCAAGGCATAGTTAACAACTAACCTCAGACTGAAGATTTTTAGCTTGCACTGGAATAATATAAATGATTGGCATCTGTTGCAAGAGAACTTTAGGTTGTGAACGACAAAGACATTTTCTCTCTACATCCCATTGTGCTCCTTCCAAAAACAGGCCATTTATAAATGATCCCTAAGGTAGAAAATTATGCTGTTTAATTGCTATTAAATAAATTTTTTTTATTAGCATGCAATAAAGATAGAAAATTATTATCAGAGAGTGATGAATGAATGATCTGGTGATTGAATATAAATAATGATAAAATTTTGAACAGCATTGCTGGTACTGGTTCATGAACCATTTTATATACTAAAAAATATTGGATAATTCCTAGCCAGCTCTGACAATATTCAAATAAATTTTAGTAAATATTTAGCACAAAACTATTTCCTCTAAAAGAAAAATACTAACATCACCTGGCAGCTGAGATACTTCCTGTTCATCTAATATATTTGTTACCTCTGTATGTAAAGTGGATTTCTCTAGTGACCAGTGCTTTCTTCTGCATGTTTTTTGCACAACAGCCAGGAGATATGACTCCGGCACTTGTAATCCTGATAGCCACACAATTCCTATCATATTACGTTGGGCCTAAAAAGAAAGGAAGTAACAATGTTGATAAAGTGAAAAAATATGCAAGACTTTGTTTGATTTAGCTTTTTGTTAACACTACAAACAATTCATCAAACTCCACATTAGAAAAAGACAAGTAATAGACTAAACCTCCAGTTCCCAAACTTTATGCATATGTGACTCTCTTGTAGCAGCTGACCTTATAGCAACTCCCTTAACCTTATTTATCCATAAATAAATATAATAAAATGTTGTTTTCACCTACTATAGTTAATATTTATCAGCAATATTTTTGGCTGAGCATGAGACACCAGACCAGCTGTGAATGGAATACAGTATGGTAACGATCAATCAAACTAATAGGGTGGTTAGGCCATTCGGAACTCATGACTTTTGTATGCAGTCACCGTAATATGTATGGACAATCATTAACGAGTTCATAAAACACATTTAAAAGACTCAAATAATCCCTAAATAACTAATTCAGCATAATGCAGTTATTATAAGCTATATTAATGAATCAGTAACCATCATTTGACATAAATAACCTTTGCAAATTGAAGGAAATACAAGATGTACTGTGTACCACCGAACTGCATGTTTGAATATAGATGCACTTATGGAATGCTACTGACAATGAACCACGTTAAATAGAAAAAACTGTTGTGATGAAATGAATATGCAAATTAAATTTAACTGGTTTCTATTTGGCAGTTTGAAACTTTGTGTATTCGAAATTTAGCAACTGCTTTGTATTTAGAGAAAAATCAGTATTTTTGTAAAAAATGATAATAAACTAAAATTATGCAATTAAATCTAAAAAAATAAAATATTAAAACTGTTATACATACACTGTTACATCATCACAACTCATCCCCCCCTCCCCCCCAAAAAAGTATTTTGTGAACCCCAGTTTGGGAACTGCTGGCCTAAGCATTTCAATCACAGATATAATCCAATCAGAAAATGTTTAGTTATACTATGTGAGAAATCCCTTGGCTATATGAATAAAATTTTAACCAACCTTCAAGAATAATGAGTTATACAAATGAATATCTTTAGCTACCTACCCATTCTTTGTACTGATTCACACGCCGTTTAAAATGGTCAATCCAACCACCTAATTTCTTGCAAGTTGCAGGAGCAAGTTTACGCCATGCACTTGGTAGAAGTCCATTGAAAAGTGAAGACGCAACATCTTCCAGAATTCCATCCATCCCTATTTCACCAAGCAAGGCCTAAACAATTTACAATGAAAATGGACAAACTTCGTAAATCATTTTGTAGACTATTATTTCAATGCCATTTTAATGTGATGGGTGTTCAGGAAATATGCAAGTTGATCTCATAGCAGATAGCTAAATCAAATTAAAGTGTATTTATTACACAGCTTACCTTTTGGAGAAATTGAAGGGTCTTACGCATACAGTCAACAAGTATATTAAACCGTTCCAATTCTTGATGAAGGACTACTTGGGTTGGAGAAAAGGATCCTCCTCCTTCAGTAAAGTATTTGGATTTCTCAATTGAATCAGGGAGAATAGACAATATGTCTTTGGTCAGTTGATTTATTATTGCATCTCTGCTTATACCTCCTTCTTCTAAGCCTTCATTTGGAATTTGGGCAAACAAAAATAAAAGTAGATCAGAAACTTAACTATAAAAAATCAAGTGGCACTTTTGTAAGGACAGCATTATATCACTGTTTTCACTGAATGATACCCATGCTTCGAGATCTTAGGTGGCATTTTGTATTTTTGACTTGGGAAATATACTTTCATGGTCCTGTTCATTAGCTTAATATTTTAACTAGTACACTAAGGCCCCGATTTGCATCTATTTGATTTGAGTTGTTTCAATCTTGCGTTGTCAAAGAACATGAAATTGGTGTTCATGTCGCCAAACACCACATCATTGATTCAGCCAATGGATCAAGAGTTATATCTCTGATTCGTGGGAGGGAGTTAAATCTTCTTGTATGAATGGTGTTTGGCACGTAATATGGCCAGAATGCGTTCACAGCGAGGCTTCACCAGCAATTGATGACGTGCCTGCAGTGTGCTGAGAGATTTCTAACATAACTATAGACGTGGGTTTTGAGGGAATGGAAGAGGCTGATATCAACGAGTTAGTACTTGCCTCTTATGATAATGAGCTGTGTTGTACCAATTTTTTATTATACGAAGTTGGTGTGGTCCTGTTGGCCTTGGATAATCGGGACTCTAATGTATCAGTATTTTGTAGAAGGATCTTGGTTGAGTAATTCTAAGCATAATTTATACAATTTTACATGTAAATCTCAAATGTAAACATTGTATCTAGAATAGGTGGCATGCTTTGTCCAGACAATGATTCAGTGATTCACCCTACAGGCAAAACATCATGTTGACGTGTGTTACACATTTAATGAGGTATTGCTAGAATGTCCATTACAGCTACACTTGCAATTCATTTGTAATTAGAATTTTTGTTACCAAAATTTTCAAAGACAGTCATGCCACAGTGTACATCTGCTTAGTGGGGTTTAGGGGAAAAATAATTTTAATGAACCATGGCAGAAAAGAGAAAACTGAGTGTAGGGAATGAAAGTGCAGAAAATAATCCTAAATTAACAAGGAAAAGCATAAATCTTGAGGAAAAGCTTAAAGTAATACAGTGTTTTGAAAAAGGTGAACATCAGAGTGATATTACACATAAGCTTATCTTCACCACTGCTTAAATTCATACAATTCTACTAAAGACAAAATTAAAAGTTCTCTTGAATTGGCCACTGTAGTAACAGTGCAGAAACAAAAATGATCACATATTAATTTGTTAGAAAAAATGGAGAAACTGCCAGTGTGGTGGGTTGATTGTAATTGTTCCAATGAATGCATCCCTTAGATCAGTAATTTACAATCAAGCCCTTTCTTTATTTGAACATTTAAAACAAAAAGAGGGTAGCGATTCTTCTGAAACATTTAATGTCAGTTCCACTTGGTTTTATAAATTTTAAACACACCTACAATAGTGCTCATTTACCTGGGGAATTCAAAAATGCTTTTAAATTGTATGTATTATTTTTATTAATAATAATAATTAGTATTAAGTAAATAGGAAACCTGATAATAAAGGATTTGAACTTGGACAAATAGCCATATAGTGCTGATGGCACAAAACTTCCACTCTAATTAATATTAAAAGAAAAATCCTACCATAAGATAAAATTCCATGTGAGATTTTCATTGATGTTCATCATAAGGGATAGATGGATCAAGAATGTATGAAGCTATAGTTAGAGAATATGTAATCAAAGCATCCAGGGAGCCTTCTTAAAAAATTGGTACAACATACATTGTACAAACTTTCTCATATACTAATGCATCGGTTAGTTATCTTTAGAAAAATATGAACTAAGTAGAATTATTATAAACATCAACTTA
Organism: Uropetala carovei; assembly: GCA_036926305.1. Classification (NCBI taxonomy): domain Eukaryota; kingdom Metazoa; phylum Arthropoda; class Insecta; order Odonata; family Petaluridae; genus Uropetala; species Uropetala carovei. Next base: position 3,093,721 of record JAXCHB010000040.1, on the reverse strand, counting down.
AATAACTATACGAAATTTTTGATGAAAATTGTATGAGCCGTTTTTTAGAAAATCCAATTTTTGTTAAAGTTGCCTAAGAATAAACTAGCCTTATATTGATTTTTTGAGAAATATTAACTATGTAGTATTATTGCAGACGTAAACTCAAGTAACTGTACGAAATTTGATCAAAATCATTAGAGCCGTTTTTGAGAAAATCAAATTGTTGTTAAAATGCATAGAATAAACTGCCCTTAATTATTGAGCAATGTCAACCATTTCTTCATAGCTTCTATTCTGTACGATAAAATGCCTAAGTACAAGATTTAATTCATTTTCGCTCTACCATTTAGGCTCTAGAGCCAATAACAGACAGACAAACGGCATTGCAAAAACCACTTTTTCGGACTCGGGTACACCTAAAATGTATATTTCCATCAAAATCTCAAGGTCAAATTTTTTCGCGATACAATACTTTCTCAATATACAGGCAACTCCTGAGATTCGTCAGTTCAAGATTCGACAAATTCGAGATTTCGACCCAGCCGATCGAAATGGGAATTAGTTTACGGAAGTAATTTTCGTCCCGACCAACCACGCGAGGTTTAGTTTCAGTGTAGACATAGTTATTTCTGCTCTAATTGTTTGAATTTGTGCTGATTTCACTCTTTTTTCTGTTAATCTACATATATAATTCTGTAAGGGTCATTTTCCTTAATGAAATTGTGAGCAAACGGCAGCTCCAATTAATACGATTCACCACTCATTTTAAAGTTTACGTGGCCACGATGTCGGCAAAAGTAGTAGAATTTATGTATATTGTATAGTTTAAGAGTAATTTCAATAAATAAATAAAGCCTTTAATGGCTTCAGTAATTGATCAATAAATCGTTAGATCGCAGTATAAGTCGTGGTTCGTGTAGTAGAGTATTGTAAAGTTGTTTGTGTCCGATAGATGGCAGTGTAAGCCCCATTTGCTCAAGGCCATGTCGGCATCCAGAAATCATGCTTCACTTTTGCGATCCAAATTTTTCGTCTATTTGCATCTGAGGGAAAACAAAAAACCCTATACCCACCTTCGCCACGGTTTTTGCAACCAACTGCACAACAGCAAGGCATGGCTAACGTTTTTTAAACCTTAAATTTTCAAAATAAGCGACAGCAATCACACGACTTGCCATAAGAAGTAATGTAACGACTAGCAGACTGAGGCCACAATATGGTACACGCGTACCACGTGACCCCCTCTAGTCCAATGAGATGCTGCGCTTGTCGGCATTCTCAACATCAAAGGATGTCATAACCTTCCTAATATATGGCCTTGCATTTGCTTTGTTTCAACTTTCGTGTTAGTCATTGTAAAGTTTTAGAAGTCATGTTTTGTATTATGTTAAGAAGTTTTGATAATTGCCAGAACCGGCCAACCTCCCAAACGTGGTCGTGTAAAAAAAAATGTAAGTGATAGAAATACCTTTTTATGCGTCTCTGATTCTATCAACAGAGAAGTTCTTGGTCTCATCAGTGGAAAGGTCACGGAATACTACAGTATTGATTTAATTGTTTCAGAAGATCAGGATCGGAACAACATACCAATGGAATACTTAAGTTCAATAACACCAGCAAGCATGCCGCCTCATGATCTTCGGTTGAAGAAATGTGCTATCGTGATGCTTATACGCAATATGAACCTTGGGTTTGGTTTAGTGAACAGTGTCAGAATGGTGGTAAAAGACATGTATACACATACTCTAAAGCTGCAAATTGTTACTGGTCAAGCCAAAGGACAAACTATTTTTCTACCCAGATTAGAACTAATTTCTACAGATCCAAACATGCCATTTATTCTAAAAATCTGATGTGGCCAACACATGACTTTCTCCATATTTGGGGTATAGATATTTAAATTATTATGAATAATATTACCAGGCAAAATTATTATTTCGTATTGTAAAAGAAGACACGTCCTTGTTGCCGTAAATTACGTATATTTTGAATGTTTACAGAATTCACCGCTACATGGTGTTGGCGCTGTATACAGGAATTAAGATAAATCGAAATATATCCAAAATGGATGGTTCTACGAAAATTAGTTTCAAACAAAACTTGGAAGAAATATTATTCTCTACACCTTTGGTCCTTACGAAGATTACCAATAACGATGTTTTTAAGGAGATATTTAACGGAAACCGAAAAACCGGTTATTTATAAATAACTCCTAAACGATAACTACAATAGAAAATTGTTTCAAATAAAAGGTTTAGGAAATTACATTCTCTATAACTTTTGTTTAGAATTGTAAATAAAATAATGATATTTTAACCAAGAAATATCGCAAAAACCGAATCGGGTTTGGAATAAACCTCGACTTCCGGTTATCCGTTATTGTCCAAAAACTAATCAGTTCTTTGTGCTTATGTAAGAGTGTTAGATATGAAGTTTGGTAACGATATGGCACGTACTTTTTGAGTTGGAGCGCCCACAATAACATACACACACACAGACATCATTCCGAAAATAGTCTAAACGTGTTCTAGGGACCTCAAAACATGTATTTCCGTTGAAATCTCGAAGTCGATTTTTTTCATGAATACAATACTTTCCCATTACTACGTATGGAGAAAGTAAAAAGGAAACAGTTTCCTATTCTCTTGGCTTTTGTGATGACCATTAATAAATCTCAAGGTCAGACATTTGATAAAGTAAGGATACACCTGCCCCGCTGTGTATTTTGCCATGGTCAGCTTTATGTTGCTTTTAGTAGCGTGTGTGCTGCGTCTGATATAAAAGTTAAAATAGAACCTACCTCTGGACAAGGAATTTTTAAAGATTATGAAGGACAATAAACAAAAAATATAGTTTACAATGAGGTGCTCCAACTAACCTAGGCACAAAGACATGCAGCGTTATTTTCAACATGAGGAGAGGATAAAACAAAGTCAACAGGTATGGAATAAGTCATTAACTCAAGATCATTGATTTTTACTTTCTCCATACATAGTGATGGGAAAGTATTGTGATCACGAAAAAAAATCGACTTTGAGATTTCAATGGAAATATACATTTTGAGGTCCCTAGAACACGTTTAGACTATTTTTGGAATGATGTCTGTGTGTGTGCGTGTGTGTATGTGATTGTGGGCACTCTAACTCAAAAAGTACTTGCCATATCGTTACCAAACTTCATATATAACACTTTAGCATGAGCACAAAGAACTGATTAGTTTTTGGACAATAACAGTTAACCAGAAGTCGAGGTTTATTTGAAACCCGATTCGGTTTTTGTGATATTTCTCCATTAAAACATCATTATTGTATATACAGTTCTATACAAAGGTTATGGAGAATGTAATTTCCTACAACTTTCATTTGAAAAAAATTTCTATAGCAGTTTTTGTTTAGGAATTATTTATAAATAATAGGTATTTTCAGTTTCTATCAAATATCTCCCTAAAAACGTCATTATTGGTAATCTTCGTGAGGACCAAAGTTGTAGAGAATAATATTTCTTCCAACCTTTGTTTGAAACAAAATTTCGCAGTACCATCCATTTCGGAGATATTTTGCTTTTTCTTAATTTCCAGTATACAGCGCCACCACCATGTAGCGGTGAATTCTGTAAACATATTCAAAATATACCTAATTTACGGCAATAAGGATGACTGTATTCTTTTACGATACGAAAAAATAATTTTGCCTCATAATAATTTAAATATCTATATCACAAATATGGAGAAAGTCATGTGTTGGCCACATCAGATTTTTTTATTACAGCATAACTAATCAGCAACTAGTAAATCGGTTTTTTTTACTTTTTTCTGGTCCCAAGTAATCAACTCTTATATTAAAGCACTAATTTCATTTCTACTCTATATACTGTATATAGTATATGTTATAAAATATACCAGCTCAGGTACCCACTGTATTAGCAAATATTGCAGCTGTAGCTGCACAAGCCACTAGTCTTTTATTTCAATTTATTTATTTTATTGATTTATTTACAAATTTATTTATTTTATTGATTTATTTATAAATTTATTTTATTGATTTATTTATAAATTTATCACTTGGCATGATATCTAAAAGGAAATTTAATAGTGATAATGCAAGTGAATCAAATAAAAGTGTTGTTCAACTATTAGCACTTATGTGAAACAGAAGGAGAAAATTCTAGAACATGATAAATTTACGTAATTTGATGGCTGGTTTGACAGATTTAAGAGAAGGGCAGGTTTTCATAACCTTAAATTAACTTGCGAGGCTGCAAGTTATTTTGTGCTTTTTAATAACTTTTATATTACCGTATATACTCGTGTATAGTACGAGTTTTACGACTAAATTTTTATTGCAAAAATTGCGGATCGTACTATACACGAGTAATGCATTTGAGGATTTAAAATTCATGTATCTTCACGGGCATTTTCGGTGAAGTTATGCCACCCGCACGCATTCTAATGGTAGGCTAACCTTAACAGTGAGGTCCTTTATCGTTGTTATGTTGCTTTGTGAAGAGTAGAATCTTTTTCATATATACAGCTTCAAATTCACAAATACTTGACATAAGTGACGATTTACGGGCACTTCCTTTCTTGAATTTTATGTATGTACATCTTTGTTTGCGTCTTTTTACAAGGGATGGATTGGAACGAGTTGGACTAAAAGTATCGTAGACGGCGTAACTTTATGGAATTTCGACATCTTGGAGAAAAGAAATTACTTTGTAATATTCAACAGTCTTTATTGTTTCTTCAATCACACAATGATCGGTTTCCACTACAAAGTCATTCTAAAGGTGTTACGTCAGTTAGTAACACCATTAGAATGAATTTGTAGTGGAAACCGGTCGGTGTGTGATTGAAGAAACAATAAAGACTGTGGAATATTACAAAGTAATTTCTTTTTATCCGTTACCCCTACCTATTAAATAGATGAGCGGGTGGAACCTTTACGTACGCGGAACGTAATCAAGACTTCCTAGAACTGAAACGATTTTATTTCATCTTGTGCAATCATGATTCATATCACTTTTTGTTAAATGTTTTAGGAGTAAGATACTTAACCTATCTGAATTTTAGTGTACTCGCAAGAAATACTATTTACGACATTTATGGTCTATTCTATGGTGGTGTGGAAAATCAAGGTTGTTCGATATATCTCGCTCGTAACCATCGAGCTATCGAAACGATATATATCGACCATGGTGTAAAGCTGGGGTCATACTATAAATGAGATATATGAAAAAATCAGGTTTGTTCACCAAAAATCAGGGGTCATACTATACATGGAGTCGGCATATACACGAGTATATACGGTAATTTTGCTGTGATATATAGTTGTATGTATAGATGTATGCAGGGATGTGCTGCAGACGATGGCCTGGTCCGGCTCGCATGAATCGTTTGTAACAAACGACTTGCAGGAGCCAAGATGCGGGAACATATGCCCCGATTATAACATGCAAGTCTATGGAAAAACGGCGTTCGACATTCGACAATTCGAGATTCGACCACGTTTTCAGGAATGCATCCCTGTTGAATCTTGGGAGACGCCTGTACTTCATATATGAGAAAGTAAAAAAGCCATAATTATTAGGCTGTGATCAGTTGAAGGCACATTTAACAGAATTGAAGAAGAGCCATGTTGCAGAATTTAAGGTGCAGCTTGCAGTGATTCCTAGCAATGTTACTAACCAGATAAAACCAATGGATTAAACTGAAGCTGATGAGCCATTTACGGCATTCATGCACAAAGAATGGACCAAATGGATGGAGGTTTTAAATCATGATGTAACTACAATAGGGCGAATGAAATAGCCCTCAATTTCAAATGTTTTTATATAAGTGAAAAATTCCTGGAAGTTGGTGAAACATGAGACAATTTGAGAAACCATTTGAAAATGTGGAATTTACAATGCATCAGATGGAGTTGAAGATTATCAACTATATGAATAATGTGGAGACTCATGTGAAAACTCAAGGATTTTCAAGATTTCTATGATGAATGAACTTCATTTTGCTTAATTATTTTTATGTAGAGCATTCTTGTCTTTGTTCCTGTAAACTACTTATGTGTAAATAATGTTGAAATTATTACTGAAAATTGTTCTAAATCTTGAAACCTCTTATAGGCCAGGAAATTTGGTAATTAATTTAATTATTTAATCAAATCTTACCAGATTGAGGCTGAAGTTCAATTAAATGGCTCCACATTTCTTTAACAGCATTAGTATAGTATCCAATTTCAGCATTAGGATGAAGCCCAAAGACATCAGGAATGTCAACCAATGGCAATGAGTCAATTGCATCTAGAAAATTATTAATAATAATGTAAATAAATGTAACAATAACAATTTAATAAATTACTGTTTATTATACTCAAATTGTTATTTTAAAAAGAAATTTTAATGTTATCTAATAAGTTTTGGCTTCATAAATGTAAACAGTGATTGTTGTTGTATTTACATGATTATATTTCCATTCTCAGTAAATGCTCTTTTCCTATGGGTAACACTGAAAAATTTATGATGGAATATGACTAGGGAAAGCAGAGTAACTTACAATAGTAGAAATTTAATATATTTATTTCTTGGTGATATTTCATGTAATTATCTTATTTCAGTAATGGAACTACAAACATTCCTGTTAGCTATGGAAAATTTCACTTATTCTTTGTAAAATATTTTTCATTGTTAACATATGATAATTTTCATTGAATTGAAACTGGTTTCACTGTATTTAAGATAAAAAGGTGTAAATTTATTATTTCGTAATGTATTTAAAGCAATTTATTCAGTTTTTTCCTCTTGAAGAGATGAAATATTGAACGCATACAAGTCTTCTGTTACAGCAAAAATCACAAGGGTTTCCTTTGCTTCATTATAGATAATGAGTCATTCATCGATGAAGCTCAACACGAGTAATACAGAAATGTCTCACCTAAATAATCATCCCTTGTGCCAACTGGAGGAATTACATAATCAACATTATCATCTTGGTAGAAATGAAAAGGTTGGAAGATATCAAACAGGAAATCTCCCATGTACTCATTCATATAGGTCTTCACTATTCGCCTATCAAAGCTATCTATAACTCTACCACCATACATAACCTAAAAAAATATCAATCATTAAACAAAATTAACTCTATCTTAAAGAAGAATCATTTCTACAGAAAATTCACTAACCTCTCCCATCAGATATTTAAGACTGTCCCAAGGTATTCTTAGGCCATCAGATTCTACTGCTTTGGAGAGATATATGTTGAGGATTTGCATACAAACAGTAAAATCGGACTCATTAAAATCATAACATATATTCCAACCTATCTTGTCATATTTCCGACGCTCCTGAAAAATACATTTAGTAACACATTCATTTATTTATCTAAGGGCTAAAAATTAAAGTTGAGTTACCATAGACAAGTATTTAATACAAGCATAGCATTCAGACAATGAAACATGTATAGAAGAGAGAAAGACACAGCAGATGTTCAGGAAAATTTGGCTGTCGAATTTTTGAAAATTTTGAATCTAGCAGGTGTGCCAACATATTTGTTTAAATTTGAAAATTGGGCATTGTTATGCTTTTAGGAAATATGTCAACATCAAAGGGGCTTTTCAATGGAATTAGCTGGTTAATTCATGGATTTCAACCAAATGTGATTAAGGTAGAAATCACTATGGCAGGAATCATATACTTTCTTCCACATATAACCCTTGGCACATCAAATAAACTGCTCAATCATTTTAACATACATTGCAGACAATCCCCAATCAAACTGCCATATATAAGCCTTTACATATGGACAGTTATATGTGACATTTTTAAAAGTTCAAAACAAAATTTCTTTAAAATTTCAAATAATAGCAGGCAGAGCTAGGAAGTTCCAGTTCGGTTCAAAGTGTTCCGGTTCCGACCTTAAATTTTCCAACTCGTTCTGTTCCGGGTTCAGGTTGGAGTGATCAAAAGAAGGAACGGTTCAAATCCAGTTCTGGTACTGTTCCTAGTACTAAAAAATGTTTTTTATTGATAAAATTTTACATGAATTACTAATTTTTTCAATTATAACAAAAAATGATGAAGGTTGTCTTTTTAAAGAAAACTTCCTTTATACTTTCTTCATACATAGTGTATGTGAAAGTATTGTATTCGTGAAAATTATGGAATTCGAGATTACCACAGAAATACACATTTTGAGGTCCCCTTAGTATGTTTCACTATTTTTTTGATGATGCCTGTGTTTGTAAATAAAAGTGGAATTAACCGTTGATAATTCTTCATTATTGCTATGTCATCACCCACAAATAAGAACAAATTTTTAACACATTTAAAAAATAGAATATATACTGACTTACAACTAAGGACTTGACAAATAGTAATCGTCAAAAACTAAGTAGCACTAAATCATGAATATCACCATTTCCACTGTTAAGGGAAGACCAAAATTCTCTAAATTTTATCTGGATAAGGGGTGGGTGGGGAGAGGGGGGTTGAAGTCAGTTGTACATTTTCCTCTGGTAGGGGAATTCACCATTCATCCATACTACTTGGGCAAAACCCTTTTGGCAGAATGATATTTGGGCCTAGATAGAAAGTGTTTTTTTCTTCTCCAATCCTTGCAAAGAAAAAATATTTTCAATGGCAAGATCGACTGTACGTTATTTCGACTTGATTGGGAGGGTATCATTCCCTTTTTTCCCCAACTTTAACATTTACTAGTTAATTAGTTATACAATGCATTATTTACAGCCATGATTGCCTGCAGACAGTTTGCCACCTTGAGGCTAGATAAATATTGCTGCCCTCTGCCAAGCTTCCAGTTCATGAAATAATTTATGGGTGACCTTTTTGGTTCTTAATGCGATGAATACAAATATTGTATGAGAAAATTTTATTCGGCAGATGATTAAGATATACCATATTCACCTGAATCTAAGACGACCTTTTTTTCCAAATTTTCAGCTGTAAATATCAAGAGTCGTCTTACATTCGAATACGAAGTATATTTAAGCATTTAATCAATGGTTTTTACAACAAATGGTATATTAGAGTAAACAATTCACAACAGCAAATTCAAGTACGTACATAAAGAAGTGAAATAAACAAATAGTAATAACAATAAGAAAAACATGACGGGAATAATAATTATTTAGACTAATAATCATCGTCGACGATCATAACACAGACGACGTACTTTCACCTTGCACGTAATGGCAACCGCAATGTCAAAACAAATGAGAGCGGAAATCATTGGGATTCCCCTTTCAAACGACGCGCCACGATTCACTAAGTGTGACAGTAATTTTGAGTTGTGCATTCTTGATTTAAATGCACAACCCTTAAGTTAAAATGACAGATCATGTTGAAGTACGTGGCACGAGTGCAAAGGGAAAGTTAACAAAGGAATTAGACGGAGCTAAGATACAAATTTTAAGCTGATCGTGATGTTACGCCGAAAAAACTAATAACTGTGATGCGAGTAGAAAGTTCGGTGTATCTGAGGCAAATGTGCGTCGATGGAAACTCTCAAAACAGGAACTAGAAAAAGCCAAAGCCACAAAGAAGTCGCTCAGTGGTCCAAAATTAGGCCGATTTCATGGCAGTGAAGAAGAAGTAGTCAAGTTTGTGCGCACCATGAGGAAGAACGGTATGCCTGTTTCGACTGAAAGTATTATACTTAAAGCTAATGAAATTACTAGAGGACTTAATATATCATTGCAAGAATTCAAGGCCAGCAGAAGTTGGTGCGTGAGAATGATGCGACGAAATAATTTTTCTTTACGGCGACGAACTTCGCTGTGTCAGAAATTGTCAGAAGACTATGTTGAAAAACTTCTCGCTTACCAGAAATACGTAATTGGACTTAGAAAAACCAATAATTACCTTTTGAGCCAAATAGGAAATGCCGATGAAACTCCGGTTTTCTTCTACATGCCATCTAATTATACTGTGAACGAAAAAGGTGCGAAGTCCGTCCTAACTAAAACTACAGGCAACGAAAAAATGCGAGTCACGGTAATGTTGGCGGTTTTAGCAGATGGGACTAAGTTACCACCATATGTGATTCTAAAGCGGAAAACAATGCCTAAGAAACATTTGCCAAGTGGAATAATAGGTGTCAAGAAAAGGGGTGGATGACTAAAGAACTAATGAGAGATTGGTTACATGTGGTGTGGAATAGACGGCCAGGAGCTTTACAGAAACAAAGAGCAATGCTTTCACTGGATGCATTCAAGGACACTTATCTCCTGAAATTAAAAACATAATGAGTGCGATGAATATTGATCTTATTGTAATACCTGGAGGAATGACATCGCAACTTCAAGTTTTAGATGTTGCTGTCAATAAGTGTTTTAAAAATAATTTAAAGGTTTTGTATTCTGAGTGGTTACAGAGTGGAACTCACACTTTAACACCAAAAGGAAATCTTAAGAAACCTGAAGTTGCAATGCTCTGCCAATGGATCAAGGCATCGTGGCAACCAATAAATGCAAACGTAATAGTGAAAGGATTTAAGAAATGCTGCTTATCTAATGCCATGGATGGGAGTGAGGATGATGTTTTGTGGGAGACTGATGATGAAGTTGAGAGTGATAAAGATAGTGAGCGTGAGGAAAATAGTGAAGGTTGCATAGACAGTGATGATGACTAACACAATAAAATGATTTTATGCAGCACTTGGATTGAAATGTTTTTTTGTTGTCCTGAAATGAGTGTATTCTTTCAATGTATTTACTTTATTTTTAATGTTATCTTAAAATGAATGCTACCATTTAATTTGTTTGAAAACCTGAATGGTTCTATTTGTGATGTGATCTTATGATTTTAAAATGTTAAAAGACAATGACATTCAAGAAAAGTATAAGAGAAAATAAATATTTCACAAGATTTATAATTTTTGTAGTCATGAAGGTCAATTTGAGCTTTTTTCTCTTTTGGAATCATCAAAATGGGGGGTCGTCTTAGATTCAGGGTCGTCTTGGATTCGGGTGAATACGGTACTTACTTCTCAGTCACCATCAAAGTGTCACTTTTGACAGAGAAACATTTATGTATTTCAAAAGTTTTGAAAATAATGGTACTTCTCCAGGAGGAGGCTTGTTGTCATGCAGTGATGATGTACATTCATTTCTTGTAGAATGTGAGTCTCTGCTTATGTCCAACCTAGAGACATTTATTCATGAACACAATTGTGGCATGTCATTGGTGAACATTGTTTGTAATAATAATGTAATTCCTCTGCCTGAAAAATGCTGTCCTGAGGTTAAAGAATGCCTATGCAAGATAATTGTTCGAATTAGGTTATATTTTATTTTAAAATTCAATAACCAGAATTTATGAAATTTTAATAAAAAATGTAATAAATACTTTAATGTTTGTAATTTGGGATACTAAATTATATGTGAAATTTGTTGAATAAATGTCACTGGTGAAAGATATATGTATACCTTTCAATTCTACAACAATATTTTTTTTAGTTCTGTAGTGTTCGGAAAAGATATTCATGTATATTTATCCCTCCTGCAAATGTCATGAAACACGAAAAACCACTGAGTTTTTCTTGCTGTTTCTCCTTGTGTCGTCTGAAAATCGATAGCTTACAATCTTCCCTATGTTGTTGCTCTTAACAACCTTGTTTTCTGACATAAAATGTACCTTAATTCTTCGCTTAAAAATGAAAATTCACGCAAATAATATGGTATGAATGAAACTTCGCAAGTTTGCAGCAAAATTCAGCACGTAGATTCCATTGTAATGAATTATAACTTTTTGTAACAACACGTTTAAATGAAGTACTATTAAACTTACAGAAAAACAGAGTTACGTAGTCTTGATGTAAAAATTAAAATTTTGAAAGAACTTCCAACCGAACATCTATAAAGATACGTCCGTACAGTGTCTGTGCTAATGTTGCGTAAATTACGAATATTAACTAACGAAATTTACAGATTAGGGAACAAAAACAATAGATTAACATTTATCCTTGGTTTCGAACAGAAAACAAAAATTAAATATCCAATTGCAACATCAAAGTACGATTATTACCTATACGCCCTATAAGACTCAACTGTAATTGTACATGTATGCCACTTGAGGCTCTCCGATCGCTGAGCTGCAAGTCGGGATAGGGAGAAATACATGGTATGTCACGACTATATATTATAGACTGTGGTATTACCATACTTCATAATTATCTCAACAAACATTTACTGAGGGGGTCGCTAGAGTGCTATCTCGCCCAGGGCTCCAAAGTTTCTCGGGCTGCCCCTAATTACAAAGTCAGTAAAATATTCCGATTATACCTTGATCACTTTATGATGGCAGTGCACACTAGACACTTTCACTTTAGGACGAGCCCATTTTTGAGCCGGGTCCGCGTATAGGGGACACCGTGTTTAACCGTGGACAATAGATGCACGAACCTATACTTGTCCGAACCAAAATTCATATACGGCGCAGCTCTGACGTCAGCCCTCTCCCCTTAAAGCTTCCCCTTCCCATCCTTTCCCTTCCCCTTGCTTGCGCAGACGCCTGCCGTCATAAAGCGATCCAGCTGTACCAAGTAGCACTGGCAAAAAAGAAAATTCTGATGTGTCCAGCACGTGACTTACTCCATACAGAATAAAGAATATGATTGCTCATGATATCAGCATCCTCAAGAATAATTATCAGCAATTACACTTGTGAATAATATATAAACAATGAATAATTTTTATCTTCAAAAACACATTAAGTAAATAAAATTGTTAGCTGTTGCTATTGATCGATGCAAAAGTAAAATTACCTTTAGCAGCATTGCTATCAACAAAAAAATTTTATCATAGCACCAGAAACAATGGTATCATACAGCGACATATTTAACCTAAATTCAGATAAAAAATCAAAACATCTCTTAAACAATCAGTTTAATAAAAATATGTTTCAAACAAAACTTGTAGAAAATTACATAGACTACAACAGGGATCAGCAACCTTTCACAAGTGGCATGCCAAATTCACACCAATGAATGGTCTCATGTGCCAGTAATAAATTGTAATTTAATTAAATAATAATTTTTTAGCATTTTATCACCCCCAGTTTACTTAAAGGATTACATTGTAAATGGTATGCATTTGTACCTATCGATCTGAATGTCCATATTTTGTGTTCATTAGTCACAAATGTGGCGAGTGAGAACACGAGGCACATGAACTATGTGAGAACAGTGTTACAGAATTATAATAAGTAGACTTTAGAGGTGAATAATTACTCTTACAATAAAACATAATGTTAATTCACTAAATTTAAAAATTCTTTCATCGTACCACATACTTGTAATAAATATAAAAAATGTCACCTTTCGCGTGCCATTGAAAATCACCTTGCATGTCACTTTTGGCATGTGTGCCATAGGTTGCTGACCTCTGGTGTACAACTTTTATAATATGAAATATTTACAAAAACTGAGTTATAAAGGAAAAAATAGAAAGCCGATAAGAATAACTCTCCACTTCCAGTAGATCAGTTTCAGCCAAAACTTTTTCAGATCTTCATTTATTTATAAAAATATTAAATATAAAGTTTTGTGCTGATCTGATCATTAGTTTGTGAGTTAGAGTGCCAACAAAATTCTATCACATACATAAACATCATCAAGAAAATAGTGAAAACATACTCAGGGGACCTCAAAACATGTATTTCCATTGAAATCTCCAATTCAAATTTTTTCACGAATAATACAATACTTTCTCCTGTACTGCCAGGGGCATACTGATGGGCCCTGCAACCTTTGCAATGTGTGGGGGGGGGGGGGGGGGGGGGGGGGGGGCTCAGATTTTCCGGTAAGCCCTTGTGTACACATGGAGAAAGTAAGAAAATGGTTCATAGATTGGTGGTAATAAAGAAAGTACGGGATGAAGATAAATACGTACATAACAATTGAAAGTTTGGAGAATATTGGCAAAAAAGATTTGAAGAATATGAATAGCCTTAAATTAAATTAATCAGAACTTTTTTATCTATGTTTTTTCTTTTAATTTCAGGATATGAATAAATCTTATTACTTAGCATAAATTATCGAGAAAAAAAATTGTCAATATGTTTAATAATTAGATGTCAGACAAATTCAAAAATGACAATTGCAGGAAAATATGTGAAACTGAATCAGTCAGACATGTAAAAATTTATTTATTTTAAATTCAATTAGATTTGGTTTCCAATAGAAATAGAAATGTGAACAACAAACCTGGATAACTGCATGAAAATATGCAAGAACAAACACCAAAGACTTAAAAGCTGGATGTGTACACTCTTCCAAACTGGATGGCATCATTTTGAAGTATGTATTTCTTAGATTTAGCTTTAAGCCATTTGGTGGTTCAGTAACCACTAGAAAAATAAAATAAAGTATTACTTGACTTAAAGTAGCAAAAGTAACAAATATAAAATTTCAAGTAAATAAAGAAAACACAGATGCATACAATTATTTCAATTTCACCCTTTCAATTATTATGGAGTTGTTATAACTGTTGGATACATATTCATTCTTGAATGCTGATGAGTAATACACCTTAATCACAAACTTCATCAAAGCTAATATTATTATTGGTGAGTATGATGAGTGGTAAAGGGTTATGGGAGCCAAGGTAAAAACTGCCCATCCAAAATATTTTAAGATTTTATGTTTTCAATTGTCCAAGATTGAAGAAAAAATACCAAAATAAAAGAATTTTTAACTGATACTTCAATATTCATTTTATAATTGCAGTAATCATTGACACCACCACTTCTTTTGCCTATATCACTCCACTACTGGATGTATGCCTCACAGTCTCTCATCAGCATTCTCTATCCTTTGTAACCTCGATCTGTTTCCTACTGTTTCAATGATGTTATCTTTTCATATCTTCCAGATTTTTAAGAGAATGGCATTTTTTGTATAACAGAGTAGATTCAAATAGAATTATTTTACACCATTCTGTCTAATAATATCCTTTCATCATACTTCACCACTCAATAAAAATTCACCAATGAATTTTGCATGTATTTTATAATGTGATATTCACAGTAGTCCCTTTTCAACTGCAGAGTTTACATTCCTGACTCAACCTGTGGTTGGTGTAGGTCAGGGATTATGGGAAATTGGGAGTTAATGAGGAGTAATCTGTAAAAGACATACCTGTAGTCCTATAATGCACACTTCAATGTCAAAAATATGTACCGTATATTGTGGCATATAAGTCAACCTTTAATCTTAAAAAAAATTTCCTAAAACTTAAAGTCAACTTATACATCAAATATAAAATGTGAACCTTAAATTACAGATGAATGACATCGATATTTACAAAGACAGTTGATCTTTCGGTGTAGGGGATCATCATTTTGAATCACCTGCTCCAGTGCTTACATTTTATGACATTTATTTTAGAAGATTTAAAATAATTAACTTTAATACTGTATTTACTCATGTAATCTGCACCCTCATGTACCATGCACACTCATTTGGAGGGAAAAAAATAAATTGGTGCTGGAATAAGTTGACGTCTGTGGAGACAGAAAATTAGAAAAAACCAAAAAGTGCAGGGATTCCCCGTAGGTGTGTTCTCTCCTGGGTTAAAGGAGCGTCAGTGGCTGACGATGAATTTCGCAAACACAGATGCCAACTTATTCCAGCAAAAGTATAGGTTGAAACTGATAGTAAATTTTTAATGACAGAATTGCTTATTCTGAGTAACAATAATAAACTTAAAATTCAATTAAAAGGTACAGCTTTAATATTATAAAAATTTTACATCATCTCAATCTTGAAGATGCACCAATGGCAGTATAAACTGCTCATTTAAACCCTAAAAGTTTGCTTGGCTGTGTATATATGCATATACTTCGTAGAATTTTTCATCTTTTGCAAGTATAAATGTAGATGCAAGCATGTTACAGTAAATTTACTATCAAAACTTGCGATTTTTAAAACGTCGTCAGAAATCTCCATATATGATGCGCAATCCCTTTTTTATCGACATTTTGGAAAAAAAAAGTGCGCGGGTACACGTGATATTTTATTGACTTTCACCACCACAGAGATCGATCACAAACACTAGGTATAGTAAGTTTTGATAGTATCATTAACAGCTGGCATCAATCGAATTATAGGAAGTTTTATTTAGCAAGTCAGGCTCTCAGACAATAACAGTTTCTTATTGGTTGAAATTAAAACACCTGTCACATGGAAGTCTAAAGAAGAATAGCACAGACTCGAAACAATATTTATATATTTTTGTTATTTTTTATTTGTGTCTTGCTAAAAACTTGGATTATACAGGACATAGATTTTGTCTGAAAAATTTTCATGAGAAGTACATATTTTTAAATAAAACAATGAGGGTCGACTATGAATATATGTCTAATCATGTATTTTTAAGCTGAAAAGTCAAGGTTGACTAATATGTCGGGTCGACTTATACGACCCAATATACAGTAAGTTATTATAGAATTTCTCAAACTTCCACCTCCCTACTAACTTATGGTCATATCAGGAGATGCAAATTTCTTCTTTCTGATATCTCTTCTTCTGATAAATACTAGTTAGTATGCAGCTTCTTCAATAACATCAATTTTAATATTGGTAAAATTAACCAACTAGGCATAGTTGCCTGGTGAACAGCAGATACTTAAGACTGAGGTTGGTACATTTTTTCATCTGCATATACTCAAAACCAATGTTGACAAAACTGTGATTGGCAAGGGACTACTGTTTATACAGAACATGCACTTATTAGTATTAACAATTTGTGTCCTCAAACTTACCTTTGCTTTAATAACTGATTTATTAATATAACTTCATACTTTACCTTTCAAAGAGCGTTGCAGAATGCTAATAGGAAATGCAGGTGTTGGATCAGTCGTAAGCCACAATCTAAAATCAGGATGCGGCTTTGTTATTGTGTCAATTTTTTTTTCTAGAGTTTGCAGGAAAGCTAAAAGTAAATGACAATTCTGAAGCAGAAGCCATTGACCACGCATAAGGGCAAGTTCCAAATAATTCAGAGCAGCCTACAAACAGCAAAAAATGTTATACATTACATTCTTATAAGGGTAAAATACTTACTTAAATACATATACATGCACACATAAATGCTTATATCCATTAGGGTGAATAAACTTCCAGCAATTTTTGAAGCAATCCTTTAAGAATACCTAACTATCCAAAAATTAGCTCTCCTAAAGAAATTTGGCCAGTTGTAGAAATTGAAATCACACATTTATTGGGTTAATTGATTTTTACCTAAGACCTAAGATTTTTACCTAACAATAATTTTGGTCTATCACATTTCATCACTTAATTTTTCCCATAGTGCCCTTTATATTTTCTCTAATCTGAGGAAATGAACGACTTTTCTTTAGATGATTTCTCCATCTTTATTTTAACACAACATCCTTGTATCATTGTTTGTTCAGATATATTAAAAATGTGTCTCAACCTTTTCTTCCCCTCAGGATAAAAGATGACTTTTTTGGGTACTGCTATAGCCACACAATACACACATTTTACCAGTTAACACTGCTGTCATAATCATTTTCATGCATAATTCCTCTTCTCCCAGTTTTTCTGTTAAAATGTTGGCATAAAATGGAGGAAAATACTATATTTTTCAGGTTATAACACACCGTGACAAGGATAACAAAATATTGATGGTAAAGTAAATTTACCCCTGGAACCATAGGCATCACTATCAACAATTAGAAAATTTTACCATAGCAACAGAAACTAAGGAATCACTTAGCATTGTACTTAATATAAATTCAGAAGAATAATCAAAATATCTCTTTCTTAAACAATCAGCTTTATGACAAAATTATATTTTCTAAAACTCTGATAATAACAAATAATTACATAGATTGTTTTAAAGGAGATATTTGGAAAAAATGGAAAAATGACTAGTATAAACCTTCACTTTCAGTGGACCAGTTTGAGTCAAAACCTTTCCAGATCTTGAACTACAGATCGAGAACCCTTTATTCGTAGATCCTAAAACTGAAATTATCCAAAATATTTTGGTTGCGTGAACACCACCGCAAACATGAATGAGACATCTGGTGGTGAAGTACTGAACTTCACCATGGCTGAAGTTCAGTACTTCACCACTGAACTTCCAAAGGTGCATTCTTAGTTTTACATACAGTATACAATCTTTTATCCGGCTTACTTGGAATATGGGGATAGCCGGTTATCTGGAATTTCTGGTTATCTGGAATATACTCATAAACAATGCTCGGAAAGAGCTAAAACCCATTGGAACGGTGTTCTGGTCCATCGCATGTGTCGATATTATAGTTTCATCTTGTCAAACATTTAGCAATACCGTTTTGTTAACTTTATTTAATAAAAATATTTAATAATTTCTTTACTTTTCTTCACCATCATGCAAAAGGAATGAATAAAAATTTTACTTGATTGTAACTGTTCTATCAGTTATTTCGTGTCCACTGCATTCAATTCCATTACCAGAACGAGCATTCCACTTTGTAATATTTTCCACTTCGTGCACCGTTATAATATGTACTGTATTTACTCGGCTACCCCGCATACCTTTTTTCCAGAAATGTCTGTGAACAGGGGCATGCCTACCTCGGGTGCAGTGGGTGCAATGCACCCGGGCGCCAACTTACCGGGGTGCCTTCTCATCAAAGTATTTGTATCTATATATTATTGGAATTCGACTTGGGAATGTTTCTTCCTTTGTCCGAGTGAAAAGGGAAAGTTGGAAATTCTAAAATGACACAAAATCTTCCAGGCAAGATTTTTCCAATCCCTTGCGATACGCAGTCGCATGACTCAGGGTTGCTAGAACACACATCAGTGGCGACCAAAAATGGGTTCACCATCGGAGTCGCCAAGAGGTGGAGGCACTACTCTGCTAATTGCTATCCCGACCCAAGTGAGGAGCTCCAGCTGAGGTGGCAATCCTTTCGTAAAGTACCATCGACCTTTACCACAAATCCTTTCGCTGGAAGAATACCAGAAGCCTACCCTTTTTCTCACACTTACCGTGTCTTGGAAATCCCAAATCTGTTTTGAATCAGGTTGGTATAGCTTTTCCAAAAACTAGCTTTCCTTACTCCTTCACGATCTCCCACCTACGTTAATGTTCATATTCATTTCTAAATAGTACCAAATTCAAATACTGAAACAATTTCTCCAAATAATGAGAGAATAATTGACATCTACTTCTTCATTGGATTTTAAAATATCTTAAAATGAAAATACGAAGTCGGGACTTTGAAGTAGGAATGCATAAATAATTGAAGTTTTGTTTTCTTACTGTCAGAATAAATATCGAATCTAATTTGGCTTGTAAATGAACAGAAATAAAGGAATTTTTGATTGATCATTAATGTAACGGGACAGAGTATTGAATTATAATCATATGTGTGGCAGGTTTTATAATTTTCCTTCAAGCAGATATTAAATGATATGTTTATATTAATAATTATGCAACTAATTTCTTCAATCATTTTGTTGTGCGATACATCAACAGAAATGCATCAGTTTGTCTCCACACTCTATCGATGAAAAAAGTGGTGTATGACCATACCATGAAATTTCGGTAGTAGGGGGGTGCCACAGAGATATCTTGCACCCGGGCACGAAACACCCTAGGCATGGCCCTGTCTGTGAAAAATGTGGTTGAACGTCTTACACAAGGATTTATGAACAGGTTATATAAATTGTGAGTATTGACAGTAAATTTTCTGCAATATGCTTACATCTACGTTTATATTCGCAAAAGTCATTGAATTCTACAAAGTATACATGTATTTATGTGAGCAAGCAAACATTTAGGTAACGCCCGCGCTGCAGGAAAAAACTCGCAAAAGTAGGCAGAAAGAATATGTTGAAAAACTGATAGCTATAGTTCAATGAATACTGAGGGTTTGCTGGCTGGAGAATAAATAGGTCCATCTCAAGTGTCTGGACTTGTTTGTTTCTAACCAGGGCATCGAACCAGAATGAAACCGAAACCAAAAAAAACCAATATTTTTGGTT
Organism: Uropetala carovei; assembly: GCA_036926305.1. Taxonomy (NCBI): domain Eukaryota; kingdom Metazoa; phylum Arthropoda; class Insecta; order Odonata; family Petaluridae; genus Uropetala; species Uropetala carovei. Next base: position 3,073,725 of record JAXCHB010000040.1, on the reverse strand, counting down.
GGAGTGAAACCGAACCTGAACTGAAAAAATGAATCTTCTGAACCCGAACCGAAACCAAAAACCGTTATTTATTTTTTTCCTTTTTTTGAAAAGCTCGTGCACCCTTCAGCTATCGTCTCATGCTAACCTGCAGGATGCAGAAGCCTCTACACAGACCAAGTCTGATAACATAAAGGGCCTCAGGTCGTTTTGAGGATACAACCTTCCCATATATGTACCTTTCGAAAGATGCAGTTTTGAGGTAATATCTGCCAACTTCCTTAAGGAGCTAATGGTGGAATATTCCGTGGCTGCCTCTATACATAGAGAGATGGTTAGGTTATGTTCAGCTGAGAGTTCCTCAATCCCTGTAAATGAGGATTGGGAGAAAGTAACTTAGGTAGTCCCTTTCAGAGAAGCCGCTAATCGTTGGCTATCCTTCCCCAGTGTGCACCCCATAGAGTGAACTCTTGGAAAAATGTTTCTCAATTCCTTACAGAGGTTTTTTCTAAAGCTCTACTATTGGTGGAGGTTAATGTTCCATAAACTTTCATTCTCTTTCATATGCATTCTATCAGTCTTTTCTCGCAAGTCATCCACGAAGGGTTGTACTGCTTTCGTGCTTTTGGTGAATTCTTGTATCTTTTGTTGTTTGTTACAGGTTAGTAAATTTTAATAGATATATATTTTAAACAGAAATGTGCATTTCTATATCAGCAATTGTTGAAGAGGAATTGAAGATTAATGCATTTTGTTATATGTTTGGAAAATATTTTGTTGGCTGGAGTTACTTTTGCTGGATCAGAGGGAAAGCTAGTCATCCAGCACGGAGTAAGTAAGTCTCATTTTGTATATGAATTTTTATATTTAATTTCAATTCATTTTCGTAATAATAAGCCAAAATGCTTATTCTTTTTGGAAGTATCTACAAATTAATACATGATATTAAAAATGTTCATTCATTTCTAGAATTTTCAAGTATTATCATTTTATATTTATAATTAGAATTAGGTAAAAGTATAAATAACACACAAACTACTCATCTGTCCTCGAATTTTTAATTTAATTTGTATTTTGCATGAAAAAGGCAGAGTAAAATTAATTAAAATAAAAAAAAATTTATTTTCTCTGTAAGCGTATATTATATAATTTAAAAATTTGAACACTGATATAATACATATATTAATTATATCTATATATTTGGTTTAATTAAAATTCCGTAACTTTAGACATATTTTCTGTAAATCTAGCCAAAAAATTAAGGTCGGAACGATAAAAACAGGTTCGAACCAGTTCACTAATGATTGCTGGAGCAAATCTGGATCCGAACCGAAATTTTCTTTTTTGAAAGAACCGGAACAAAAATCGGAGCGAAAAGAATTTCGGTTCGATGCCCTGTTTCTAACCTTCCAATATTTACTCACGAGAGACTACGCAAAAAAACTCCTTCCGCATAAGGAAGTTCCCAAAAAAGATTTCTGCTAGTATCGGCATTGCAACCCTTCACTGATATGGATATAAATATACCTAAATATTAATTTACGATCACGGGAAATGGATTATTTTATGCATGAAAGACTGAATATTTTAATTCTGTTCATGTTTCGTGGTATTACATGCTAAATCGCTTGAAGTTTTCCTTTAAGTGCAAAATTTATCGGTTTAGATGTCCATTTTCCAGGCGGCAACAAAGCTAAATTTCTTAATTGTTGTCCTCTTCAAAGGGAGATATACACGTAAAGATTAATGCAAGGAAAATCCATGCCGTGGCACGCCGTAGAGGAAGAATAGCTAACTCCAAGATATGCCTAAATGTAATCTATGAATACTTTTAAAGTGAGTCACATGATTTTAAAGGAATATTAGAACATTGTTATCTTTTACCATTAACATTGAAAGATTTATCGCAACATAAATCGATACACCTACTTACATTTGTTCGGTAACCAAGATGTTGTTTATTGTTTATGTTTTGGCTAATAGTATTGACATAATCCACATAATTTTATTGCCGCTTTAAAGGCTTCAGTGCATCTATCCATGTGAATATTAAATAAGACGTTAATGCGTACAATACAATACATAAAATATTAAATGTTAATGTAAGCATCGCTTGCATAATTAAGGAATGGGGAATGTTTGCCCCAAGCAATAAAAATCATTTGCCACTCTTTCCCAAGCGAAGCCGGGCATTTCGGCTAGTTTTCCATATTTTTGAGGAACATTATAGTTAGAATTGGATAAAAATAACAGTTTTGAAACAGAATTTTATATTTCATTAGCACAAACTTGTTTTTAAATAAATGGTATACATTTTATTAGTTAACATTAAAATACAAAGTATTCTAATTTGAAATTAGCAATAATATCAAAAGTAGACTTTTTGTGAGGTGTATAATGTTATTTTGATGATGAAAGAGCAGAAATATTTCACTTAATTTTACTCAGTTGAAGACTTGCATCTGATTCTATATCGAGCCTGTTTCTGCATTTGTTTTTTGCATTTAACACACATAGTGAAGATCCTAGAAAGGAAGAGTTCCGGGGTGGCCAATTAAACAAAATGAATCATGGTAAGGTTTTTTCTTGCTGGGATGGGAACCTAACCCTGTATTTTACATTGCCTGAATTCTCTTTTGCGATTTTGGCTTTCACAGTGTTTTCTGGGAACGTACCCCGCCAAAGATGAAGTTTACCTGTAACTTTTTTTCAAAGATCTTTGCGCAGACCCCTGAAAATTAGCTTGTGGACCCCAGTTTGGGAAACACTGCTGTACGGAATCTGTTCACACACATTTTTTATTTTAATAAAGACTGTGATAATAAAACAGATGTATTAATTGTTCATTTGTATTCAAGGTGGTATAAGGTAGTGTGAGTGTTGTAGTGTTTGTTGACTAACACACAGGATATACTAATGCAAGTACTGATATTATCCCAGTTCTGAAATACTGTCTTTCCCAAGGATTTTGTATAAAGGGTGCTCAACCTGTACTAATAAAAATCTTAAATATAATGTTTTGTGCTGGTCAGAGTGTTAGTTTTTTAATTAGAGTGCCCACAGAATTGTCATTACACACATACACATCATCAAGAAAATAGTGAAAACGTACTCAGGGGACTTCGAAACATGTACAGGCGACTCCCGAGATTCGACAGGGATGCATTCCTGAAAACGTGGTCGAATCTTGAATTGTCGAATGCAGTTTTTCCATAGACTTGCATGTTATAATCGGGGCATATATTCCTGCATCTCGGCTTGTGCGAGTCGGACCGGATCGTCGGCAGCACATCCCTGCATACATCTATACATACAACTATATATCGCAGTGAAATTAATATAAAAGTTATTAAAAAGCACAAAATAACTTGCAGCCCTTCTCTTAAATCTGTCAAACCAGCCATCAAATTACGTAAATTTATCACGTTCTAGAATTTTCTCCTTCTGTTTCACATAAGTGCTAATAGTTGAACAACACTTTTATTTGATTCACTTGCATTATCACTATTACATTTCCTTTTAGATATCATGTCAAGTGATAAATTTATAAAGAAATCAATAAAATAAATAAATTTAAATAAAAGATTAACAGAAAAAAGAGTGAAATCAGCATAAATTCAAACAATTACAGCAGAAATAACTGTATACACTGAAACTAAACCTTGCGTGGTTGGTCGGGACGAAAATTACTTCGTGTAAACTAGCTCCCAATTCGATCGGCTGCGTCAAAATCTCGAATTTGTCGAATCTCGAACTGTCAAATCTCGGGAGATGCCTGTATTTCCACTGAAATCTTGAATTAGATTTTTTTCACAAATGCAACACCCTCTCCTATACATACTACATATGGAGAAAGTAAAAAGTAATGAATCACATCTCGGTCCTCAAATGTCAATTGAGGGTTGGCATAACTACACTACATGATTTGCTGAGAACGAACCACTGAGAGTATTATTATTTAACTGTGTATATATATGTCAAGCTACAATGTATATAAATGACACTTCCCTCACCTATTCCCTTTCTACTTATGCTGAGAACTTTTCAGCTGCCTCTCACGTATTGGATACCAATATTTTAATCAATTAATATGGGATTTACTGTACTTAATAGCACATTTTCAAATGATTACTTACACTCTCTTGTCCTTGTCCTAGAGAAAGGTATTTGAACTGTGATCCTCCACTTCCCCATCGCTCAGACAATTTTGCCAGATCACTAGTAGGATCAGAGCCAGGACTCAAAATAAAAACTACTGGCATAAGTGGAGAACTCTGATCATAAATTGAATCCATACTAAAAGATAACCAAATCAAGTAAGTATTCCACAAAATATGAAAACAATAAATTATTAAATTTTAAAAAAATGCTAATATAAATCACCTGATGCTTGGCGACATGATATATGTTTTTCCCATCAATTCAGCTATGTAATTGGTGATTGCTCTTAGGACTCTGTCAATTCTAAAACATCGAAGAAGCATTAATCTTTCAAAATTATTCAGTCGTTCTGAATAGTCAAGAGGAAATTTTGCAACCTCAGGGCTATCCAAGTCACACCACTATAGGAGTACAGAAATTTACATATATCAATAATAATTTCTAACAAAACTAAAAGATTTTAAATAGAAATTATTTTAAGTAGTGTATAATTAACAAATTTGAGAAACCATGCCTAATAACTTGTATTGATAACAAGAAACAAAAAATTATAGTAATTTCTAATTTTAACTTTTTCTTGTATGAAAGAAGTGCCATCAATGAGTGATGGCAAATGAAAAAAAATGTTTTGTTACGTTTTTTATTATGGTCAAAAAAATATATCGTTTTTCATTATATTCAAATCTAAATTTTGTTTTTCGTTATGTTTAACGTTATAACAAAAAATTTTAACACACATTAATGAAATCAAGCTAATTGCCCTTTTTAGGCACCTTTCGCTTCCAGCGTGAGCGCCTATTATTGTCGGTCTGTCCATCCATCTGTCCATCTGCATGTTCATTCTCGGCTTCTACTCAACGAATTTTCATGAAATTTGATATTAAGGACTAACAATCAAAGATAATAAGAAAATCGCAAAAATGAATCAAGTACGCCAATCAGGGGTACCACTTTACTGGTGACAAAAAAGCAAATTTTAGTCATATCTTGTAAAGTATTGCTTATATCAAAATATTTTTCAAATGAAAGTTGGAGAACTAGTAAAGAAGAGTATTTCCTTTCCCATACATTTTTATTGTAGGAGTTGCCGTTATCTAGAAAATCAAACAAGAATGTCTTAATTTGACTTGAACTTGGAAATTTTCTTGCATGGTTACTTCTTCATTGTTGCTAACAAACAATCTCACAAACGTTTAATTTACTTATTTGTGCATGCACTATTTTTAAATAGGAAGAAAATGGATTATTTATGATGAAGAAAAGAACTTTAAAACACTATTTTCCTCACGTACAGGTATATAATTTCTTTCTAATACTCCATTGCACGAAACACACCCATTTGTGATACATTGCACACTTTCCTAACTTGTTAAAATTATGAATAGAAGCTGTTAAGAAACATAGAAGGTAGAACAATATATAACTGAGAATAATAGGCAATATAGCACATATTGGATGGAATGGAAAGTTTTTCGACATGAAGTAAGGAACATACAAGGCCTTAAAAGGTTAATATTATCATCATTAGTTAGCCATTACATATAAATACCCAATACAAACATAAATCAGTAAATTTTCAACTACTTTCAACATGTTATCAATCTCACCTCCTTCCATTTATCTATATTACATTGAATGTCTTCCACGAGTCTAGAAAACTTAGTAAAATTCCTGGCAAGTTTCTCTATATCACACCAACCCTGTCAAAAACAATAAAAATATTTATACATTGAATATTTAAAAACTTCGCCAGTGTTAAAACAAAACTATGCATAATTTTAACCTTGAAATAAATTTAACTTTCTTTGTAAAACAAACTTAAGCTTGTAAGTTGGTTTATAGCAAATGATAACTCACCTGTGGAGTTATCCATTTTTCTGGGCATGGGGTTTTAGGGCTATCTAATGATACATTTCCTTTTACAAAGAAGTCTAATTCTTGTAAGGTAACATGTTTTAAACTGATCTCCAACTTCATGGCCATTTGAAATGAGAGTAGGAGCTTATGCTTTTCAAACAATCCTGAATTAGATAAAAAAATATATTACAAGAAATTACAAAGTATTTGATATAGCAAAATCTGTAGATGACACATAAGCGAGAAATAAATCCCAGAATCATTACGCTCAGCCTCAGTCGCAGATCCAGAAAAATTTGACAGGGGGGGCACATAATAAAAAATCTATAAACAAACAAACATTATCATGTGTTCTTGTAAGTTTCTAAATGTGATATGATGCAGATCAGGTCGAAGTGGAGAGGCCAGTTTCGGCCGGCTTGGTAGAGAGAGGGATAAACACATTTAAAAGTCAGTACGGAAAAGGTTAAGCTCAATTAATCTTTTGTTACCCATACAGAAGTCGAAATAACATTTATACTATGTGGTTGGGCAATGAGAATGAATGCTATGAATTAACACTAATATATAATTTTCAATTAAATATTTGGGGGTCTGGGGGCATGTGCCCCCCCCTGGATCCGCCACTGCTCAGCCTAGAAGCTAACACTCGAGTTAGTTACTGTGCATCACAGTTAACTTTTGTATTGCTCATATTTGCTTGTCACATTGGTATTTTGTACTACTAAACTTTAGTATGAATCAGTTTTTGGATTTTTTTAACTGTTCAATTCAAAGATGGAGAACACAGATTTAAATCGTATGCAAAGCACATTGAGTCAATGTTTTTCCTGCATGAATAATTATTAATCATCATAAATCAAAAGTCCATCCGGGTTTCAAACCAGCATAGGTAATCGGCGAATTTCTACAGAACTAATGATTTGGTATAGACCAAACATTCACTGTTTAATAGGGATGATCTGCATTGTATTCTAAAAAGTTATTAATTACAACTATCCCAATAATATAAATAAAATTATTTTCTGTTATTTAATTTCCTAATATTTTTGAAGTGAAAATTTCTGTTGCCATAGATCCTTGATTGTTGGCGAATATGTTCTCTAGTCCTGGCAAGAAGGAGGGATGGGAGGTTATTTTTAGCTTTGCACACAGACAGGACATTGTCGTGAGAGTGGAAGAAGAGCAAGGGCAAGTGGGGAAATAGAGGATTGGGGAATGCAAAAATACAGGGAAATAGCAGGAGAAAAAATGGAGGTGGAAGCATGCATTAAGTTGCTGTAATACATTCACTGTAACTAACTGGTTTGACACACTCTTGACATTTGACTTATTTTTTCCCGTTATTCTTCGATTATTATTGCTTTTATCATTTTTATTCGAGATATGACATTTTTAACATTTCTCAAAATTTTCCACAGTAGAATTGCGGGTCCTCTACTAGTCATTAGTGACTAGGCTCTCAAATCAAAGTGTGTATTATTTGCCAAAACTCCAACAGGTTAGGCACTTGAATATCCAGTGTTTAAGAAACAAATTATTAAAATTAGAAGTTCTAGTTACTGTTTACAATCCAGACATTCTGTGTGTGGATGAGCACTGACTTAAACCAGATGAAGTGTATGTTCTTAACATTCCTGGTTTCTATATGGCCAACATTTATACTTGATACAATCTAAAAAATGGTGGTGTTTAAAATCACTCTACAATCTGCTCCCATCAGGTTTGTATAACTTCCTGAATGAAGAAAGAATATTTTAATGCTGTGTCTCTAGTGTGTCTATTGATAATTCACTTGTATTCATAGTACAGTAAGTCCCTAACTTACATGGTTACTTCGTTCCGAAGTTCGCTGTGTAACTTGAAAACCGTGTAAGTCCAACAATGCTTAAATACGATATATTTTTTGACATATACATTCGTTTCAATGGATAGTTAAAGCTAAAAAAGTAGTGCTTATGTGATGAAGGTTTATAGTTTGTTTATGAAGAGCAGTACAGTAACGAGAGACAACTTCCAACCACGGGATAACAAATCTAAATGGCAAAAGTGACGCTGTCATCTTAGCGTCAACGTACAGTAATCCCTCGGTTTACGAGCTTAATTTGTTCCTCAAAAACTGCTCGTCAGGTGAAAACTCGTAAAAAGAAAATTAATTTCCCAATACATCCCATGTTATAAATTTTATAAACAATAGTTACATCATTAAAGTTGTGATGCCATGACGTTCTGCACACTTGAGAAGATTCAGGAACCGACGAAAGCCAAGAATAGGTGCCAGGAAAAACGATCGGTTTGCGAGAGGAAGAAGATCGTATAAGCGAAAATTGGCTCGTAAATTGAAAAACAGGTATTAATTTGTGCATCTCATATAAGTGAAAACTTGTAAACCGATTGCTCGTATACCGAGGGATTACTGTACTAGTAACGCCATCTACTGAGTGGCAGTTGAACTAAAAATCGAGTGCATTGATAAGTTACCTCATGGATCCGTGTAACTCGGATCCGTGTTAGTCGGGGACTCACTGTATCTCTTTACCACTCCCCAACAGGAAATTTTAAAATCTTTTTAAATAAACTTAGTCATTTACTAGACTTAATACATAATTCTTCTATAAATCCTATTATTATTGCCACTGGTGATTTTAACTGTAACCTTCTGTTGGTCAACAATCTCACTAATGACTTTCTCAATACAATTAAATCCTACAACTTAACCATGTAACAAACTGTATTGAAACTCTATTGGACAACTAACCTAGACCATTCATTAGTCAGTATGAATGTCATAAAATCAGGCATTTCTAACCACTACCCAACGATTTCCTCCTTTTGTCTGAATGCTGATGCTCACACCCCTTGCTACTCTTATAAATGCTACTTTAATGATTTAAATATGGGTCACTTCATAAATTTGTTGCAATTTCAATCATGACATGATGTTTACACTGCTGAGTCTTTTGAGGGCTGCTTTCAGCATTTCTATAATAAATATCTATTCTTTTTAGGTGTGTTTTGCCACCAGCGTGAGTGCCTATTGTCGTCGGTCTGTCCGTCCATCTGTCCATCCATCCGCATGTTCGTTCTCAGCTTCTACTGAACGGATTTTCATGAAATTTGATATTAGGACTTACTATAAGAAAATCACATAAATGAACCACGTACGCCAATCAGGGGTACCACTTTACTGGTGACAAAAAATGAACTTTCCATCATATCTTGTCAAGTATTGGTCACATCAAAATATTTTTCAAATAAAACTTGTAGAACTAGTAAAGAATGGTATTTCTTTTCCTATACATCTTTATCATTGGAGTAGCTGTTATCAAGAAAATCAAACCAGAATGTCTTAATTTGACTTGAACTTGGAAATTTTCTTGCGTGATTACTTCTTCATTGTCACAAACATAAACAATCCGACAAACAAATGTTTAATTTACTTACATGTGCATGCAGTATTATTAAATTGGAAGAAAATGGATTATTTATGATGAAGAAAAGAACTTTAAAATGTTATTTCCCTTACGTACAGGTATATCATTTCTTTCTAATACTCCACTGCACAAAATTTGTGATATGCTGTACACTTTCCTAACTTGTATAATATAGCATTTCTCCTTAAACTTACAAAATCTTGTAACTCAGCCAAACACAAAAGCTGGGTCACTGACAAAATAAGGAAACTATCTTCTTATATTAAGAATTCAGCAGTAATTGCCATGACACCAACTGATATCACAGTGAAACAGGAACATAAAACACTCAAAAAGTATTATAATAATTTTATTAAGAATGCCAAGAGAACCCATAATGACAACAGATATATTAATGCAAATAATAAAACTAAGGAATCCTGGAAAATAACCAATGCCTCTAAAAAACAAACACCTCGCAATTCACTACCAATTTAACTGATTCTTCTGGTAAATCTTTTTTTGACCCCTCAAGCATTGCAGACCACTTTATAGACTATTTCACAACAGTTTCTATTAATTCTCCCCTGCCTTCCCATAATGCTCACTTATCTGTCTCAAGCCATCCAACTCACTTTTTCTTTACCCCTGTCAAGAAGCTGAGTTAAAATCCATCATACATAAACTGCGTAATAAGTTTAGTCCTGGTCCTGATGAAATTCTAAGCACCACTTTGGAATTTATAAAATCTCCTCTGCTGTTCATTATTAATGAATCACTAAGACTAGGCAGGTTTCCATCTATGCTAAATAAAATTATACTTGTCTATAAAAATCAAAGTTCAACTAGTGAAATAAAAAATTACAGATCAATAGCAATACAGAATCAGCTCTCTTTTGAAAAAGTCCTCTACACTAGGTTGTTCTCTTATCTAGAAAAAAAAACAATCTAATATCCCCCAGTCAACACGACTTCAGAAAACAATATTCAACAACTACCGCAAACTATCAAGCTGTTGACTTTATTTTGAATTCTCTAGACCTTAACAATGAGACTCTAGGTCTATTTTTTGATCTTTCTAAAGCATTTGACACCATAAATCACCAATTCTTGCTTAAAAAGCTACTCAGAATAGGTGTAAGAGGTTCACCCAATGATTGGATTAAATCCTTTCTCTACAACCAATCCCAGACTAGTTTTGAACAGCAAAGGTGTTAAGTTTTCTTCATCCAGTAAAAAATCAACCTTAGGTGTTCCGCAAAGCTCCATATTAGGACCTGTTCTATTCCTTATTTACATCAATGACCTTCCACTGAGTCTCAGTAAGGTACGTGGCATAAAAACCCTACTTTATGCAGACGAGACTAACATCTTACGTTCCTCTCACTCTCGTGACATCCTGTTACACAATTATAGCCAAACCATTTGTAACTTCACTTCCTGGTGCCAAGATGTCTTTCCCTAAACACAGATAAATCTCAATCAATCTATTTCACTCCTAGTTATCATGTCAAAACCCTTAGAACGATGGTAAATCAAAAGTCAATTGCCCAAGTGAGCACAACAAAACTTTTAGGTATCTACATTAAATCTAATCTTACCTGGGACATACATATTAATCAACTAGCTAGTAAACTGAGTTCAATTTGTTATATCTTATGATACATGCGACATACTACCAGCACTGATGTTCTACTCATACTATATTATATCTTATTCCTATTACCTAATTTTTATTAAAATAATATTAACTCCTTCCAAAAAAATCTTAACATTCATTCTTACTACACCAGAAATAAAAACAATCTACACTTACAACAAATAAAACTCAATTTAGCAGCTCAGGGACCAAAAGCAATGGGCAGAAGATTCTTCAATAAGCTTCCCCCATCTCTGAAATCTATAACAAATACTGTCTGTTTTAAGGTCTAGGATCTGTTGCTAACTAAGCAATATTATTCAATACAGGAATATCTTGATGAGAGATCTGAATACTTAATGTGTGGTTTATGTATAGATGTTTAGACTCAATTTTGAAATTGTATCCTTTGCTTTTTTTATTATTACCATTTGTTTTCTATAACTTATGTATGCCTCACTTGTGCATATTTTATATATGTATGTAGTGTAATTTGTCATATACATGTATTAACCATTTCTTTGGATAAAATAAAATAATAATAATTACTATTACAAAATCGAAGTCATTAATGTAGTAATTCATTAATGTATTAATTCAAAAAAGTACTAATTCATTAATGCTGTAAGGCAAGGGTGGGAAACCTTTTCCACATGGTGGGCCACATAAATGGTGGCGAATTCTTCGGGGGCCATACTGGAAGTTGTCAATGCTTTGGTGGGCCTGATTAGTTTAAATTGTAGCTACTGAGAGATTATAAGGTATCATATAAGTGGAAATCAATTCTAAATTAGAGTATTTAGGATTAACATATCAGTATTAAATGCTTTATTATAATTATTTGGAATTAAAAATGAGTTTATATGTTATATTTTATGGATCTCTTTTTCATCACTGCTTCACAAGCCACACAAAATGCTCTCGGGGCTGCATGTGGCCCGCAGGCCGGAGGTTCCTCACCTATGCTGTAAGGTTTAAAAATAATTTGCCTGGATACCTTCTATTAATTCTATCATACCTGTGCATCCATATTCATAAACTTGGCTGGTAAGGGTCCCCATTATATTTTCAAGACGATTAATCAAAAGGGTGTCCGGAAGAGCCTTATGTAAAGAATGGACAAATACTTCAAGGTATGCATCCAATGAATATTGATACATCGGATTTACACAAGCCATTTCTGATAAAACAAAGAACAGGATAGCTCCTCTACATGCCACTGGACGATACTGATTTCTCAATTCATCAATATCATGTGCTGTCACCTCTCCGAGTTGTAATTTCTGTGCTACCTATATGCACAAATGTTAAGAGATAAATGAAAATAAACATCAATGTACTACCAAATTTGATTTAAGGCAGAACTTTATTGACTAAGAAAATACTGACCTCATACGAAAAGGTCTTTTATATCTTAATTTTAAAGAAATTTATACAATTAATATTTATATAGGTAATTTTTAAACAGCTACATCGGCAATAGTATCATTGATCTGTTATAATTATATTGCAACCAGAAGTGACACTACATTTAACTTGGACTTGTCTCATATCTTTGCAAAGGTCTTTCAGACCAATAAAGAATTGTTATTATTATTGGAATTTTTTGTCTCCAATGTGACTTAAAACACACACTATCATCTCAATGAATATTTTTAAAACATTAAAAGGCTCTTACTAGATTTAAATAATTTTATTTGATTACAATCTGGACGAAATTACTTTGGGATTGACATTTGAGGCAGCTCGGGTGCGATGTTGCCAGCATGTGCATAACAGATGTCCCGAAACGCCTGTTTTTAAATATCTTTGCGAATGAGAGAGAGATAGAGATAGAGAGAGGGAGAGAAGAGAAAGCATCCCAAAACATGACCATGTGAGAACCAATAGGAATGAAGGAGGTGGAGCATCACTGGGCTCAACTTCATTCTCTCTCAGGCCTCCATCGTGTCAACTTCGAGTCTCTCTGTGCTGTGTTACCTTTTGCTTCACAAGCCCACCAAAAGGTGCATTCCAGTGTAGTAGATATGGCAATGCCGAGATTGAGTTCTCTCCCCAGAAGACGTCCCCCCACCTCCTAGCAGCGGAGACACACAAGCGGTCCCGAGTACGTACAAAATGTCAGTCGCAAAGATATTTGAAATGGATAATAACATAGACAAAGTATTTTGTTTGCAGGGGACATAGTGGCAATGCAGCGTGGTTGCTCTAAACAACACTTCCTTCCCCTCCACCTGTGATTGACTGTGAGGGAGGAGAGTCTTTCTGGCCAAGCCCCCACCCCTCCTCTATCCCGAAGTGCATGGGCCATGCACTTAGATTACAGAATGGGGACCTTCTGAAGTGCTCCAAAATGGTTGGAGGGGTACTGTGACGTCACGTTTACTCGTGCCTCAGTTTCTACCATCAGTTGACTGGTTACAACAGTTAGAAGTGGAATGTATCCTGTTAAAACGTGTTAGAAATAATAACTGGAATCGGTGTGAACAGCAGTTTTGTTTTATACATATCGGTACATGTGGGAAGCGAACTTAAGGGTTGGCCAAAGTGCTGCATCCCCAATTGCGGGGAAAAGAAGATTTCTCAAGTAAGGTATATAAGTTGTATACACTACATCTAGTTCGATACCTTGTTAAATTTTAGAGATTCTGTATGTGATTGGTTTGTTTGTCGTTGTGATACTAGTATTACAATACCTTAGTATTATTCCTTTTCCCTCGTTGTGTGCTTGCGTGTGTTGTAGATAAGTTAATTCTTAATAAGTTTTGTTTGAAACATGTTTTTGTAAAACTGTAGTTTGAGATATTTTGCTATATTATGATATATCCATTCTTGTTTATACTTGTCTTATATGTCTTGTCTTAGATCAAAGGACTAATAAATATAATTGTTATTATCATTGTCATTACTATTATTATTATATTTTGTAAGTTGACTTGCCTTCATCTTTTATCAATGAATTTGTAAAGGAATATCTGTTCTTTTAATTCAGAAGTGTGTACCAATTCCACATCCTTATAAAGGTACAGGAAGTTTTCAGGTAACCCAAATGGAGTTTAATTTTTTCATAATTTTGGCGTTATGATTCCTTAATTTTCTTTTGGTTGTTTGAATAATTCCCGCTCAAACATTTGGTGGGTAAATTGTTCTCAGAACTGAAAAAAACTGGAGGATCATGGCATAAAATTTATGGAATAATTAAACTCCATTTGGTCTATGGGAGGGGGAAGAGAGGGGAGTGGAGAGGGGGGAGGGAGAAGAGGAGAAGGGGCTGCTTACATAGCTTGTTGCCTAGCAACATATTGGACCAATGGGAAGTGATCCAAAATGCACTGAGGCGATGGAGGGGTACGTTTACTCGTGCTTCATTTTCTACCGTCAAGTGTCACGACTGTGCCAAAGTGTCAATCCCAAAGTAATTTTATCCAGACTGTAGGTCAGTCACATACTTCATTGCTACCTTATACTACTAGTCATACAATTAATATTCTTATTTTCCAATTCTTATAGCACTACTGCACTTTAAAAAGATATAAATTGCAGCTTTATAGGGCTCTTGCAAATAAATAATTGTGTTCCTGTGCAACTGAGACCAAAATCTCCAGGGTACTTTCCTAAAGTCTTTCTATACATTATTTGCAAGTAGATAAATGCTGACTACTAAGGGATATTACTGAATGAGCAGCCATCACTAAGGAATTTCTTTTAGTTTTTCTATTATTTATCACTTCTTTAAAGTTCCAATAAATTCACATGGATGTTAAACTGTTTTAATAAAATAATCTAAAGCAAAGGGGGTATCAGAATGAATATTTGCCGGGGGCAATAATATTACCTCAGGCCAGTCCTGCATACACACAGGTATTCACACGCACACAAATGAATATAAACACAAAAATTGGGTACCCATAGGGTGTTTAAACTTTAAAGTTTGATAACTTTCAATGTGTACATGATATAAATAAATTAGATATTAACTGGGTATGCTGAACAATATTAAGTAATCATTCATTAAAAGTATTGATGTTATGGGTTAGAGTGACCAGAAGAGTCAAAGTTTGAACAAAAGTTTAATAATACCAAACATACAAAAGGCAAAAGTGAAAACAAAAAACAGCATGAGATGACTGGATTGGCAAACAATCACAGTCAGCCTAAGAAGATCACGTAGTTCACTCCACAGTGACTTAGGTGGCAGCACATTACAAGGGCTTGATTTTACTACAACACTTTCCCTAAATCAATGCTCTTGTAATAAATTAAACTTCAAACTTGCACATTCCTAGCATAGATCTTAAAGTCAGAAATCGGTTCTTTGGAAGTGCCTTCGTGAATACATCAGCCACCTGCTGCTCACTTGTTACATGCTTCTTGTCCAGTCTGTTCTTCATACTGCTGTTGAACAAATTTGAAGCGCATGTCAATGTACTTGGACCGATTATGAAATTCTAGGTTCTTGATTAAGCAAATAGCACTCTCATTGTCGACCTGCAGAACTGGAAGAGTGGTCAAGCTGCTTATTTCTTCAAATAACTATTTAAGTCAGACAGCTTCCTTCACAACTTGGCTTGCAGTTTCTGTTGTTGAGAGCACAACACATCTTTGTGGCTTGCTGGCCCAGGTGATTGTTCCACCGCTGTACTTGAAGACCATCCCAGATGTAGATCTTTGGGTATCTGTATCTCCAGCATTATCTGCATCACTAAAGGCTTCTAGGTTGCCTGTGATAACTTCTGGTTTGTATAGGATTCCCCAGTTGACCATGCCCTTGATGTACTTTAAGATACACTTAATAATGTTCCAGGTAGATTTAACAATATTTTTAGAATTGGTAATGTGTTTTTCAATGACAATTTTCCTAGTATTAAGAACCAAATCTTAAATTCTTTTTAAGCTTGTAAATATGATGTACATAGGCTGGGATCGATAAATATACTTATGAAATGAAGATCTCAAACATATTGAGACATAGCAATGAACTGAGGGGAGTATAATTTATATTTGCCACCAGGTAACTTCTGTTTAACCTTCTTAACAGGAAAAGCAGCAACAAAGCACATAGTATAATATATTAATAAAGGCTTTAAATTTGGAGTCAACTTCCTGAGCAGTAAAAACATCGTCCCATGGTTCTTGGGACAAATAATAAGAGAAGTTGTTAATTGATTCTTGAGCAAAGGTACATTTGGAAATATAAGGGGAATTAGGCTTACAATTAGTAGGTATCTTATTAAATTTTAAAGTAACATCAAGACCTAAATGGTCTGATAGGCCTGTATTAAAAGTTTTACATGAAAAATTAAAAATAATAATAAATCGGAAATCACAAGATCAATGAGGGTCTTGAATGGGAAGCAATCCTAATAGGCTCATTGTTAACAACCTGAAGACCAAATGAATAGAGAAGATTGAGAATATCAGTCTTCATATAAGAATCATGGGGATGGATCTTCCGGTTTATTTTTAACCATAGCAGAAAACTTCCTTCATCCAACGATGGAGATCGCAAAAGAATTCGGCACTTCATATCCCAAAATGGTAAAATTGGGTTGCACACTGCTGTTATTCGGGCTGAATTCGCACAGTTGAGCCTCAGCTAACACAACAGATGCATAAAAAGTTATGTCAGTTATGTTAGTTACTTCTTGACGTACTGGTACATGGCTGATTTTATTGGATTTAAGAGTATAATCATGATAGCCCAATTCAAAAGAGGCAACTCTTCTAAGTTGTCTAGATGCATCAACAGAGTCTCTGTGGAGGAAGAATGGACATTTCCAATGCTATACATTGCAGTACTTGATGAAAATGGCAGTGTATCTATGATGCAACTTTCACAAAGCTGATGATGACTTTAGCAAGGGAGTAAGAGAAAAGAGAATTTTGAATATGAGAAATTTTAGGCTGGGAAAATAAAAGAGTAAACGAAATTTCTGCAGCGGGAATCATTTAAAATTCATGGCCGTCTTGTTTTCATTAAGGGTGGTACTCATAAGTGTTCTCACTGAACAAAAGTATAAAATAAAAGCATAGAATAACTTGCAGTAACATGACAGCTTAAACACATAAAAAGGGTAATACCAATGTAAGAGGTATGACGGCTGCATAAAATTCTGCCACCTGAGGCATAAAGAATAAATACCATCCCAGTTCATGAAATATAGGTGCTAATCAGTGGCGTAATTGCTATACATAAAAAGCACAAATTAACACAGATTTTTAGAAATACCTCTAGTGCCTTCATTTTGGTCTCATCAAGAGTTGAAATCAATTCCACATTGTCAAGCATATTTCCTTTAGATGTGGATAACTCTCGTAAGAGTGAATCTTCAAGAACTTTTAAAAGCTTGCGATTTTCACTTGTTTCAATAATAAGATTCTCCCTTTGCTCCTCTAAATCAAACCTTTCATTCCGGACAACTACCCCCAAAATCTATCATATGAAAAAAATAAATTGTACAGCATGATTGAAAATAGATTTTAAATTGTTTCATTTTGGTATCCTTTGGAATTAACAAATAAGTAACACGTTAACAGCATAAAGCAAAGGGAATTTCTTACCTGGTCTTCTAACCCAGTTGTAGTAACAGAATAATTTATAACAGAAGCTTTTGAATAAACTTTAGGGTTAAATTTAGGGTTTGTTAGCTTTGTATTCAAATAAAGACGAAAATTAGAATCAAAATCAACTTCCTTGTCACCTAGAATGATGTACTGCTTTCCAACACCACCTGAAAGTTTGAATTATTTAAATAAATTCATAAATTCTTTTGCATCAGTACCTCTAATTCTGATTTTGTGAAATTTTAAAAGCTGTAATGATCCAGTAATAGTGGCATAACAATAGGGTGGCATGGGCCCTGCAGCCCGAGGGGGCCTTGATTTATATATTTGTTGGGGAGGAGAGCCTGAGATAATATTTTGCCACAGGCCCTTCTGCTACTGGTTCCGCCACTGTCCAGTAATAGTGACATAGTGATTCACTGATTGTACGAGGGAAAATCAAAAAGTAAAGGCAATATATTTGTTATTAAATCAAGAAAAAGAAAATATGCAAAATTAGTATTATTTTTCAACATAGTCCCCTTACTTCTCCAAACACTTGTCACATCGGTCAACAAGCTTGTTAATGCTGTCTGAGAAGAACATTTTCGGTTGTTCGTGAAGCCAATTATGCACCACTTCTTTGACTTCATCATCATTTGAAAATCGACGTCCACGTTATGCTTTTTTCAGAGGGTCAAAAAGGTGATAGTCACAAGGGGCGAGGTCTGGACTGTAGGGTGGGTGAGGGGGAAGTTCAACTTGAAGTTTGTGAATCTTTTCATTTTCAATCTTTTCAATGGTTGCAGCGGCTGAATGAAGTCGAGCATTGTCATGATGCTGCAAAACACCTTTTGACAGCAAACCTCTGCTTTTACTGCGAATAGCAGGTTTCAGTTTTTCTTCCAGCATGGCACAACATCTTGCACTGTTGACAGTCTGTCCACATTCCTGATATTGTTCGAGAATTCAAATGTTCAAATCCCAAAACAATGTCAACATGACTTTGCTGGAAGAAGGTGCACTTTTGAATTTTTTGGTTGTTGGGGATGACGTGTGTTTCCACTTCATGCTTTGCTACTTGCTCCTGTTTTCTTGAATCAGAGCATTAACTTGATCAACATTGTTTGCCATTGTTGAAGTTGTCAGATGGCCTGAATGGTCTTCGTCAACCACACTTGTTCTGCCACTTCTAAACCTTTCCACCCATTTGTACACCTTTCTTTGACTAATACACTTTTCTCCATACTGTGCTAACATTCTTCTGTGAATCTCAGAGGGTTTGACCCCTTCTGACCACAAAAATCTGATCACAGCATGTTGTTCACTAATGGTGCAATTGGAAAGTGGAGCCGACATGTTTACACCTCGACTGTACAAAACACACTGAGCGCAGGCAACTGGCGAAACACGTGTAGACTTGTCTAACAATGTAATAAGTATGATAACCTAGGGAGCGTGTTCTGACATGCGGTATTAGTTTTACCTTTTGATTTACCCTCGTAGATCATGATACGTTACCTCAGGCTTTTTATGAATATGCTTTAAAATTTACCAACGGATTTCAGTCAAGGCAAGCTCAATAATTTCATTCAGAACATAAACTAAATGTATTGCTTCTATATGCAACAACTATTTTTTCTTTTTCTAATCCCCAATTGTAAAATGTTCTTTGAGTAAAGATTTCCTCTTAATAGGGTAGTTAAATATGAATATTATTCTATAATAACCATTGTAAATATTAAGAAATATGTTAATTATTATAAAAGCAATCAACTTAAAATCATTGCATGCTCACCAATTATGTTTTTTGAAAGTACATTATCTATAACTGGATCAACAAATTCCTCTACATTTTGAAATATCAATGGAAAGCCATATTTTACTGACATTTCAAGCTGTTTCAGGAAATCTGAGTCGTTAAAAGTCACTATCTGAAATAAAATGAAAAATCAAATATGTATTAAACAACTACAGGTGACTCCCGAGATTCGACTGGGATGCGTTCCTGAAAACGTGGTCGAATCTCGAACAGTCAAATCAGCTCAAATTCAAACAATTAGGGCAGAAATAACAATGTTTAGACTGAAACTAAACCTCTCGTGGTTGGGCGGGCCAAAAATTACTTCACGTAAACTAGTTTCTAATTTGACCGATCGATCGGCTGGGTCGAATAAGCCAGCTTCGACCAGTCGAATTCTCCAGTTGGTCGAATCTCGGGAGTCGCCAGTATACATAAAAAAAACTTTTAGGAAGTATTGCACATTAACTGAGCATAACGATACATAGATATATTTTTTATTTTTAGTCACATTGTTCATTTACAGTGGTAAATTTTTTTATCAATAGTTGTTTATGAAATTAACTTTATTTCAGGGGCGGTCGATCTATGCAAGCAACACAAGCAATGCTTGTCTAGTGAAACAACAATGCTACAACCTTTTTTAATTACTTAATATAACTTCAGGAAATAAGGAGACAGGTGAAAAAATCTACCCGTTTCCTGCTTTCTCGCGAATGACAAGTGAACTCAGTGAGACTTTCTTGCGAGTTTGGGTCTCGATTCACAGGTTTAAATTCTTCTCTGTCTTCTCTACATACGGATTGCTAGGTACAAAAGACACTTTTGCACTCGTTGAAGTACCACTTGCAACACTAGCTCTAATCACTTCTTCACTTTCCTTATCGATCTTATTGTGGACTCGTTCACACCAAGTAAATTACCAACAGATGAAGCAGATTCATTATGTGCAAACCTATCTAAAACTTCAATATTATTCTCCCAACTCATCACTTTTTTCGCCCTTTTTACCGTCTTTTCTTTCATTTCAATCATCACTCTCTTGGGGGCCACGATTAGGCAATATTACAAAAAACTATGAAAATAGCAAAATGCTTTAATGAAAAAACTCGCACTTTAGTACATTATACATTGACAACCCTGAATCGCTTTGCTTTTGGCCCCAATTTCTAAACTACTAGTGTAAGTAATTTGATTTCTCATTATAACAAAATTTCTCAACCGGGAAGGGAACAATGCGGAAAATAGTTCATTAATGTAAGTTTAAATGTGCATTATAATAATTTGGAAATAACATATCATTTGCAAAATGCAGACATTGTATTCTTACTTTCCGATCACTCCTCATATTAAGCTTAAATCTAAAACTGGGGAAAATGTACCTGAATAAAAGTCACACCCAATATTTTTACAAGGCAATCTCATAAATATAGGGAACTAACAGAAATAAATAAAAGACCAACATATCGTAAATAGGCCTAAAATATTCTGGCAAACTAAAAATCACCAATTAATACCAATGACTATGAATATTAATAGATATTCTTATTTATAATAATAAAGCATATTGGAACCTATCAAAAATAAATACATATAATAAAGAAAGGATGAAACAAGGGAGAGAGATTGACATGTGAAAATCTTTAACCAAACATGCGACGTGCTGAAAACCAGCGTTGTTAGGATAGCGGTTTAACACAGGACTTCACAAAAAATATTATTTTAAGACTACACCTGGCATGCAGTCAGAGTGGAGATACGTTTAAAAAATCTGAGGTGTTCAGCACATGACTTTCTCCATACAGAGTAATGAATATGATTACTCTCGACATCAGTGTCTTCAAGAATAATTATTGGCAATTACACTTGGGAATAATTTTAAAACACTTTCAATTATCTTTACATTGAAAAAAACAAAAAGTAAACAAAACTGTTAGCTGTTGGTATAGAGAAGAAAATATTGATTCAAAATTAGGTGTATGTATTGCTATCAACAATATGGAATTTTAATCATAGCAATGGAAATAATGGTACCACTTAGCGACATACTTCACATGAAATCAGAAGAAAAATCAAAATATTTCTTAAAGAATTAGTTTTATAAAAAAAGTTTCAAACAAACCTTGTAAAAAATTCTATTCTCAATAACTTTAATAATGATAAATATATACATAAATTGAGTTTAAAGGATATACAGTAAACTCCCAGTTATCCAGAATGCTCGGGGAATTGGGTTTTCCAGTTAAGTGAATATTCTGGTTGCTTGAGAATTTTATTGGATAGGCCTCAATAAAGCATTTGGATACCAAAATAAGGAACAGATGCAGAATTATACATGCACCTAGGAATTTCTAACCTGTAGACTAGGTATTCTACTCACAATTGTTCTTAAATAATTCCTTGACATTCAAGGAAGTAATGAAATTCAAATATACAAGTATTCAACACATTTAACTGCAATGTTTTAATATTTACTAAGTACATTACATCCAACGGAGTCTCTTGTGTGACTATTGCTACTAGTTTCTCTTTCGTTCTAATAACTTTGTCCAACCTTTAGAATTTTACAACAAAAGGAGAGAAATTATCCACACCCAACACAATGTATTAGCAGAAATTCTTGAGGCAAATTGATACACAGGTAAACACAGTAAACCTTCAGCGTAAGTCTCACTTAAACTAGCCAAAGTTGAATGTGGTAAACATTGCCAAAATATACTGGTCTCGTCGGCATTATAAATTTGATCAGGGGTTAGGCCATGTTCCTTAACTTATGTTTCAAGAAAGTCACAAAATTTGTCGGCAGCTCCTTGGTTGGCCGAATTTTTATCACCCAAAACATCTAGATGTCTGATCCTATGCCTAATCTTAAAACGTGTTAGCCATCCTCTGAAAATGCACACCGTTCGCTAATCTCCATTTGTTTATAAAAATCTTGGGCCTTTTCAATCAACATTGGTTCAGAAATAGGTGCTCTCTCGGAACGCTTTATAGAAAACCATTCATAAATACCAATATCCATTTGCTCAAGTTTCAGCTTACAAAGAGTGCGTCGATATTCATTTCCTCTCGTTGTCTCAGAAGACAACGAATTTCATTAACTGTGATTTCTGTGTCTTAATATCATAAATAGTGGAAGAACCGACATTGAACTCCTTCATTAAAACATTGCAGTTCTCAACTTTCTCTAAACGTTTTATTATATCAAGTTTCTGGGTTAACGTTAGCACAACCCATTTCCTTTTATCACCTGTACCACATATTGGAGTTTTAGGAGGCATTTAAAAAGGGCATGCAAATTACAAAAATTATTCAAAATTAAGATTGAATGTGATACTAAATAGATCACATGAACAGTATATCTAAAAGTTAACTTTCCACAAATAAAAATGTATTTATCATTCGTATCAGTCATGCCAAACTTAAGATCTGTTGCCTTTCTGGAAGTATCTTAGGTTCTATAGTAGTTAAATTCTTACATAAAATGAATATTTTCGATACCACCTGTCTTAATTTTCACTAACTAACAGTTGAAAAATTAATTTCACTATTGGACTTATAAATAGCCTGTTTGCTTTTTAATTTTCATATTCTCAATATTTTTAAACATTTAATATATGAAGTGCAGATTCTTGAAGAAACAAATTGGTTATTAGATCGATGTTGATGATGAGCAAGAAAGCTGATTGATAATTCAAGTACAATTGTCTTTAAATACATACTTATTTTTTCACTTTCATTGAAGCATTATAACTGCCAATGACTCCCAAGACATTTAAAACAATATTAAGAGAATAAGTTTTTGAATGGATTATTACTTTCTCCATACGTAGTAATGGGAAAGTGTTGTATTCATGAAAAAAATCGACTTCGAGATTTCAACGGAAATACATGTTTTGAGGTCCCTAGAACACGTTTAGACTATTTTCGGAATGATGTCTGTGTGTATGTTAGTGTGGGCGCTCTAACTCAAAAAGTACATACCATATCGTTACCAAACTTCATATATAACACTTTAATATGAGCACAAAGAACTGATTAGTTTTTGGACAATAACGGATAACCGGAAGTCGCGGTTTATACGAAACCCGATTCGGTTTTTGCGATATTTCCTTGTTAAAATATCATTATTGTATATACAATTCTAAACAAAAGTTATAGAGAATGTAATTTCCTACAGTTTTTATTTGAAACAATTTTCTATAGGAGTTATTGTTTAGGAGTTATTTATAAATAACCGGTTTTTCGGTTTCCGTTAAATATCTCCTTAAAAACATCGTTATTGGTAATCTTTGTAAGGACCAAAGTTGCAGAGAATAATATTTCTTCCAAGTTTTGTTTGAAACTAATTTTCGTAGAACCATCCATTTCGGATATATTTCGCCATATCTTAATACCAGTATATAGCGCCAACACCATGTAGCGGTGAAATCTGTAAACATTCAAAATATACGTAATTTATGGCAACAAGGACGTGTCTTCTTTTACGATACGAAATAATAATTTTGCCTCGTAATATTATTCATAATAATTTAAATATCTATACCCCAAATATGGAGAAAGTCATGTGTTGGCCACATCAGATTTTTTTTAAATCTAATTATGGAGATGAGGATTTCTTTAAATATACAAATGTAATCAGAGCAATTGGAAATTAAAAATATTATTGGAGAAGCAGGTGAACAAATTCTACATTTTCTTCAAAAATCTACTGTAATTGTAATAAAGACTTTGAAATCTAGAATAAATATAGAAAATGTTACATTTAGTCTCTAAATTCTTGTTGTATCTTAATTTCCTTGCATTTAAGAAGAAAGTAATTTGAAAAATGTTGAAATTTTAGGGAGAAATAACAAATGAGAAAACTTGCTCAATTTAGATAAGCTTCACATACTTTTGGATTATTTTTAGCTTCCTTCTTGCGAATCCACTTCATGGCTTGTTGTTGGGGATCAATACATAATGGGTACCTTCTGGATTTCATGGTCAAAATTCCATTTTGTACAGACAATTCATCAGATGGGAGTCCTTCAGAATTCCATCTAGACAATATGAACAGATTAAATTTCAAACAACGCAAGGACAATCACACAGTCAAAATCAAAGCTAAACTGAATCAACCATGCAATTAGCAAATTTAAGAATTTTTTTAAGAAACTGATAATGCGTTAAAAATACCCAAATACAGTATAGATCCTTTTATCCAGATTCCACCTATCCGGAAATCCAGTTAACCTGCTATTTTAAAAAACTGCATTTTTCCAAAATTTGTTAGAAGAAAGAAATGTAAACTTAATGCCGCGCTAGTAATTACCATATATAACTGAATATAAGACGAGGTTTTGTTCCAATTTTTATCACCGAGAAATCAGTAGTCGTCTTATAATCGCGCAGTGCGTAATAGTTTGACTGACAGAGGAGCAGAAGGCAGAGATAGGTAGAGATGGGAAGAATCGAATAGCAAAATCGAAATACAGGCAGACCTCGTCTTTCGCGGCTTTATCTTTTGTGTGTTTCGATCTTTCTCGGTTCCGCATTTGCGACCAGTTTTGTCTTTCGCGGTCTTATGTTTCACTCTTTCGCGAAAAAAATCACGAAGGCTGCGCGAAATTTTCTATATATGGAATGAATCTCGTTTTCCTCGCATTTTCTCTCATAGTCAGGCCTGAAAAATGTTGTTATGGTGTTCTGATATGTAAAAATATTTACGTAATTTAAAAAAATCGATATGTGTATCTATTTTCTTAAAGTAAATATATAAGACACATGTACATGTCTTATATATACATTTAAATAATTTTAGGATGCAATCCTCCCACACTTTTGTGTCCCTTCGTACGTGAAAAGTTGTAGAATATAAGCTGGCATCACCGTTCAGGAGCCTTCTGTCTTTATTACGAGAGGGAAGTCCCGAGGGGAAAGACTGAACTCTTGACCCTTCCGATTCAGGATCGTTGGATTATTTGCTCAGGTTTGACATAGTTCAAATGCTTAAGCTTTGCGTTTTACCCGTCATTTATTATTGGTGGAGTTTCGCAGAGGTTTTCAGGAATGTAACCCCAAGAAAGACGCGGTCTGCCATATTTGGGGAATTAGCCCGTGCAAGTTAAGCAACCTCCGATCATTTTTTTCTCGATTCTACTACGGAACTTAAATAAGACTTTATTTTCTGATACTTTTTTCGTCTTCGTTTAACTTGTTTAAGTCTCACTATCATTGAAGTTAAATTTTCCATCTCTTTCTCTATTTTTCTGTGGTCACCAATACAGAGGACAAATGATCCGTTTTTGCTAGGACGGGAACCAAACCCTGTATTTCCCATTGCCTTAATTACTTCTCTTTTACGATTTCGTCTTTCGCAGTCTTTTCAAGAACGTAATCCCTGCGAAAGACGAGGTCTGCCCGTATTCGATTCTTAAAATCATTTGAAACAATCTATTATTAAAAGTAGTAGTAGAAAATGAATTGATTCAAATGTATTCAAATACAAATACTCTTTTTAATTTTATTATATTTATGCATTTTGCTTCATTTGGTAATTTATTAAAAGTGTTGGCTTGGCTGACAGATAGCGCCACTATGCGATAACTCGAAGTGTTTGTTCGTCAGCTGATGTACGAAAGTCGAACGTACAAAAGTCGAGGACTGGCTGTAGTAGTAGTGGGTTGAATGGGCGAAAGATTTTGCACCAACATATGTAATTTGATCCTGTCATGATATCATAGTGTGTTGACCGCAGACACAGTGAACCATCTATGACTGTAGTAAATTCCATGTGAATTAAAGTCTTCGTGATTGTTAACTATCCAGTTTTACGTAAAAATATGGGTGACCACGTTGAGAAGAGAGGTTCTACACCTTCACAAATATCGAAATCATTGCGTAATAGTTATGATGCAAATTTTAAACTTTTAGTGGCGAACTATGCTGATGAAACTAACAATTGTGCAGCAGCAAGAAGGTTTGGTGTCACCGAGGCAAATGTGCGGTTGACATGACTTTGTTGGAGGAGCACAATGACTTCATACGAGTGAGTGCTGTGAAGCAGGGCTGCGACAGACTATTTGAATGCTACAAACAAGTTTTACATAATAAGCTAAAAAAAGCTAAGCAGTCAACTGTGTCTCTTTTTTTAATAAAACTTCGTAGGTGTTCTGAGAAATATTTTGAAATTATATATGTCTTTGGCTAAAAAGCTTTTTTTCTTACTGTTTACTAGGTAATTTTATAGTTTGTTTAATAAATTACGTTCTAAAAATCTGGTAGAAATATGTTTTATATTGGATGTGGGTCCAAAAATACCATTTGGGAAGTTATTTCTCTTTGGGCGCCTAAAGGTTATGGTGCCCCGGCGAACGCAGAATTTCGCTTAACGCAGAGACCTCACGAACACATCCCCCACGTTAAGCAGGGCTCATCTGTATATATATTAATGTTTTTGTAAATTTCAAAATTATCTTATTTTCATTTTCTTTGCTTCAACTTATACTCGAGACTTGGATTTTAGATGCTGTTTTAGGCTAAAAAGTACACTTCAACTTATACTCAAATCGCCTTATACTCGAAATATATGGTATATTATGTTTGACGAGACAAAACGATATTTTCAACACATGGGATGGATTTTAGCTCTTTCCGAGCATTGTTTATAAGTATATCCCAGATAACTGGGTATCCCCATATCCCAAGCTTGCAGGATAAAAGGCTCTATACAGTATTCCAATTACGAATATATCAAATATCAACAAAGCAATGTACTCAATAAAAACATTGGTTACATTCTAGAAACTATTGAATAAAAGTTGTACATATTTCTCCTTCAGAATTAAAAATTTATATTTAAATGATCTTTTTATAATATGAAAAAATTGAAATCTTATTATAGTTTGATTTGTGAAGGAAATAAAATATAGAATTTTACATTCTTAGACTCTATTATGACTTCCTTCAATGAAAATTATCTTGGCATAATAGTTTTAATATTTTAAATATCTACACCACTCCCCGGTTATAATGCCATCGGTTATACCGCAGAATCGGATATACCGCAGGTCTTCCTCCCTATTTCCTGGAAAGAAAGTCCTGTCGTTTTTTTAGTATGTACTAAAGTAAAAACAAAATATACTGACGTTTCAAGGAATCAATTAAATAATTCTTCTACTCACTGTATATTGTTTTTTTATTTGAATTTTGTTGTTTGTAGCAAGTATAGAAATTAAAAAAATGAAAAGTCATGTCCTCGGTTATACCCCGGTTGTCTTATAACGCGGCTCACAGCTCCTCCCCAATACCCTGCATTATAACCGGGGAGCGGTGTATTTCAATTACATAAAATACTTTCAACACTAATTTTTACATACTTGCTAACTTCAACGTCATCAGTAAGAGTTTTTTCTACCCTAAAATTGCTTGACATGGGCAGTTCCCTTTGCATGATATCATTCAGCCAATTATCATAAACCATTTCTGTGCGAAAGTCCCAGCTGAATGGCCCACAGTAACTCAAGAATGCTGCAGCAAGTAAGCAATCTCCAACCAACTCGGTTCTGTGCACATGAAATTGTTCAAGCTCATTATGCCACCTACCAAGAGAAACATTAAAAAGTTTGAATCCATTACTAAAATGAATAATAATGAAGTGATATAATTAAAATTACTATATCTAGCATTCCAAGAATCTGTTGTACCTTATAGCAGATCATTAAAAAATAAGCACACAGAAAGTCCAGGCCTTGGTAAAGGTAGTTAGCATGCCTGGCTCCCAATGCTATGGTCAAGAGCTTGTATTCTGATGAGGGCATGGTTGGATGTTGGGCTTTGCACTTACTCTCATTGTAAAAGGCAGTTAATGGCTGCTCATGTGCAAAGCTGGATTAATCGGTAAACAAAACACTCATGTGCGTGGGACCCAGAGGACAAGGGGGCCCACAGTGGGATGACATTATCTTGTCTCATCTTGCCGAAACCCTTTCCAAGTGTTGCCATACAGATCACAAGCCTTAAAATAATCTACTACTTGTTACAAATTTACGATTCTGGTGAGATCTTAAACGTGCTGTATGGGATCTATGGGTTTATTAATCTGACTCTGCTCATGAGTTAGTTAAAAGAAAATAAATAAATACCAGTACATGCTGTAAAACAAAGTGTGACAAGCAGTTTCTGGAAAAGGAAAAATAAGTTGAGATAATATTTCAGAGACCTCTGGTGTGCCAGTTAAGTAATTACTTGAGAAAGTGGCATTGTGACACAAATTTGATCAGCTGAATTTCTTTCCACTTAACAAAATTTTCCTAATTCAACATCTCTCATTAAAGTGTTGCAACCATTCGTTAGAAAATTTATAGGGTTCATTAATTTTCATCTTGCTGTTTTCTTAATTCCTTTTGAGTATAAAACACTCTCAAAAACTTGTTAAAACTTGGTTAGCTTAAGCTTGCTGAGTTCATTTTCATCAATATTTTTCTCCTTTGATCAACTTTCAGCATAGAATCTACCCAGTTTCATTTTTTCTTTACTACACCAACTGACTTTATCTCTCTATTTCTCGTTGTTCCAAATATTTTATTATCTCCACCTTTTCCTTTATTGCAAGTACTCTTCACTTCCATTTCTTTGTAGTGTGCACCTTTTTCCACAAAATATTAGGTAAAAAAGGGACTTTGCGTAAATTTACTGCAACACACTTGCGTCTACATTTATACTCGCAAAAGACGAAGAATTCTATGAAGTTTACGCATATCTACACAACCAAGAAACGTTTAGGGTTTAAATGCGCTGTTTATGCTGCCGTTGGTACATTTTCAACATTGAGATGACGTAATATTTTTGTAATATTAAAGCTGTACCTTTTAATTGAGTTTTAAGTTTATTATTATTACTCAAGAAAAGCAGTTCTGTCATTAAAAATTTACTATCAGTTTCTACCTACACTTTTTGCCGGAATAAGTTGGCATCTGGTATCTCTATTCGCCATATTCATCGTGAGCCGCTGATGTTCCTTTAACCTGGGGGAGAAACATAATACTTTCTAATTTTTTTCATCCATGGGCAGAATGAATATCGCTATGCGTGCCTACGTGACGATAGTGCGTGGATATGCCTCGGGGTTGACGCGGTCCTGTTCCGATATATTCTGAAATACACACAATCGTGCACGCTTGAAAAATTTACTGCGCGGCACTTCAAAAACTGCTGCGCGGCCGTGCAGCATATTGTTAGAGGGAGCCATGGACAGAACACACCTACGGGGAATCCCCACATTTTTTTGATTTATTCTAATTTTCCGCCGCTGTAGACATCAGCTTATTAAGGTACGAATTTATTTTTTTCTTCTCGAACTGGTCCAAAAATAGGGGTGTGCGTGGTACACGAGGACGCGGATTATGTGAGTAAATACATTATTAAAATTAATTATTATAAATCTTCTAAAATACAGTATTTACTCATATAACCCGTGCACTCCTATTTTTGGGCCTGTTTGAAGGAAAAAAATTAACTTGAGCCAGAATAACTTTTTTTTAAGTCACCGATTCCCACTCCCTGAAATAAGTTCAGCTCAAGTTAAGCATTTTCTCCCATCTATGTGACACAATTTATTGGATGATCTCTTTATGACGATACTAGCAGAAATCTCCTCATCGATAGCCCTCTTTTGTTAACCCCTTCACTGTTTTTGTTGTAATATTATGCAACTTCGTCCCCACTTCACTGTTTTTGACGTAATATTACGCACCGATGCAGAGCTTCACGAACTATTTGTTCATCTATGAATGGGAACTTCCCTACACGGATGGGGTGTTTTTTCGTGTATCGTCTCATGACTAAACATTGGAAGGTTAGGAAAAAACAAGTCCAAACACATGAGATGTGAATTTCCGTCTTCCTTTCGAACGATGAAATCTTTCATTCGCAACAAAATTTCACCACTCTGAATTCCTTGAAGTGGATGAGGGAAAAGGACCAAACTTGAACCTACTATTCTCAAGCCGGCACACCCTCAGTAGTCATTGAGCTATAGTTATCAGTTAGTCGGTGTATTCTTTCTGCCTACTTTTGTGAGTTTTTGCCTGCAGTGCGGGCGTAACTTACACGTTTGCTTGGTTGTATAAATATGCGTATACTTCGTAGAATTTGACGTCTTTTATAAATATAACTGTAGATGCAAGCATATTGCAGAGAAATTACTATTGATACAATTTATATAACCTGTTGAGAAATACTCGTGTAAGATGCGCACACCCTTTTTTCCTCGGGTACACGAGTAAATACGGAATGCCATAAAATGTAAATACCGGAACAGAATAGCGATCACCTCCACCGAAAGATCAACGGTCTTCTTAAATATCGATGTTATTCATTTTTAATGTAAGGTTCACATTTTTATGTTCGGCACATAAGTCAACCCTAAGTTTTAGCAAAATTTTTTTCGACTTCAAAGGCCGACTTATACGCCGGAATATACGGTAATTTTTCATACATCTGTTCTTAAGAGAGACAAGATAAATGCATTTGCACATCCTTCCACTGAAATTTTATCAAGCAATGATGGTAATACCAAGTACCTTTTCTTACCTCCCAATACCTCAGCCCTCATACAACCTATGGATCAAAGTCATACGCAGCTGTAAACATTTGTATTGAAAGAAACAATTGGAAGAGAGTCTGGTTTTTTTGATAATTCTGACAGTGAGCAGGACACGAGGAGAAAATATATTGGTCAATATTAAAAATTATTACATAAAAAGTGTTATTTACAGATGGGCTGCAAGTTGGAATGAAATAAAGCAGAGTACAATAGTAAGTGCATGGAGAAAGCTATTAAATGATGATGATGTTGTTATTGATTTAGATGGAATCAAAGTGGAAGAATGTCAAAATGTGTTTCACAACAGTGGCAAAAAGGATATTAATTTGGAGGATGCAAGAACATGACTAGAAGAAGATGAAGCTGGATATCATACGGCGACAGAAGAAGAAATAGCAACAACAGTTCAAGGGAAAAATCTGTAGGTGAAGCGGGAAGTGAGGAAGAAGAAGAAGAAAAAGTTAAATTACAGGAAGCCAGAAGCTGCCTTGATAATCTTTTTAAATTTGCTAATTCTGATGAGGAATTTGAAAAATATTATACTCTCTAAGAGAAAAAATCATATTCTTTGTGTTCTATTTGATTTGTATTCAATTTTGTTTGTGCGATAAAGTAATGCATTTTCTATTAGAAACTGTAAGGTAGTGTAACAGTTGTACATGATAAGAAATCAAATAATACGATGTGGATAATATTCGTATGAGAAAAATTATTAACATAGGTTGCTGGATTGTGAGTAAATTTGTTTGTTTTTATGAATTTGGACTTGAAAACAAATCATTGTTCTATAATTGACTACCCCTCCCCCTTATTAGTCTGAATTAGTGAGGTTTTACTGAATCTCCTTTAAAAATCAATTTATATAAAAACATGTCACTATCAAAGTTACAGAATATGTAATTTTCTACAAGTTTTGTTTGATACATTTTTTCATAAAATCAATTGTTTAAGAGATATTTTGATTTTTTTGACTGAATTTATCACTGTTTTCTTTGCTATGGTAAAATTTTCTAATTGCTGATTGCGATGCATATGCTGCCAAGGGTAATTTTAACTGCACATTGATATTTTGTTAACCATAGCAACAGCTAACAATTTTGTTTACTTATTGTTTTTTAATGTGCAATTTATTCAAACAGTTAAAAATAGCTATTCACAGGTGTAATTGATAATTTTTCTTTGGGACGTTTATTTTGAGAGCAATAATATTCATTAATCTGTATGGAAAAAGTCATGTGCTAGACACATCAGAATTTTTGCAGTTTGTGGCCCAGTTTGTTTTAAGTCTGTGTGACTTAAGTTTCAATAATTTATCCACTACATTTGATCTAAAATAACTTTGCTGTCTCTCCATTCCAAATTTTATTAAGTGATCTCATTTAATAATAATTAAGGAAATGAGAACAACCTGTGATTCTCTGATCCCAATCCAGTAATGAGCTTATCAGCAGCACAGAGTCTACGCTCCATTAAATCAGTTTCATCTTGCAGAATTTGACGATCAGTAGAGGCCTTTTCATAACGTAAACTAAGCATATCCAACTTAGTATCTAATTGAGCAATTTCTTCATTAATCTTCATTAAATAACATTCTGCAGCTTCAAACTCAGCTTCAAGAGCTGCCACCTAAAATTAAGAAAAAGATAAAATTCTGTTGAACATTTTTCCATTTCAATCACAAAAAGAACCAGGGCCAAACCCTGCTTCACAGTTCAACTGCTCTCACACACTGCTAAGTATTTTATAATACCAGCTCAAATGAGATAACAATATCCAAAGTATTCACAATATTTAAAATTTTCCAGTGTTAAAAAGTTTTCTTTTTTTTGGTTACAACACTAATTTTTGTTCACACACTTTTTTATCATCGTTCACTACAAGACAACTTGAAACAACATCTGGCAGATGACATTTCCTAGCAGGCACAGCACTCTCAGAGTAACCCATCAGAGCGATAACTTAACATGCTTCCATACGATGGAATCAGTGTTGTAAACAGCGAAATTTGGCACCTGTGGCAAAATCATACAATGGCACCCCCTACCCTCACATTAATATCTACTGTAAAGACCCGCGTATAGGACGCACTTTTTTTCCAAATTTTCGAAGTTAAAATGTAGGATGCGTCCTATACACGGGTACATAATATTTCATGTTTTTCTCTCTATGAATGTTCGATGAAAAATAAACAAGTGAAAACTAATATTTATTAAACAACAAATTGTTTTAATTAAAATAAAACTTTTTAATATGAAAAAATTGCACTTTTACAAATAAGTAATGTAAGTACAAGATATTTCTGCTTTATTAGCCACTTATTCTCAGATATGGATTTTAAATAATTTTCGATTTTTCTGTATCAAGTCTTCAGTTAAAATGAAATACAAATATAAAATGAAATTGCTAAAATTTAAAAATTGAATGTCTGTCCATTGAAATAAAATCTTCAATCAAGAAAATAAAATCAAACTTTCCAAACAATTTCCCTAAAATCCTAGAAACTCGCCATCATCTGAATCGTCATCGTTAATCTGGAACTCGTTGTAGACTTCATTTGTTTTTGAAACCTCAGATTCGTGCTTCTAATTCCGTGGTCGTCGTCGTGCCGTTGTTGTTATCATCTTCCCATAATACGTCGTCTTCACTTCCATCTAAAGCGTTACTTATGCAACATTTTTTCTTTATCAATAATTGAAATAAATAACTTCTTTAAACTCATGATATTTTATTTTTACTGCAAGTTTCACAGACGATCGAAAAAATTTTTACCGAGTTTTTTTTAATTTCAATTGGATAGGAGTCATGAAAATCTGCTACATTATATCTTCTACATTGCTTTCGAAGGAACTCATTTAATAGAATGGATATGAATCTTTTATTGTGACTTATTGTTTATTCCTAGAATTTTAAGATAAAACCTTCTTGCGTCCTATAGGTACACGGGAACATTGAAAATTCACAGAATTTGACGCGGAAAACCACCCTGCGTCCTATACACAGGAACAGAAAATTCTCAAAATTTGACGTCGAAAACCTCCCTGCATCCTATACATGGGTGCGTCCTATACCTGGGTCTTTACGGTACTTTAAATGTGTCTTTTGCATGGTTGTTACCCCTTGGGCTTCCACCCATTGAGGTTGCCCTATTCGTCCAAGTCTTGCTATATGGAAGGGCGCCCTAGTACTAAGTACCTCCCTGTGCTGGAGCACCAGTTGCACTGGCCATAACTAGGGTATGGCAAAGATGGTATTTTCCATATGCTACTCTTGCAAAAGGCTCCAGAAATTCCCACAATAAAATTTTATTTTCTCATAAAAGAGTATAAATTAAGTTATTTTAAATTAAAATTCTCTTATTGCATATTCTAATTGTGACAGTGTTTGTTAATATACTATAGAGACATTTGGCAATCAGAACTCATTTTTCATTTAGGGAAAAATATTTCTTTTTGCGTCTTGGAGGAGGTCGTCAGATCCTGTCCCACCAAAGACAACAGATGTCCCCCGACTTTTCAGTATATGGAGTATGGTGGATAATCACATCAGGAAAATGACATCTGATTATTCCTATGTACAAAGTGCATAGGGATAATCAGATAATCTGGTTGAGAGTAAAGAAAGAGTACAGTAAACTGATCGTATTGTTTTGTCCCAAACCTGTGTGTTTGAGTCCCACGGCAGCTTAGTTATTATTTCCTTTATTTTAGATTACATCAGAATCTTGTCTTATCATCAGTACATCAATGACAATAATGGGTGATAAATTTCCTAGTTTACTGAGAATAGACAAAAAAATTAGTTGAGCCTCTATCTTACTTCCATATCACCCACTTACCTTGTCTTTTTTAGGTTTCACATCCTTAAATACATGGCAGTAGAGAAGAACAGCTTCAACAAATTTGAACAATCCGAAACCAGCTTTGCTGATAGATTTCATTTCCATCAGTTTTGTTGATTTGTGCATATGAGCTTTCACTGCTCTAACCTAAAACATTTAATTAGAGTTAAAAATAAAACTAAAGATTAAAAGAAAAAGTGAATTAACAATTTTCTTTTATGCATCAAAATTTAGAAATATTCAATACCAGGGATTTCAGGGTCCAACCCAAGAACCTTCTTTAGGGTCCCTTAGCTCCCCTGACTCTTAAAATTAGAGTAGATGGTCCAATAACTCCCTTTTCATTGAGACCATAACAAAAACTAAAACAGAACTAGCTTGTTAATCAGGTAGAAAAATCGGTACAACATCCATTGTACAAACTTTCTCGTATACTAATGTGTCATTTAGTTATCTTTAGAAAATGAAAATCGTATGAACTGGTTTTTAGAAAATCCAATTTTTGTTCAAGTTCCTCAAGAATAAACTAGCCTTATATTCATTTTTTGAGAAATTTGAGCTATTTGGTATTATTGAAGATGTAAACTCAAGTAACTATACGAAATTTGATCAAAATTGTTAGAGCCGTTTTTGAGAAAATCAAATTGTTGTTAAAAATGCATAGAATAAACTTCCTTAATTGTTCAGCAATGCCAACCATTTCTTCATATACTCTGCTATGTATGATAAAATGCCTAAGTACGAGATTTCATTCATTTTCGCTTTACCGTATAGGCTCTAGAGCCAGTAACAGACAGACAGCATTGCAAAAATCACTTTTTCGGACTCGGCTACACCTAAAACGTATATTTCCGTAAAAATCTCAAGGTCGAATTTTTTTGCAATTACAGTACTTTCTCAATATACTCTGTATATGAGAAAGTAAAAATTATAAAGGGGTGTGGATTCAGTAAAAAATGTTGTGGCAATTGGTAATAGTCATTAATAAATTAATTTGGTACTTTGTACAACTGACATTCTGACTATGAAGATGGAATAATTTATCATCGTGTAAAATCAAGTATAATTAAGTTTGAGAACCACTGCTACATAGAACATTAGCTATTTTCTCAGCAACTCATAGGCTTTGAGTTAAGCAGCAACTTCAGCATTACGTTAAACAACCACTCATGCTAACATAATGATGGTTTTTAATTAAAACATGGATAACATATAAAAATAACTAGGTACCATTAAAACCTATGCATAGGACTCACTTTTTCTAAATTAAACAGCTGCTAACTAATACTTGTATTTAATAACCATCAAAATTTTTATATTAAAATTGCTCTTTTTAATATGAAAACACATTGGACTTTTATAAA
Organism: Uropetala carovei; assembly: GCA_036926305.1. Classification (NCBI taxonomy): domain Eukaryota; kingdom Metazoa; phylum Arthropoda; class Insecta; order Odonata; family Petaluridae; genus Uropetala; species Uropetala carovei. The sequence goes on along the minus strand of JAXCHB010000040.1, from coordinate 3,037,543 downwards.
CAAAAATTGTATATCCAAGAAATTCCTGGTCAATAGCCAACTCATCCTTGTACATGGGTACTAAACATTTTTCTTTCTTTCTGTATGGAGTTTTCAGTGAAAAATGAAAATGAAACATCTCCCACTGAGCCCCCTCCAGCTCACCCATTCCTGTAATATATTACTAGACAATAGTCATCCGGTCTTCAAATGTGCGACTGTGCAGAACATTTTTCTCACACTGTAGTTGATAAAAATGAAAGAAAATAATCGTTTATCCAATGCAGACGAAGAATTATTGATAAAATGTATATTCTACAATTAAAGAAATATTTATTCCGGATCATGAAATAAGTCGATGATAAATATTGTCAATTCCCCATTTATGAATTTATGAACTTGGTTACAGTTTCAAGGAACTAAAACAGCATAAGAAATCCCAACATAAAGCATCGCTCTTTATGAGAAATTCATTTCTGTGGTATCAACTGATGAATAATAAAACAGCATTTTTCCATTCCCTATAATTCTGCCCAATGTACTGCAGCACACCAGGTTCTTTGTGGCAGCACGCCAGTTATGGAGCACTGCCATAGATAATGCAGCCTTAAATATAGAGAAGCATAAAGAATCAAAACATGCCAAAAACATACAAACTGACAGTTTCACTGGAAAGAATTAAAAACCAACTAGGGCTTACTAATTGAAACACATGGTAAAACTGATAAAAGTCCAAATTAATTTTATCAAAAAGTAGTTTTATTACATTGTGCTTACCTGGGTTTGTGTAATGTTATCACAGTTCAGTTCCATTAGCTTCCTTAGAAAGTTTGGGTCTGACATGAGCCCTTTGGCAGATTTCCAAGAAATCTCTTTCACTCCCATTATGATGACCACACATTCGCAAATGATCTAAATATATAAAAAATAGATGATCAAATGTCAAGGAGATTAATGTTAGTTTATACACAACAGAACTTTCCTGATCTGGAATTCTGTGGTCCAAAAACATCCCTGGTTCAAAATGATTTCTGAATTTTGACTAATCAGGATAAATCTACTCGTACCAGAAATATGGCATGGATGACATTTCTATTTTCCTGTTCTGTGCTCTCACAGCTTAAGAAAGAAATTTCAAAATGTTAAAAATTGTCCCTTTCATCTATGATCCAATTTGGATTGAGTAAATCTGTTTGCATGATAAATACATAGACATCCATTTCTTATCTTTCTTTTAAATTTCTTTGACTTTTTCATTTATGAACTAGTGAACATTTTGAATTTTTTATTTTTTTATCATTCTTTTAAATTTCTTTGACTTTCTCATTTATGAACTAGTGAATATTTTGAATTTTTTGGGACAATGAGATAAAGCACTGCAAAGCAGGGTGTTTAGACACATTAGACATAGGTGGTTAGATGTGAGCATGCTGGGGGTTGCGGTTAGAGTAGAGGAGAGTTGGGTGCATTGAGAAGTTGAGGACAATCGTCCAACAGTGTCCCTGAGCATAGGAGAGTGAGAAACCATTCTCGAGCTGCCCTCGTAAGAAAAGATAAAATGCATCTCATTGAATGACTTCCATTACTCTCACTTTTGTGCCAATCCTTATATAGAGAAATTGATCATACACAAATTCCCTTGATCTTAGCATAGGCTATGACGTCCCATAAGCTTCAAGGAAATGCTGTAAATAGTATGATAGTTGATTTGGGACAACAAAATGACATGCTTTTGTTTAGTGATTTAGATCCAAGTAAACTAAGCATAACATTATTGAGCCCAAAGCATTAATAGAAATGGAAAAATTGTGAAATCTCAAATAAATTTGACTTGTTTAAGAAAAAAATGTCATATTTTGTCGTTTCTATTGCTTTAATGAATCTGTTATAAAGGCTGGTGTAATTGCCTATAAAAAATGATGGGTACCTGAGTTAACTACAGGTACTCCTCGATTTATGCGATAGCTGTATTCCAAAAAAAGTTGCATAAGGTGAAATTTCATAAATCGAACATAATTTCCCCATAAGAATCAATGAAAATGTCCGAGATCTGCCACAAAAAGTATTAGAATATTCTTGCTGTTGCTTAAACTGATTGTCCGATACAGTACATCTTTTTTCTTATTTTAATAATATTTGTCATTTTAGTATGAATAAATTGTTTATAATTACTTATTTGAAAAACAATGCTAGACACTGCTAAGAAATTTGGAGTAAAACATGGTGCTGACCGCCAGCAAAGTCTGTGCTTGAAACTGAGAGAACATGTTCTCTCTCACTTGGAAGGAAGGAAGGAAAACAGTAGATTCCAAAGACTGGGGCTGGGGAGACCTCACACTGAGAGTAAATAGAAAATTTGCAATTCGCATTAAAATGAAATCACCTTTTTCAAACTCACATATAATGAGGAGTACCTGTATTGAGTTAATATAAAATTTTAATTGAAAATTAACCCTAGAACTACCAAGCGATTTTCACTACCATGGACTACCAGTCTGGGAAGTTAAGAATAAAAATAGTATATGAATTGATCCCGACTATGCCAATAAAAGTATGGAACATCGAAAGCGGCCATCTCCTCGTGCCTCTCTTTGTGGCATATGAACTTCCTTGCCATCTGATCTACCTATAGTATCAACCCCTCCTTTCGTGGAATTATAATAAATATTTATCTAGGATTTTTTGGTATTATATGGCATCTTCTGGCTTGCGACGAATTCTTTTGAAATGGAAAAAAGTACAAACGGGGAATGCAGTATGTTATCATGTCGTAAAATGTACTATTTTCACCCTCAAGGTGTGTGCCCTGGCTTGGGCCACTATTCGTTTGGGAAGGGTCATTCTTTTCCTGGCTCCCTGAACCCGAGGTTTTATGAGACCGCGGGTTTGACCGCCCCTTCTTTTTACTGTCATATTGTCATAAAACGACCACGACGCCATATTGCTTATCGGTATGGACCAGACTAATGTCGCATTCATATTGAAAGAAACAAAACGAAAATCCTCCTACATCCTTGCTTGCATGTAAGGTTTTTCACGCCGATACATTGCTCTATGACAGGGGTCGGCAACCTGCAGCTCTTTGAGGAATTACCTGCGGCTCCCGGCGCCCACTCTCCTGCTTAAAGCGCACCAGATGAGAATGACGGTCTCAACTGATAATAATATAATCATTCTCAATAGAAGGATCCAGTATGGGCTGTTGAGTAAAAATTTAATTTTCAACTCTCATTTTCATCTATAGTCCTAGATTAATTTTCTGAAAGCATCTCTTTATTTGCTTAATTTGAATGTTTAATTATATTTTCATAGAATAAAAACACGTAAAATATTCTTTTGTTTCTCAAGATCTTTTTACGAATTATCTCCAAAACTAGGTTAATAACCCGTTTAAAACGGGCTAAGTTTTAAAGGAAACAATTTAAAAAAAAATAAATCAATTTATTTTTCAGTCATATAAGTTTCTATTGATCACATCTTCAAGAAGTTCTCTTATCACAGTATTTTTCGTAAATACCCTATTATTGTTTAGCAATTTTCCCTGACTTGATCTATCAGCAACAAAAAACTTCAAATTTTTCTCATCTCTTGTTCTAGTCACTGCAACATACAATTGGCCATGTCCAAATACTGGTTCTTGCAAGTACACTCCAACTTTATCAAAGGTTTGACCCTGAGACTTATTTATAGTCATCACAAAAGCTATTATAACTGGAAATTGTCTTCTCTTTAATACAAAAGGCAAACCAGTATCACTTGGTGCTAAAATTATTCGTGGAATAAACACTCTTTCTCCTTTATGACTTCCAGTCAAAACTTCTGCATCTAGAAAGTGTTGATTAGTTCCTCTGATAATTAATCTCGTGCCATTTAACAATCCTTTTTTTGGATTCAAATTTCGAATTAACATCACAATAGCTCCAGCCTTTATTAATAACTTATGTGGCGGCATTCCTGATGGTGTTTGTGCATTTAAAAACTCTATTGGGAAGTCTACTCTCATCTGATCATCATTATCTTCTACTACAATTGAATCGACACTTTGATATTCCTTTCCATTCGAATTTATCAATTTAAAAACTTCATTATTCATTTCTGTAGCTTGTTTGTTCTTTGGTGTTAAAATTACTTTTCGTTCAAGCTCAGAAACTGCTTCAATACTGCTTACATAAATTTGATTACCATAAATTACTCTTATCAAGTTGTCATTCTCAATAAATTTCTCTGGAATTTCAATCAGATCTTCTGGTAAACCATCATTATTAGAAAGTGATCCATTTCCAATGCATAGTGTCCATTCATTGAATTCATTTTGACCAACTGCACGCATGTTTGCTTTTAAACTTATTACTTCTACAAATCTCCACAGCGGTGAACTTTTAATGCATGCTTCAATAACGTGAGCTGTTGTCCCTCTTCGAATTACATTAGCTGTTTGTCTAAAATCTCCTCCAAGCAATAAAACTTTACCTCCAAATGGCTTTTCATTTTCCATAATTTCTCTTAACAAAACATCAATACAACGTAAACCATTAGACGACAACATAGAGGATTCATCAATGATAATTAAATCAGCTTCTTTCATTCTTTTAGCATCTTGTGAATTAATACTCATAGTAGACACAGAGGTTTCACTTAAAGGGACTGGCAATTTGAACCCACTATGTACAGTTCTTCCTCCTTTCAACAAATCTGCAGCTAATCCAGTAGTTGCAAAAGGCAATACAATTTGTCCTCAGCCTCGCAAATAACTCATTAATGTATTATATAAATATGTTTTCCCTGATTCACCTGGTCCATCCAAAAAGAAAAATCTTGAATTTGCATCAACATCTTCTATAGCATTTATTATATGATTAAAAGCTGCTCTTTGTAAAGGATTCAAGTTTCTTATTTTCTCTGCTGATATTCTAGCCTCTTCTTCTACATTGAATTCCAAATCTTGATTCATAACAATTGCCATAGGTCTTGGTAATCCAAACTCAATGCAACTTGTTCTGTGAACTTTTAAAATTTCTTCAATCTCATTCAAAACATGATTCCTTATTACTTCACGATCTTGAAAACGTCTTTGGAAATCTTCAACCATATCTTCCCAAAAATCATTCCAAAGTTTCAGAGGATTATATGGATGATTGAAAACCAAAATCATTGCAAATGTTTGTCTTAATTGACCAGGCATTTTGATAGTGGCAGCTTCTCTCATGCATCTTTCCCATTCTCTATCATCTTCTAACAAATTCCTTCTTCTTGCAGCTTCTTCAAAAGTTCCACAAACTACATCTTCAACTCTTTTCAAATCATCAAAACTTTGTGCTCCTCTAATATGTAGTAGCAACAATCTCAAGTAAAATCTTTCTCTATCTGTTGGACTAACTGAATACATTCTTGAAATGATTTTTTCTCCACCTCTTTGTCTTTCTGTCCATTTTATTATTGTTCCATTAAATACAAAATGATAAGGAATTTCTGTGTATAAATACTGCCTTGCTTCTACATTTTCTCTATTTAATTGAAACCATGCTGTCAAATGTGTGTTTCTATTTGCAGCTCTTTGTTCTGCTTCCACTTCTTGACCTTCTACAAAATACACCATTTGCGCATTTGGCAAATGAACTGCTAATCTGATGATGGTGTGAGATTTATCATTCATTTTATTTTCCAACAATCGCCACATTGCTTCTGGTGCACTTACATACCTTGCATCTATGTATCTTGACAACTCATCATGAATGAGCACATTTTGATTATCTCTTATTGCCACATTTGCACAATCATATCCCTTATAGATGTATTTGTAAAGATATTTCACAGATTTTATTGAAGTACAAACTTCATCATTGATATGACAACTGTATTTTAAGCTTAAAAACTTATTGTAGGGAACAACATTTCTACTATCAACCTGATGAGCACCAATTTGAGCAGACCTTCCTTCTCTTCTTCGATACAATGGATATCCATCAACATTTGGATGAGTTTCGTTTATAAACTCTTTGGGATACTTTTTTGTACAAATGCCATTGTCCATACATGGTGCTTTAGGATTTGCACCACCACATGGACCATGTATCATACATCTGGTCACAATCTCAAATAATCTTGGCTCATTTTCTGGATTAGGCAATTCAGCACAAACAACTTTGTCAATCATTTCCCTTCTTTCAATTTTATCAACTTCATTTAAAATCAAGAGTAAATGTACATGTGGTAAACCTGTTTTTTGAAATTCAATTGTGTAAACAAAAGCCAAATGTCTACCAAAAATATTTCTTTTCAATAGATCTTCTTTCAACTCATTCAACTTTAACTTAAACACCCTTGCGACTAAATCAGGACGATCACATGGGTTGCTGACCTGGCAACAAATTTTCCCGAATTTCAGACCAATTTGGATTACGTCATTGTGATAAACAAATCTGGTTTTCCAAATCGACTTACAATTGACATTGCATCATGATATTTTTCATTCATATTTCTCAATGGCCCTTGAAATGTAGATGGTAGAATAACAGTTCTACCAATTTGCACTCTTTCATTTTGTGCTATGTTATTTAAATGATCCGCTAAACCTTGATATTGCTCAACTCTCAATTTTGCCTGATTGTGTCGAATATAGTTCAAGTTATTTGCTTCAACCGAAACATGCGAATCTACTACCCATTGTTGAAATAATTTTCCTCCATACAAAAGTGGATTAAATTGTCCTTCTCTAATTGTTGTTTGAACCACTTTAAACTGCAACATGCTTATGGTTATTCTTCTTGCATTTGCCTCATTGTTTATTCTCAATCCTGGTTGCCATCCTGATTCCCCATAAGGATAAAATAAGACATAACTCATCGGATCTAAATTTGGACTTAGTATGTTCAATTCAATATTTTGATACCGTGGATTGTTGGGATTTCTCGGGTACACTCTTATGTCTCTTTCAAATGGTGGCTCACCGTTTTGATTTCTAAATATCATCGCAATCTCATCTGATGTAGTTGGAGCATTATAACGACGTCTGTCATTGTTTCTATCTCTTCTAAAAACCATATTAATATTTGGAATTGATCTATTATTGGCATTTGCTTGTTCTATCTCTTCTAATTCAACTTCTCTCAAGGTTCTATAAGCAACAGCAAATGGATTCACTTGTCTAATGATTCGGTCTAGTTCTTCCATAACGACTTTATTACATCCTCTGTTTACCTCGTTACCTAATCTTATTTCATTAGCCTCTGCAGAATCAACAACATAAAGCTGTGCATATCGTCTATCACTCTCTTGATCTGGATGTAAATGGGATGTACGATGATATATTTGTCCATGAATTATAAAACAGTAGGGGCCATTTCCTGGCAAATAATCAATTTGAGCTCCCATAGAGGCAAAAGATAAAGCACTGTTAAATGTTCTTATGTTTGCTTTGAAGTTCTGATGATTTGGATTTGCTGGATTACTCAGTAAGTCTTTTAAATACTCTGGAAATTGTCCTCTGGGTGTTAGAATCACTTTTCCTTTGTGACAGCAGTTTTGGAACTTTTTAACTGCTGGTCTTTCTTTGGTAAAGTTTAACGATCCACGAAACTCACATCTTTCGTTCATTTGACCACAATAATGTGTTGGAATCTCTACTTCTGCAAATTCATCATTAAATACTCTTAGCGCTGGTCTGTTATTATTTCTATCTCGATTTCTTTCTCTATTTAAACGTTTTCTATTTTCAGCTTGCTCGGTTGTCTCATTTGCAAATCTGTTGGCATACCTTTGTCGTTCAATCTCTCTTCGTCCATCAGTTTCTTCTTGTCTCTCATTTCGACGTCTGTTTACATGACGTTTAGCATCTAATTGACGTCTTCTTGCAGTTTGTTCCTTTGTTTCTTGTAATTTACTGTTTAGTCTTCTTTCTCTCTTTTTTTATAGGCATTTTTCTCTTTGCTCATGTGAGTCTTGTGATCTCCTCCACGCTTCTTGTCTGTTTCTCTTTAGTCTTCTTTCCCGTTGTTCCTTTGTTTCTTGCCTAGTTCACCACTATATAGAACAGATATACTTCTTTCACTCACAACTTGACCAACAATTGTAATTGGGGGTTGAATGATTTGGCCCTCAGATACAACATAAACTTTAACAGATACTTTATACATTTCACTAATAGCTATTATTTCAACATTTCCCCCATAATCTCCATTTTCGCCCATGTGTATTTTGTAGTCTTCTCTTGTATTAATCATACAATAATCGTTATACTCGTTAATTTCAACTGGAACAAATGGACGGAACCGTTCCCAGTTATTGTACATATATTGTACTGCTTTTTGCCATAATCTGTTGTACTGGCCTTCATCCTCTAGCAGTATACCAAAACTTCGGAATAAACAATTTCCATCTCTTGTGACAGTTTCTACTGATAACCTTTCCATTACTTTGTATATTTAAAGTAGTTACCGGGAGTTGCAAGAATAAAATTGATCAATCAGAAGGCACTCCATAATTTAGGCCACCTGCTTGTCAAGGCATGCAGCCAATGACAAAATAATTTGCAGAAATTTGAAATATGCATACATTGATGGTAAACTTCAAGTAATTGTTATCTATAAGTCTCTGCATAATATAATTAAATATTTAAACGTCACCTTTATTTTTAATAGAGATACAGATGAAAACAAAATGTGTGCCCTCCCCCCTTGGTAGTTCTAGGGTCAATGAAACCAACTTCTATATGCATTAAAAAATAAATAGAAAATTCACACAATTGAAAGTACCAGAAAGTAAAAATAATTACGGGTATATAAAGGTTGTGTGGTAAGGATATATTAATGAAGATTTACTGTATTTAATCGATTGTAAGCCGACCCCCACTTTTCACAAGGGCACATGAGAAAAATTTCATGTTGGGTGTAGACATTCTGGTTTTCCAACTGCATTCACCTTACTCATGTGTTTCTCCTGACACACCCACGTTTTGCTATCATACAACAAGGTGGGTACTAGCACAATTCTATACACAGCCATTTTTGCTTCCTTAGACACTTCTTCACGATTTAGTACTGACCACATGCTACCCACCACTTTTCTACCCGCATTCACATGCCTTTCTATCTCTCCATCTATTCTTTCATTCTTAGAAAACATTCTACCCAAGTATACAAACTCATCCACCTGTTCAACAACTTCACCATTTATGCGCAGCCTACAGTCATTCAATTCATTCATTCTATCAAACACAACAACCTTTGTTTTTGACACATTGATCTTCAGATTCATTCCCTCTGTAACTTCAGCCATACTATCTAACATTCTTTGCAACTCATTTGGCGTTTCAGATATCAACACAGCATCATCATCATACAACAGCATCCGCATATTCAGTTCCCCAATCCTCAGACCATTCATATTTGCACAGACGTCCCTCACACATTTATCCATAAACACATTAAACAACCAAGGAGACATCACACACCCTTGCCGAACACCACTTTCAATCTTAAACCAGTCACTCAGCACAACATTTATTCTTACGCGAGCCTTACTTCCTGAGTATACTGCTCTAACTGCATTGACTAACCAGTCATTCACTCCATACTCAGCCAGGACATTCCACAGGTCATTTCTGTTGACTCTGTCATAGGCCTTCTCCAAATCCACAAATGCACAATACACTTTCTTTCTCACATTCATGCACTTCTCGATTACTTGTTGGAGAGCAAAAATCTGATCAGAACACCCCTTACCTGGCATGAAACCACACTGTACCCCTCAAATTTTACTCATAGTAGCCATTCTAACCTTTTCAATAAGTACTTTACCAAACACTTTCCCAGGTACACTCAATAAACTATTAGCTCTGTAATTCTTACATTCTAAGTTACTACCCTTCCCTTTGTACAAAGGAACAATGATGGCATTCTTCCAATCATCTGGTACAACTGAAATGTTAACACACAAATTAAATAAATCGCTCATCCAACTCATAAGTAAGCTACATGCATATTTCAGCATTTCACCCGTAATTCCATCCACGCCTGCAGCCTTCCCATTCCTGAACATTTACACACATGCCTTAATCTCACGTTCGTCAACTCTGTCTTTACTGGACACATTCATACAGTCAGTATCATTTTGGTTACCAGACTCTTCAGAACTACCTCCATACAAGTCTTCAAAATACTCCTTCCAACATTCTGTCTCTTCACGTTCATTCCACACTGTTTCTCCATCCTTATTTACAATCCCATTCATTCCATTGTTGCTGCCCTGTCTCGCCCTTTTTATCCACTTCCAGAATAACTTCTTATTCCCTTCAAAATCATTCTGCATCTTTTCAGCCTCATTCAAACGTACTCGTTCTTTGCTTTCCTTAACTGCATTCTTAGCAGCCTTATTTTTCTTCCTGTAATCATCATGCAGAGTCGTTCTTTCATTATCATTCCTTGCAGCAGTCATCCTCTTATATGCCTCCTTCTTCTCATTAACTGCTTCACTCACTGTTTCATTCTACCAAGCATCCTTTTTCATACAGCCCACTAAAGTCATTCCACACACCTCTGAAGCACACTGTGTAACATTCTCTTTCAGTCTATTCCAAGCATCTTCCACATTTCCTTTCCTTATATCCTCTTTCCATTCAGTCTGCTGGGCAGTTAATTTACATTCCAACACATTCATATACAGGCGACTCCCGAGTCTCGTTGGGGATGCATTCCTGAAAACGTGTTCGAATCTCGAATATTCGAGTGTCGAACGCCGTTTTTCCATATACAGGCGACTCCTGAGTCTCGTTGGGGATGCGTTCCTGAAAACGTGTTCAAATCTCGAATATTCGAGTGTCGAATGCCGTTCTTCCATATACTTGCATGTTATAATCGGGGGATACGTTCCCGCATCTCGGGAAAAAGTCTCCCCTCACATTCGATAAACATAAAAATACATTACTAATATGTTAATACAACAATATTAAATTATGGATAAATTATATAGTAAATATTTTAAATGTATAACTTATTTTTTGCACTAAAAAGGAAAAAATAAATTTGTGTTTCCAGTTTCAAAGATAGATGTATGCAATATGCTTTACAGACAGCCTGGTCTGGATCGCGCGAGTTGCTTGTTACAAACGACTCGCGCGAGCTGGATAACATAACTGCATACATCTATCTATTCATACAACTATTTATCACAGCAAAATTAATATATAAGTTATTAAAAATGTACGAAATAACTTAAGAATAAAGAAACAATAAAATTAAAAATATTTTCATAGCTTAAATCTTTTTCAATTGCGCTTACTGGACTTGGTTCATTAATTGAGAAGTTGGAAGATTTTAGTTAGAAGAAGAGGAGCTATTGGGTGGGGAACTGTTTATTGTTGTTATCAAATTACCTGAATTTATCACGTTCTAGAATTTTTTCCTTCTGTTTCACATAAGTGCTAATAATTGACACATTCCCAACGATCGTGCGATTTCAGCTTGTCTTTCACCTATCTCAACATGCTTTAAAATTTCTAATTTCAATTCATAACTATGAATCTTATGCCCTCTTTTATTTGATTCCCTTACATTATCACTATTACATTTCCTTTTAGATGCCATGTCAAGTGATAAATTTATAAATAAATTAATAAAATAAATAACTTTAAATAAAAGATTAACAGAAAAAAGAGTGAAATCAGCACAAATTCAAACAATAAGAGCAGATATAACTACGTCTACACCAAAACTAAACTTCGCGTTTGGTCGGAACCAATAACTACACGAAGTTTATTCCGCATATATTATCGATCTGCGGTATCGAAATCTCGAATTAATCGAGACTCTAACAATCAAGACTCGGGAGTCGCCTGTAATTTTTATTAGGTCCTAGTATTTGTGATATATTTGGAACTGTTTTCATAAACAATATGAAATGATGCACACAGCATATAATTTCTGTATAGGTCCTAGCAAGAATACCCCCGTTATAACCGCAACACGAACAAGACCAGAAGAAGGCTCATAACCTGAGATAAGCTGAAAAAATTCCTTCAGAGGAAGGACACAACTTCTTTTCTCATGGGCTTTTGAGAGAAAAATATGAGTCATACCAATATTTTGCTGTAGCCCTCCACATGGCATACTGTGCCAAATAAACATGCTTAGAAGTTGTTTTTGTGCTGGAGAGATATGCTTGGCAGTTAAAGGTAAATATTTGTGATGTTCTTGACATCTTACATTTTGATTTATCTGACAAAAACAAATTTTTTCAACATCAATAGTGTTCATACCCAGGTGAATGCCCTTTTTCTTTATTTACTAATTAATTAATTAAGATAATTTGTCAAGCATTCTATAAATGACAGAAAATTTGTAGTTTAAAATTTAAAGTTATCAGCCAAAATTTGGCAGTTGATTTAGATTTTGAACATGTTTTTGTAAATCCATTTTTATTCATTATTACCAGTAACCATTATGCTCCAAGCCCTTCACAAGTTGTATTTGTCTTTCACAGGGCATACTGATATCCCCCGCAACCCCCACAATGTGGGAGGGGCCCTGAAATTTAGGGGTGCCCCAATCATTCAAACCGTACTGACAAAGGCATCCATACGGAGGCCCTGTATTATTTTTAATGAAGGGAATAATATGGAATATTTATTATTATTTAACAATATGCAGGGTGTTTAAAAAGTGCATGTGCAAATTTAAACATTAAAAGCTTTTGTTATAGACTTGGTTGCCAACTTTAAGACTTTCATGACCCAGAGATTTTCATTTGAAACCCGGAGACTTTGGAGGTAACCCTGTTTTTTTGCTTTTCACAGGTTTTTCATTATTCCCGAATTCCCCAATTGAAAAAGTAGTATAAATTAAAGCAATACTATGAGCAATCTAGGAATCACAATTATAAGATGCTTTATTCACACACTTCAGTTATGTATGCAGAAAGCATTTCTAATGTAGTCGAATTACTGACTAAGCAGAAAGATTGTGGGACACTTCATTCTTCCCTTCCTAAAGACAAACTACACGATATACAAGAGAGGTTGGAAATGCGTCTTCATGTGCTTATACAAAATCTTCAAATCAGATGGAACAGCAGCTACTACATGTTAAAGAAGCTGCCTGAGCAAAAGAAAGCCATCATCCTGTACTTTGCAAATAACAACATAAAAGAACTCCCAAAACACCAATGTTTGCTTGCAGAGAAAAACTCATTTGCTGGAGTCTGCTGAAGAATCTACAAAACTGATGTGCCCTAAGAGTGGAAGTATAGTAGAGCCTCCAAATTTGCGGCTTCCAAATTCGTGTGCTTCGCAGTTTTGCAGTTTTTCCGACTACTGCTGCCATCTTTGAAGGGATGAGAAAAACACTAAACAAATGAATTTCCACGTCCGCAAGGTTTTTTTATCACGCTGTGGAAAAATGTCTACCAAGAGGAAAGCAAGTGATAATACCGAAAGAAGAAGCAAAAAGAAGACGTTAACTTTAACCAGTTGAGTGGGTATGCTGTATATATTCGTCATGGCCTGTTGTAATCTGTATGCGGTATATATCCGTTATGCCGTTTTTTGGGCCATCCACTATGGGTATGCCGAAATAGTCTGTCATGAAGCATCTCCGGTATCTAGCTGTGTCCTTCTAGTACAGGTTAGAGCCCATAGATGGTTTCCTTCCTTTTGCTAAGAAAAAATAAGCTTAGCACGAAAACCCTGCACGTGTAATGCGGGGATGCCTATACCTGCCCATGCAGTAATGAAAGCGGAGGTGTTAACTCTAATGCCTTTTTCGCATCCTCTTGTGAATTTCAACCAGTAGGACCATCTCTGGTATCTAGCTATGTCCTTCTAGTACAGATGGTGTTTCCTTCCTTTTGCTAAGAAAAAATACGCTTCGTACGAAAACCCTGCATGTGTAATGCAGGGATGCCTATAAATGCCCCTGCTGCAGTGAAAGCAGAGGTGTGACTTTCTTCTAACTGTATAGGATATTTCTAGGCAACTGGAACAATAAAATCCTCCTCTCCATTGCAGTGAATGTTTCATATGCAAAACATACATGAAGAAGTATTCTCAGAAGATTGAGAGGGATATTTGTGATATTATGGATAAAAGTGAAGCTTAAGTGAGAAAATTGAGCTGCGAAATAAACATGCTAGTGGCCAGAGTGCGGCATCAGTGGGCAGGCAATATGCAATAAACTATATGGCTATGGCAGATTTAAATGCCACATTGTATTGGTTCAAAACCACTTTTAGCCTACCTTTTCATCAATTATTGTTGTCAAAATAATGTAGAGCCGCGAACCTAACCCCCATTTTCTCATAAGGCCGTTGCTTCTATTTTCGCGGATTCCAAATTCGCGGTGTTGTTGGGAACGTAACCCACACGAATTTGGAGGTTCTACTGTATTTCTTATTCGACACCTACATTAAAAGCCTTCTATCATTCTACTCCAAGGAAAATACTGACATTGGTACACATGCCATTAAGGCTGAGATGCAGAATGGAATCCAGAGAGAGTTTTGTTATCTTGAAAATGAACTACATTGCACCACTGACACTTTTCTAGATCCTAGGTTTAAGGACGAATTTTTTGCAGACGATAGAGTGAAGCAGCAAGTGGAAGCAAAGCTATTAGAACTAAAAGAGATAAAAGAGAGTGCTATTATTATATCAGTTTATGGGATTGTTTTAATGAAATTGTGTATCCATTAGTATCAACCAAACCACCAAGTTTGTCCGGAGTTAAACAGGAGATAATTCAATACCTTGGCAAGGCACTATTATAAAAAAAAAGGAATGTCCAATAACTTGGCTGCAATGAAGAAAGTAGCCGTCTCCCATATTGACAAAGCTTGTACAGAAATATCTTTCCCCTCCTCCAACCTCTGTCGAAAGTGAGCAAATTTTTAACATTGTGGGTGTTCAATACCGCAGAAGCCATATAGTGGAAGACAAATTATTGTTTTTGCAGCATAAAATAAAACTTTTGAAATATGACTATTGCTACTGGCAGCAAAAGACTGTAACCTACTATAATATATTTTGAAGTGTGTGTTTGTGTATTTGTGTGTTTGTTCATGGAACTCCTCCTAAACGATAAAAGCTGGAATAACCAAATTTGGTACGATTCTTCCTTACATCCTAACTTAGTGAATGGTCAAGGTTTGGTCAATCAGGATTAATCAGTGCTGCCAATATAGGGGATTAACATTTTTCCATAAGATAACATGTCTGAATCCATTTCTTGACTTGCAAGGTATTCTTCCTTCAAGCATAAAAATACGTAAATTTGGACCGACTTTTTTCGTTTTTGCTTTATTCAACGAATAAAACTCTATACTATCTTATTCCTGCAAAGTTTACATGTTACATGGTCGAAATTGTCAGAAATATGCTATTTGTTTCGAAATTTTGTGGATTTTTCGTACTCTTTCCGGGCGATGCCAAGGCGGCCGTCATTGTTACCTCCGATTCAATTAGCTTCAATGGAGCTTACAAATAGACGAAAGTTTAGCGTTACTCGCTTCACACTTTTCTTTAAGCAAGGAAACGATCAATGTTTATGGATAGCAACGTAAATAGATATTGATCATTATCCAGGAAGCGATTATAACGATTGATGAAAGTAATTGAACCTTCTTTCGTCTATTGAATGCTGGAATCTTAATCTTTTGTAAGTAAAATCATTGTATTTTACATTATAATGTTTATTAACGTAAATAAGCTCACGTATCTGGTGTACATTTACCAATCAGTGTTCAATCATGGACAACTATGTTGCTTTTTCACGGGTTTCTTGCTTACAAGACATTAAAGTAAATATTTCAGCGAGGCATAATTACACAAGAAATGAAGCTGGATTTGGTGAAAGTAATATGATAGGAAATAAAATTATCGTTATATTTGAATGCAATAGGCTCGGAAATGGATTGTTACAAGCAAATGTGATTAATTGTTAAGAAAAGCTAATTGTAATTTAAAAAGTATCTACTATATATTTTAAAGAGTTTTTATGTTGTGCTGTAGTAGCATAACTAAATCCGTTGAAATTCAATGGGAAATTCTGCTAGTAATAGTTAAACAAAAAAGGTTAATTGATAAATTTTCAGTTGTATTTTGGTAATTTAAAAATTAATGCTATGACAGTGTTATTCGGCCTCATCTTCGGTATCAGCGGAATGTCGACTTTAATATTCGGCCATCGGCATTCGGCCAAAAACCATATTCGGTGCATCTCTAATATTTATATACTAGCATAATTGCCCGTCAATATGATGGGATATCTTTAGTTAACCTTAAAATAGTTTCCTCCCTTCCCCTCTTTCTCTCTCTCTCTCCTCCTCCCTCCTTCCCCCTCCCTTTCACTCTCCTTCCCTTCTCCCCCTCACTCACTCTCCCTCTCAAATGTAAGAGGGACTATATAGTCTCAATTTCACCCTCAATAAAGTCATTTGTCTGTCTGTCTCCATCCCTCTCCCTCCCTCCCCCTCCCTTCCACCCTCTCCTTCCCTTCTCCCCCTCCCTCCCCTCTCTCTCCCTCCCTCCCTCTCTCCCCCTCCGTTACAATCCCTATCTCTCCCTCCCTATCTCATATTAAAAGCATTTAGAGCATGTTTACACTCATAAGGATTGATACAACAATCGGATTTTGAGGTCTAACAATATAAATTAGTTACCATGGCAAGATTCCTTTAAAATGGCAAGATTTCCATAAAATATGTAAATTAAACGTTTAACATGGGACATTTCGAACTGTGGGCGAAAAAAGAAGAACAGAATAAGAAACTATAATTTTTTCTTCAAAATGGTTCAAATCCGAAGGTCGTAGGTTAATTCCTTCTAAGTTTAATTTCCAAATGAATAAAAACCTGCACGTTGAAAAATCGCATTTTACATGTTAAGTAATGGCAAATGGAAATGCCCCCATTGGAGATGAACCAAGGAATTTTTTAGCGATTTAAATTCGTCATCACCTGAAAAAGTGTTAACCAAGCATCCCTGCCAAATTTTGAGTTTCTATCTTCATTACTTCTCGAGTTATTAGCATTTAAGTTAGCGATATAGACAGAGAATTACTTTTTATTATAAAGATATAATTTACCTGAACTGGTTCTGGTGGAGTGGCAAAGGAGCGAATTTCAGTTATATCTGCCTTTTCAAGGTCTTGTAATGCTGTTCTGGCAGCTTCAAGTGCTGGTAAGGCCTCAGCCAGAGCTTCTTCTGCCTCAGCCTTTTCCACTTTTATAATTTTACTTTGTTCTTCCATCTGAGTACTCTTCTCAACTGCTATCTCCTTTTTAGTAGTTGCTTCCTAGAATATTCAAGATACATTCAATTGTCAATTGTTTTTGTATGTATGTATATATATATATATATATATACAAACACTAGATAATATGTGCTTGCATTCTGCAAGCATTTTTAAATTTTTGCATTTTTACAAATTCTAATTATTCCCAATCGATTTTGTACAAAATAATATAACTGTCTCAAATTTCAAGTTTGTAGCTCATTTGAAAGTGTCTTATAATTTTAATTCTCGTACGGGAAATGATGAGGTAAAACAGCGTCTAAGATTTTGAATTTTTACAATATCACATTTCTTCCTTCTTTTGTAACAAAAAACCCATAATTCTGCCAAATTTAAAATTTCAATCTCATTAAGAGTGCCTTATAATTTTCACACTCGTATTGGGCAGAAATGGGGCAGAACGGCCCATAAAAATTTGCATTTTTGCAATATTTTATCTTCGATTGCAAAAACATTTCTATAACCGTGCCAAATTTCAAGTCTCTAGGTCATATGGAACTGCCTCATATTTTTTGGTCTCGTATGGAGCAATACTGGGGCAAAACTGCCCCAATAATGTGGATTATATCAATATCGGATATCCTTCATTAGTCGTAGTTTATCATTAATGGCATTAAAATATAAGCCTCTGATTCCCATTTAAATGTTACACATACTAAAGCATTAAGCCTGTTACCTAGGAAGCCTATTGTTAGACCTACAGAAATTACCACTTTTTTCCGATGAAAACTATAAATTTATGTTAATTCCACTCGGATTTTAATTCTGACTTCAAAAATAAGAAACTACAATTTATATCCTATACTATAGTTTAAGTCTTGAGTTCGAATCTTGAAAGAAAATAATGTTAAAATGCAAATATAAAAACCGCTACACCAATTGATGTGTTTTCTTATGGGCCAAAAATGGGGCAAAAAGGAGCCAAAATAGCCCCTCAAATTGGAATTTTGCCAGTTTTGGATTTTTCCCTTCGGTTGTGACCAATAACCTATAATCCTACCAAATTTCATGTTTCTAGCACATCTGGAAGTAACTCATAATTTTGTATCCTCTTATATGATATCTGTAATATATAGATGCTTCTTACAGATGATATATATATCATATACTAGTTAATGTGTGCTTGCATTCTGCAAGCATTTTCTCTCACCTTAATATAAAGAGTAAGTGCAGACAAGTAATTTTTAAACACAAAAGTTTGCACCTTTACGTGTTTTTCTTTATGGACAATAGAATAAAAACAACCCCTAAAATTTATAATTGTAAAAATTTGATAGGTTTTCATCTTTTGTTGCAAATACCTCACATTTCTGCAAAATTATGTATTATTATGTACCACATCTAGAATTGCATTTATATAAATTTCATTGGTTAAACTTTATGAATTTTCAACAGCCACAATAATAAACTTATCTGAAATTTTCAATTCTAATTGTAACTGAAACACAATTCCTTAATTTTCAGCTTTCTAGATCGACCGAAGGTATATATAGATTAGTCAATTTTTTTAACATTTATCAATTTTTAATGGACGAATAAATAAACGTTTTCGTATTTATATAATTCCGATATCGTTATTTGGTAAACTCTACCGTCAGAAAAAATTTCAGCATTGTAGAACATTTAGAAGTACTTCAACCATGAAATATTTGTTCAAAAATTTATAATTATTAACGGGCAATAAAATAAAAATTATTGTAAATTTCGATTTTTCCTGTCGCTTTATCAATGCTATCTATATTTTCTGAAAATTTCAGCTCTTCATCTATTGTAGTTTGGGTCAGACATTAGCATCATCTTATAACCTATATCCTCCTCTGTAGCATTTTTACAATTTCCAACTATTCCGAATCGATTTTGTACAAAATCATATAACCATGTCAAATTTCATGTTTGTGTCTCATTTAGGAGTTCCTTAAAATTTTCATACTCGTATGGGGCAGAAATGGAACAAACCCGTCCCTAAAAATAAAATTTTTGCAATATTTTATTTCATCTTTGATTGCAACGAAATTTCTATAATCGTGCCAAATTTCAAGTCACTAGATCTAATGGAGCTGCCTCATCTTTTTTGTCCTCGTATTGAGCAATAATGGGGCAAAACAGCCCGAAAAATGGGGATTATATCAGTATCGGATTTCCTTCATTAGGTGTAGTTTAACATTAACAGCATTAAAATATAAGCCTCTGTTTCCCATTAAAAGCTTACCCACATGGAAGCATTAAGCCTGTTGCCTAGGAAGCCTATAGTTAGACCCAGAAAAATTACCACTTTTTTTCCCATAAAAACTATAAATTTACATTAATTCTTCTAGGATTTGAATTCTGTCTTCAAAAATAAGAAACTACAATTCATATCCTATCCGATAGGTTAAGCCTCGAGTTCGAATCTTGATGGGAAATAATTTTAAAATGCAAATATGAAAACCTCTACACCAATTTACATGTTTTCTTATGGGCGAAAAATGAGGCAAAAAGAGGCCAAAAAACGAATTTTGCCAGTTTCAGATTTTTTTTCCTTCGGTTGTGACCAAAAACTTATAATCCTACCAAATTTCATGTTTCCCGCACATCTGGAAGTGCCTCATAATTTTGTATCCTCCTAGATCTATAATATATAGACCCTTCTTACACATGATATATCTATAATATATAGACGATCCTTACACATGATATATATACCTATAATATATAGACGCTTCTTACACATGTTATCTATACTATATAGTCGCTTCTTACACATGATATATATATATATATATTATACTAGTTAATGTGTGCTTGCATTTCTAAAGTTAGGCATTTTTACAATTTGAAATTCTTCCCAATCATTTTTGTACAAAATCATATAACCATATCAAATTTCAACTATGTAGCTCATTTAGAAGTGCATTATAATTTTATTCGTCGCATTGGAGAATTATGTGGCAAAACAGTAGCTAAGATTTTGAATTTTCACGATATCGGACTTCCTCTTTCGGTCATAACTAAAAACCCAAAAATCTACCAAATTTATGGTTTGTATCACATTAAGAATTGGCATATCATTTACACACTGGTATGGGTCATTAATAGGGCAAAACCGCCCTTAAAATTTGGAATTTCCGTAGTGTATTATTTTATCTTAGGTTGCAATAAAATTTTATAACCAGGCCAAATTTCAAGTCTCTAGGTGATATGGAGAAATGGGGCAAAACCGCACCTAAAAATTTGAATTTTTGCTATTTATTTATTTTATCTTCGGTTGCAACAACATTTCTATAATCGTCCTAAATTTCAACTCTCTAGGTCACATGGAGCTGCCTCACCGTTTTTGTTCTCGTATGGAGCAATACTGAGGCAAGACAACCCCAAAAATAAGGATTATTACAATATCGGCATTCCTTCATTAGGCATAGTTTAACATTAAAGGCATTAAAATATATGCCTCTGATTCCCATTAAAAGCTTACCCATATGAAAGGTTTAGGCCTGTTGTCTAGGAAACCTATTGTAAGACCAAGAAAAATTACCATTTTATGCGATAAAAACCACAAATTTATGCTAATTCTACTCGGATTGGAATTCTGTCTTCAAAATAAGAAACTACAATTTATACCCTATCCGATACTTTAAGTCCCGATTTCGTATCTTGATGGGAAGTAATTTTAAAACGCAAATATAAAAACCTCTACACCAATTTACATGTTTTCTTATGGGACAAAAAGAGGCCAAAATAGCCACTCAAAATAGGAATTTTGCCAGTTTCGGATTTTTTCCTTTGGTTATGACTAAAAACCTATAATCCTACCAAATTTCAACTTTCTAGCACATCTGGAAGTGCCCCATAATTTTGTATCCTCCTATATATATACATCTATAATATATAGATGCTTCCTACACATGATATCTATAATATATAGATGCTTCTTACACATGATATATATATATATATATACTAGTTAATGTGTGCTTGCATTCAGCAAGCATTCTCAAATTTTAGCATTTTTACAAATTCAAATTATTCCCAATCGATGTTGTACATAATCATATAACCGTGTCAAATTTGGAGTTTGTAGCTCATTTAGAAATGCCATATAATTTTAATCCTCATATAGGGCAATAATGGAGCAAAACAGCCCCTAACATTATGAATTTTTACATTCTAAGATTTTTTCCATCTGTTGTAACTAAAAACCCATAATTCTGCCAAATTTCATGTTTGTATGTGATTAAGAATTGCCGTATAACTTTCACACTCGAATAGGGCATAAATGGGACTAAGACACCCATTAAAAATTGGAATTTTTGCAATTTTAGAATTTTATCTTAGTTTGCCATGAAAATTCTATAACCGTGCCAAATTTCAACTCTCTGGCTCCTATGCAGCTGCATCGTCTTTTTTGTTCTCGAATGGGGCAGGAATGGGGCAAAACAGGCCCAAAAATTAGGATAATATCAATATCAGATTTCCTTCATTATGTGTAGTTTTACATTAACAGCATTAAACTATAAGATCCTGATTACCATTAAAAGCTTACCCATATGAAAGGATAGAGCTTGTTACCAAGGAATCCTATTGTTAGACCCAGAAAAATTAGCATTTTTTGCAATAAAAACTGTAAAATTACGTTAATTCCAATCCGATTTGAATTCTGTCTTCAAAAATAAGAAACTGCAATTTATATCCTATCCGACAGTTTAAGTCTCGAGTTCGTATCTTGATGGGAAGTAATTTTAAAATGTAAATATAAAAACCTCTGCACCAATTTACATGCTTTCTTATGGGCAAAAAATGGGGGAAAAAGGTGCCAAAAAAGTCCCTCAAAATAGGAATTTCGAGAGTTTCGGATTTTTTCCTCTGGTTTTGACTAAAAACCTATAATCCTACCAAATTTCAACTTTCGACCACATCTGGAAGTGCCTCATAATTTTGTATCCTCCTATATATATGATATCTATAATATATAGATGCTTCTTACACATGACATATATATCATATCTATAATATATAGATGCTTCTTACACATGATATATCATATATATAGGAGGATACAAAATTATGAGGCACTTCCAGATGTGCCAGAAACTTGAAATTTGGTAGGATTATAGGTTTTTGGTCACAACCAAAGGAAAAAATCCGAAACTGTTGAAATTACTATTTTGAAGGGCTATATTGGCCCCTTTTTGCCCCATTTTTTGCCCATAAGAAAACATGTAAATTGGTGTAGAGGTTTTTATATTTGCATTTTAAAATTACTTCCCGTCAAGATACAAACTCAAGACTTAAACTGTCAGATAGGATATAAATTGTAGTTTCTTATTTTTGAAGACAGAATTCAAATCCGAGTAGAATTAACGTAAATTTATAGTTTTTATTGCGAAAAAGTGGTAATTTTTCTGGGTCTAACAATAGGCTTCCTAGGCAACAGTCTTAATCCTTTCATATGGGTAAACTTTTAATGGGAATCAGAGGCTTATATTTTAATGCCATTAATGTTAATCTATGACTAATGAAGGAAATCCGATATTGAAATAATCCCTATTTTTGGGGTTGTCTTGCCTCAGTATTGCTCCATACGAGAACAAAAACGGTGAGGCAGCTCCATGTGACCTAGAGAGTTGAAATTTAGGACGATTATAGAAATGTTGTTGCAACCGAAGATAAAATAAATAAATAGCAAAAATTCAAATTTTTAGGTGCGGTTTTGCCCCATTTCTACCAAATACGAGTATGAACATTATAAGGCACTTCTTAATGAGATACAAACTTGAAATTTGACACGGTTATATGGTTTTGGACATAATCGATTAGGAATAATTCGGAATTGTAAAAATGTTAATATTTAAAAATGCTTGCATAATGAAATCACATATTATAAACATATAATCAAACGTTTCATGGTTTAGTTACTTATAATTGTGCTGCAATGCTGAAATTTTTTCTAACGGTTGATCATACCAAGTACCGAAAATGGGATTATAGAAATTTGAAAATGTTTATTTATTGATCCGTAAGACATTCATAAATATATAAAAAATTTATTATGTTTATGCACTTTTATTAGAGCTAGGGAGCTGAATATTTCGAGAAATTAGGGAATGCTACTCCAGCGGTAAATAATATTGAAAAATATAATAAAGTTTATTATTGTGGCTGTTAAAAATTCATTTTTAAACAATTAATTTTATATAACTACACCTATAGAGGTGCTACATCGATGAAATTTTGCAGAAATCTGAGGTCATCGTGTCAAATGATGAAAACCTATAGAAGTTTTACAATTATAAATTTTAGGGGTTGTTTTTATTCGAATATTGTCCATAATGTAAAATATTAATCGGCGCAGAGGTGCAAGCATTTGCATTTAAAAATTATCTGTCTATTCTACTCTTTATATTAAGATGAGACAAAATGCTTGCAGAATGCAAGCACACATTAACTAGTATATATATATATTAGTTGATGTGTGCTAGCATTCTGCAAGCATTTAAAAGTTTAGCATATTTACAGTATAAAATTATTCCTAATGAATTTTGTACAAAATCATATAACAGTATCAGATTTAAACTTTGTAGCTCATTTAGAAGTGCATTATAATTTTATTTGTCGCATAGGACAATTATTTGGCTAAAAAGTCGCTAAGATTTCGAATTTTAGAGATATTGGATTTCGTATTTCTGATGTAACTAAAAACCCATAATTCTGCCAAATTTCAAGTTTGTATCTCATTAAGAAGTGCCTTATAATTATCACACTCGTATGGGGCCGAAAAGGGGCAAAACCGCCCCTTAAAAATGAGAATTTTTGTAATTTTATAATTTTATCTTAGGTTGCAATGAAATTTCTATACCCGTGCCAAATTTCAAGTCTCTGGTTCCTACGCAGCGGCATCGCCTTTTTTGTTCTCGAATTGGGCAATAATGGGGCAAAACAGCCCCAAAAATGAGGATTATATCAATATTGGATTTCCTTCATTAGGTGTAGTTTAACATTAACAGCATTAAAATATAAGCCTCTGATTCCCATTAAAAGCTTACCCATATGAAAGGATAGAGCTTGTTACCAAGGAAACCTATTGTAAGACCCAGAAAGATTACTATTTTTTTGAGATAAAAACTATAAATTTATGTTAATTCTACTCGGATTTGAATTCTGACTTCAAAAATAAGAAACTACAATTTATATCCTATCCGACAGTTTAAGTCTCGAGTTCGTATCTTGACGGGAAGTAATTTTAAAATGCAAATATAAAAACCTCTACACCAATTTACAAGTATTCTTATGGGCAAAAAATGGGGCAAAAAGGGGCCAAAATAGCCCCTCAGAATAGGAATTTTGCCAGTTTCGGATTTTTTCCTTTGGTTGTGACCAAAAACCTATAATCCTGCCAAATTTCAAGGTTCTAGCATATCTGGAAGAACCTCATAATTTTGTATCCTCCTATATCTATAATATATAGATGCTTCTTACACATGATATCTATAATATATAGACGCTTCTTACACATGATATATATATCATATATATAGGAGGATACAAAATTATGAGGCACTTCCAGATGTGCCAGAAACATGAAATTTGGTAGGGTTATAGGTTTTTGGTCACAACCGAAGGAAAAAATCCGAAACTCTCAAAATTACTATTTTGAAGGGCTATTTTGGCCCCTTTTCGCCCCATTTTTTGCCCATAAGAAAACATGTAAATTGGTGTAGAGGTTTTTATATTTGCATTTTAAAATTACTTCCCGTCAAAATAGAACTCGAGACTTCAACTATCGGACAGGATATAAATTGTAGTTTCTTATTTTTGAAGACAGAATTCAAATCCGAGTAGAATTAGCGTAAATTTATAGTTTTTATCGCGAAAAAGTGGTAATTTTTCTGGGTCTAACAATAGGCTTCCTAGGCAACTGGCTTAAACCTTTCATATGGGTAAGCTTTTAATGGGAATCAGAGGCTTACATTTTAATGCCTTTAATGTTAAACTTGGACAAATGAAGGAAATCCGATATTGTAATAATCCCAATTTTTGGGGTTCTTTTGCCCCAGTATTGCTCCGTACGAGAACAAAAAAGGTTAGGCAGCTCAATATGAGCTGGAGACTTGAAATTTGGCACCATTATAGAAAATTCATTGCAGCTGAAGATAAAATAAAAACTGCAATAATTCCTATTTCTAAGGGGCGGTTTTGCCCTATTTCTACCCTATTCGAGTGTAAAAATGATACAGCATTTCTTAATGAGATACAAACAAGAAATTTGGCAGAATTATGGGTTTTTAGTTACAACATAAGGAAGAAATCATATATTGTAAAAATTCGAATTCTTAGCGGTTGTTTTGCCAGATTATTGTCCTAGGCGACGAATAAAATTATAAGGCATTTCTAAATGAGCAAAAAAGTTGAAATTTGACACTGTTATATGATTTTGTACATAATTGATTGGGAAAAATCCTAAATTGTAAAAATGCTAATATTTAAAAATGCTTGCAGAATGCAAGCACATATTACTTTTATTATATCTATAATATATAGATGCTTCTTACACATGATATATTATATATATATATGAGGATACAAAATTATGAGGCACTTCCAGATGTGCCAGAAACTTGAAATTTGGTAGGATTATAGGTTTTTAGTCACAACCAAAGGAAAAAATCCGAAACTGGCAAAATTCCTATATTTAGGGGCTATTTTGGCCCCTGTTTGCCCCATTTTTTGCCCATAAGAAAGCATGTAAATTGGTGCAGAGGTTTTTATATTTACATTTTAAAATTAATTCCCATCAAGATACGAACTCGAGACTTAAACTGTCAGATAGGATATAAATTGTAGTTTCTAATTTTTGAAGACGGAATGCAAATCCGAGTAGAATTAGCTTAATTTTATAGTTTTTATCGCAAAAAATTGCTAATTTTTCTGGGTCTTACAATAGGTTTCCTTGGTAACAAGCTCTATCCTTTCATATGGGTAAGCTTTTAATGGGAATCAGAGGCTTATATTTTAATGCTGTTAATGTTAAACTACACCTAATGAATGAAATCCAATATTGATATAAGCCTCATTTTTAGGGCTGTTTTGCCCCATTATTGCCCAATTCGAGAACAAAAAAGACGATGCAGATGCATAGGACCCAGAGACTTGAAATTTGGCACGGTTATAGAAATTTCATTGCAACCTAAGATAAAATTATAAAATTACAAATATTTTAATTTTTAAGGGGCGGTTTTACACCTTTTCGGCCCCATACGAGAACAAAAAATTTGAGGCAGCTGCATAGTACCTAGGGACTTGAAATTTGGCACGATTATAGAATTTTCATGGCAAACTAAGATAAAATTGTAAAATTGTAAAAATTCCCAATTTTAATGTTTGGTTTTGCCCTTTTTCGGCCCCATACGAGTGTGATAATTATAAGGCACTTCTTAATGAGATACAAACTTGAAATTTGGCAGAATTATGGGTTTTTAGTTAGAACAGATGGAAAAAATCTTAGAATGTAAAAATTCACTATGTCAGGGGCTGTTTTGCTCCATTATTGCCCTGTACGAGGATTAAAATTATATGGCATTTCTAAATTACCTACAAACTCCAAATTTGACAAGGCTATATGATTATAAACAACATTGATTGGGAATAATTTGAATTTGTAAAAATGTTAAAATTTGAAATTGCTTGCAGAATGCAAGCACATATTAACTAGTATATATATATGAGGATACAAAATTATGAGGCACTTCCAGATGTGCCAGAAACTTGAAATTTGGTAGGATTATAGGTTTTTGGTCACAACCGAAGGAAAAAATCCGAAACTGTCGAAATTACTATTTTGAGGGGCTATTTTGGCCCCTTTTTGCCCCATTTTTTGCCCATAAGAAAACGTAAATTAGTGTAGAGGTTTTTATTTTTGCATTTTAAAATTACTTCCCGTCAAGATACAAACTCGAGACTTAAACTGTCGGACAGGATATAAATTGTAGTTTCTTATTTTTGAAGACAGAATTCTAATCCGAGTAGAATTAGCGTAATTTTATGGTTTTTATCGCAAAAAATTGCTAATTTTTCTGGGTCTTACAATAGGTTTCCTTGGTAACAAGCTCTATCATTTCATATGGGTAAGCTTTTAATGGGAATCAGAGGCTTATATTTTAATGCTGTTAATGTTAAACTACACCTAATGAAGGAAATCCGATATTGATATAATCCTCATTTTTGGGCTGTTTTGCTCCATTATTGCCCCATTCGAGAACAAAAAAGCCGATGCAACTGCATAGGACCCAGAGACTTGAAATTTGGCACGGTT